>JAQAHW010000054.1:1200000-2400000 GCA_027580185.1 Tuta absoluta | reverse complement strand
AGTCTTACCTTACCAATTAAGTCTACCCTTGTTGCACAAAATGTACTTTATATAACACACACATATCACGCCTATAATCCCTTGCGGGGTAGGCAGAGCGTAAAAGTCCGGAAAACACAGACATTTACGCCACATCTGACAAATGTTAAAGGGTCATTCGAAAAATTGTGTATCGCCATAGTGTCAGCCCATCACCTAAAATTGCAATACACACCCTCGAGTCCCTCAGTCGCCTCTTACAGCTGATGCTTTTCTAAGCCAGCATGACACGACACTATATATAATCTTGTATTTTTTTCCACAAAATTAGCAAGCAAATACATTAACTAGTTGTAAATATTTCAAGTGTAGAGCGTAAAAGAGAATCAACTACGTTTGGCAGCCAGCCCCCAACAAAGAGGTCAAGAATCGGTTCGCCAGCCGAGGCAGTAGGTGGTGCCTCTCTGGATATTGAACCAGTGGATCTGGTGCCCAATGTGCTGCAGGCATTGGATACTCATAACTCTGATAAACTGGTAAATAGGCAATCTTTTTGTTTACACCAAATGGTTGACTATATTAGAGAATTCTTTGCAAATTAAGTCCAATCTTGTTCAGAGTATGTAATTCTTACGTAGTATTTGATTAAATAAGCACAAGGAGTTTGAATTATGATGGTAGTTTTCCAGAATCATCCTAACCTAAAGAATGGTTTATCTATCTCTTTAGCCACAATTGAAAGTACTATTATCAGTTACTTTATTATTGGCATTTCCACATTAGTGATTTTGCCAGACTCAAAGTTTAATGAATGATCACAAACATAAATTGGCAAGTGAGCCAGTATCTAGAATTACAACACAGCACAGTGTCTCTCTCTCTTTTTGTGTGGGACACCGAGTCCTCCAACGACCCGATGAACCCTGGTGTCAAAGTTTTTCAACCACCCTACTACCACTAGTAGGCCTCTGACATGATTATTTTCAATTCACTGTTTAACATCCACTTTATTAGTCCTTTACTGGTATCAGTTGCTACAACTGCTGCCTGTTTAAAGATAATAATAATAATAATAAATTCACTATCTAATTTAATCACTAAAAATACTCCAATAAACACAAAAACTAATAAAATTAGGAACAATCCATCTGCCATTTGCAAGCGTGACTTCTAACTAAACTTGATTCTACTATCACAAACACAACTAACATTCATGAAACATTTATTTCCAGCTGGGTCTTCTAACTGGCTCAATCCGTCTGCTGAAATCCCAGCGGTCCAAACCAGACCCAATTCTGTGCATGAGTATGCTATACCTGACCAAGATCAGACCAAACATGTTTGCCCATGAGGTAGTAACGCAAGCTCTCTGTACGTTACTCAAGAGAGAGCAGGGTGCAGCGTTCAAGAGTAAGGGGAACCCCTTGGTATTTGTGCTGGCGTGTAATATGTTGTACGCTGGCCATAAGGATAGCATGAATTGGCCGGATACTTTTATCAAGGTGAGTGACTTTTTAATGAAAGTTTGGCTTTTGTAACGTAGAAGTTGCTAGCTAATATAATAAATACTTAAGTACATAATTACTCTTTAGTGCACATAATAAATGGTAAAGAAACAAAAATCTATATTTCAAAAAATATAAATCACAAATTATTTTGATAAAAAAGGAGATAAGGTATGCCATTTAGAAGATGGTCAGAAGAAATGAAAAAAATTGCTGTACCATTGTAGGCCAGACTAACAAGGGACAGAGATAAATGAAAAAGGCTGGGGGAGGCCTATGGGTATTTAGGATGCACTCTCTCTCTCTCTTTTCGTGTGGGACACCAAGTCGTCCAACGACCCAATGAACCCTGGTTTCAGAGTTTAGCGCTGATGTTTCATAACCTAATTGTAATTTAATGCATCTAAAGTTTACTGAACAAAATGTAACTCAGCTTAAAAAAGGCTTAATAACAAATCGATTCTGGCGATTACTAAATTTGTTTGGACCAGTACTCAGCCATTATTTATTTTTTTATTTATTTAAACATAGTATACATAAACATACAAACCAGTCAAATGCCTTCGATAAACCTCATAAAGGTTTGTCTCGATGACATAATTCCGCTATTATTATAAAAAAGAAACAATACGAAACTTAAGCTATTACATTAAAGTAGGAACATGCGCACAGTGTTGTTTGTGGCTTCATAAACGTCGTCGCGTGTGCAGGTACTATGGAACGCGGGGCAAGACAATAGATGTGCCGTTGACTATGGGGAAATATCGCACACGCAGTCACTCCCCGAGCTAAAGCCCCATATAGAAGAAAAAGAAGTAGAAAGCCCCATTTGCACATAATTTCCTTACTGCGGCCGACTTAGGTCCGGAGTCTGTTAAGAGATTTCCACATCGGCCAAAGAACAAAAAAAAATATATATAAAAATAATTACTTTATTTTCAGGTATACATAGAGGATGCTTTAAATGAGCGATGGTGGGTGGAGTGTTCCTGGTGCAAGTGCCTGGTTGAGAACATTGTGACGGCATTCAGCACTAAGACCCCACCATCACATCTCATACCTTCAGATAACACTTTAGGTGAGTTGTTCATATGAGTATTTTGATGTTGGTTAACGTGACTTGTTTATGATTTGGTAGAGAGTTTAGCCCTCTACATTTCGGCTGGTTATTACAAGTAAGTCACGTAAATCTTCATGAATGATACTTTTTTGTTAAATAATAAAATTGTTTATATATCATTGACATTCCTTTTCATACATTTTGTAATTAATACTCTTTCTAGAATCTTAAATGCTGGGTGTTTGGTAAATAAGTAATTATGATTTTTAAACTTGTAAATTTCCTAAAAATTAAATTTTCTCATTCCATTTAAAATATTATGATAATAAAGTTGATTAGCTTGCTAACCTGTTAGTCAAATAATGATTTTTCTCTTAATATATAATTTTCATCAATGATTTCATTAAAAAACTTATGATTAAACGGTCGCTATCACCATGTCTGACAAATATTTTAGGGCGGTGTCAGAAAAATCATGTACAGACAGGTCGTCACCTATAATTGCAATACACACGAAACCCTCAACTCCCTTAGTCGCGTCTTAAGAGAATCGACTACCGAGCTCTCGTCCATACAAAAAGAGAAAACGTTTTCCTACCCCTAAATGTAATCTGATCTCAATGGTTTTTTAGAATGTTGTTGACTCAGTAAAAAACTAGGTTTATGGTTTTTCCTTTTTTCGAATTTTTCAATTGATTAAAAATTATAGGCGTCTAAAAGTCACTTATTTTGTTACAAAATCTTCCTTGAAGTAAAACGTTTGTATTAAAAAACAAAATTGTTTTAAGAAAAAATAAAAAGCTATAAACCTAGAATATAATATGCTGAAACGAGGGACACCAATATCAAAACTATTGGTTGTGATTTAGTATGTCAGAAACGTTTTCTCCCGAGACGCAAATTTCACCTTAAAAATACCTACAATCAGTCGCGAGCGGCAACGCTCTCTATCGCACTACTACGCGGCGACTTGAGCGCGCAAGCGACAGTATGAGTTTTCTTAAATACCAAATTTTTTGAAATGGCGATGGTATTCTTCCCTCTTAAGACACCCGCGGTGAAAAAATGGGGTAATGCTATTCTAAGCTGGCATTACACAGCATTGTAATGTGATACAGCATTGGAACCGTGTGATGGCGGTTAGATGTGTATTGCAATATTAGGCGATGGGCTGACACCCTGTCACTATAGATACACAGTTATCTGATTGACCCTCAAACGTTTGTCAGATGTAGTGTTAATATCCGTTTTACGGCCGTTAACGCTTTGCCTACCCCGTAAGGGATATAGGCGTGATTTATGTATGTATGAATGTATGTAATGTGATATATTATTTGCAGGTACAATGTCCCCGTCTGGATCTGGATCCCCGCTGATGGGAAGCACTGAAGATGAGACTGATAATACAGAATTAGAATATACTGTGTTCCCCAGGTAAAACACTTTATTTTTAGAGAAAAATTAAGTGCGAAAACTGTGGGTATCCCCACAATCTCCATATTTGGTCTACCCTCAATTGTCTATTAATCTAGCCTGTGGGTAGACCAAATATGGAGATTGTGGGGACACCCACACAACTAATTTCTACGGCTTTTTCAAAACAGGGTGTAAGGAAACGTACTGCGTTCCTTACAAGGAATGAATCAGTTCATAAAACTGAAAAAAAAAAACCCTAAGAAACATAGGTTGAAATATGAAAAATAATGTAGACCACCCATACAAAATGTAGCAGCCGACCAAGTCTGGTTGTATGTGAGGTCTAATTATTTTTTCATATATTGGTCTTATGTTCCTTGAGGAAAGTTTTTAGTTTCAATGGCTGGTTCATCCCTTAAAAGGAACGCAGTTCTTTTCCTTACACCCTGTATATTAATGTTTCAAGTGATATCACATACAAGCATTTATTTGGAGGCAGATATAGGCTATGCATTAGTGACGTATTTTTTATTCTAAAGTAGTTAGTAAATAATATATAATAAGAAAATTAGGTATACAAAATTACAAATACTACATACACATACACACATCACGCCTATAATCCCTTGCGGGGTATGCAGAGCGTAAACGGCCGCAAAAAACGGACATTTACGCCACGTCTGACAAAAATTTGAGGGTCAATCGGAAAATTGTGTATCGCCATAGTGACAGGTTGTCAGTCCATCGCCTAAAATAGCAATACACTCCCTCGAGTCCCTTAGTCGCCGCTTACGACTCCCACGGGAAAGAAATGGGGTGGTGCTATTTGAAGCCGGCATCACACGGAAAATACTAGTTGTATTTATAACAATAGTTATCATTACACTGGCTCTCCTTTTCAGCCAATCATACTAACTATACTACTGTTTGCAGGTATTCGAGCAGTTACGAGACTGTGGAGGGTTTAGTTCTGGAAGCGATCAAGGAGCAGATTCAGAGACGCGCCGCTCCCGACGCTATCGGCAAGGGCTTCCTGAAACTACTGTCTGCTACTTGTGGCTTCCCAGAGGTAAGTTTATAAAGTTTTAAAACAATCTGTCAACTAGAATACCTCTGTGTTTCCAAACGCATACAGCCCTAATCTCTTCAAAGTAAGAGTGAACAGGCTTCTTCTGGGTGAGCTCGCTCCATCTTAGACTCTGTCTCTGTCCTATGACCTAGACTAGAGTCAAGAGCAAACCCATACTAAAGAAAAAACATTTTTTTTTAACATGCAAAATTTTCAAGCGCGGGCAGGATTTGAACCTGCGACTTTCGTCATTATTAGTGGCGCCGCCTCTTCCATCTGGGCTATCGCAGCTCGTTCCTTGCCCGCCAATTTTGCAAGTGTATTTAATGCCTGTAATGCGTGGCACGGCTCCATCTATCGGACTAGTAATGATGAAAGTCGCAGGTTCAAATCCAGCCCGCGTTTGAAAATTTTGCAAGTTTTCAAAAACTTTCAACTAGAGTTCACAATAGATTACTATGGGATATGCTGTGTGTATCTGTTTTTTTTTTCTGGATCATACAGGTGTATTTTATTATAATTTTCTTTTATTTAACTTTATGCAATTAATTTACATGGGCGGACTTATTAAACGAACAAGAACCACTCATTTTTAATTGTTTAGTATAAGCTACATCCTCGACAAACAAACAAAACAAAAATAGACATTGGAACTCACTGTTCTGTTTTTTTTTTTAAATATTGGGTTAAATTCGAAAGAATTATGTAGTTTAGTTCATTTTTTACGCTGAAATAGTAAAGGAATACGAAAGACGAAAAGTATTATTGCAAAATAAGTCGGCAACTGTTTCGCTTTCGATTCAGCTCATCAGGTAAGGTAAACTACATAAAGTTTAGCGATTGCCCCGCTCGGGTACAAGAAGCTTATCGTAGAGGACGAAACTCATACACGAGTTGTCGTAAGACACTCATGGGACCGATGCCTCGCAGATTCACACCAGTACTCCATATGGACGCAGTTTCGAAATAACTACATGAAATTTTAATTAAACCTTTCACCGTCTATAAATTCTATATTTTTTGCTCTTAGTAATCATAACTTTTCAAGCACTCGCGATCACTTTCACTCATTTTAAGTATTAGACCGGGTCTATCGCGATAGTATTTAGGTAAATATTAGTAATTTACTTACTAATCATTTCGAAATCAAAGACACGAAACGAAATTTCTCGCATTATTGACAACTTTACAGATCCGTATGATATCCGCGTCGCGCTTGGAGGCGTGGCTGCACTCGGGCAAGCTGTGGCGCTGCGCTCAGGAGCTACTGGCGCACGTGTGCTGCAACGCGGACGCGAGCGGCCCCACCGCCGCCAGGGACCACGAGGTGCTGGCGCAGCTGGCCAGGATGCGGCTCAAGACCAAGCCTCTGCAGGCTGCCTACCAGTCGTGTCTCAGGTGAGGGTGCTGTGGCGCACGTGTGCTGCAACGCGGACGCGAGCGGCCCCACCGCCGCCAGGGACCACGAGGTGCTGGCGCAGCTGGCCAGGATGCGGCTCAAGACCAAGCCTCTGCAGGCTGCCTACCAGTCGTGTCTCAGGTGAGGGTGCTGTGGCGCACGTGTGCTGCAACGCGGACGCGAGCGGCCCCACCGCCGCCAGGGACCACGAGGTGCTGGCGCAGCTGGCCAGGATGCGGCTCAAGACCAAGCCTCTGCAGGCTGCCTACCAGTCGTGTCTCAGGTGAGGGTGCTGTGGCGCACGTGTGCTGCAACGCGGACGCGAGCGGCCCCACCGCCGCCAGGGACCACGAGGTGCTGGCGCAGCTGGCCAGGATGCGGCTCAAGACCAAGCCTCTGCAGGCTGCCTACCAGTCGTGTCTCAGGTGAGGGTGCTGTGGCGCACGTGTGCTGCAACGCGGACGCGAGCGGCCCCACCGCCGCCAGGGACCACGAGGTGCTGGCGCAGCTGGCCAGGATGCGGCTCAAGACCAAGCCTCTGCAGGCTGCCTACCAGTCGTGTCTCAGGTGAGGGTGCTGTGGCGCACGTGTGCTGCAACGCGGTCGCGAGCGGCCCCACCGCCGCCAGGGACCACGAGGTGCTGGCGCAGCTGGCCAGGATGCGGCTCAAGACCAAGCCTCTGCAGGCTGCCTACCAGTCGTGTCTCAGGTGAGGGTGCTGTGGCGCACGTGTGCTGCAACGCGGACGCGAGCGGCCCCACCGCCGCCAGGGACCACGAGGTGCTGGCGCAGCTGGCCAGGATGCGGCTCAAGACCAAGCCTCTGCAGGCTGCCTACCAGTCGTGTCTCAGGTGAGGGTGCTGTGGCGCACGTGTGCTGCAACGCGGACGCGAGCGGCCCCACCGCCGCCAGGGACCACGAGGTGCTGGCGCAGCTGGCCAGGATGCGGCTCAAGACCAAGCCTCTGCAGGCTGCCTACCAGTCGTGTCTCAGGTGAGGGTGCTGTGGCGCACGTGTGCTGCAACGCGGACGCGAGCGGCCCCACCGCCGCCAGGGACCACGAGGTGCTGGCGCAGCTGGCCAGGATGCGGCTCAAGACCAAGCCTCTGCAGGCTGCCTACCAGTCGTGTCTCAGGTGAGGGTGCTGTGGCGCACGTGTGCTGCAACGCGGACGCGAGCGGCCCCACCGCCGCCAGGGACCACGAGGTGCTGGCGCAGCTGGCCAGGATGCGGCTCAAGACCAAGCCTCTGCAGGCTGCCTACCAGTCGTGTCTCAGGTGAGGGTGCTGTGGCGCACGTGTGCTGCAACGCGGACGCGAGCGGCCCCACCGCCGCCAGGGACCACGAGGTGCTGGCGCAGCTGGCCAGGATGCGGCTCAAGACCAAGCCTCTGCAGGCTGCCTACCAGTCGTGTCTCAGGTGAGGGTGCTGTGGCGCACGTGTGCTGCAACGCGGACGCGAGCGGCCCCACCGCCGCCAGGGACCACGAGGTGCTGGCGCAGCTGGCCAGGATGCGGCTCAAGACCAAGCCCCTGCAGGCTGCCTACCAGTCGTGTCTCAGGTGAGGGTGCTGTGGCGCACGTGTGCTGCAACGCGGACGCGAGCGGCCCCACCGCCGCCAGGGACCACGAGGTGCTGGCGCAGCTGGCCAGGATGCGGCTCAAGACCAAGCCCCTGCAGGCTGCCTACCAGTCGTGTCTCAGGTGAGGGTGCTGTGGCGCACGTGTGCTGCAACGCGGACGCGAGCGGCCCCACCGCCGCCAGGGACCACGAGGTGCTGGCGCAGCTGGCCAGGATGCGGCTCAAGACCAAGCCTCTGCAGGCTGCCTACCAGTCGTGTCTCAGGTGAGGGTGCTGTGGCGCACGTGTGCTGCAACGCGGACGCGAGCGGCCCCACCGCCGCCAGGGACCACGAGGTGCTGGCGCAGCTGGCCAGGATGCGGCTCAAGACCAAGCCTCTGCAGGCTGCCTACCAGTCGTGTCTCAGGTGAGGGTGCTGTGGCGCACGTGTGCTGCAACGCGGACGCGAGCGGCCCCACCGCCGCCAGGGACCACGAGGTGCTGGCGCAGCTGGCCAGGATGCGGCTCAAGACCAAGCCTCTGCAGGCTGCCTACCAGTCGTGTCTCAGGTGAGGGTGCTGTGGCGCACGTGTGCTGCAACGCGGACGCGAGCGGCCCCACCGCCGCCAGGGACCACGAGGTGCTGGCGCAGCTGGCCAGGATGCGGCTCAAGACCAAGCCTCTGCAGGCTGCCTACCAGTCGTGTCTCAGGTGAGGGTGCTGTGGCGCACGTGTGCTGCAACGCGGACGCGAGCGGCCCCACCGCCGCCAGGGACCACGAGGTGCTGGCGCAGCTGGCCAGGATGCGGCTCAAGACCAAGCCTCTGCAGGCTGCCTACCAGTCGTGTCTCAGGTGAGGGTGCTGTGGCGCACGTGTGCTGCAACGCGGACGCGAGCGGCCCCACCGCCGCCAGGGACCACGAGGTGCTGGCGCAGCTGGCCAGGATGCGGCTCAAGACCAAGCCCCTGCAGGCTGCCTACCAGTCGTGTCTCAGGTGAGGGTGCTGTGGCGCACGTGTGCTGCAACGCGGACGCGAGCGGCCCCACCGCCGCCAGGGACCACGAGGTGCTGGCGCAGCTGGCCAGGATGCGGCTCAAGACCAAGCCCCTGCAGGCTGCCTACCAGTCGTGTCTCAGGTGAGGGTGCTGTGGCGCACGTGTGCTGCAACGCGGACGCGAGCGGCCCCACCGCCGCCAGGGACCACGAGGTGCTGGCGCAGCTGGCCAGGATGCGGCTCAAGACCAAGCCCCTGCAGGCTGCCTACCAGTCGTGTCTCAGGTGAGGGTGCTGTGGCGCACGTGTGCTGCAACGCGGACGCGAGCGGCCCCACCGCCGCCAGGGACCACGAGGTGCTGGCGCAGCTGGCCAGGATGCGGCTCAAGACCAAGCCCCTGCAGGCTGCCTACCAGTCGTGTCTCAGGTGAGGGTGCTGTGGCGCACGTGTGCTGCAACGCGGACGCGAGCGGCCCCACCGCCGCCAGGGACCACGAGGTGCTGGCGCAGCTGGCCAGGATGCGGCTCAAGACCAAGCCTCTGCAGGCTGCCTACCAGTCGTGTCTCAGGTGAGGGTGCTGTGGCGCACGTGTGCTGCAACGCGGACGCGAGCGGCCCCACCGCCGCCAGGGACCACGAGGTGCTGGCGCAGCTGGCCAGGATGCGGCTCAAGACCAAGCCTCTGCAGGCTGCCTACCAGTCGTGTCTCAGGTGAGGGTGCTGTGGCGCACGTGTGCTGCAACGCGGACGCGAGCGGCCCCACCGCCGCCAGGGACCACGAGGTGCTGGCGCAGCTGGCCAGGATGCGGCTCAAGACCAAGCCCCTGCAGGCTGCCTACCAGTCGTGTCTCAGGTGAGGGTGCTGTGGCGCACGTGTGCTGCAACGCGGACGCGAGCGGCCCCACCGCCGCCAGGGACCACGAGGTGCTGGCGCAGCTGGCCAGGATGCGGCTCAAGACCAAGCCCCTGCAGGCTGCCTACCAGTCGTGTCTCAGGTGAGGGTGCTGTGGCGCACGTGTGCTGCAACGCGGACGCGAGCGGCCCCACCGCCGCCAGGGACCACGAGGTGCTGGCGCAGCTGGCCAGGATGCGGCTCAAGACCAAGCCTCTGCAGGCTGCCTACCAGTCGTGTCTCAGGTGAGGGTGCTGTGGCGCACGTGTGCTGCAACGCGGACGCGAGCGGCCCCACCGCCGCCAGGGACCACGAGGTGCTGGCGCAGCTGGCCAGGATGCGGCTCAAGACCAAGCCTCTGCAGGCTGCCTACCAGTCGTGTCTCAGGTGAGGGTGCTGTGGCGCACGTGTGCTGCAACGCGGACGCGAGCGGCCCCACCGCCGCCAGGGACCACGAGGTGCTGGCGCAGCTGGCCAGGATGCGGCTCAAGACCAAGCCTCTGCAGGCTGCCTACCAGTCGTGTCTCAGGTGAGGGTGCTGTGGCGCACGTGTGCTGCAACGCGGACGCGAGCGGCCCCACCGCCGCCAGGGACCACGAGGTGCTGGCGCAGCTGGCCAGGATGCGGCTCAAGACCAAGCCTCTGCAGGCTGCCTACCAGTCGTGTCTCAGGTGAGGGTGCTGTGGCGCACGTGTGCTGCAACGCGGACGCGAGCGGCCCCACCGCCGCCAGGGACCACGAGGTGCTGGCGCAGCTGGCCAGGATGCGGCTCAAGACCAAGCCTCTGCAGGCTGCCTACCAGTCGTGTCTCAGGTGAGGGTGCTGTGGCGCACGTGTGCTGCAACGCGGACGCGAGCGGCCCCACCGCCGCCAGGGACCACGAGGTGCTGGCGCAGCTGGCCAGGATGCGGCTCAAGACCAAGCCTCTGCAGGCTGCCTACCAGTCGTGTCTCAGGTGAGGGTGCTGTGGCGCACGTGTGCTGCAACGCGGACGCGAGCGGCCCCACCGCCGCCAGGGACCACGAGGTGCTGGCGCAGCTGGCCAGGATGCGGCTCAAGACCAAGCCTCTGCAGGCTGCCTACCAGTCGTGTCTCAGGTGAGGGTGCTGTGGCGCACGTGTGCTGCAACGCGGACGCGAGCGGCCCCACCGCCGCCAGGGACCACGAGGTGCTGGCGCAGCTGGCCAGGATGCGGCTCAAGACCAAGCCTCTGCAGGCTGCCTACCAGTCGTGTCTCAGGTGAGGGTGCTGTGGCGCACGTGTGCTGCAACGCGGACGCGAGCGGCCCCACCGCCGCCAGGGACCACGAGGTGCTGGCGCAGCTGGCCAGGATGCGGCTCAAGACCAAGCCTCTGCAGGCTGCCTACCAGTCGTGTCTCAGGTGAGCTTGAATATGTCAGGATGTTAATATATTTTGTGAACCAGTCCATGAAACTGAGCCTCACTTTCTTTTCTTTTCTTTTCTTTATAGTATTGTAAAAGCTATTTAAAAGGTTCCGCAAGGTTATACAAGTTACCCCTTTTGGAGTAAACAAAGCGTCAATAGTCGCAATTGAAAACCCTTTGTGCCACGTTAGACAAAATATTATGGCCATATCATAAATTTGCCATACATACAACAGCCTATTGCAGTCGACTGCCTTCCCCAGAGTACATCCAGTCTACCAGCCGCCCTTTTTAAGTCATCGGTCTCTCTGGCCCTAATGGCCATTCCACCGATTCGGACTAAGCGCTTCCAGTCATCATTTATAATGCGCACTGCTAAAGAGTGGAACTCACTACCTGCGTCTGTGTTCCCAAACGCATACAACGCTAATATCTTCAAAGTAAGAGTGAACAGGCTTCTTCTGGGTGAGCTCGCTCCATCTTAGACTCTGTCTCTGTCCTATTACCTAGACTAGAGTCAAGAGCAAACCCATCATTAATAAAAATAAAAAATATATATTTACCATTAGAATCCTACATTATCGCAAATGAACATAGTCTATATTAAAACGGCGAAACTGCTAGTATTAGATAAATATATACATATTATACATATACATAAATATATATGGGTCACTAAAGAAGAGAGAAGAGATAGGTAATGTTCATCAATTCGTCATTTGAACACAGAGATAGTTGGACTATGATATACGTACTTCGTCCACAGAGAAATGGTGTCAGACAGCCCAGCTCTCCTCCGAAGCGTGGTGACACACACGATCTACAACGAGCTGTCTAACGTGCGGTCTCCAAACAACATGGCGGTGCTATGCGCATTGATACAAGCACAGCCGCAACTAGTGCCCGCTGCCATGGCACATACTTATCAGGTAACGTATCACTTGTGTACATTTTGTTAAACATACATATGTTAACATTAAACACAGAATATTGCCGTTTAATAAAGATATTTTCGTTATACACTTAAATATACCTATTAAACGCACAAATATTGCCTTTATACACTTTAATGTGGCTATTAAACACATACATGTACCCATCAAACTAACAAATGTAATAATTAAACACAAATGTACCCATAAACACACAAAAGTACCTATTAAACACGAATGTATAAATTAAACACATAAATGTACCCATAAAGCACACCAAAGTATCCATTAAACACACAAATGTACCCATCAACACAAACTTTCCCATCAAACACACATTTGTATAAATCAAACCCATAAAAGCACATGAAAGTATCCGTCGAACACAAATTTACCCATTAAACACACAAATGTACCTATTAAAGTATTAAACACATAAATATCCCCGCCAAATACTGAAATGTACCCATTAAACACAAATATTTCCGTTTAACACACAAGTTTACCCGTTAAACACATAAATATCCCCGCCAAATACTGAAATGTACCCATTAAACACAAATATTTCCGTTTAACACACAAGTTTACCCGTTAAACACATAAATATCCCCGCCAAATACTGAAATGTACCCATTAAACACATAAATGTGCTTATAAAGCAAATAAATGTACACATAAAGCACACAAAAGTAAAGTTTTCTAAAATTGCACAAAAAAGTACCCATTAAACACATAAACATATCGATTAAACACACAAATGCACCCATAAAGAACACGAAAGTACCCATTCAACACGCAAACATACCGATTAAACACACAAATCCACCCATAAAACACACACACATATACCCATTAAAAACACAAATGCATCCATTTTTTTTTAAGACGTGCATGTAGATGCAGAGGCGTTCCACAAGGGTCTATTTTGGGACCAATTCTGTTCATATTATTTACAAATGATTTAGCGAATTATATAACCGGAGTTGCCCCTGGAACTTCTTTGATAACGTTTGCTGATGATACGAATGCAGTTGTTTCCGCTTCTAATATAGATGATTTAAATAAAAAAAATTAACTGTCTTTTGTCAGAATTTCAGCACTGGTTTACTATCAATGCCCTTAAATTAAACACTAGAAAAACTAACGCCTTACTTTTCAAGACAACTGCTCGTAACAAAGATAAACTGGGTATAGGTAGCGGAAGTAATCCTGTTCCGAGTGTTGCCTCGGTTAAGTTTTTAGGAGTCCACATTGACGCTTCTCTGAACTGGAAACAAGAGCTTGCCTCTTTGGATAGCGCCTTGAGTTCTGCTTGTTATGCCATCAGAAGTTTGCGGGATGAAGTGGGGTTAGCTGAGCTAAGGATGGTGTATTTCTCATTAATTGAGTCGAAATTAAGATACAGTATCAAACACTGGGGCAATGGGTACAATTACAATATAAACATGGCATTCACGCTGCAGAAAAGGGCAATTAGGACAATACTTCGACTTCCGCAGTCTGCTTCATGTAGGGAATTGTTCAAAGATCTTAGGTTTTTGACAGCGCCATGTCTATATATTTTAATTTTACTAGGTGACTTGGCAAAACATCACAGGACGATAGAAAGTGTAGATGAAAATAAATCCAGATTAAATTCAAGAAGAAAGGATATGCCTGTAAGAATAAAACCCCGCTTGAAAGTTGCAGAATATAGCGCTCGATATCAGTCTGTAAAGATTTTTAATAGATTGCCTACTGATCTGAAAGCTCTGTTAGATAAGCCATTACTCTTCAAACTAAAACTTAAGACGTTCTTGCTGGAAAAATGTTTTTATACGGTAGAGAACTTATGATGTTATAGGTAATATTGTAGTAAGATTTATAAAATTACTGATTGAGCAAACACTTGTCTTATCGAATTTAAAACTCAGTTTAAATATAGATATTTACATATACAATTGACATTTAAAAATAATAAAAATAATTTTGTAATACTTATAATTTATGGCTATGACATTTAATTTGAAAATTTTTGACATTATATTTGAATCATTTATTTACCTGTATATTATATTATTATCTTTTTAGTCGAATTTTTTGACCTAAAATAGGATTGTGATGGCGTAAAATAATAGAAGTGTTTTTTGCATATATATTGTATGAATTGGTCTCATTTTAAATTGAATTACCTAATGCATTTAATTGAATTATTATTAGATGTGTCTCAGAAATGTCGTATTAAAGATTGTACATGTTATGTTATGTTATATTTTCAACACAATGTATATTGTTCGGAAATAAATAAAATAATAAATAATAAAATAATAGATTATATAACAATTTAGTAGATGTTGTCATTTTTAAAGAAACCTTAAGTAACTTAAAATTAAAAACATTACGTTGTTTTTGTACATTTTCAAATTTGTAGATATTTATATTTAAAAAAAAAACATTTGCAAATCAGTATTTTTAGGTACTTATACTTTAGAAGAATTTATAGTTAGCCTGAGTACCAAATTTTAAAACACTTCCCGTGTTAGGTATACAATTTTTGAAAACTTGCAAAATTTTCAAGCGCGGGCAGGATTTGAACCTGCGACTTTCGCATTACTAGTGGCGACGCCTCTTCCATCTGGGCTACCGCAGCTCATTTCCTGCCCGCCAATTTTGCAAGTGTATTTTAATGCCAGTAACGCTTGGCATGGCTCCATCTACCGGGTTAGTTTTGCAACTAATCACCGGCGACTAATTCTATCTTTACAGATTGAATGTAGTCTAAGCGATGAAAACCAGCGATAAATTGAGTACCAAATTTTAAAACACTTCCCGTGTTAGGTATACAATTTTTGAAAACTTGCAAAATTTTCAAGCGTGGGCAGGATTTGAACCTGCGACTTTCGCATTACTAGTGGCGACGCCTCTTCCATCTGGGCTACCGCAGCTCATTTCCTGCCCGCCAATTTTGCAAGTGTATTTTAATGCCAGTAACGCTTGGCATGGCTCCATCTACCGGGTTAGTTTTGCAACTAATCACCGGCGACTAATTCTATCTTTACAGATTGAATGTAGTCTAAGCGATGAAAACCAGCGATAAATTGAGTACCAAATTTTAAAACACTTCCCGTGTTAGGTATACAATTTTTGAAAACTTGCAAAATTTTCAAGCGCGGGCAGGATTTGAACCTGCGACTTTCGCATTACTAGTGGCGACGCCTCTTCCATCTGGGCTACCGCAGCTCATTTCCTGCCCGCCAATTTTGCAAGTGTATTTTAATGCCAGTAACGCTTGGCATGGCTCCATCTACCGGGTTAGTTTTGCAACTAATCACCGGCGACTAATTCTATCTTTACAGATTGAATGTAGTCTAAGCGATGAAAACCAGCGATAAATTGAGTACCAAATTTTAAAACACTTCCCGTGTTAGGTATACAATTTTTGAAAACTTGCAAAATTTTCAAGCGCGGGCAGGATTTGAACCTGCGGCTTTCGCATTACTAGTGGCGACGCCTCTTCCATCTGGGCTACCGCAGCTCATTTCCTGCCCGCCAATTTTGCAAGTGTATTTTAATGCCAGTAACGCTTGGCATGGCACCATCTACCGGGTTAGTTTTGCAACTAATCACCGGCGACTAATTCTATCTTTACAGATTGAATGTAGTCTAAGCGATGAAAACCAGCGATAAATTGAGTACCAAATTTTAACTGTACTAAAACTAATAGTCCATTTTTTGATAATATAGCTGTAAGATTCCCTAAAATAAATAAAATAAAATAAATAAAATAAAATAAAATAAAATAGTCTAAGCGATGAAAACCAGCGATAAATTGAGTACCAAATTTTAAAACACTTCCCGTGTTAGGTATACAATTTTTGAAAACTTGCAAAATTTTTGAAATGAGCTGCGGTAGCCCAGATGGAAGAGGCGTCGCCACTAGTAATGCGAAAGTCGCAGGTTCAAATCCTGCCCGCGCTTGAAAATTTTGCAAGTTTTCAAAAATTATAGTTAGCCTTTGTTCAATTGTAATAGCCATTTTCTGTCGGAAACTATAGGTCTGTGTTTTAATTCTTGTATTACCATACTAAGTTGTTTATGTGACTGTTTGTTTCGAATAAATAATAATAATAAAGCACGCGAAAGTACCCATTAAACACACAAATATACCCATTAAACACATAAATATACCCATTAAACACACAAATGATCCCGTCAAACACTCAAATGCACCCATTAGACACAAAAATATTCCCGTTAAACACACATATTCCGTTAAGCACAGCACAACTTATAGATAAACCTTTTTAATTCTTGTAGGAACTGTTACTTCGGCCAGAAGATTACCTGCGACCGTTGCGCGCGCTCACAAGGGAGTGCGTGCGCGCAGCTCGCGCCGACGCTCAAGCGCTGCTGCCATTGGCCAGGGCTTTGGCCACGCCCCCGCCCCATGAACCGCCTAATGAGGTAAGCGATTTACTAATTTAATTTTACGTTCCTATGCTATTTCAACAGGCATTTTTAATTTACTTGCGGTAAAGGTTTCCGAGAGGCATTTTGCTTATATTTAGCCGTGTGAGGCCGGCTTAGAATAGCATCACCCCATTTCTTTCCCGCGGTAGTTGTAAGAGGCGACTAAGGATTAGATTAGATTAGATTTATTTATTTCATATTATCAAATTCATTATTACAAGTAAGAATATTACATAAAATAAAAATGTCAAAGGATAATATGATCGTCAAGGAATATAAAACAAAATATTAAAATTATGTCAACATATACAAAATAAAATACAATGGTCAAGCCAAGGTCAAATAAAAATAAAAATGTCAATGAAATAACATAACAACTAACAACAATAAGAAATAACAATGTCAAAAGGTGTATAAAAATAATAAATTCAATCGAAAAAGTATAATCAAAACATAATGTCACTACAAATCATTGATCTACAACGATTACGCGCGTACGCTCAAAAGGTGGGCCGGTAAAGTAGTGCACAATTTGCAAGCGAGCACTTCTTTTCCACAGTGCGTGGCTGGCCGCGAAACTGTTAACATGACCAAGTACGGGCTAACAAATAAGGCTGAGTTCAATAGATTATGGTGAGGTTCGTTGTGATATTTTGAATCAGGCGGACGCAATGAATCTATAAATCGCTATGTATGACTGTATAGTTCAGTAGGTGACTAAATCTTAGCGTAATTTTGTATGAGGCGCTAAATCTAGGGTTGTTGTAGATCAATGCTACAAATACTTGTGGTCAATTAAAATTAAAGGCAAGAAATTCATCAATGTCATAAAATTCATTTTCCAGCAAAAGACATTTTAGTTGGCGGTAAAATGCCTCGTCATTCTTAACTTCCTTTAGACTTGCTGGTAGTTGCTCGTAATAAATCGGACCTATTACTCGCGGGTTTTTAGTGGCCATTTGGGTGCGGTGGGGAACACTGGCTAGTCTACCTGCGTTGCGCAGGGACCGTCCTGCACATCCACGACGATTGAATTGCGTGACGTTTTGGCGTACATATGATATTATTTCTAATAAATATAAGCTAGTCATCGTCATAATATTATGAGACGCAAACTGGGAGCGACACGTTTGACGGGGCTTCATACCTGCCATTATTCGTAGTGCCCGTTTTTGTAATATTAATATTCTGTCCGAATCTGTTGAGTTACCCCATAAAATCAGACCATAACTCAAAAGGGACTGGAAGTGCGCGAAGTACGTCTGTCTAAGTACAGCACTAGAAACTAATGGCCTTAGTTTTCTCAGAGCGAAGCAGGCGCTACTAAGCCTGTCGCAGAGTGACTGTATGTGGCACTTCCAATTCACATTACAGTCCAGGTTAAATCCTAAGAACTTGCAAGAGTTGCATAAAGGAACAGGACTTTTGATAGGTGGTTCCTATAAGGGACTCGAGGGTGTGTATTGCAATTTTAGGCGATGGGCTGACAACCTGTCGCTAAGGCGATACACAATCTTCCGAATGACCCTCAAATATTTGTCATATTATGTGGCGTGTCCGTTTTTCGCGGTCGTTTACGCTCTGCCTACCCCGCAAGGGATTATGCGTGATATGCGTTTGTAAAGAACTGCATGAAATCATGTTTCATGAAAATCATCAGTTTCATCATCGTCATCATCAATTCATACTTTATCGATATCGGTACAGTAGTTTTCTAAGAATAAGTATCTTTGCTGTTTCAACGGGAAATTTTAATTTACTTGCGGTGAAGGTTTCCGAGAGAATTTACAATAAGCATTTTGTTCATATTTTCCACAAAATTTTAAAGATCTTTAAAATCAAGTTTATCAATTCATACTTTGTTTGTCGATATCGGTTCAGTAGTTTTCTAAAAATAAGTATCTTTGCTTATATCTTTCAATGGGATTATTTTACTTGCGGTGAAGGTTTCCTAAAGAATTTACGCATTTTGCTCATATATATTTTTTAAAGAACCATAAAATAAGTATATCAATTCATACTTTATTTATCGATATTTTTTTTTTTTTTTTTTTTTTTTATTATTTAAGGTAAGTTACAAACAAAAAACTTATCTACTATTCCTCGCCAAACTGAAACAGTTTGTTGGCGAGACTCGCTTATTAACACTATTATATATCTATAACCTACCAGACAGCACCCACTAACTATTCAAACAGCTTAATCGTACCTAACTAAGACGTAATTATTATACGTATTTATTTTCTTATGCCAGCTTGATCTTGTGGATCATCACTGACATTGAGTAATGCATTTTTCAGTTTTGTTTTGAGCGTAGTTAAACTTAACTAAGGAGTTTTTCTAAGTATACTTAATTTATTAAATACTTTGGATACAATCACAGATGACACTCTTTCACCATAGTAGTTTTTAAATCCAGGCAGCATAAATTTTCCTTTACGTACACTTTTTGTGTTGTATTTATTTGTTTTGATAACCCGATATTTATCACTGTAGTAGTGTTCTAAACCAATCAAGTATTTAACCTTTTCTTCCACGGGTAAAATTTTACAAATTGAAAATAATTTATTATAGTCATCTCTGCAACTTTTCTTTACTCTTTTGCTAACAATGTTCTTTATTAACCGTATCTGAATACTTTTAATGTTATTTAAATATGTTTTGAACGTTCGACCATACACCACTAACCCATAGCTTAGTAGTGAGTCCGCAAGCGCATAATATACAATTAGTAATGTATGATTGTTAAGCACCATTTTCAATTGGTAAAATTTCCCTAGTACTGATCTTAACCTATTACATACCTCATTTACATGCAATTTCCAATTAAAATGTTTCTCTATTGTTAAGCCCAAGTATTTAAAAGATTCTACATATTCAATTGCAGTACAACAACAGTTAACTTTACTAGTATGCAAACACTCATACGTGTGTCCAATTATATCTAACATTTCTTTGTTCGTTGACTTTGCACGTTGGTTATACGGCGAGTGTCTATGCATACATTTCGTTTTTGATATATTTAAGATAATCCCATTGTCATGAGCCCATTTGGTTACGTTTTCGAAGTCTTCCTGAACATTTATTTGTATTTCCGATACATTCTTCGAGCCGTATACCAAACACATATCGTCTGCATACATAAAGACTCGACAGTATTTTACAACATTAGCCACACTATTTACGTGCATCACGTACCCTACCGGACCAAATACTGAACCGGTAGGTACACCCAGATTAACTTCTGCCTCATCGCCAGTTACACCATTCACAATAGTTCGTATTTTCCTATTTGTCAGATAATTTTTAAGCCATTGATTTGTTGGACCACGTATGCCACATTCATCCATGGCTTGTAGTAATATATCGTGGTCCAAGGTATCAAACGCTTTTTTATAGTCAATAAAAAGAGCTATCATCTGTTTACCCGAGTCCAAACAGGTGTTTACATAGTCTGCGTAGCCCGTTAGAGCCGAGACAGTGTGCTTCGCCCTTTACGAAATCCGTGTTGGCTGTCTGTTAATATACTATGATGGTCTAAAAATTTACTGATTTGGCCAACAACAACTTTTTCTACTATTTTATCTAAAGTTGATAATATAGCTATGGGTCTATAGTTGACGTATTCCAGGTGACTGCCTGACTTGTAAATGGGACGTATAATTGCAGATTTTAATTGGTCCGGATATATACTATTATTTATACACATATTTATAAACTTTGCAAGGATAGGGCTTAAATAATTTTGTATATACTTAATGTCTTTTATCCTTATGCGATCTAGTCCTGGTGCCTTTTCACTTGACATGCTATTAATAACTTTTTCTACTTCTGAGGAACTTACATTTCTAAATCGAAAACTGACCTTACTCGGACTAACGTATGATTTTCTGTCTAAGAACTTAATGTTACATACATGTTTGATGCTCTGTATTTCTTGAGTGAATGTCTGCGAGAATTTCGTACAGATATGCTTGATACTTTCTGTTTTGCCCAAACTTTTTATTATAACGTTATCTAGATTAGTTTTAGTGCGACCTAGCCATGAATTGATCGTTGACCAAATTTTTCTAAAATCCCCATTACATTTCTTTATTTCTGATTGTTTGTATTTGTTTTTGGCTTCATTAATTAATTTATTTACCTTATTTCTAAATTTTGTATATTCTAATCTTTTATTCATGTTTTTCGGACTTGACTTCCAAGCTCTAAACAAATGATCCCTACGTAATAACATTGTATACAAATAACTATTTATCCAAGGCTGACTTATTCTTTTTTTACGTACTTTTAGTGTAATAATACTGTCTTTATAAATGTTGTCAAAGACTGTACATAACTTGAGAAATAACATAACAGGGCAAGTAAGTAGCATTAACTGAGTCCAGTCAAACGCATCCAATTTCTGCTTAACTAGTTTATCGCAAATTACTTCTTGTGTACCGTTCCTCTTTTGTGATCCACGCGTGTCTGGTGCGCCTAAGTCGACCGATATACCTACAGCATGATGATCCGATATGCGGGTCTCGATGACGTATGATGACGCTGTGCAATCGCTGTACCTCGCTCGCACCCACACATGATCCAAGCATGACACGTCGAGCCTGCCGTCTACGATCGCTTCGCGCGTTACCTGCGAACTTGGTATTGTGCACTGTAGGCCGTATCCACACAGGGTGTTTTTATATTTAGAAGTAATTGGACTTACTAAGTCGTGAAGAATGTTTAGGTTGGTGTCACCAATCACAATTATGTTTTCGGAGGTTGGAATACACTTCACTATTTTTTCTAGTTGCTCCACAAATAGTAGTTTATTTCGTTCAGGTGGTTTATATAAAGCAAGTATATGTGAGATTTTTTTATCCATTCTCAGCTCACCATGAATCATCTCCATAGTGTCAGTTATAACAATTTTTGTATCGAAGTTTAAATAATCTTTTGAATATATTAAAACTCCCCCTCCTCTCCTAGTTTCTCTTGTTGAAATGTGTGTATTATATCCAGAAATTCCATAGAATGGTACTTCTTCTTTTTTAATATTTATCTCGGCTAATATTAATATGTCTATTTTGTATTTACTTTCTCCTAGTAAAATTTGAATTTTATTAAAGTTTTTTCTGAGTGATCTAATATTTAGATGCAATATGTGAGTACATCCAACATTGTTAAGTTCTAAATCATTGCTAAGTAACCTTATGTCTTAGTATCTTGAGAATTCAACATCTATAGGTAGATCGTCGAATCTGTTCATTCTTGATGCTAAAGAATCGTATAGTGTGTTCTAGCCGAGCTAGTTGCACGTAACTTAGCGAGTATTTTGACGATCCTCGGTTTCGTCGAACTTAGCCAGATCATTTTCAGATTTGATGTTGTATATTTTCCGTTCTTCACTATTTTTTTTAACCAAAATATTACCATTTTGTACCCATATGTACTGAAAACCCTTCGGTTTCAGCTTGTTTCTTACAGTCCATAACAATTGGCGTTTGTACTTAGGTAGATCCTCATTTATGAATATCCGCTCATCATTCCCATTGGAGTAGATTATATAGGTTCAGTAGTTTCCTAAGAATAAGTATATTTGCACTTTCGACGGGAAAATTATAATTTACTTGCGGTGAAGGTTTCAATAACAAGAAAATTAACTTTAAGCATTTAGTTCATATTTTACACAAATTTTTAAAATATAAAAAAAACAAGTTTATCAATTCATACTATCGATATCGGTTCAGTACTTTTCTTTCAAGATATATCTTGTACGTGTTTCTTAATTGTAAATATAAATATAAAACAATTTTAAACTTTTTTAAATTTATTTAAATAAACACAACTTACATCCGTTAATCGTTTGCCAACTACTTGGATCAAAAAAACTTATAAAATTTCTGGTGCATAACTTTTCCCAGACATTTTCTGGCAATTCTTTTCAATTCAAAATAAATAGGCTTTCTGCAATCTGCGAGTTATCTTCAATTTGTCTGATGTAGCGTAAATATCCGTTTTTTTCTGCCGTTTACGCTCTGCGTAACACGCAAGGGATGATAGGCGTGATATGTGTATGTATGTGTTTTCTTCAACAATATTTTTTCCTACCCAGGTTCGCGAACGAGCGTTTTCTTCCCTCGCCGATTTATTCTGCTGTTGCTGCATGGTGACAGCGTCACACAGCAAGCATCTGCCGGAGTATAAACAACAATTGTGCGTCATACAAGGCTGCGCTATAGGCTGGTTGCTGGAGACTGCCATGCCTATGTACAAACCTAGTAGGCATGATTTCCAACACGCGTTGAATAAGGTAAGTCAAACATACAGTTCAAATTATTAAAAAAACTAACTCGAGTGTAACGTTAAATTTCCGAACAGCTGACTGACTTGCTATGAAAAAAAAATATCGTTTTCCATAGTTAAATTCAGTTTAATGGTCTGATCATGTCTGACAAGTTTTCGGTACACCGTCCCTTACACCACGTATAAGCCAATGTATTGGGCCATAGATAAGATCAGATAAATTATGTAATTTGTTTTCCCGTAAAAAAACTGATATGCAGTTTGGCAGGTGTGTTTACTTTTTGGTATTTTTATTTCCGCTTAATAAATGCTTTTTTCATTTTCATTTTATTTTTATACTTTTGAAAAGTACTACTCTGTGATTTAGGAATAACAAACGGATCATATAAGCTGTGTTTGGTGATACTGTCTTTAGTTTTAAAACTAAAGTCTTACAACAACTTAGTAATATGTCAGATTCCTAATCTCACTCACTGTTACTAATCTTGCATTATATAAAATTATTTTTCTTTCATTATTACCTATCCATTTTTGTGCATGCTGTGGCACCTTTAGATGTAGTGCATTTATGTATCTCTCTTATGTTGATTTTACATCATTGTAACTAATAATGTAACTACAGGTTGTCCTAATAAATAAATAAATACATAAATAACTAAATAAATGAACAAACAAACAAACGAACGAACACACAAACAAACAAACCAACCAACTAACTGACAAACAAACAAACGAACACACAAACAAACTAACAATCAAACAAACAAACGAACAGACAAACGAACGAACAAAGAGACAAACAAACAAACAAATAAATAAAAACTGTGTTCTGTTTGCAGATAATGTTCGTGGAGAGCGCGGAGACGTACAGCAAGGCGGACAACTGGCCCCCGGAGAGCGAGCGCGCGCTCACGCACCGGCTGTGCTGCGAGGCGCCGCTGCCGCAGACCACCCTGCTCAGGGTCATCTTCATAGGCCTCTCCAAGGTCAGCCGAACATACGCTCAGTTTATCATTCTTCATTTTCAACTTCTTCTTAATTTATCATTCTTCATTTTCTTAATTTATAATTCTTCATTTTCAACTTCTTCTTTTTCTTAACTTATCATTCTTCATTTTCCACTTCTTCTTAATTTATCATTCTTCATTTTCAGATACTTCTTTTTCTCTATTTATCATTCTTAATTTTCCGCTTCTTCCTCTTCTTCATTTTCAACTTCTTATTTTTCTTAATTTGTTATTCTCCTTTTTCTTAATTTATTATTCTTAATTTTTCACTTCTTCTTCATTTTCAACATCTTCTTCTTCTTCATTAATAATTCTTCATTTTCAACTTCTTCTTGACGGCTAATATGGCGCAGTGGTAGTGCGACTGCCTGCGACTCAAATGTTTCGGGTTTGATTCCCGGTGGGACACTAACAAAATGTATTCATAACTTTGTGAATTTCTTCTAAGTCTGGTTAGGACAATGCAGGATGAACCACCTGATTGTCAGGAAAGAAAAATGTTCCGTGTTTCGGAGGGCACGTTAAGCCGTCGGTCCCGGTTGCTTTCTATGATTTCTTAAACGGCGGTCGTTACACAGCCATGTCAGAGGCCTACTAGAAGTAGTAGGTGGTTTAAAAACTGACACCAGGGTTCATCGAGTCGTTGGACGACTCGGTGACCCACAGAAATGTTCAATTTCATTAGCCACAACAGTCCACTGCTGGACATGGGTCTCCCCCAATTGGAGGGTATTTGCGCGGATAGGCGTGCGCAGTGCAATGCCCTAGATGTATCCTTTCGTCGCCTTTTACACGACGGGTAGAAATGGAGTGATGCTATTCTAAGCCGTCCAATTTATTATTACCAAAAAAAATTTAAGCAGAATAAAATTAATTTTAGAAAACTTGCAAAACTTTCGCCATCACTGTGACCGCGGTAGCCTAGATGCAAGAGGCGTCGCCATTAGTGAAAGCAAAAGTCTCAGGTTCAAATCGTGCTCGAGGTAGAAACCTTTCTTAAAAATAGAATAATTTAAATTAAATACAATAATTTAAGTTGAAGAGCAGAATACAGGCATTCATCAGTTGTAAAACTGCCTGCCTGATTAATTAATAATATACAGGGTGTAAGGGACGGTGTACCGAAAACTTTGCAGGTATGATCAGACCATGAAACTGAACAACTTTTACTATGGAGCCTATGTTGGGAAACGTTTTTTTTTGAGTTTCCATAGAAAGTCAGTCAGCTGATCGTGAATTTTGTATGGGAGGTCGAAAAAAAATTCTCGTTTACCAACACAGCTTCCATAGAAAAAGTTGTTTGGTTTCATGGTCTGATCATGCCTGCAAAGTTTTCGGTACACCGTCTCTTACACCCCGTATATGGGCTCTAATACAACAAACGTTTTATTTTTTCCAAATTTCATAGGTACGGAACTCGCACTTATCAAATTTGTTTCCTCAATATATAAACCTGTGAATGCTCCAGGACACCCCGGTAGCCCCGGCCGAGGTGTTCGAGCTGGTTGAACAGCTGGTGCGCCGCGCGTGCGCCCTGCCTCCAGAAGAGAACCCGCTACAAGTGGACAAGCCAGACATAGCCGAGTACATCTTCCAGCTGAGCCACTTCCACCCGCCTGATAACATCACCCTCCCTGCTGGGTGAGTAGCTGCCTCCAGAAGAGAACCCGCTACAAGTGGACAAGCCAGACATAGCCGAGTACATCTTCCAGCTGAGCCACTTCCACCCGCCTGATAACATCACCCTCCCTGCTGGGTGAGTAGCTGCCTCCAGAAGAGAACCCGCTACAAGTGGACAAGCCAGACATAGCCGAGTACATCTTCCAGCTGAGCCACTTCCACCCGCCTGATAACATCACCCTCCCTGCTGGGTGAGTAGCTGCCTCCAGAAGAGAACCCGCTACAAGTGGACAAGCCAGACATAGCCGAGTACATCTTCCAGCTGAGCCACTTCCACCCGCCTGATAACATCACCCTCCCTGCTGGGTGAGTAGCTGCCTCCAGAAGAGAACCCGCTACAAGTGGACAAGCCAGACATAGCCGAGTACATCTTCCAGCTGAGCCAGTTCCACCCGCCTGATAACATCACCCTCCCTGCTGGGTGAGTAGCTGCCTCCAGAAGAGAACCCGCTACAAGTGGACAAGCCAGACATAGCCGAGTACATCTTCCAGCTGAGCCAGTTCCACCCGCCTGATAACATCACCCTCCCTGCTGGGTGAGTAGCTGCCTCCAGAAGAGAACCCGCTACAAGTGGACAAGCCAGACATAGCCGAGTACATCTTCCAGCTGAGCCACTTCCACCCGCCTGATAACATCACCCTCCCTGCTGGGTGAGTAGCTGCCTCCAGAAGAGAACCCGCTACAAGTGGACAAGCCAGACATAGCCGAGTACATCTTCCAGCTGAGCCACTTCCACCCGCCTGATAACATCACCCTCCCTGCTGGGTGAGTAGCTGCCTCCAGAAGAGAACCCGCTACAAGTGGACAAGCCAGACATAGCCGAGTACATCTTCCAGCTGAGCCACTTCCACCCGCCTGATAACATCACCCTCCCTGCTGGGTGAGTAGCTGCCTCCAGAAGAGAACCCGCTACAAGTGGACAAGCCAGACATAGCCGAGTACATCTTCCAGCTGAGCCAGTTCCACCCGCCTGATAACATCACCCTCCCTGCTGGGTGAGTAGCTGCCTCCAGAAGAGAACCCGCTACAAGTGGACAAGCCAGACATAGCCGAGTACATCTTCCAGCTGAGCCACTTCCACCCGCCTGATAACATCACCCTCCCTGCTGGGTGAGTAGCTGCCTCCAGAAGAGAACCCGCTACAAGTGGACAAGCCAGACATAGCCGAGTACATCTTCCAGCTGAGCCACTTCCACCCGCCTGATAACATCACCCTCCCTGCTGGGTGAGTAGCTGCCTCCAGAAGAGAACCCGCTACAAGTGGACAAGCCAGACATAGCCGAGTACATCTTCCAGCTGAGCCACTTCCACCCGCCTGATAACATCACCCTCCCTGCTGGGTGAGTAGCTGCCTCCAGAAGAGAACCCGCTACAAGTGGACAAGCCAGACATAGCCGAGTACATCTTCCAGCTGAGCCACTTCCACCCGCCTGATAACATCACCCTCCCTGCTGGGTGAGTAGCTGCCTCCAGAAGAGAACCCGCTACAAGTGGACAAGCCAGACATAGCCGAGTACATCTTCCAGCTGAGCCACTTCCACCCGCCTGATAACATCACCCTCCCTGCTGGGTGAGTAGCTGCCTCCAGAAGAGAACCCGCTACAAGTGGACAAGCCAGACATAGCCGAGTACATCTTCCAGCTGAGCCACTTCCACCCGCCTGATAACATCACCCTCCCTGCTGGGTGAGTAGCTGCCTCCAGAAGAGAACCCGCTACAAGTGGACAAGCCAGACATAGCCGAGTACATCTTCCAGCTGAGCCACTTCCACCCGCCTGATAACATCACCCTCCCTGCTGGGTGAGTAGCTGCCTCCAGAAGAGAACCCGCTACAAGTGGACAAGCCAGACATAGCCGAGTACATCTTCCAGCTGAGCCACTTCCACCCGCCTGATAACATCACCCTCCCTGCTGGGTGAGTAGCTGCCTCCAGAAGAGAACCCGCTACAAGTGGACAAGCCAGACATAGCCGAGTACATCTTCCAGCTGAGCCAGTTCCACCCGCCTGATAACATCACCCTCCCTGCTGGGTGAGTAGCTGCCTCCAGAAGAGAACCCGCTACAAGTGGACAAGCCAGACATAGCCGAGTACATCTTCCAGCTGAGCCAGTTCCACCCGCCTGATAACATCACCCTCCCTGCTGGGTGAGTAGCTGCCTCCAGAAGAGAACCCGCTACAAGTGGACAAGCCAGACATAGCCGAGTACATCTTCCAGCTGAGCCAGTTCCACCCGCCTGATAACATCACCCTCCCTGCTGGGTGAGTAGCTGCCTCCAGAAGAGAACCCGCTACAAGTGGACAAGCCAGACATAGCCGAGTACATCTTCCAGCTGAGCCACTTCCACCCGCCTGATAACATCACCCTCCCTGCTGGGTGAGTAGCTGCCTCCAGAAGAGAACCCGCTACAAGTGGACAAGCCAGACATAGCCGAGTACATCTTCCAGCTGAGCCACTTCCACCCGCCTGATAACATCACCCTCCCTGCTGGGTGAGTAGCTGCCTCCAGAAGAGAACCCGCTACAAGTGGACAAGCCAGACATAGCCGAGTACATCTTCCAGCTGAGCCACTTCCACCCGCCTGATAACATCACCCTCCCTGCTGGGTGAGTAGCTGCCTCCAGAAGAGAACCCGCTACAAGTGGACAAGCCAGACATAGCCGAGTACATCTTCCAGCTGAGCCACTTCCACCCGCCTGATAACATCACCCTCCCTGCTGGGTGAGTAGCTGCCTCCAGAAGAGAACCCGCTACAAGTGGACAAGCCAGACATAGCCGAGTACATCTTCCAGCTGAGCCAGTTCCACCCGCCTGATAACATCACCCTCCCTGCTGGGTGAGTAGCTGCCTCCAGAAGAGAACCCGCTACAAGTGGACAAGCCAGACATAGCCGAGTACATCTTCCAGCTGAGCCAGTTCCACCCGCCTGATAACATCACCCTCCCTGCTGGGTGAGTTGAGCTGGGAATTCGGTTTTTAGCAGTTTATAAATAACTTCACGTAAAAAGAGACTCACAGATACGTACATGAATATGTGCGGGGAGAGAAGCGAGCTCCAAAATGGAACCTCATGAAAATCGTTTTGTGGCCATTTACGCTCTGCCTACCCCGCAAGGGATAAAGGCATGATACATGTATGTATGTGTGATTCCTGATGAACATAGGCTATATTATAATGTCTTATTCCCACGGGAAAACGGTATGCAGCGAGAACCTGTCACTATGGCGATACACAATTTTCCGAATGACCCTCAAACGTTTGTCAGACGTGGCGTAAATGTCAGTTTTTGCGGCCATTTACGCTCACATAAGCTATATTATAATGTCTTATTCCCACGGGAAAACGGTAAGCAGCGAGTTAAACTTGAAAGGCCGCTAATTTTTATTTCGCTTGTGTATATTATCAGGTACACGCCGCCGCCGCTGGCGATCACGTCTCTCTACTGGCGCGGCTGGATCCTGCTGGCGATGCTAGCGGCTCATAACCCGAGTGGGTTCGCGGAGCATGCAGCCGCTACGTATCCCACACTGCGCTCGCTCACCGAGACCTGCATCACCGGGTAAGCAACCAGAAACACATATTCCGTACTAATATTGTAAATCTGAGAGTTTGTGTGTGAGTATGTATGTTTGTTACCTCTTCACGCAAAAACTACTGAACAGATTGTGATGAAATTTGGCACACATATAGAAGGTAACATGGATTAACACATAGGATAGTTTTTATCACCATTTGAGTGTCGGAAGTACTTGAAGTAGACTACCAGGTGCACCACCAGGAGTCCACCTAAACTATAGGAGATACAAATAGTTACTTTAGGAGAGGAGAGGGATTATTCCCTATGAGTACGCGGGCAAAGCCGCAGGTAACAGCTAGTATAGTATAATTGACAGGAAATTGGCAAGTGTCAGTCGGGGCGCCGGTAGCTCAGTTGGCAGAGCAGTGGGACGGTACCCCACGGTCCCGGGTTCAAGTCCCGGCGGGCGCTGTTTTTTTTTTTCTATTTCTTATAATCATTTATGAAAAAAAACACAGCACTGTGAGTGCATAATATAACCATAGTACATCGTACTTTTGTTTAATGTAGCCGAAAATGTATTATTTATTGAATACTTAATTGTATACCGAACACTTCCCGTGTTAGGTATACAATTCTTGAAAACTTGCAAAATTTTCAAGCGAGGGCATGATTCGAATCTGCGACTTTCGCCATTACTAGTGGCGACGCCTCTTCCATCTAGGCAACCGCAGCTCGTTCCTTGCCCGCGAATTTTTGCAAGTGTATCTTAATGTCAGTAACGCGTGGCACGGCTCCATCTACCGGGTTAGTTTTGCAATTGTTTATATTTATTTTAATTGTTGTCATCTATTCAGAAAACCAAGTATAGAATGGAGTAACAGTACCGCAGCGGAGGCCGAGAGGGCGGAGGCCGAAAGGGCAGCTATACTGCAGCTGGAGACACATCTAGCTACAGCCAGCAACGCCAAGCTACCTATCACAGAACATACCTCGCGTCTCCTGAGTCAGGTAACAATGATATTTTATCTACACTCGTCTCATAATCACTCATTTTTAGTATTAGACCGGGTCTATCGCGATAGTATTTAGGTAAATATTAGTAATTTACCTGTGTCCCGACGTTTCAACACAGTTTCATGTATTGTGGTCGCGGGTTGACGCTAAATATTTACCTAAATACTATCACGATAGACCCGGTCTAATACTTAAAATGAGTGAAAGTGATCGCGAGTGCTTAAAAAGTTATATCGTCTCATAATTTTCGAATTATGAACTCGAATACAGTTGTATAAAAACCTGCTTTATGCATTCTGCCTATAGAAATTACAGTTTATTAGAAATTACAAAAGCGTAATGTCTTAATGAGAAGGCTCTTACTTCGATTAAGTGGAGAAATGAAACGTTTTTTTTGACAATACTCAAATCGCTATCTTCCGCCGCACCTGTCAGATGTTGTTGAACGGTAATTGTTAGATTCTTGTTGAGATGTTGTTCAGTTTTTGTACCGTTGTTAAGTTGTTGTTCAGTCGTCGTCAGTTGTTGTTCAGATGTTGAGTCGATATCTGATTAACTGCTGAAGTAACAACAGTATTTTCAAAAATTTACATCAAGCAATATTACGTTGTCGTATTGAATTCGACCTAACAATCGCCGGTGCGGAGGTTTGGCAAAGTGTATTACTGAATTTTTTTTAGAGTGTAGATAAAATAGTGTATGCAACTTCATATAATTACAATGACCCCCATTATATGACAGTTGCATAAACTACTATTAAATTGTGACTGAAAGTGTTTATTTTTTAATGTAATAGTTACTTGTTTAAAACACGAGTGCCGTGTGATGCCGGCTTAGAATGGCATCACCCCTTTTCTTCCTCGTGGGAGTCGTAAGAGGCGACTAAGGGATGAGAGTGTGTATTGCAATTTTAGGCGATGGGCTGACAACCTGTCACTATGGCGATACACAATTTTCCGAATGACCCTCAAATATATGTCAAACGTGGCGTAAATGTCCGTTTCTGCGACCGTTTACGCTCTGCCTACCCCGCAAGGGATAATAGGCGTGTTATGTGTATGTATAAAATAGTGTATGCAACGTCATATAATTACAATGACCCCCATTATATGACAATTGCATAAACTACTATTAAATTGTGACTGAAAGTGTTTATTTTTTATGTAATAGTTACTTGTTTAAAACACGAGACTTGTTTTACACAGCTGACAACTTTTATTAAATTGTGACTGAAAGTGTTTATTTTTTATGTAATAGTTACTTGTTTAAAACACGAGACTTGTTTTACACAGCTGACAACTTTTATTAAACTGTGACTAAAAGTGTTTATTTTTTAAATGTAATAGTTACTTGTTTACAACACGAGACTTGTTTTACACAGCTGACAACTTTTATTAAATTGTGACTGAAAGTGTTTATTTTTTATGTAATAGTTACTTGTTTAAAACACGAGACTTGTTTTACACAGCTGACAACTTTTATTAAATTGTGACTGAAAGTGTTTATATTTCAATGTAATAGTTATTTGTCTACAACACGACACTTCTTTTACACAGCTGACAACTTTAGACCCCCTCGGGCCGCCTCGCAAGCCGCCGCAGACGGTGATCGACACCGTCATTCAGCTGAGTCAGCAGCTACGCCTGGGGAAGCTGCTGTGCAGGGCTCCAGCACTACTCCTCGAGCTGGTGGAGAGACACGGCACCAGGCGCGCCATGCCCTGGCTGCATCAGCTGCTTAAGCATGATCAATTGGAACTTAGGTAAGTTTTAAGTTAAAAAAAACGCCAAAGTTTATTTAACTCTGCCAATGTGCCAAAAACTCCCTCGAAGTAGAAGTAAATAAAACTTCGTCAAAGTACATACAATTCCGTCGAGGTTCATAAAACTTCGTCAAAGTACATACAATTCCGTCGAGGTTCATAAAACTTCGTCAAAGTACATAAAACTCCGTCGATGTATATGAAACTCTTTCGAAGTATATAAACTCTGCCGAAGTATATAGAATAGTGTCAAAATCTATACAGTTCATAAAACTCATTCACAGTTCATAAAACTCATTCACAATCAATAAAACACCTTCACAGTTCATAAAAACACCTTCACAGCTCATAAAACTCCTTCACAGTTCATAAAACTCCTTCATTATTCAAAAAACTCATTCACTATTCATAAAACTCCTTCACAATTCATAAAACTCCTTCACAATTAATAAAACTCCTTTATGATACATAAAATTCCTTCACAATTCATAAAACTTCGTTCACAATTCTTTAAACTCCTTCACAGTTCATAAAATTCTTTCACAATTCACAAAACTCCTTCATAATTCATTAAACTCACTCACTATTCATAAAATTCCTTCAGATTTCTTAAGTTCCTTCACATTATAAAACTCCTTCACAATTCATAAAACCCCTTCACAACTAATAAAACTCCTGCACAGTTCATAAAACTCCTTCACAATTCATAAAACTTTTCAAAGTTCATAAAACTTCGTCTAATTTCATACAACTACGTTAGGGTTAAAGTCTCTGCCAAAGTTCACAAAACATTGCATAACTCATTGTAATATTTCGTTCCCCAGTGTCTTGCCGGTGCAATGTCTGTGTGAGTTTCTGTCAGCATCCGGCGGGTCGGGCACCGTCGGCTCCGAAGCTGGGAAGGTGGGTACATATTGCCCTCAATTCGGGATATAAATACTCCTTACTTGCCTTAAATTAGTGCTGTCACTTTCCGTCAAATAGGTTTAGAAAAGGATAGGAGATATTTAAGTCCTGTCATTTTTAAATACGTCAATGGTTTTTTCGCCTTTCCTAGTCAATTTAGTCGCCATTGTTTTGATCGTCGCCTTATTTTGACAGATAACATAATTTCTGCATGAAATTATAAGACAGGACACGACTAAAATATCTCCTATCCTTTTCTAAACCTATTTGACGGAAACCTTACCACCTACCACCTTAACTACCATGTTTGTTGCAAATAAACTTTTTGAATTTTGAATTTGAATTTTGAATTTGAACGTGACAGCACTAATTTAAGGCAAGTATGGTGAATTTATATCCCGAATTGAGGGCATTGTGGTACAAATTATAATACAACAATTTTTTTATTTTATTTATCATATAAAATAATGATGCCTGATAAAATGGATACTGAATTCTCCCCCTATTTCAATTGCTTGCAAGGCAACCAATTTTTCTCAAAAATATTGAGTTTCTAAAGTTTATCTCAAATGATCAATGCAAAACCATTTCATACGTACTTACCACATACCAAAAAATACTTGATTTGCAGTTTTAAAAAGTAATATTATCAAAGTTTGAATTGAATCTATTATTTTATAGATTGGTGAACTATGTGCCCATTTGAGACGGACTGTTCATCACAGCGAGGAAGGTGCGCGGGCTGTACTGCATTATTACATGCAGAGGTTAGCACACACACACTCGCAGACCAGGGGCAGTGCGAGCAGGGCGAGTATATTCCACTTATGTATTTACCTTTAATTATGTACTTTTTCTCAAACATGCTAGAAAATGTGTTCATTTCTTTCAAAAAAAGAAACCGCGAAGTAACACATTGTTTGTCACGTCTCAGATCACGCCAGCAAAGTTGTATGGAAATCCTTTGCTGGTGTCCATTAAGATAAATTCGTTTTACGCTAAACCCACATAATTTGATTTCAAAATTATCTCGATGACTCTCATAGAAACGGAACGTAATTTTGTATGAAACAGGTAACTAAAGACGAGGCTGTATGATGTGAAGACCCTTGCTGTCCAGAATTAAAAAAGAAAAGAATGAACTAAACATTTAGTATGGCTGAATATTACGCAATACTGTGCCTTACAGGCGAATTTATTTTAAAAAATTACAATTGGTGGGAAAATTGAAATTTTTTATTTGTTTCGTTGTGTTGTGGTCGCTAGCTAACTTTTATAAGAAGTACAATCTTTCATTTCCTAGCCTTTTTTTGAGAAAAGCACTATGTAAGCCTCGGGGAAAATTACTTTGCTTGACTTGTATAATTGATACTATACTCGTCCAGCAAAGTCTTATTTTCCATACCTCGACAACAATGTACTATTATCTACACTCGTCTCATAATGTTCGAATTATGAACTCGAAAACAGTTGCATAAAGACCTACTTTATGCATTCTGCCTATACAAATTACAGTTCAAACTAAATTACAGAAGCGTAATGACTTAATGAGAAGGCTCTTACTTCGATAAAGTTGAGAAATGAAACGAGGTTTTTTTTCCCAATACTCATATCGCCATCTTCCGCCTATCAGTTGTTGTTGTACTTTAATTGTTCGTCTGTTGTTCAGTTGTTGTTGAGATGTTGTTCAGATAATGTTTAGTTGGTGTACCGATGTTGTTCAGATGTTGTTGTACATTTGTTGTTCAGTTGTTGTTTCGATGTTGTTCCGATGTCGTTCAGTTTGTTGTTCAGATGTTGTTCAGTTGTTTAGTTAAGTTGCTGACTCGACATCTGAACAACTTCTGAAGTAAAGAATTTTCAAAAATTCATATCAAGCCATATTACGTTCTCGTATGAGTGTAGATAAAATAGCGTATGCATCTGCATATCATTAGAATGCTCGTGTCAAACTATTATCAGAGAGTACAGGTAAACAGACACTCGCATTCTAATGACGCCCATTATACGACAGTTGCATAATAGTACATTGTTGTCGAGGTATGGAAAATAAGACTTTGCTGGACTTCAATTATACAAGTCAAGCAAAGTAATTTTCCCCGAGGCTTACATAGTGCTTTTCTCAAAAAAAGGCTAGGAAATGAAAGATTGTACTTCTTATAAAAGTTAGCTAGCGACCACAACACAACGAAACAAATAAAAATTTACAATTTTCCCACCAATTGTAATTTTTTTAAACAAATTTGCCTGTAAGGCACAGTATTACGTAATATTCAGCCATACTAAATGTTTAGTTCATTCTTTTCTTTATAAATTCTGGACAGGCAGGGGTCTTCACATCATACAGCCTCGTCTTTAGTTACCTGTTTCATACAAAATTACGTTCCGTTTCTATGAGAGTCATCGAGATAATTTTGAAATCAAATTATGTGGGTTTAGCGTATAACGAATTTATCTTAATGGACACCAGCAAAGGATTTCCATACAACTTTGCTGGCGTGATCTGAGACGTGACAAACAATGTGAAACTTCGCGGTTTCTTTTTTTTAAAGAAATGAACACATTTCTTAGCATGTTTGAGAAAACTACTATTATGCATCTAACTTAATAAATGTGGAAGGGGTGTGTTGTTCTTGTTTCGCAACAGTATTTACCTAATAAAATAAAATAAAAATTACAACGGAAAATAATTGAAATTCTCTTAACCTATCATAAACTTGTACTGTCACTTTCCACCAAATAGGTAAAAAAAAGGATAGATAATAGTCGTGTGATGCCGGCTTAGAATAGCTTCACCCCATTTCTTTCCCTTGGGTGTCGTAAGAAGTGACTATGGGACTAGAGGGTAACGTGTGTATTGCATTTTTAGGGGATGATGATCGGCTGACAAGCTGTCACTATGGTCATACACAATCTTCTGAATGGCCCTCAAATCTTTGTCAGACGTGGCGTAAATGTCTGTTTTTTTATTTAGTTTACGCTCTGCCTACCCCGTAAGGGATATAGGCGTGATATATGTATGTATGTAAATATAATATCTAAGTCAAGTCACAAAATAGAGAATGCGCAGCCGCCAATACTTACTTTGTGGTCAAGTCATGTCTTATAAATGGACGCAAAATACGCGTTATCTGTCAAAATAAGGCGACAATGAAAACAATGGCGGATAAATTGACTAGAAATGGCGAGGAACCCATTGACATTATAAACATGACAGGACTTAGATATCTCCTGTCCTTTTCTGAACCTATTTGACGGAAAGAGAAAGCGCAACTTAAGGGTAAGTTAAGAGAATTATTTTCCTGAATTGAGGCCATTATTAATTAAAACAGGATTTTCACCGAGATTCTTTCTTATACATAACTTATCAAATATGTAATTCTTTTTTAGGGTCTAAAGTTGGTACTTACTCAAAGCACGGATGAAACTATTGAAATGGATTACAATGCTGAAGTCAGCCCAGAGTAAGTTCTTTTTCATCTCTTCAAATTACTTCATGATTGGCGGTGGTTGAAAAACGCTGACACCAGGGTTCATCGGGTCGTTGGATGACTCGGTGTCCCACACAAAGAGAGAGAGAGAGACTTCATGATCTTTTCCCACAATTTCGCTATTTTATCTGCACGTAATAATTATAGCATTTTTTTTTTTTTTTAATTATAGCATTATTTGTTAATAAATCCATTAATATTTACTAATAAATCCATTAATTCTGAAGATATACTTGCATAATGTCACTAACGGCAGGTGAGCCGCGGTAGTCCAGTCGTTAGAGGCGTTGGTAGTTTTACCAAAACTCGGATAGGTTCAAGTCCTGCCTGCAGTGCAATTTTGCAAGTTCTCAAAAATTGTATGCCCAACCTAACACAATAAAGTCTTTGAAAAAGTACACAACTTAAATCCGTTTAAAATTGTTTTATTGCGATGAGTAATAGTAGTGCAAACACAAGAAAATATATGCTTTATTTGTTATGTATTTTCTTCGCTTCTCTTTATTTCCCGTGGTTTCATTCATGTTTCAGATTCAATGTTAATGGCTTCTCTTTCTTTTTCTTCTCTTTATTTCACGTTGCTACTTAAATGTTCATGACAAAATATCCTCAATTGTAAACCCTCAGTGAATGGCTAGACCTCCTATGGGACCTCCAACATTGGGAAGCCGTCAAGGAAGAAGTGGTGGTCCGCATCCGCGCCGCGTGTCTGGTAGAATGCACCCCGTCCCACCTCGCCGCGTACATACACTTCCTCGCGAAACTAGTCGCTTCACAGCCATTGGAACAACACGCTGAAATCGTACAGGTAAGTGATAGTATGTGGACTGCAACAAGGCGATCTGTTTACAAAAACATACACAGGAACAATTTACAATGAGACAAGACACAACAGGTTCACTTATTTCTATAAAGAAATTTCTTACAGCAAACCTACATAAGAGACATTCTATAATTCGAGAATTCGTTCGTTTATTGTCTACGAATATCGTTCAAATGTCAATCACCAGCAACAAGGTGATCTGTTTGTACCTAATTTGTTAATTGTCTACTAATATTGGTTGTTTTCAAAAGTTCTTCAAAATCGCTGTCAAATCTTTGGACCTGATAGTGATTATGGTTAATAGCTCAAGTGGCCGCAACAAACAAATGTGGTTTTTAGATGGTGGTGGCGTAAAGTTACTTGCCGTGTGATTAACCTGGCCAGCCCCGAGGCAATGCCTTTTTTATTTTTTTATCCCGCCCGAGCCGCTTTTCTATTAGGACATTATTTTTTTTTATAAAAATATGTTTTACACAAATAATCTTTATTTACAATGATGGATCATGACCTCAATAAGTGATAATAGTATCCTACGTTGAATAAAGAATTTAAATTTCATGTCAAAATTCCGAAAATATTTAGAAAACATAATTAATATTATGTTCAGAATCTGGAAATCAGTAATTGTTACTAATATAATATTATTAAAAACTAAAAATCAAATCAAATTACTACATTTCATATATATATATATATATATATATATATATATATATATATACGGGAGGAAATGTTAAAAACTCCTTTTCATGAAAATATTGATGACATCGTTTTGAAAATTATATGAAAAAGTAGAAAACAATTGAGACCAATATATACAGATTTGTGAGACTATCGAAGGGAATTTTTGTTGTGGATATTTGACCAATTTTCCACATTTTGTGGTCCATATATATTGAAAAATAACATGACATCAAGAATTGCTGAATATATCGTGTTTCCATATTGCCGTGTGATGCCGGCTTAGAATAGCATCACCCCATTTCTTTCCCGTCCTAGTCGTTAAAGGCGACTAAGAGACTACATCCTGTCACTATGGCGATGCTCAATTACTTGAATAACCCTTAAATGTTTGTCAGACGTGGCGTAAAACTGTCCGTACTTTACGGCCGTTTACGCTCTGCCTACCCCGCAAGGGATATAGATGTGTGTGTTTCCAGGATCTAAGCCAAGTGCTAATGGAGCGAACAACAGTGATGGGCTGGGTGCTACCGCCGGCGGAGATGCGCGCGCCATCTGTCGAACCTAAACCAGACCAACATCAGACTTTACACGATTTGACAGAAATACTGTACCAGCACATGCAGAAGGTACGTACTGCATTTAGATAATAATTACATATTTATAGTCATATTAGGAATGGAGTAAGCTGCCAGAAGATGTAGTCTCAGCCCCAAACATCAATATACCTCGTATGTTCATAAGTTTTGAGAAAAACTTTTTATTAAAAAGAAATAAAATTTGTATCTGGCAACTAGCTGCGAGTTTACTTTTTCAAATTCAAAGTTCTGTCCTCTTGATTTCATTTCTCATTATTTTTGTTATTTTCAATATGGAAGGAACAAAAGAATTACCGTGCGACTGTTGTTTCGCTTCATTTGGCGGGAACCTGCAAACTCAATGAAATATTCGCCGTAACCAATTTTGAGATATGGCAATTAATACCAAAAGCGGCCGTTTTTGGTACTTTTTTCCATAACTTTAACTGCAGCGAATATTTCATTGAGTTTGCAGGATCTAAAAACTTGGGAAACGGATATTCTGATACATTGTTTGTATAAAGAAAAAATATTTTTTTGTGAAGTGGCGCCACTGTCGAGATTGTTGACGGCTACACTCGCCTTAAGTATTTATTATCCCCTAGTTATTTGCGGAGAGCGCGACCGCAGAGCCGGACCCGGAGGGGTTGTACGCCGCGGGTGAGCGAGTGCAGCTACAATGGAGGTCCGGCAGACGAGTCACTCTACATGTCATAGTGGCACATGCGCATCTGAAGCTACTCTGCTATGGACCTTCGATTTGTAAGTATTTTGCTGTCGATTTAATTAAACAGGACATTCTCTTAGCTCTTTTCTTTACCTTTTTGCAGTTGTTATCTAGGTTTAAAGATTATTTATTGTCATAAAAGATATTACATCGCTTACATGAGAAAAGAACTTAAAATTAAACAGTAAATACATTAGTTGTCGCTGCCATGGGCATTACAAGCCGCCGTTTTCTAATGTACGTAGGTACTTAATTACGAAATCACAAACAACATAAATATCTGAAATAAAACAATAGGATCTTAACCATTACCTCTCCATAAAACGTACTTTAGTTATTTAAAATATACTGGGCTAATTTTCGTTTATATTGTGTCGTGAACTGAATGTTTATAATATTCGACGGTAGTTTATTATACTTTTGTGCTCTATCTTTATTGAATACCAAATTTTAAAACACTTCCCGTGTTAGGTATAAAATTTTTGAAAACTTGCAAATTTTTTAAGCGCAAGCAGGATTTGACCCTACGACTTTCGCATTACTAGTGGCGACGCCTCTTACATCTGGGCTACCGCTGCTCATTCCTTACCCGCCAATTTTGCAAGTGTAATTTTAATGCCAGTAACGCGTGGCACGGCTTCATCTACCGGGTTAGTTTTTGCAGCCCGGTTGCCCAGATATAAGAGGCGTCGCCACTAGTAATGCGTAAGTCGCAGGTTCAAATCCTGCCCGCGCTTGAAAATTTTGCAAGTTTTCAATAAGTTATCTTTATTATTCCGATTTATTATACCAGGAGTGTCAAGTACTTACTGTTAACTTTATATTTTAAGCATCTTAATTATTCAATTTTCAAAAATCAGTTATAGCCCTTCCCCACTAATTTTACATAGAAATCCCCAAACTAAACACAAATTTATTGACGATATTGGTGTTTTGCCGTGTGATGCCGGCTTAGAATAGCATCACCCCATTTCTTACCCATGGGTGTCGTAAGAGGCGACTAAGGGAGTTGAGGGTTAGATGTGTATTACAATTTTAGGCGATGGGCTGACAGCGATATAGCTATAGTGATACACAGTTATCTGATTGACCCTCAAACTTTTGTCAGACGTGACGTTAACGCTCTGCCTACCCCGTTAGGGATATAAGCGTGATTTATGTTTGTATGTATATATTTGTGTCTTGTGGGTATCGAACCCTCGGCGTAACAGGCAGGGGTACTATCCGCTACGCCATCGGCCTAATGATAATGTGTAAACCTTTATACAGACGATACAAACCAAGAGATGTACAACTGGCTGCAATCCATCTGGGTGGGCAACGACGCGCCCGAGGACTTCCTCGGAGACTCCGAACTACTGGCTGACTGGTTAAGGCTCCACCTGGTGCGGAGCGCTAGGCCTGCGCTGTTGGACGCTGGGCTGAGAGGATTGCCGGCACATAAACTCGCATTGTTCATACAGACGTTTGGAATGCCTGTGTCTTCCATGAGGTAAGAGAATAGTTTATTCTGTGTCTTTTAACAGGTTTTTGCATTCACATATCACGGATATAATCCAGTGTGGGGTAGGCAGAGCGCAAACGGTTGCAAAAAACGGACATTTACGCCACGTCTGACAAATATTTTTGGATGCGAAGAAATCGCATTGTCTATGCTTTGGGCGGCCTAGATGGACCTTCTCACAGTATTATCAATATGTTTCAACATCCCTTGTGTATTTTTAAAAAGTAAGTTGGTCTATTACAGAGATACCAGCTGATTGGTTTAGGTAAGAACAAATATCTAATCTTTTTTTGACATTTTTAATAGGTTTTTGGAGACTTGGTATCATTATTGAATAGGTTTCAGTAAGTCTTCTAGTTTATTTAAAAAGTAAGTTGATATAGTATAGTTGATATTTCTTGGAGACTCCTTACTACTGGCTGACTGGCTGAGGCTCCATCTGGTGCGGAGCGCTAGGCCTGCGCTGTTGGAGGCTGGGTTGAGAGGATTGCCGGCACACAAACTAGCACTGTTCATACAGACGTTTGGAATGCCTGTGTCTTCTATGAGGTAAGAGAAGTGTTTATTCTGTGACTTTCAACAGGTTATTGCATGCACATATCACGGATATAATCCATTGCGAGGTAGGCAGAGCGCAAACGGTTGCAAAAAACGGACATTAACGCCACGTCTGACAAATATTTGAGGGTGCGAAGAAATCGCGTTGTCTATGCTTTGGGCGGCCTAGATGGACCTTATCACTGTATCATCAATAAGTTTCAACATCCCTTGTGTATTTTTAATAAATAAGCTGGTCTAGTACAGTTGATAAGACTTCCTAGGAGGTTTAGAGCTACCAACTGATTGGTTAAGGTAAGAACAAATATTATCTTTTATTGACATTTTTAATTGGTTTTTGGGGACTTGGTATCATTGATTGAATAGGTTTCAGTAAGTCTTCTAGTTTCTTTAAAAAGTGAGTTGATTAAGTATAGTTGTTATTCCTTGGAGACTCCGTACTACTGGCTGACTTTTTGAGAACTTGTTTTGTAATTTTTTATTCAAGATACAATTGCTAATTTCTAAGAGTAGCTTTTTTCTCGAGAGAGTTATCTAATTAATGTATCTATTTGAAACTGTGGATAGGAATGTATCCCAATGGGATCATATACCAATGGGAATGTGTTCCGATGGAACAAAAACCCTTTTTCTGCATCTATTCATAATCGACCTATATTTGCCAATAACAGAAAAATACTTCATATACAGAGCCGTACACTTATTTAAAGCGAGTGTACTCGTGAACGACCTCGACAGTGGCGCCACCTCATAAAAAAAACGTTTTCTTTTTATACTAACTATCTATCAGAATATCCGTGGTCCAAGTTTTTAGTATTATCATTAAGTAAAATAAGAACCTGCGAACTCAAATGAAATATTCGCTGTAATTAAAGTTATGGCAAAAAGTGTCTAATAACGGCCACTTTTGGTATTAATGCATTCAATAGCATATGATTTTCAAAAATAAATTGCTTTTTTTTTATTTACATCTTTCACCATCACAGACGTTGATGTCGAAGTAATTTCTCTCTTATGTAACTTTTAGTCCCATTATGAGATGTGTATGCTTCTAGTTAGCTTGAGTGTATCTAAACTCGTACTATTTTTGTAAATTAGTGCTGTTAGCATTCCTGAAAAGATTAAAATGAAAATCCATTTCAATCCACTTAAAATTCCAAAATTAAGCTAAGTATTTTTGTTTCAGCGCGCTCCTAAGCGCTTTGGACGCTTGCAGCGCCGGCGCTGTATCGAGGTTGGGCGTAGAAAGGGCTTACATGTCGCAGTTACTGAGGGTCCAAAGGGCGAGAGGGGCGCGCGGGGGGGCCGCCTTTGCTAATGCATTGAGGTTACAGCCGCCGCAACACCCACCAGGTAAACAGTTTATACTGATAAAAAATACTTGAGCTTTTCAGTGTTATTCATTGTTAACATCAACAGCTACAACAGTCCTTTTGAATATATATAACAGGCCCGCATTTGTCTGCTATCTCACCTGATGGTAAGTGACGGTACCATGCTAAAAGCGATGTCAACAAATAAAAATTTGCTCTCTACCGTAGCATTATATTACGAATCTGACATACATACACACACATACGCTTATCATGCCTTTAACCCTTGCGGGGTATGCTGAGCGTAAAGACTTACATTTACGCCACGTCTGACAAACATTTAAAGGTCATTCAGAAAATGTGTATCGCCATAGTGACAGGTTGTCAGCCCATGGTCTAGAATTGCAATACACATGTAACCATCGAAAAGAAATGGGGTGATGCTGTTCGAAGCCGACATCACACGGCACCATTGTCGGCTTTGCTAATGCACTAGGTACTTAAGTTTATGGTGAAGTTAAGATCGTAATATATGAATATGTGATATGCCATGCGAGTTGTAGCATTTAAATACTCAAAAAACTTGTCGAAGACACACACACATATCACGTGTTTACCCTTGCGAGGTAGGCAGAGCGTTATCAGCCGTATAAATACGGTCACTTTCGCCAGGTCTGACTAATTTTGTAGGGGCCGCTTCAGAAAAACCGTGTATCAATCACTATAGCGACAGGTCGTCTAAAATTGTTATGCAAATTAAACCTGTAAGTCCCTAAGTCGCCACTTACGACAACCATGGCAATAAAATGGAGTGATGCTATTCTAATCCGGCATCACATGGCAGAATTCGACAAGTTTGTCGAAGAAGTAACTTATATCTGCCAGGTAGGCCATTATTAAACACTTTGATATTTTATTTTTTATTTGATGCCGTGTGATGCCGGCTTAGAATAGCATCACCCCATTTCTTTCCCGTGAGAGTCGTAAGAGGCGACTAAGGGACTCGAGGGTGTGTATTACAATTTTAGGCGATGGGCTGACAACCTGTCACTATAGCGATACACAATTTTCCGAATGACCCTCAAACATTTGTCAGACGAGGTGTAAATGGCCGTTTTTAGCGGCTGTTTACGCTCTGCCTACCCCGCAAGGGATTATAGGCGTGATATGTGTATGTATGTATGTGTGTATGTTTATTTATTTAACCGTTTATTGTACACAATATAACACAAAGGACATAATATATAGATCAATACACAACAGGTCAGCTTATTTCTAAAAAGAAATCTCTTCCAGCAGACCTAGGGTAGTGAGAAGGCATAAAGTAAGGCAGTTGGCGTGTACAACTTACTTAGTATGATAAAAATAAATTAAGGCTAATAAAACAAGAATACTTAGTACAATAAATAAAATAACAATGTATCCTAAAGTATACTTAATTATATGAACTATAAGATAAACTTACATATTATACAATATTTTAATTAATTATTTATATTTTATGTTGATATTTTATCAGAAAAATGTTTGCCTCGCCTTAATGCACACTTTTCTTTCAGACGACAATCTATTCGAAGAGGAGCCTTTGCCAGAGGAATCAGTAGACGCGTGGGCTGAAGTGTCAACACCTGCAACCTTACACCTGGAGCTGGTCGGTCCACTTCTGCAGACAGCGTTCGGTAATGCTGTCACTTTCCATGGGGACCTGGACCAGGCCTTCACACTCCTCAATGCTGTAAGTAGACGCGTCAACACCTGCAACCTTACACCTGGAGCTGGTCGGTCCACTTCTGCAGACAGCGTTCGGTAATGCTGTCACTTTCCACGGAGACCTGGACCAGGCCTTCACACTCCTCAATGCTGTAAGTAGACGCGTCAACACCTGCAACCTTACACCTGGAGCTGGTCGGTCCACTTCTGCAGACAGCGTTCGGTAATGCTGTCACTTTCCATGGGGACCTGGACCAGGCCTTCACACTCCTCAATGCTGTAAGTAGACGCGTCAACACCTGCAACCTTACACCTGGAGCTGGTCGGTCCACTTCTGCAGACAGCGTTTGGTAATGCTGTCACTTTCCAAGGGGACCTGGACCAGGCCTTCACACTCCTCAATGCTGTAAGTAGACGCGTCAACACCTGCAACCTTACACCTGGAGCTGGTCGGTCCACTTCTGCAGACAGCGTTCGGTAATGCTGTCACTTTCCACGGAGACCTGGACCAGGCCTTCACACTCCTCAATGCTGTAAGTAGACGCGTCAACACCTGCAACCTTACACCTGGAGCTGGTAGGTCTACTTCTGCAGACAGCGTTCGGTAATGCTGTCACTTTCCATGGGGACCTGGACCAGGCCTTCACACTCCTCAATGCTGTAAGTAGACGCGTCAACACCTGCAACCTTACACCTGGAGCTGGTAGGTCTACTTCTGCAGCTAGCGTCTGGTAATGCTGTCACTTTCCATGGGGACCTGGACCAGGCCTTCACACTCCTCAATGCTGTAAGTTTACTATGTGCCGTGCCTGCTCCGCCAAGGGTCGTGGGTTCGATCCCTATAATACACAAATATTTATTAAGTCAATACTATGTACCTGTCTGATTATTATAAAAAACAAGTAGCTACATTGTTAGCATATAATATAAATGACACAAAATCTGTGTCATCTCCTATATTAATTTGTAATGTTACTAACAATAATTTAAACTAGAATTTAAGACAAAGGAAATCCCCTCTTTGACTGATATTAATAACAAACACAAACCGGGGTTTTCTTGCACTCATCCTCAGACAAAGGAAAAGCAAAATCAGTTACAAGTGTTACATCAAAATATTCAGGGTTTTGCTAGCAAAGTATTAGAAATTGAATTATTCTTAGAAAAGCATAATTATGACGTAGTTTGTTTAACGGAACATTTTCACAAAGATCCTGACATTTTGATAAATTATGAAAATTATTGTATTGCCAGTTCTTTCAACCGAAAATCCGCGATACATGGAGGTTCCTTAATACTTATTAGAAACAACATTAAATTCAAAGAACGTAAGGATGTTGTCGGATTGTCGGTTGAGTGTTGTACTGAATTATCTTGTGTTGAGCTGGAAAGTCATGTTATAGTATGCGTATACAGACCGCCAATAGCAAAAAATTTTACCAAAATCCTAGAAATAATGGAAGATGTACTCAAATTAGTCACAAAAACTAATAAACATGTAATTGTTGCAGGTGACTTTAACATAGACATTTTAGAAATCAATGCATTAAGTGATAAATTTTTAGGTCTTTTTAAATCATTCAATTTATTTAATATATTTTTTGAACCTACTCGTGTGACGCCTACTTCTGCCAAATGTATTGATAATGTATTCAGCGATTGTGACCCGGTACAAAAATGCATTATAAATTCTCTTCAATCAGATCACAAGGGTCAAAGTGTAATATTCCCATTCAAAAACCATATTAAAACGATCAAAATAGAAACCAGGCGCATCACTGCAAGCAGGTTGGAAAAATATCAAACTGTGTTAATCGAGAAATTGCCTGTCCATAATTATAATTTTGAAAACCCAAATCATGTATACGAAGACGTTTTCAATTTGTTAAGCAAAGAATTCGAAATCATTTTTAACTTAGAAACGAAAGAAATTAATACGAAATTTAAGTTTAGTGATTGGGCGACCAAAGGTCTTAGGATTAGTAGAGATAGGCTTTTTGAACTTTACGAGCTTAAAAACATGACAAACGATGTAAGTTTTAGTGAGCTAGTAAAAAAATATTCTAAAACCTTCAAAATAGCTTGTGAAATTGCTAAAGCAAACTTTATTAGTAATAAGATAAAGTCTTCAGATAATAAAATAAAAGCTGTCTGGAAAGTTATTAATAGCGAAACAGGTAAAACTAAGTCACGCGAAAATAACTTTTCACTTAAAACCGACAAAGGAGTGATTAGTTTAAATTCAGATGTAGCGCAGGAGTTAGAGACATTTTTCACAAATATACCTCTAAAAACTACTGAGTCATTAAGATCTTCACCTACAATTTCATATTCATTGCTGAAGCAAAATGTAGATGTTTGCAATTCTGAATTTAAATTTACTCGTGTAAGTCCCCAGTATATTTTAAAAACTTTTAAAGATATCAAAGTAAAGAGCACCGAAGATTTATGGGGGATGTCAGTTAAAGTTTGTCAATCAGTAATCGAAATATTAGCACCATACTTAGCAGATATCTTCAATGAATGTATTGATCACGGCATTTTTCCTGATTTAATGAAACAAGGTAGTTCCGCTGTTTAAAGCTGGTGACAAACAAGACCCCAGTAACTATAGGCCTGTATCAATTCTGCCAGTACTCAGCAAAGTGTTTGAGAAGATCATACTAAATCAAATGCTGTCCCATTTTAATCAGAACAATTTGTTACACAACCAGCAATTCGGTTTTACAAAGGGACGTTATACCACAGATGCTGGTGTTGCTCTAATCAAACATGTATTTAATGCTTGGGAAGAATCAAAAGATGCCATTGGTGTTATTTGTGATCTTTCCAAGGCATTTGATTGCGTAGATCATGAAACTTTATTGCTAAAATTAGAACACTACGGTATTCGAAACGCAGCTCTGAAATTTTTGAATTCATATTTAGATAAAAGAACTCAAAAGGTCCAAATTAACGGCGCCAAATCACTGGGGTCTCGTGTTAAAATTGGTGTGCCTCAAGGCTCTATTTTAGGACCATTTCTATTTCTAATTTACATAAATGATTTGCCTTACATGGTAGAGAATTTGTCCAAGATTGTACTATTTGCTGATGACACATCCCTTATATTTAAGGTCGATAGACATGCACATAACTATGACGAAGTAAACAACACTCTTGGACAAATTCATAGTTGGTTTACTGCAAATAATTTAGTTCTTAATGAGAAAAAAACTAAATGTGTATTATTCACTTTACCTAACGTAGTACATTCTTTGAATAATCATGTCGTACTTAATAATGAAAAATTAGAGTTTACTGCCAGTACAGTTTTCTTAGGGATTACTCTCGACTCAAGTCTCCAATGGGGCCCTCATATTACATCTTTGTCGGGAAGATTAAGCTCAGCTGCATATGCGGTACGTAAAATTAGAGAGATCACGGATATTGCAACTGCGCGACTTGTTTACTTTAGTTATTTTCATAGCATTATGTCCTATGGAATTTTGCTGTGGGGGCGCGCCGCGCAACGCTCCATTCACCATGTTGCCGGCATTCACCCTTCTTTCGATGTCACTTTCACACTTTCCATCTGATGTGAACATGGAGCCCAAATACACAAACCGCAATACAAGGAGTAAAAATAAAATAGATCAACCTAAGCATAGACTCGCTAAAGTTAGGACTTCATTTGAAGGTCTAAGTATAAGATACTATAACAAAATACCGGAAGATATATTGAGTTTATCAGAATAGTAGTTTATGCAACTGTCGTATAATGGGGGTCATTAGAATGCGAGTGTCTGTTTATCACACGAGGCGCAGCCGAGTGTGATAATAGTTTGACACGAGCATTCTAATGCCTAATTATAGCAGTTGCATACACTATTTTATCTACACTCTCCAAAAAAACTCAGAAACACTTTTCTAAACGTACGCACCGGCCATTGCAAGGCCCGATACAAGGACAAATTCAATACGAGAACGTAATATCGATGGTCTAGAAGACAAACATGATAATTACAGACTATCCAACTTTTCAGGAGGAGCATTTTTAGTTACGTAAAAGTTCTAGATGCTGTAGCTTAAAATGGAACATAGGAACCATGTATATACTACCTGTATTTAGATAGGATATTTATCTTTTTAATGATCTATTTATTAAGTGAACATGATTTTTTATTTAAGATCCTTAAAAAATGAATTTAGTAAAAAAAGGCGTCACTTAATTTGTTTTTACATAAACTTAAAATACGTAATATTCATTTAACACTTTTGTGTAGTGTGATGACGTGATGTAATACTAAGAAAAATCAAGAAGTAAGTAATAAAAAGTCTTTATTAGTAAATAATTCAAACATGAGATCAAATCTGAATAATGTAGTAGGTACCTACCTAATAATTCAAACATAAGTTTAGTCATCATCACACTCCGAATCAGAACAATCATCAATTAAAGTTTCTTCATCAACAGCAGGAATATGGGCGGCCCTTATGCCCGCGGCATTCTCTACAGGCCAACCAATTGATAAGCGGGTGCCCATATATAAAAAAAACTAAATATAATCATACGTTAAGTTCTCACTAAAGGTAGCGATATAATAAGAAATAAACAAAAATACAAAGTACTTAATAGTTTAACATAATAAAATAAAAATACATAAACCTACATAAAATACAGTTCTTCAGTTTGCTACAGTTCCAGACTATGCCCGTTACTTTGGTCTTTTTGCGGATATTTCTGTGCCGGTAATCCGGAATGCCGGATTTTATCCATTATAGATATCGGGGATTGACTTTCCATAGCTCTCGTGAGTGACATGTAACCGGTGGGCCAGTTTTACTGTCAGGTTCCACGTCTCGGCTCCATAGGTCATGACTGGCAGGACGCACTGATCGAACACCTTGGTCTTGAGGCATTGTGACAAGGCAAAAAAATAAATGCATACATAAATAAATAAGATATACCAACGACAAGCTAACAGAAATATAATAGGATGAACGCTCATATAAAATAACTAAGAAAAGAACCAGAGAGACTAGCCAGGTATGGTAACTATTTTAGGATAGATGAGGCTGCATCATCTGAGTCAGCCAAATATAGGTCGAGAAGTAGTTGCTCTGTAATATTCATATTCGATGTACTGGGAAGTGGTGACTGTCTAGATGTATTTTGTATAGAAATGAAGTTCAAGGCATTATTTCTATCACAAGATGCGTAAGCAATTTCTGTGAGAGCGTTGCCGAATTCTGTAGGTGGAGACAGCGGTACTAAGGCAGCGCTGGTGTCGTAAACATTTGTAAATTTCGTGGATGTATCGGGATTTTTGAGGGAACATCAGTCGTTTTTGTTTGTGTATCAGAGTTTATTTCAGGCGGGGACTGCGGCACCAGGGCAGCAGTGGCGAGCGGTGAAGCAGCGGCGGCATCAGGGGCTAATGCTGGCACGTCAGCGTCAGGGGCTAATGCTGGCACGTCAGCGTTAGGGGCTAGTGCTTGTACATCAGCGTCAGGGGCTAATGTTGGAATGTCGGCGTTTATTTCAGGTGGGGACGGTGGCATCGAGGCAATAGAAGCGAGCAATGAAGCAGCGGCGGCACCAGGGGATAATGCTGGAACGTCAGCATTCACTTCAGGCGGGCAGGTGCAGGTGCAGGGACCAGTGGGGATGAAATACGTTCGTTAAGAAAGGCCATGGTAGAGCGAACAGATCTGACCTTAAGTCTTGTCTCCCAATGGGGCGACGACAATCTGGTCTCATTCAATGCCACCAAAACACAGGCGTGTCTTTTCACTGCAAAAAGGAGTCCTTTCGACTGGACACCTACTTTTCGGGGTACATCTGTCCCAGTCACTGACAGGCTTGAGCTTCTAGGCATGGAGTTGACATCAAATCTAAACTTCGGCGCGACCATCGAGTACAAGGCTCAGACGGCGGCTAAAAAGCTGGGCGTCCTGAATAGAGTGAAGCGATACTTTACGCCTGGACAGCTTTTAACTCTTTACAAAGCACAAGTCCGATCCTGCATGGAGTATTGCAGTCACCTTTGGGATGGCTCAGCCACATACCAACTTGCCGCTCTTGACTCGGTGGACACCAAGCTACATAGCCTGGCACATCGCCGCAAGGTTGCCTGCTTGTCGGTTTTTATAGATTGTACTTCGGAGAGTGTGCTCAAGAGCTTCACGACCTTGTTCCACCAGCTCCCTTCTACCACCGGACATCCAGACGCACCGCCGGATACCATCCGCACCTGGTTGCCATTCCGCCAATTCAGACTAAGCGCTTCCAGTCATCATTTATAATGCGCACTGCTAAAGAGTAGAACTCACTTCCTGCGTCTGTGTTTCCAAACGCATACAACCCTAATGTCTTCAAAGTAAGAGTGAACAGGCTTCTTCTGGGTGAGCTCGCTCCATCTTAGACTCTGTCTCTATCCTATGACCTAGACTAGAGTCAAGAGCAAACCCATCATTAATAAATAAAAAATGCAACGTTATAGTATGAGATATCACTCACATTAATATTTGTCTATACCTTGGTAAATAGATTAAATAACTTTAAAACTTTTGGGCTCTAGATTTTTTTTTAGTAATTGGTGATTAAATCATTTGTCAATTATGATGTCTTTATGTTTAAAACACTTAATATATTTTTCTGTATCCTGAGCAGTGTCCAGTAGTAGTAAGACTACTTAAACCATTTGTCACTGGCATTTTGTAAAGATTAATAGATTAGATTTACCAAATGACAATTATAATAATGATATTTAGCTTATTGTGTAATTATGGTTAATCCAAAAAAGATGCGCTAAATATATTTAATATTTTTGTACTTTAAGTTTAATGGTAAATAATTATAATTACATTTTTTGGCATCAAACTGACATCACTTACTATAAGTGTACATCTATAGTTTGGGGAGAAAGAGACGTAATTAGGGTATTTGGGTTTGTGTAAACGATACAGCATCTTCATTTAATACATATGGCATTAAAATGTTAAAATCGATTTTTTTGTAGTTAGCACGTTTGTCTTCTAGACCATCGATATGGCTTGATATGAATTTTTAAAAATCTATACTTAAGCAGTTGTTTAGATGTGGAGTCTTAACAATAACTTAACTAAACAACTGAACAACATCTGAACAACAACTGAACAACATCTGAACAACAACTGAACAACATCTGAACAACATCGAAACAACAACTGAACAACATCTGTACAACAACTGAACAACATCTGTACAACAACTGAACAACATCTGAACAACATCTGTACAACAACTGAACAACAACTGAACAACATCGGAATAACATCTGAACCACAACTAATCAACATCTGAACAACAACAGAACAAAAACCTATTAAAACAACTGAACAACATCCGAAAAATTACCGTACAACAACAACTGTCAGGTGCGGCGGAAGATAGCAATTTGAGTATTGGAAAAAAAAACTTCGTTTCATTTCTCAACTTTATCGTATTAAGAGTTTTGTCATTAAGTCATTACGCTTCTGTAATTTATAGTAAACCCTAGTTTTTATAGGCAGAATGCATAAAGTAGGTCATTATGCATCTGTTTTCGAATTCATAATTCGAACATTATGAGACGAGTGTATATAAAGTAAATTTAAGTCTGTTATCAAGAAAACATTATGTTATAAAGCTTACTACAAGTTAGATGAGTACATTAATGACAAAGAGGCATGGAGCTCTGAAATTCCAGCGCAGCACAAGAAACACGCACTCATTTTTAATACCAAAATGGGGCGTGCGTGGAGTTTACAACTGACATAATTTTACAAATCTGCATGGATGTAATTTCAATTGTTTAAAATAAATATTTTATAAGTTAAAACTGGTAGATTTATCTACTTCAATTTTTACAAAAAAAAAAAAATATGTAGCCATTTTTGGTCTATACATATTTTTTTTTACTTACAGAATTAGCTAGGGTAGCTTAGGGGCTAGTAAGATTGTTAATTTAGAGTAGGAGCACTTCTGGGCAGGTTTTTTGGTGGGTTTTTCCTGTTCAGGAGGTCCGATTAATTATACGCATGTAAACTACACGCTTTAAAAATCTTGACTTCAATTTGAAACAAATATCGTTTTCAGATGGTGGTGGCGTAAAGTTACATGCCGTGTGATTAACCTGGCCAGCCCCGTGGCAGTGCTTTGATTTTTATTTTTTTCTCCCGCCCGAGCCGGTTTTCTAGTAGGACATTACAAAATTGTTATAAAAAAAAGAAAATTGTGTGACACAAATTTCTTTTTTTTACAATGACGGTTCATGACGTCAATAAGTGATATGATAATACTATCCTACATTGAATAAAGAACTTCAATTTCAATTTCAATATACAGATATTTGTGTTTAAACTGGGTGTTTTCTATGTATGTGTATTTATTTACAAAAAGAATATGAATATTAATATCAGCTATCCAGTTCCCATAGTACAAGATTTGCTTCGTTTTTGGCTAGATGGCGGTGTGTGAAATGTCCAGGTTATGTAATTATTATTTATTTATTAAAAGTAGGTATAGGTTTAGTTTTATTATTAGTCGAAAATTTATGTAGAAAATTAAAACTAAAAATATAGAGTTTTTACTGGTAATGCCAAAATGTTATCAATTATTAAAAAGTATTGTCGCAAGATCTTTAATATTCTCAGTTTTAATGGATATAAGCTCGTGATTGGTGCCTAGTTTTGACGGTTATGTGGGCCCTCATTTTAATAGTCTTGAATCGTACGTATCGTGGCGCCGTCTTCGCGAACAATAGTGACAGTTTGTTTGTGTTCTTAATTATTTTATTTTAACTGATTTACTTTTATAGATAACTAGCTGTTACCCACGGCATTGCCCGCATAAGTAGTGATAAAAACTATCCTTGGGTTAATCCATGTTACCTTATATATGTGTGCCAAGTTTTATAACAATCGGTTCAGTAGTTTTTGCGTGAAGAAGTATCAAACATACAAGCATTCGAATTTATAGTATTAGTAGGAAAATGTTTTTTTTAATTGTAATTTACGATATGGATCAATGATTTGGATTAAACGAATTTATTAATATTATTATTAATATATCAAACAGCTAGTCGTTAATAAATGTCGTTTAGTACCAAATTTTAAAACACTTCCCGTGTTAGGTATACAATTTCAAGTGTATGTGTTTTTGCAAGTGTATTTTAATGCCAGTAACGCCTGGCATGGCTCCATCTACCGGGTTAGTTTTGCCAGGCGTTACTGGCATTAAAATACACTTGCAAAATTGGCGGGCAAGAAATGAGCTGCGGTAGCCCAGATGGAAGAGGCGTCGCCACTAGTAATACGAAAGTCGCAGGTTCAAATCCTGCCCGCGCTTGAAAATTTTGCAAGTTTTCTGAAAATGTCGTTTATTCAACAGGCGATAACGGAAGAATCGAAGAAACTCCTCACAGGCAAGATGGAGGCCCCGTACACAGAGTTGGTGGTACAATTCCTGGCGTCACCTGTAGCTACCAACCTGGCGCGTCGGCCCGCGCACGCCGCGCCATTACTTAGAGCACTGCTGCCTGCTAACAACAAACAATTGAGATTCGTAAGTATTGCCCTCAATACATACATACATACACATATCCTGCCTATTATCCCTTGCCGGGTAGGCAGAGCGTAAACGACAGCAATAACGGACATTTACGCCACGTTTGATATACAAGCTGTTACAAAATAACGCAAAAATAATAATATTCTTTATTTTCATCAGTCGATGAAATAATAACAGCACTAGTTTAGGTCAGTACTACACTTCCATTCCAACTAATTTAGATTTGGCATACATTTCTGGTTATCTTCAGTTCATCAAAATGATTACACCCATGAAATAACAAGCAATGTATATCGAATCTCGCTGCGCCGCGTTGGCACCTTCAGTTGAACTTTAAACTGTCAAAGTAGTGCTGCGATGCAACGATAATTTTTTTGAGTAAGTTGATATAAAAATATAATTTCCGTAATTTTCAAAATCGACACTACGGCTTAAATTTTTTGTCAATACGACTCTTTTGAAGGGTCCCTTTTACACCCTCTCGGCTTTACTTGTTATTCTGTAACACGCGGTATATATTTGAGAGTCGGAAAATTGTGTATCGCCATTGTGACAGGTTGTCAGCCAATCGCCTAAAATTGCAATACACACCCTCAAGTCCCTTAGTCGCCTCTTACGACTCCCACGGGAAAGAAATGTGGTGATGCTATTCTAAGCCGACATCACACGGCAAGCATATATATGGTGTAAAGAAAAGCACTGCGTTCCTTTCAAGGAATGAACCAGCCCATGAAACTGAAAAAATTTCTCCAAGAAACATAGGTCAAAATATGAAAAAAAATGGACCATACAAAATGTAGCAGACGACCAAGTCTGGTTGTATGTGAGGTCTATTTTTTTTCATATATTGATCTATATTCCTTGAGCTTCATAGGCTGGTTCATCCCTTAAAAGGAACGCAGTTCTTTTCCTTACACCCTGCATAGATAGATTGAAAATTTAGATGTGTCAGTCGAGAGTCTGTTGTCAGAGTTTTCCAACCGCCTGCTACTATATTATGACCTCTAACATAGTTGAGTAACGCCCACCGTCTAAGTAATCTTAGATAGCACACGGGACCGACTGCTTAACATGCCCTCCGAAGCGCAGAACCATTTCTTTTCGAACAATCAGGTGGTTCACCAAAACAAATTCAACTGTGGGAACAAATTCATACATACATACATATATCACGCTTTTATTCAAACAAATACACAAAGTGATAAATATCAACTATGTGAGTGTCCCACCGAGAATCGAACCCGGAACCTTTGCGTTGCAGGCAGTCGCACTACCACTGCGCCACATCGGCCGTCGAATATGTGAAAATTATAATATGGCATTGCTTGCAAGGCACCAAATAGTTTCTAATAACAAAAAATATATACATTAACACGTTTCTACTCGTTTATTTGTGATTATTTCTGTTTCTTTAGGGTGAAATTTTATTGGTGACGGATAGCATAATTTCAAGACTGATAAGAAACAGCTTTCCCTAAGGAACATATGTCGAAATAAGCAAAGTAGTTTGAGTTTGGGAGGTCCATACAAATTTGCCGGTCAGCTGATTTGAGTAACGAGTACAATGAAATCACACTTTTTTGACATATTTCAACCTATGTTCCTTGGGGAAAGTTGTTCCTTATCTCACCAGCCCGTCTTGAGATTTCGCTATCGGTCACCAGTAAAATTTCACCCTGTGTAGTTGTATAATCTCTTGCAAGATTTCAGGATCTTTAAGAAGATGATGATGTCTTGTTGAATGATAGATGGTAATCTTGAATAATGTAGTTTATTTTCCTTGTTATAATGTGACAATCGATAATAACTTGATTCGCGAGTGCACGATGCGCTTGTATGACGTGAACTGCTTTATACATTACATAGGTAAAAAGTAAATTAGCTGATTAAGACTGTGCGGTCGTACGAGACCGTACAATAGTATCCATGTATAGAAAAACACTATAAGTACCAAAATTTCACCAATAAATTCTTCTCTTCTTCTCGTTTTGTCTCCGATATTTTACTAACAAGGTATTATTGCATTTTCAGATAGCAGAAAATCTCCTACGGCAATACAAATGCCTATCAGGACCAGTAGTGTCAGTACTGAGAGCATTGGCCGCTGGGAAAACATCTGCCAACAACGAAACACCAAACATTGAAGTACCACCAGTTCCCAAGCAGGCTAGCAAATCGGAACTCATTCAAGGTAAGTAGGACTGGGAAACCTATAAGGAGTAATGGAGAAATGGTAGCGGTGCTAGTATGCTACCTTGTAGCACTCTTGTTATATAGGGGAATATTATTTGATTTGTTCTGATTTCTGTTCATTGTATTCTCTGAATGAGAAATACTATCAATTCCAAACTTTCATCTACCGAAGAACTAAAATTAAAACGTTTTAATTTTTATTTCAATTAAATTAGAAAAACTATCTATCAATGATTTTAGCCATTTCTAAAAGTTATTGGACCTTGCGTAAAAAATAAATCAGCCGTTTGGCTTTGGTATGTTTATACCAGGAAAATGTTTGTAATTTTACGTTTTATGCGCTAAATATAAGAGATTTACGAAATAGAAATACAAAACAATTTAACTCATGATTCACAGGTACAATAAATTATTTAAAAAGACGTGATACTGTGAGTGATCCTTTCGGTATAAAGACTTGTGTCATTTGAAAAATTATTATTATTAAAAACCAAAAACATATATCCGAAAAAATTTCGAATTATTATTTTCATTATCATCAGATGTCAGCCAGTAGCAAACCAGACTATGGTAGTTCTTGAAGCTTAAAGTAGAAAGTCATTGATTTTAGATTTTGTGAACTCAATTCTACTGATATTTGTATGACAGCTCTGGAATCGGCGACTCCGGGAACATTGGAGGCTCTCGGCAATAGGATCATCGCGACGCAGGACACGCAACTTATCGTTGATGTTATTTCAACATTGCTGGAGAAAAATCAGGAGGGGCAATATGAACTCAAAGTACGTATAAATATCTCAATTTTCAGGTGTGAGAAATTGCTGGAGATATTTTAAATGTGAATCAGTTCATGCAATTGTAATTTTCTCCTTGAAATATAGATAGAATGAAATATGAGATAAAATCAGACGCTCAACACGTTTTTATGGCAACTCTGTTTATTTTTTATAATATGACTCAATTTTTTAGAAAACTTGCAATTTTTCGCAGGCAAGATTCGAGCCTGCGACTTTTGCTATTAGTACAAGCGAAACCTCTTCCATCTATTATGATGATTTTCCAATATAATGCATCTTCAAAAGACGCTACCTCATTTTATAAATAACTAGATTTCCGCCCAGCGGTTTCACCCGCTGCCACTCATTTTCCCGTGGTAATAGTTGTTTTCCCGCGGTAAAAAGTGGCCTATGTTGTAATTTCGGGTTATATTCTACCTGTGTTCCAAATTTTATCCATATCGGTCAAGCCATTTGAGCGTGAAGAGGTAACAAACATACATACACACACACAAACTCTTAGATTTATAATATTAGTACGGATAATTGGTTACTATTCAGACAATTACGTAGTCCATAGATTGTAAGTATTAAGACAGTTTAAAATTTTAAACTGTCTTAATACTAAATATAATTATATTAGTAGCAAATTGTAATTATAATAGCATAGCATTCACAAAATTATAGATGTTCAGTCTTTTAAATTTTTTATTTATAAAACAATGTCAGAATTACAATACAAATAGTAAAAATAAATAAATAAATATAAATACAATGTTGAAAAAGTCAGTTATATGTTTATACAATAAGACAATTTAAAAAGCATTTAAGTTTTATCTTTTCCAGCAACATATCTACCAAAACCTAACCCGCAATGTTTTCCTCCCTAGGTAAAAACGGAGGAGCAATATGAAGTCCCGCAACACGTATTCTCTCGTCGTGGTCTCGGATGTGGATTGTTACTGGATTGGTTGTCTGAACTGCAGAAGGAGACATTAGGAGTTCAGCCTCAACAACAGGTCAGTTAATTTGTTACAACTAACGGCCCGTTCAGCGATTTCAACCGCTGCTAGCTGTTTTCCCGTGGGAATGTGACCTTTTAAATTCATATATGCTTAACATTCATTATGTTACGTAGTATTAACGACCTAAGCATACAACGGGACACTGGGACACGGGAAGCGACCTTATAATATTTAGTGATTATACGATTTCAATTTGGGTTTTGTATCTATGTTCGTATCGATAATTTGCTGTGACATAAAATAGTGATATAAATAATTTATTTATAAATCAAACAGACCAAAAGACACCGTCTTATTGTGTGATTTAATTGAAGCGTTTGATTGTGTTCCGTACAACTTTAATTTCTATTTTTTATTATTATGCTGTTTGATAGTTATTTGAAAATAATGTCTAAATTACAAAAAAAAACAGTTGTCTTATTTTTATTTACACATAAAAATACTTTTACTTACCTGGTGTTCCGCAAGGTTGACTACTTGGTCCATTACTTTTTATAACTGATTTTCGTTATAGATGAAGTTAATGTTCCGATCGCTGGGCTCCGGGTCGGAAGGCGCAGTGGGTGCGATGTGGCGACCATTACTGGTGACCCTGCTGGCACACCGCGCGTCGTGGCGCACGTTGAGACATTGTCTTACTTCATTACTCGAACCATCCGGGTAAGTCACTACTAATGCATTTCATAACTATTGAATTGTTAAGCAACCAAGGATTTCCGTGGATCAAAGAGCATGCTAATTAAATAATTTGGCTTATCGTATACAAGGAGTAACAAAAAAATGAATAACACGCTGAAAGGTCAAGGTACTACGAAATTGAACAACTTTACCCATGGAAGATAGGTCAAAATATATTTTTTTAAATTGACTTCCGAGTAAATTAACCAAATCGTAATCGTAATTCTGTATCGGATTTTATAAAATAAAAACAGTCCTATATTTCATTGCAGAAAGTTGTTCAATTTCATGAGTACCTTAACCTCATTTCAATTTTACTCCTTCTATTAATTCATGTATGGACGTTAAATCAAAATACAAATTGATTTACTTCAAAATTTATATAGTTTCACTCCAAAGTTTGTTGTTGTAGTTATAAAAAAATATTGTTCTTTGTATCGTTTAGCGGGTGGGCGGCAAGCGCAGTGTTGGACTTTGCTGAGACATTAGTAAGCAGTCCTCGTATTTGGCAAGGGCGGGACAGGAACACTCCAAAGCACTACACTTACGAAGACACCTTGCGACTCAGTCATGAACAGGTAAATTGCACAAGAATTTACATAATACTTGCTTATTACTTGCCGTGTGATGCCGGCTTCGAATAGCATCACCCCATTTATTTTACTTGCGTGTCGTTGGTGCCTCTTACTTCTACTGCCGTAAAAAACTAACATTTACGTCACGTCTATTGACATTAGACTCTATGTGCCTTTAACGTGAAAAAAAACAATATATATATTCTTTATTGCATAGATTAACAATGTTTAAACTTATAATTAAATACATAGGCGAGCTTATCTCTATAAGAGATCTCTTCCAGCCAACCTAATGGGGATGGAAGAAGGGATAACACGCGAACAAGAGTAATATAAGTGTCATTCAGAAAATTGATTATCTCTAGTAACAGGTTGTCAGCTCTTCTCCTAGATTTGCAATACACATGTAACCCTCGTGTCCCTTAATCGCCCCTTACGACCCCACAGGAAAGAATAAGGGTTATCCTATTATCCATCATATTATAAGGGGCGTAAGGGACAGCTGGGAGAAGCTTGCTGAGGATAGCGACGAATGGCGTAAGCGTGTGTTTGATGGGCGTAAAACACACGATAATGCCTGGTTTTCTAGTCTCGCTAACAAAAGGCAAAAACGTCATCTAAACATGCATGTGCCAGTCTCAAATTCCACCTTCACTTGTAGAGCGTGCGGAAAACTATGCCGCTCCCGTATCGGCTTATACAGCCATGAAAAGTCTTGCCTCAGACACTGATTAAATCGTCTGTCACAGACGTGTGAGGCCAATGATGATGATGATGATGATGAAGGGACAGCCCTCCGAATACTGATAAGGTCAATGCTTACCATAGAATTGAACATCTTTTCCCTGAAAACTGTCAGAAAACGATAAAAAATGTTCGACCTCCCATACATAATCATGATCAACTGACTGCATTTACTATGGGGAGTCAATTTTTTTTTTGGCGTTTCCTGAAATATATTTTTTTTGGGTAGTTGTTCAGTTTCATGGTCTAAATGCACCCTATAAGTATTCGCAGGGCTGTCCCTTACACCCTGTATAATCCTTGAGTCCCTTAGTCGCCTATTTCGACCACCACTGAAAATAAATAGGTTGATGCTATTATAAATTGTATAAATTTTTAATTTTGTTACTCTATGTTTAGTTTTACAGTACATAGGCTATGCTGTAATGCTGTAAAATTTATTTCAATAAATAATTAAATTTCAATAAATAAATAAATAACCCGACATCTCACGGCGGCTAATTACCATATTATATTTGTTACTTACAGCTTGACGTGCTAATCCGCTACATAGTAATAGAGGCGGAAGAAGCGGAATATTCATCTACAGGTGTCGGGGGTTCTGAAGCGGTGCGATTGAAGATAGAGAGTCGGCTGCCTCTGTTGTTAAGGTGCTGCAACACGCCGCATGCGTTATTGGCAGCTGCCATTGCTGCGGCACAACACCATCCGTTGCTTCTGCTGCTAACTTATATGAAAGTGAGTTCTTAGGGTAGCATTGACTTATCTATGTTCATTTTTCTTTATCACTTACCCATTTTTAGATTTGATTGATCTATCATTGGCCGTTATTGACCTATAATTGGTTGATATTGACCTATCATTGGTTGATATTGACCTATCATTGGTTGATATTGACCTATCATTGGTTGATATTGACCTATCATTAGTCGTCTTAAAAACTATCATTGATCTTTATTGATCTATCATTGATCGTTATTGACCTATCATTGATCATTATCGATCTATCATTAAGCGTTTTAAAAAATCCTATCATTGATCTTTATATATCTATCATTGATCGTTATTGACCTATCAGTGATTGTTTTTAACCTATAATTGGTTAATTTCGCCTATCATTGATCGTTATAGATCTATCATTGGTCGTTTAAAAAATTCCTATCATTGATCTTTATATATCTATCATTGATCGTTATTGACCTATCAGTGATTGTTTTTAACCTATCATTGGTTATTATTGACCTATCATTGATCGATATCGATCTATCATTGGTCGTTTAAAAAATTCCTAACATTGATCTTTATATATCTATCATTGATTATTATTGACCTATCAGTGAACGTTATAGTCCAAACATTGGTACATACATACATATATCACGCCTATAATCCCTTGCGGGGTAGGCAGAGCGTAAACAGCCGCATAAAACGGACATTTACGCCACGTCTGACAAATATTTGAGGGTTATTTGGAAAATTGTGTATCGCTATAGTGACAGGTTGTCAGCCCATCGCCTAAAATTGCAATACACACCCTCAAGTCCCTAAGTCGCCTCTTACGACTCCCACGGGCAAGAAATGGGGTGATGCTATTCTCAGCCGGCAACTCACGGCAAACATTGGTTGTCATTGATTTAGCAATAAAATATAATAACTTATCTATCCTCTACAGGTCCCCAAAATCCTGCAGTTGCTGAAGGAATGCGACGACCGCCCCCCCACGAAGCCCCTACTCCAGTGTCCCGAAGAGCTGATGGAGGTAGCGGCCAGGTCCACCTGCGCCACGGACAGGGTCTCGCACACGCTGCTCACGGCGCTGTCTCAGGCTGGCCACAGGGACTCGCAGAAGTCAGTCATATTTGGTTTATACTACTTCTTCTTAGTCTTCTTCTTTGCGTGTGGGACACCGAGTCATCCAACGACCCGATGAACCCTGGTGTCAGAGTTTTTTCAACCGCCTACTACCACTAGTAGGCCTCTGACATGGTTGTGTTACGACCGCCGTCTAAGTTATCATAGACAGCAACCGGGACCGACGGCTTAACGTGCCCTCCGAAGCACGGAACCATTTCTTTTCGGACAATCAGGTGGTTCACCCTGCAATGTCCTAACCAGACCGGGAACAAATGCACAAAGAGATAAATATCAACTTTTGTGAGTGTCCCACCGAGAATCGAACCCGGAACCTTTGCGTCGCAGGCAGTCGCACTACCACTGCGCCACATCGGTCGTCAAAAAGTTTCTTTTTAGTTGTCGTAGTCTACTGAAGGTCGTGTTCGATTTTTATATATTATATTTTTTTTAGTTCCAAAATTAGCTAGGGTAGCTTAGGGGCTAGTAAGATTGTTAATTTAGAGTAGGAGCACTTCTGGGCAGGGTTTTTTGGGGGGTTTTTCCTGTTCATGGGGTCCGGTTAATGTAAACTGCACGCTTTAAAAATCTTGACTTCAATTTGAAACCAATATCGTGTTCAGATGGTGGTGGCGTAAAGTTACATCCCGTGTGATTAACCTGGCCAGCCCCGTGGCAGTGCCTTTATTTTTATTTTTTATCCCGCCCGAACCGTTTTCTATTAGGGCATTAAAAATGGTTATAAATAAAAGAAAATTGTGTGATGCAAATTTCTTTTTTTTACAATGACGGTTCATGACGTCAATAAGTGATATGATAATACTATCCTACATTGAATACAGAATATCAATTTTAATTCCTTATTCTGGAACGCTTAAATAGAGGTTGCAACTAGGTTCCACCATTCACTCCTGTCTTCCGCTCGCCATTTTAGCTTTCGCTCTGCAATTATAGCCCCGGGGCTTTGAAATCTACACCTGACTATTTGCTGGAGAGCTAAGGCTCATCTGGAGAAGTTTGTGTGGTTCAAATAACCAGCTCAATCGCGCCCTTGGAGCGACTGGGCTTACGAATTGTTCTGGGAAGAACGGATTGGACTGAATCTACCCGGCACGTGCCGGTAGTTCCCAAAATGGGGAACAAATATGTTTCATACTACACCTTAATAGAAAGTGCCCTATAGTATTTCAAACATAGAGAGTGTTGGCGATGAAAACAAGAAGTCAGGATACGTAGATATAAATTATATTAAAAAATCTCCAAATATCACATTTTAATAGTGGTTTTATCAAAGTCGATGACAAGACAAAAAAACATGACAACCAAGAGACAGATGGTCATTGACAGACTGCTGGTTGCCCCTGGCTGGATTCGCCACCAAAGAGTCCGTCGTTAACAGTGAGGAACGTGAGTCATTGTTCACGTTTCAAATTAGCGGGAAGGAATACATACACATACACATACACACACATCACGCCTATAATCCCTTGCGGGGTAGGCAGAGCGTAATCGGCCGCAAAAAACGGAAATTTACGCCACGTCTGACAAACATTTGAGGGTCATTCAGAAAATTGTGTATCGCCATAGTGACAGGTAGTCAGCCTGTCGCCTAAAATAGTAATACACACCCTCGAGTCCCTTAGTCGCCTCTTACGACTCCCACGGGAAAGAAATGGGGTGATGCTATTCAAAGCCGGCATCACACGGCATTCAAAGCCGGCATCACACGGCAAGGAATAATCAATACAAGTCACTTTCTCCCCTTGGGAGTAAAATATGTAACTGTCACAGCTTTCGTAAAATGGAACGTGTCTCTTATATTTAAGTAGACAGAATAGAAGACTTGGCTGAATGGACTTATTGTGTTTGCTTTTAAAAAGATAAATACTCTAAAGCACTGGATTTGGATTTTTCGTGGCATTAATTGAGATTTAGTGTACTGTTGTAATGTTATTATTATTCTCGTAGGTCTTGTATAAATTACTATCTATGACTTGAAAGAAAGTATGATAACTAACTCGTGTGTATTAAGTAACTAACCCTCTTTAGTAAGCGGTCTCTTTCTTCGCGCGTGAAGTATTTACCATTCTTTTATGTTTCGATTTATACGGGGTGTAAGGGACGGTGTACCGAAAACTTTGCAGGCATAATCAGACCATGGAAGCTACGTTAGTAAGCGAGAAAAAAAAACGACCTCCCATATCATTTCTATGGAAACTCGAAAAGAATCGTTTCCCAACATAGACTCCACAGTAAAAGTTGTTCAATTTCATGGTCTTATCATGCCTGAAAAGTTTCGGTACACCGTCTCTTACACCCCGTATAGCTTATTTCTTCAGCCATGTAACAAATACGTGATATTTCAGGAGCTGGCGTATGTCAGCGGGCGTGCGCGCTTTGTGGGCGCGCGTGGAGGGCGCCGGCGTTAGGGCTCTGCCCCTCGCAGCGGCCCTGCTCCGGGGCTCCATCTTCTCCAAACACAACAAGCATCACCAGCACTTGTTGGACGCGTTGGAAATGTTGCCCGATGATAAACTGTTCGCTAGCAGTACATTGTAAGTATGCATTTTTATTTTATTTTTATACTTTACTAGATTTCTGCCCAGCGGTTTTCACTCATTTTCCCGTGGTAATAGTTGTTTCCCCGCGGTAATAATGGCCTACGTGTTATACCGAATTATACTCTACCTGTGTTCCAAAATTCAACCAAATCGGTCCAGCCGTTTGAGCGTGAAGAGGTAACAAACATACACACACACAAACTCTCGGATTGCACATGGTACAAAAAACAGGCCTAATGCCACGCGGCATTCTCTACCGACCAACCAGAGGGTAAACAGAGAGAAAAAGACACGGGGGCACTCGGGTATCAAATCAAAATAAATAATGGAAGATAAATCAAACTATTATGAAATAAATACAAATATAAATGTTGCCACAGTTGAGCCAATTTGAAAACTCGATTTAATAGCAGTCATATCAACGATGCTATTGTCGGTAGAGTTTTTCTATCTTCTGCCAGCCGACAATTGTACTACAGAATTTCACGTGGATCACAAATTTGAGGCGATGGGCTGACAACCTGTCACAACACATAACATTAACATTAACAGCCACAACAGTCCACATTTGTGTGACATGCATACATACATATATCACGCCTATATCTCTAAAGATAAAAAGAAGAAAAATTACTAAAAATAATACAACAGTAGTGGTTTTGTACCTGTTGCGATGTTGGCTGTTGGGGGAGGATATTAAAACATAGACCATAAAAAATAACATGCATATATCGTGCTCATATCCCTTGCGGGGAGGGCAGAGCTTAAACGGCCACAAAAAACGGACATTTACGCCCCGTCTGACAAACATTTGAGGGTCATTATGAATATTGTGTACCGCTATAGTGACAGGTTGTTAGCACATCGACTTAAATTGCAATACATATGTAACCCTGGCCTGGAGTCACTCAGTCGTAAATTACGACACCTACGGGAAAGAAATGGGGTGATGCTATTCTAAGCCCACATCACGCAGCATATTATAAGCAATGTATAAAATAATAACATACTTAATCATTTATTTCTTCAGAGACGAGGTGCATAACGTGTTGGAATGTTTCCTCAACATGGCGAAACAACAGACGAGTAACAGGGACAGCGCTATGTTGCATCGCACCGCCGCTTTGCTACGGCGCTACAGAGCTAGGAGACCGCAGAAAGCTGCCCAGTTGATTAATCAGACTTTACAGTAAGTTGAAAAAATCGTAGCATTCCATTGACGACACAAGATTCTTTAATAACAATGCAAAGTTTTTTAAGTAGATTGGAATGTTTTTATTTTTGAAGAATTTAGAAGCAAACATTTCCATTTAGTGTTGAACACCTTAATTTCCATTGTTGAATCTAATATTTCCATTGTTGATTCCAAAAATTTGGAATCAAATATTTCCATCTATTGTTGAACACTTATAATTTCCATTGTTTAACTTAATTTCTTCATTGTTGAACACCTTATATTTCCATCATTGAATCTAATATTTCCATTGTTGAACCCAAAAATGTGGAATCAAATATTTCCATCCATTGTTGAACACTTATAATTTTCATTGCTGAACTTAATTTCTTCATTGTTGAACCTTATATTTCCATGTTGAAATTAACAACATGGAACTTAATATTTCCATCCATTGTTGAACACCTTATATTTCCATTGTTTAACTTAATATCTGCCGATGACGAGACGAGACGGCCGATGTGGCGCAGTGGTAGTGCGACTGCCTGCGACGCAAAGGTTCCGGGTTCGATTCTCGGCAGGACACTCATAAAGTTGATATTTATCACTTTGTGAATTTGTTCCCGGTCTGGTTAGGACATTGCAGGGTGAACCACCTGATTATCCGAAAAGATAGATGGTTCCGTGCTTCGGAGGGCACGTTATATGTCGGTCCCGGTTGCTGTCTATGATTACTTAGACGGCGATCGTTACACAACCATGTCAAAGGCCTACTACTAGTAGTCGGCGGTTGAAAAACTCTGACACCAGGGTTCATCGGGTCGTTGGACGATTCGGTGTCCCACACGAAACGAGAAAAGAGAGACCTAATATCTTCATTGTTGAACCTTATATACCAATTGTTAAACCTTATATTTCCATTGTTGAACCTTATATTTCCGTGTTGAATCTAACAATGTGGGACCAAACATTTCCATCCATTGTTGAACACCTTATATTTCCATTGTTGAATCTACTATTTCCATCGTTGAATCTAATATTTCCATTGCTGAATCTAATATTTCCATTGTTTAATATTTCCATTGTTGAATCTAATATTTCCATTGTTGAATCTAATATTTCCATTGTTTAATATTTCCATTGTTGAATCTAATATTTCCATTGTTGAATCTAATTTTTCCATTGGTGAATCTAATATTTCCATTGTTGTATCTAATATTTCCATTGTTTAATCTAATATTTCCATTGTTGAATCTAATATTTCCATTGTTGAATCTAATATTTCCATTGTTGAATCTAATATTTCCATTGTTGTATATAATATTTCCATTGTTGAATCTAATATTTCCATTGTTGATCCAAACATTACTATTATTGAACCAAATACTTCCTCTGTGGAATCACTTTTCGTCCGTATTTTTTTCAACAAACTGACATTGTAATACCATTCCTCATAGGTCAAGTCCAGCGCTAAGTTGGTTGAGTGCAGCCGATGACGTTTCATCGTCAGCCTCGCCGCCGCCGCAAGCGTTGCGGACGTTACAGAGACGGAGTGTTGATACGGATGCAGACGAGCTACAGTATGTGTTACAGGTATGCACTAACGAAGAAACTTGAGTTCAAGTAGTTGTTTTTTGTATTATCTTCAAGTTACATTAGAACCTGCAAACTCAATGAAATATTCGCTGTAATGAAAGTTATGGCAATTAACACCAAAATTGTCTGTTTTACGCTCTTTTTGCCGTAACTTTAATTATGCAGCAAATATTTAACTGACTTTTGAGACGTGGCGTAAATGTCCGTTTTTGCGGTCGTCTACGCTCTACCTACCCTGCAAGGGATATAGGCGTGATATGTGTGTGTTGTAGGAGATCGAGGCGTGGGGCGTGCGGCGCGGCGGCGCGTGGGGCGGCGGCGCGTGCGCGCAGACCGTGCTGCGCTGCGCCGCGCCGCTCGCCGCGCACCGACACGCGCCCGCGCGCGACGCCGCGCTCTCGCTGCTCGCTAAGCTACTGCCCGCTGTGCCCGACACCAAACCAGGTAACATATACAAATATACCATATACAAATATACAGGGTGTATATGGAGGTACGGATGTACGGATAGGGTGCATGCATATCATGAAACTGTTTTTTTTTGTTTCCTGACACATGGAAAAGTTATTCAGTTTGGTCGGAATGCACCCTATCAGTATTCGGAGAGCACCCCGTAAATGACGTCATCGTTTTTTTCCGAATTTTAACCCCCCCCCTATAAACATCCTACCGTCATAATTCTGTAGACCCTCCCCCCACCTCACCCCACGACCTTAATGACGTCATATCTCATACAAGTGCAAAATAGATTAAATGGGTAATAAATCGAATAAAAATTATAAAAATATCATTTTAACTAATTAAATTAAGTAAGCGCTTACTTGACTTCCGAATAATGACGTAATTTTTGGCGATATACTTGCAAAATTGGCGGGCAAGGAACGAGCTGCGGTAGCCCAGATGGAAGAGGCGTCGCCACTAGTAATGCGAAAGTCGCAGGTTCAAATCCTGCCCGCACTCGAAAAAAGTTTTCAAAAATCATAATAAACCCATAGTACATAATAGATACTTGTCCACGTCAGGTCTCCAAGCGATCCTGGAAGCGCTGGACTCGACGCAACCGGATGTAGTTCAGGCTGTCATCGACAAGATACCGGAACTTATCGTCGGCATACAGGAGCACGCCACTAAGATACTTATGAAGGTAACCATTTTACAATTACAACTCGTTATTTAATAATTGCCGTGTGATGCCGGCTTAGAATAGCATCACCCCATTTCTTACCCATGGGTGTCGTAAGAGGCGACTAAGGGACTCGAGGGTGTGTATTGCAATTTTAGGCGACGGGCTGACAACCTGTCACTACAGTGATACACAGTTACCTGATTGACCTTCAAACTTTTGTCAGACGTGGTGTTAATATCCGTTGAACGGCCGTTAACGCTCTGCCTACCCCGCAAGGGATATAGGCGTGATTTATGTATGTATGTATTTAATAATTTAATTATTTTTAGTTCATTTATCATGTGTTTAGTTTACCTAAACCGACGAGCATGTATGAACAGATTGATGCATGTTGAAGAAGCGAAAGAGGTGTGTCAGGATCGTAGCAAGTGGAAAGATGTAGTCTCTGCCTACCCCTATGGGAAAGAGGCGTGATTATATGTATGTATGTTTGTCATGTGTGATGCCGGCTTAAAATAGCATCACCCCATTTCTTTCCCGTGGGAGTCGTAAGAGGCGACTAAGAGACTTGAGGGTATGTATTGCAATTTTGGGCGATGGGCTGACAACCTGTCTCTATAGCGATACACAATTTTCCCTAAGGACCCTCAAATTTATGTCAGTAGAGGCGTAAATGTCCGTTTTTTGCGGCCGTTTACGCTCTGCCTATCCCGCAGGGGATAGAGGCGTGATATGTGTGTGTCATTTTCTAAACTCATTTAACGGAAAGTGACAGTGCTATTTTATAGTATCGCCGCCGAGAGAAGTCGTTTTTGACAGCTGTCAGATTCGTGATAATACTATGGCGGAGGGTCCATTTTCCTTTGTTGACATCTCTTTAAGTATGGAGATGACAGCTGTCAAAACCGACTTCTCTCGGCGGCGGTACTATAATAAGCCGTTTTAGGCTGCCCGCACACGTCCGATAATCGGTGACCGATTTTTTGTAGGAGTAAAATGGAACGTATTGATTGCAATGGTGTAACGCCCACATCCTACAAATAGTCGGTCAGAAATAAAATCGGTGCATCCCGACCGATCCGATTGTCGGTGAAAAATGGAACACTTGGAAATCTATGCGTTAACGCACACTACTCACCGACAGTCGGCCGTCCATGACGTGCTACTCCCTCGAAACCAACAGACAAAGTGACGGACGTGTGCTTTGAGTCGGTCACAAAATCGGTCTTAAAAATCGGAGAAAAAATCTGCCCGATTATCGGTCCTATAAAAAGTCTGACGTATGCGGGCAGCCTTAGGGGGTAACGTGGAATCGAGAGAAATAAGTATTTGTTTGGTGCAGGTGTTCAGCCTGGGCGTGTTGTCGCGGCATCCGGTCGAGACTTGCATCAGCAAGTGCGTGCTCACCATCAACTTGCATCGAGGCTGCTAGATATACAATAGAATTAAAAGAATAGAATAAATGTTTTTTTTTTGTGTCTTGGCAATAGAATTTCTTTATGCCAGCGTCAAGTTTTTTATAAATATAAAGCTAAGGAAACTTTTCGCGAAATATATAAACTACACACATTAAAAGTTACAAAAGATAAGGATAGTCTGAAACATATAATTCAAATTACAGTTTGATATTATTTTCAGTGATAAATGATGATAATACGTTACAATACAATAGAGGATAATTCATAATTCATTTATTTGCTATCACATGGTAATTCTTAAGGTCTTATTACATGAGCGTATCATATACATATACACTAATAGACAAGATAATCAGGTAGGAAAAGGTACTTTGGAAGACAGGAGGGAGTTAATAAAGAATAAATGTTTATTTGGTTCTACAGTCATACATACTAATATTATAAATCTGATACTTTGTGTGTGTATGTATGTTTATTATCTCTTCACGCTCAAACGGCTTGACCCATTTGGATGACATTTGCAACACAGGTAGAGTATAATTTAAATGATTTCACATTTATTATGTATGTAAATTTAAGACTACTTGTGTGTTGGAATGTATTCTGTTAGCAAGTAAGTTATTTTGACAAATAAATAACCTGGAATAACACTGACATGAATGACTTTCAATATAATAGCAAGACGACAAATTTATTTTGTAGCAATGTCCTTGAGCAAATCAAACTAAAAGAAATAAATTGAACACAACGTGAAACGGAATCTTAGACGAAACTATTGCTGCCGCCAGCCATATTGAAACGTCAAATTTTCAATTTAGCACAGTGCCCTCTGGTTTGACATTCAGAACTATCAACAGAAAAATTCCCATTAGATTCTGCTGTGACAGATCTCGTCACAATATTACAAAGGGAGTTTGAGAAACTAATCCTTAAGATGGCGCTGTACGCCGCCATAGACTACGTTGGAATAACTGTCGCAATCTGACAGCTAATCCGGCAAAGTTTATGGGCATATAACGCCATCTTGCGTTTTGAAATAACGGCCAGTGCATTTTATTGTTAAAGATTCGGCAAAATAAAAAAGCAACGCTGCGTGACGCGGGTCGCCCAGCATAACCCGTCCGAACACGACGACACCTCGCCTTATTATAGCTACTTAGGCACGATATGCCTTCTGAATCCGTTCGGATAATAATGTCAAGACGCGTCGGCTCGCCGCGCGTGCAGCCCGCTTAACGGAGCGTTTGGCGGTATCTTGCCGAATCTAGCCCGCGCGTGCAGCCCGCTTAACGGAGCGTTTGGCGGTATCTTGCCGAATCTAGCCCGCGCGTGCAACCCGCTTAACGGAGCGTTTGGCGGTATCTTGCCGAATCTAGCCCGCGCGTGCAGCCCGCTTAACGGAGCGTTTGGCGGTATCTTGCCGAATCTAGCCCGCGCGTGCAGCCCGCTTAACGGAGCGTTTGGCGGTATCTTGCCGAATCTAGCCCGCGCGTGCAGCCCGCTTAACGGAGCGTTTGGCGGTATCTTGCCGAATCTAGCCCGCGCGTGCAGCCCGCTTAACGGAGCGTTTGGCGGTATCTTGCCGAATCTAGCCCGCGCGTGCAGCCCGCTTAACGGAGCGTTTGGCGGTATCTTGCCGAATCTAGCCCGCGCGTGCAGCCCGCTTAACGGAGCGTTTGGCGGTATCTTGCCGAATCTAGCCCGCGCGTGCAGCCCGCTTAACGGAGCGTTTGGCGGTATCTTGCCGAATCTAGCCCGCGCGTGCAGCCCGCTTAACGGAGCGTTTGGCGGTATCTTGCCGAATCTAGCCCGCGCGTGCAGCCCGCTTAACGGAGCGTTTGGCGGTATCTTGCCGAATCGAGCCCGCGCGTGCAGCCCGCTTAACGGAGCGTTTGGCGGTATCTTGCCGAATCTAGCCCGCGCGTGCAGCCCGCTTAACGGAGCGTTTGGCGGTATCTTGCCGAATCTAGCCCGCGCGTGCAGCCCGCTTAACGGAGCGTTTGGCGGTATCTTGCCGAATCGAGCCCGCGCGTGCAGCCCGCTTAACGGAGCGTTTGGCGGTATCTTGCCGAATCGAGCCCGCGCGTGCAGCCCGCTTAACGGAGCGTTTGGCGGTATCTTGCCGAATCTAGCCCGCGCGTGCAGGCCGCTTAACGGAGCGTTTGGCGGTATCTTGCCGAATCTAGCCCGCGCGTGCAGCCCGCTTAACGGAGCGTTTGGCGGTATCTTGCCGAATCTAGCCCGCGCGTGCAGCCCGCTTAACGGAGCGTTTGGCGGTATCTTGCCGAATCTAGCCCGCGCGTGCAGCCCGCTTAACGGAGCGTTTGGCGGTATCTTGCCGAATCTAGCCCGCGCGTGCAGCCCGCTTAACGGAGCGTTTGGCGGTATCTTGCCGAATCGAGCCCGCGCGTGCAGCCCGCTTAACGGAGCGTTTGGCGGTATCTTGCCGAATCGAGCCCGCGCGTGCAGCCCGCTTAACGGAGCGTTTGGCGGTATCTTGCCGAATCGAGCCCGCGCGTGCAGCCCGCTTAACGGAGCGTTTGGCGGTATCTTGCCGAATCTAGCCCGCGCGTGCAGGCCGCTTAACGGAGCGTTTGGCGGTATCTTGCCGAATCGAGCCCGCGCGTGCAGCCCGCTTAACGGAGCGTTTGGCGGTATCTTGCCGAATCTAGCCCGCGCGTGCAGGCCGCTTAACGGAGCGTTTGGCGGTATCTTGCCGAATCTAGCCCGCGCGTGCAGCCCGCTTAACGGAGCGTTTGGCGGTATCTTGCCGAATCTAGCCCGCGCGTGCAGCCCGCTTAACGGAGCGTTTGGCGGTATCTTGCCGAATCTAGCCCGCGCGTGCAGCCCGCTTAACGGAGCGTTTGGCGGTATCTTGCCGAATCTAGCCCGCGCGTGCAGCCCGCTTAACGGAGCGTTTGGCGGTATCTTGCCGAATCGAGCCCGCGCGTGCAGCCCGCTTAACGGAGCGTTTGGCGGTATCTTGCCGAATCTAGCCCGCGCGTGCAGGCCGCTTAACGGAGCGTTTGGCGGTATCTTGCCGAATCTAGCCCGCGCGTGCAGCCCGCTTAACGGAGCGTTTGGCGGTATCTTGCCGAATCTAGCCCGCGCGTGCAGCCCGCTTAACGGAGCGTTTGGCGGTATCTTGCCGAATCGAGCCCGCGCGTGCAGCCCGCTTAACGGAGCGTTTGGCGGTATCTTGCCGAATCTAGCCCGCGCGTGCAGCCCGCTTAAGGCCGTACGCTCGCTCACGCGGTTTCACGCGCGGGACATCCCGCGCGGGCCAGATTTGACAAAACACAAGATTGGCGCCCCGTGACGCGGCCTGCGGTCACCCGCGCCGCGGCTTCAGCAACCCGCGACATAATATAACCCGTACGAACACGACGACACTTGCCATATTACAACTACCTAGGCACTATGCGCCTTCTAAATTTGGACGGGTAATAATGGCGGCGATGTCAGACCGCCGCGCGGATCCCGCGAGACCGCGCGCGGCCTCACGCGCGGGCTGGCCCGCGCGTGAAACCGCGTAAGCGAGCGTACGGCCTAACGGAGCGTTTGGCGGTATCTTGCCGAATCTAGCCCGCGCGTGCAGCACGCTCGACGCAGCGTTGGCGCTAAGTAAGTGATTGACATTCCTTCAAAAATTTAAAGTTACGTTGCAGTCACCAAATGAATAAAAAACTATGTTATAAAAAAAAACAAAACATTTAATTATTCTTACAATAAAATCTTACACCTTGGTAAAAGCTATAGAAGGTCCTATTAAATTCAGTGCGAATATTTTTTTGAGTTCTACTCCCGTAAAACTGAACAACTTTTTCTAATAAACATAAGTCGAGTATAAACATAAGTCGAATATGAAAAAAAGAATTGGACCTCCGCAAATATTTTTGGGATGAGTTCTACTCGTAAAACTGAACAACCTTTTCCAATAAACATAAGTCGAATATGAAAAAAGAATTGGACCTCCCATACACAGTGACACATATTTTGATCATTTTTGCATGGGCGGTTTTTCATCATATTTCGACCTTTGTTTCTTGGGGAAAGTTTCACGAGTAGATCTCACCCTAAAAATATTTTTGCACTGAATTCAATAGGACCTCGTATAATGTATCTCAATCGCATCATCAATACTTTATAACAAAATTTATTTCATATAAATGTGTTAGCACCACAATAAAATGCAGTAAATGCTGACTTATTTTAATTTAACTACAATAAATAATTAGAAACTCGCATCACACTTAGTACACAATACTTCCATCAATACTATTTTTAAATAAGTATGTACTAGTGATGTAACGAATGTCACTTTTTGAACATTCACAAATGCGAATGCAAATATTCAGTTTTTGGTTAATATGCGCTTATTGTCTATGGTTTGGCGGAAGTCTCGAGTCGAACACGAATCCGTTAGCACGAGGTGGAATCCGTTATTTCAAGAATTGCAGAGTATATCCGAATAAATCAGAACTGGGATGGCGGGTGTGAATTGGTTACAATTTTGTTTTTCTTGTTTGTTTGGTGAATAAATCGGATAGTGTTTAAGGCAACCAACTCTTATTAAACTGAACATTAAGAAATTGTAATTGAGACATATCTGACATACTCGCTGATAGACGTCTACAAAGGACACATGGATGTACACATACTCTCTCCGGTGGACTTAGTCGAACAGCTAAGTGTCATCTCAGGCAAACTTCCAAAAGCGCTGACACTACCTATAGAAAACATACAAGATGATATAAAAGATATCTACAGATTATTGTACGTAAAAGCTCGAGTAACAACTGGCTACTTCCTTTTCGAAGTTCATGTACCTTTGACGTCAGACGAAGATTTTCTGCTGTACAAAGCATTTCCACTACCTATCAAAACCCAGACCGATACGACTACCATACAACTCCACTCACAGTACATCGCTGTTAACTTTCCGAAGAGCGCCTACATCTCAATGACTGAAGACGATGTGAAGCTGCGCACCCAAATAAAATCAGATCGCTTCCTTTGTTACAAAAATCTGCTTGTTTTCAACTTACAAAACAACAACGCTCCCTGCGAAGCCAAACTACTGAGTCACAATCCGAGCGCACCTTGTGACGTCAAGAAATCGTCATGCGATGACGCGTGGATCGCGTTACACGAACCAAACAGCTGGCTGGCGGTTTGTTGCAAGACATGCACTTTGCGAACAATCTGCGGAAATGAGGTCACAGCGCATACTATATCTATGTCAAGCATAATAACTTTGTCTCAAGGATGCATTCTTCAAGCCAAGGACTTCACTATCTACTCTCACAATGAATACAACACTAAATTGAAGATGGATCAGAATCTCAACATTCCGACCCTGAACTCAACTATTAACAAAATTGTGAATTTGTCTAACAATAGAATTCAACAAAAATTGTCGGCAACCGCTACAAAGGACTTTGACGAGGGAACGAAGGATATTGACAGTCGTTTGCTCACCCTGAAGGAACATGAAATACTGCCCACTTCGATGTCATCACATGACATACACCAATACGCAATATGCTACTCCCTCTTCGTCGCAGCTCTATTGGTTTTACTTGTCTGGCTAGCAAAGAAATATGCGATCCCAAATTGCACTTTTCTAAAAAAGAACCAAACAAGATCTCGCTACGAAGATATGGAACTACAACTAAGAGCTAACCAACCGGGACGACAATCTGCCCCTGATACCTGTTCGATGCCTGCGCCTCCGCCTCCACCGAAACCAGGACGAGCGCCACGAACGGGACAGTCTACGTCAACGAATAATATTGCGTTTGAATTTGATGATTAATTTTAAGACATTCCTTGCTTTGTACTGGCATTTCTTTCTTCTTTTATTAAGTTTCTTTTCGGGTTGCCAATATGTACGGTCTTACTACCGTGCATGATTTATATTTTTTCCACTGACTCGGCGCCGCCCTAGTTTTGGGTCGCGTCGTGCGTAAATCGCAGTCGATTTTAAAGATTCAATTATCTCTACATTTTAGTGCGTCAATAACTCTCATCCGAGACAGAACTATAAGAAAGAATTGCCACCTTTGCCTTTTATACTTCTTTACTTTTAACAATTATTATACAACTTTATAAACTTCGGTGTTCTTTCTGTTCGACGTATCTCACGCTGCATCAAGATATCAAACTACTACTGACTTCAATCTTCAAGTGATCAAAATACTACTTACTTCAAGAAACTACTACTTACAAGAAGGTGTAGCGGCTTACTACTATGAGACGCTACAGTAATATTGACGAGCGGGTCACCACGTGGTGCAGAATTTTTTACAACGTTTCGTTTATGTTACTACACAAACTGCGCAACACAGCCCCTAGTCGTAAGGTTCTCTGTGTTGCGGATTCTCCCTCGGCGTAATGCCACACGCCTTACTTACCCACTAACAACTTTAGACGACAAAACTGACTTTACTTAGCTGGCAAAATACGACTCTACATGAGTTGTGACGACAGTGGATCTGCCACCACAAAACTAATAATAATAAATCTGAACTGAATCCGATGTGTCCCACTCTGCTGGTTAATAATAACAAGTCATTCTAAGGTTAGTGTCATATATAAACATGAGTAAAGCAATTTTTACTTGTTTGATTTCAACTTTATTTACCATGATGTTCAAATTGAATGTTTTATCTGGTGTTCATCTTCGCAAAACAAACATTGCAAATGCGAATGTCCAAAAATATGCGAATATTCGTGACATCACTAGTAAGTACTTATTTCAAAATCATCACATAAGCATCTGTATTGTAAAATCTGATTGCAGTTTCAACTGTAGAGTTAGTTCTAAGTATTCGTCGTCATCACCAATCATTGGAGCCGAGGTCTTCAAATAGCTTGTCCTTGATTCTTGGTTTGGGATCTTCTTTGATGGTGCTGTCCACTGCACCTACTTGTCCCAGGATGAACTCAAACTCTGTAAACAAGAGAGCATTGTATAGGAAATTATACAGTGTTACGGGTAATATGTCACGATCTTATGTCACGATCTTATCATGGGATGAAGTCATGTAACTGAACAACTTTCATCAAAAAACGTAAAATTTTCTATCGCGGGCAGGATTTGAACCTGCGATTTTTGACATCACTAGTGGCGACGAGTTTCTATCTGTGCTACCGTCCCTTGCCCGCGAATTTTGCAAGTGTATCTTGATGCCAATAAGGAGTGGCACGGCTCCATCTACCGGTTTAGTTTTTGCAACTAATACCCAGCAACTAATTCATTTTTTAGAGTGATGGCGACTGGCGAGGTATTCCTTGTTTGTTACTAATTGAATTTCAACTAAATCAATTAAATTAATTAAAACCTGAGAGTAAAGCCAAAGCACATAACTAGTATCTTATTTTTCCTAAATTTATCAATAAAAATTGAAATCTGCGACCCTTAATTATTAGTTAAAAATCAATTGACTTTTGAAAACCTGTTCACATTTGTTTTCACAAAACATTTTATAAAAGTGTTGTGTGTTAGTTCATTTTCATATTTCTTTTTTAGTAACATGGATTTTAAAAGACTGTACTTTTAAATAATAATAATAGAAGTGTTGAGTGTGAGTTCATTTTCGGATTTCTAGATTATTTTGATTCTACTTTTAAACTTAAGTGAGACATAACTAAATCTTTTAAGTGAACACGGATCAAACTCAGTGTTATTTTTGTTACGCGTTAACGCGCAAAAATTCACTTAAATGATTTATTTTGATTCTATTGCCGCGGCCCCAACACAGAGATAAAATAATCTTACCGTCACACGTCAAAGCAGTCCCCCGTAGCTCAACAGGCCCGACAAACTGCTTCTTCATTTCACCCTCGAAGTACACAAAGACACTTGGCAGGTTCTTCTCAGGGTAATTGGGAATGCAGGTCTGTGCGACTGCCTTGATAAACTTGGTGTACGGGAACTTGGCTGCGAGCTGACGTAGATGCTGGTTGAGGAGGGCACACTGCTGAACCCTGTGGAAATAATGTTATTATGTTGTTTACTGAAGCCCAAAATAGAGATGGATGGAAGGAGAAGAGGGAGGCCTTTGACCAGCAGTGGGATGGTGTGGGCTAGACAAGACAAGACAAGATGTTGTTTACTGGTGGCGGTGGCGTAATGTGACATGCCATGTGATTAACTTGGCTAGCAGCGAGGCTGTGCCTTTATTTTAGATTTTTTATTGCGTTTAAGCCAGTTTTCTATCACAACAATACAAAATAGTTATAAAAAAAAGAAAATTGTATTATACAAATTAACAATGATGGATGATAATGTCAATAAGTGATAATACTATCCTACATTTGAATAAAGTTAATTTCATTTCATTAGACCTGCAAGTCTGAATACAGTTAGAGTTTTGTGATTCGAAGTTAGATGACTTGATGATGATGATGTATCAAGCATACAGAAAACTTTATACAAGCAAAAGCAAAATTTAGAGAGATTCAAATGAGTAAATAATTTTTCCCCCAAGAAATAATTTTTAATATACTAATAATTTTTATATTACAATTTTAAAGCCTTTTATTGTCAAACATAAATTCATTGTAGATGCATTATTAAGTTTATTAAATTAAATAAGTTTAACATGATTTTTTATCTAGTGTTTTGCCTCCTAACTTACCCATGTTTATACAAATGTATGACCACCCAGATGTTCTCTCCAGCCTTATTGACCTCCTGTACATAATCCTGACCGGAGATCTCCAGCACGTCTCCAAACCTCGGGCGCTCCGCCATCCGTTTCAACTCCGCTATTCTCTTCTGTCGGTACTGCTCGATGACAGCTTCATCCTCTGAGTCTTCAAGATCGTCGAGTCCGTCTAAGTCCAGTTCGGAAAGCTTTTTATCTTCTGAAAATGTGTAAACAAGTATTCAAGATTAGGTTTTTGAATTAAATGTTATGTTTATTTATTTATTTATTAGGACAACCAATGTTGTTGTGAAAGTAATTGTTTCAGGCGATTTTTTTAATTAGAATAGTGAGGCATAGTTTGCAGAGTAGTTTTAACGGGATAAACAGCCATAAATACCCCTAAAAAGACAACAGGTGCAACTTAACCTAGAAAGGTGAAAGTACAAACTTTCTTCTTGTTTCTGTTGAATAGTCTGTTCTATCATGTTCACGATATCATCCTCATGGATCTCCTTCTCCTTCTGGGGTATGATTCCCTTGGCACGAAGCACATCGTTCCATTCCGTATCCTCATTGGGGTTCTAAAAATAAAAACAAGAAAATCATTACAAAACCCAGTATTACAAAGGATTTTTATAGATATTACAAGCTGGAAAGTAAAATGTTACCTGCATTTTGTCTAACTGTACCTAATTTAGGCTAGAATAATTAAAAATTTAAATAAATTCGCAAGAGAAATATGAAACCAGCGAAGGCAGCGAACGATGACAAATATACCCGAGCGAGTTTTTGTAGATGTCAACAGAATTTGTAGTTTTATTTGTACTACACTGCCATATTTTTCACAATAGCCGTCTCCATTAACTTAAGGATTGGCGGCTGTGTAACAAAATATAACAATCTTTGCTACATGAACTAAAGCAATGCCGCCAACATCAGGAAATTAAATGTCAGGGAGGTTGGTTGAGGTGAGGTTGAGATGTTATTACAGTGCATGATCAATCCTCATCATGCATTGCCATCAATTTCAATGGAGATTATCTTCCGAACGAGCCTCGATTCATTCTTACACTTTTTTTATAGGTGAGAAAAAGAGACAGAAGCTTGCCATTAGTAGGGCGTTATCTCCTTCACACACTGTGTTGTAACCTGGCGAACTGAAACAAATCATCCTTGTAGGGATGGGTAACATGTAATAGAGACAAGAAGGTGTTACTGGGGCGTTTCTGTCCAATATTTGTTAATTTCAGTATTTATAAGGCTTTTGTAGTCAGTTAAATTTTTTCATAAATGTTTATATTTTTTCTTGACACAATTTCTCCAGTATGGAATCAAATCATAACGAAATAAAAAACATGATGCCTGTTAATTTTATCTATTACATCAGTATTCAGACAGCCCTGATCTTGACAGATGACACGTCTTTTTTTTTCTAAGCAAATTGTCAACCTGCGTCGTGTTGGAAAAATTGCATGTCGCTATGTTCAGTCAAGTCAGTTCTCGAAATAAATAAATTGAATATGGCTGAAATCGAGGGACATAAACATCATGAAAAGCTTTACGATGAGGGAGAAGGTAAATAACGTTCAAATATTACTGTGTAAGTTGGGTGCGTGGAGTAGTGCGCCGTGGGGTGTTTTGGTGTCCGCGCGCGAGGGTTGACTCTGTACCCTCGTGTTCCGCTTGTGACATTGAAGCTGGGTTCTTTAAATACTTGCTGCCTGGATTGTGGTGCTGTGGCGCTGCGCCGCCGCCTGCCGGGAGGCCTGGTCTGCTCTGGCTGTAGCAACCCTCAGTGATCATGACTGGTGGCTCAGGCCGGAGGCTGCACGCAGGTAAGGTCTCATAATGTTTTTGTTGTATTTCCCGCATCTCCACCGCGGGATTTCGCTCGTCGAGCGCACTTAACCAGTCTCAAAAATTTTGTTTATTTGTTATGTTTTTTCTGCTGAACTTTGTACTGCCTTTGTTCATCTTTGTTTCTTATTAGATTCACACTTGAAATGATACATCTTAACTGCGACCAATATTTTTTTCTTGTTGGCATTTTCTGTTAATTTTGCTGGCTAAGTACAAGTTCATGATTGCAAATGATCCAAAGTAAAACTAATTATCTACAATAAGCACATGTATGTATTTATAGTTTATTGAAGACAATACCATATCAATAATTACCAATAAACACCTTCTGGCCGGTCATCTGTCCCACATTTAATTTGAGTATGTGCATATTTTACATATAAAATTAATACTACTTTATTGACTGTCTGTTTCTACTCAAGAAGTATTCTGCATCTAATGTACTGTTTCTCAAAACTGTTATCTACACTTTATCTTATACTACCATTACAACCTTATTTTAATTTTATTAGTAATAACTAGAAGTAATAAATTAGAATACATACATACACATATACCATATCAGGCCTATAATCCCTTGCAGGGTAGGCAGAGTGTAAACGGCTGCAAAAAACGGTCATTTATGCCATGACAATTATTTGAAGGTCATTCGGAAAATTGTGTATCACCATAGTGCAGTGGGCGGTGGTCAGCCAATTGCCTAAAATTACAATACACACCCTCGAGTCCCTTAGTCGCCTCTTACGACACCCACAGGAAAGAAATGGGCTGATGCTATTCTGAGCCGGCATAACACCATGGTACTAGAATTACAATTTGCACTCCATAACATTTGATGATGACAGCAAGTGGGTCGGTTGTGTAATGTAACATGTTGTCAAACAAGTAGTCATTACTATTGTTGTGTGACAGACTTAACCACTCTGTAATGGTAGGGTATGGTTGGTGAATTAATTTTCTTACTGGTTATGAATGTTATTTCATACGGGTTCAATCATACAATGTTTATTGATTCATTGATTATTACCCGTGTGATGCCGGCTTAGAATGCATCACCCCATTTCTTTCCCGTTGGTTTCGTAAGAGGCAACGAAGGGACTCGAGGGTGTGTATTTAAATTTTAGGCGATGCGCTGATAACCTGTCACTATGCCGATACACAATTTTCCAAATGACCCTCAAATGTTAGTCAGACAAGGCGTAAATGTCTGATTTTTGCGGCCGTTTACGCTTTGCCTACCTCGCAAGGGATAAATGCGTGATATATGTATGTATGTTCATTTATGTTTTTGTACTGTTTGTTTATTGTTTTCATTATTCTTATCTGGGATTATTTAATTATCATTGAATGAGATAGGGATTTTTTGTACAGCAAATTTTTTTAACTTATTTCTTTGTTGTACTAGCAGCCTGCCCAGCGGTTTCACCCGCTGCTATCCGTTTTCCCGCGAGAATAAGAATATGGCCTGCGGCCTTTTAATATGGCCCATGTTCATTAGGGCTAATGTAGGATTCTAATAAATTTTTTTTTTATCAATACTGTATTTGTGGAGCCTATTCAATTCAAACAAACAAGCAATCAAATCTTTCCATTTTGTTCCTCATATTAGTGTAGATTATTGTATTTTATATGGAAACCATTGAATTAACATTCCAATAAAAACAAACAAATTATTTTTATGTCTTTGTTCATTGATCAAGTGCAGTGTTTTTCAAACTGTGGGTGCAGTGTGTTTCAAGCATTCAGGGGGTCGCCATCATTAAAAAAAAGTCAATGTAGAAAAACCTCAATCGTACTTAATTTGTGACACAACCACTTGGAACTTCTTTCAGAGTTTTAGGTACCTTATCATTTTTTTTCTATAATCCATTGAAGGAGGATGCCAGTTATTTTTGCCTGGGTAGTGGATTCAAAAAGATTGCAAAGCACTGCTTTAAACAGACATAGCTAAATGCATGTGTTAACAAAAAACAGATTGCCTCTCAATAACAACTAACTTACCAAGGTCAGAGTCATTTAGGTGCCTTTGTTTATATTAACCTCTCTCACCAACTGTTCTATGTAGTCTGGTTTGTATCGAAATGTCACACACACACATATCACGCCTATTATCCCTTGCGGGGTAGGCAGAGCTTAAACGGCCACAAATACGGACATTTACGCCACGTCAGACATATATTTGAGGGTCATACGGAAAATTGTGTATCGCCATAGTGACAGGTTGTCAGCCCATCGTCCAAACTCAAAATTGATAAGGACAAATATTATGTGCTTATGATTGCACCTTCATACGACAAAAACGTAATATAACTACATACATAATATCACGCCTATAATCCCTTCCAGGGTCGGCACGGCGTTAACGGCTGCAAAAAACGAAGATTTACGCCACGGCTGACAAATATTTGAGGATCATTTGGAAAATTGTGTATCGCCATAGTGACAGGTTGTCAGCCCATCGCCTAAAATTGCAAGACACACCCTCGAGTCCCTTAGTCGCCTCTTACGACTCCCACGGGAACGAAATGGGGTGATGCTATTCTAAGCCGGCATCACACGGCGACATGTTAAGTGCGAAATGTTACAAAAGCATATTTATGATTATTGTACCAGAACAAATTCCGTGTGATGCCGGCATAGAATAGCATCACCCCATTTCTTTCGCGTGGGTGTCGTAAGAAGCGACTAAGGGACTCGAGGGTGTGTAATTGTGTATTGCAAATTTAGGCGATGGGCTGACAACCTGTCACTATGGTGACGTGGCGTAAGTGTCCGTTTTTTACAGCCGTTTACGCTCAGTCTACCCCGTAAGGGATTATAGGCCTAATATATAAAAGCAACAATATAATTACATAAGTTGAATAGAAATTTATGAATATTCTACCAAATAGTATAAAATGATACCTTTTATTAATTTACATTCATCTAGGTTCTCTCTTTATCCTAATGTATTTGTTTTCTACTGAGATTCACATAGATTCGGTTAGGTTATTTTCAAATATTTGTGTTTAGCGTGTTTTCGATGTATAATAATGTATTTAATAAAAAAAAGTATAATATAAGCAATATTTTCAGCTATTTAGTTCCCATAGTACATGCTATGCTTAGTTTGGGGCTAGATGGCGCTGTGCGAAATGTCCAGGATATTATTAGGTTGACACGAAAAATATTTAAAAACATCGATTAAATATATTTTTTTATTCAGCTGAAATTTGAAGCTTATTAGCCTAGCTGCGTCAAAATTGGTGAGGATAAATATTATGTGCTTATGAATGCACCTTCATACGACAAAACGTAATATAATATTTCCAAATTAATATTACATACATACCTATATCACACCTATTATCCCTTAAACGGACATTTACGCCAAGTCTTACATATATTTGAGGGTCATTCGAAAAATTGTGTATCGCCATAGTGATAGTTAGGTTGTCAGCCCATCGCCTAAAATTGCAATACACACCCTCAAGTCCCTTAGTCGCCTCTTACGACACCCACAGGAAAGAAATTGGGTGATGCTATTCCAAGCCGGCATCACACAATTAATATTTTATTTTTCAAAAATATTTTTTTATGTTTTTTTTTATATTTTGCGGCTTTTTTCGTCGATACTGATTCTACCCCCGCAAGCTATGCCACGCATTTAAATTATCGCCCTGTAGTGCAAAATTGCAGTATCATCATAAACTATACTAGACTTTTTTGTAATCTACTTCTTATCTATGTCTTATTGCTGTAATACTCGTGCTGTTTGATGATAAGATATCCCTGTTTTGTTATGATGCAGTAAATTATCTATTTCCTCATTTTTGATTATACGATAGGCCTGGTGAAATAGGCGAAATTTTGGCAACATTTTTTACTCTACAAGTAACAAATAAAACACGACTGATTTCTGAGATAAAGCCTTTTCGAATCTGTTCAGTGGTTAACGAGTTGCAACACTTTAAATATACATACACATACACCTACATACACATAACACGCCTATAAATCCCTTGCGGGGTAGGCAGAGCGTAAACAGCCGCAATAAACGGCCATTTACACCACGTCTGACAAATGTTTGAGGGTTATTCGGAATATTGTGTATCGCTATAGTGACAGGTAGTCAGCCCATCGCCTAAAATTGCAATAAATATACATGAACTTTAAAAACATTACACTCCTTTTTTGGTTGGGCAGTCGTGTAAAAAGGGTATAATAATCCCAAAGGAGTTCAAGGTACTATGGAACATCTTGCCCCATGGAACATAGGTCTGAAAATGAAAAATAAAATTGACCTTCTACAGGGTGTAAGGATAAGAACTGCGTTCCTTTCAAGGTATGAACCAGCCCATGAAACTGAAGAACTTTCCTTAAGGAACATAGACCAATATATGAAAAAAAAATATACCTCACGTACAACTAGACTTGGTCGGCTGCAAAATTTTGTATGGCACGTATTTTTTTTTCATATTTCGACCTATGTCGTAATGCCGTGTGATGCCGGCTTAGAATAGCATCACCCCATTTCTTCCCGTGGGAGTCGTAAGAGGCGACTAAGGGACTCGAGGGTGTGTATTGTATTTTAGGCGATGGGCTGACAACCTATCACTATGGCGATACACAATTTTCCGAATGACCCTCAAATATTTGTCAGACGTGGCGTAAATGTTCGTTTTTGCGACTGTTTACGCTCTGCCCACCCCGCAAGGGATTAAGGCGTGATATGTGTGTATGTATGTTCGACCTATGTTTCTTGGGGAAAGTTTTTCAGTCTCATGGGCTGGTTCATTCCTTGAAAGGAACGCAGTACTTTTCCTTACACCCTGTATAGTAAATGAACCAGATGATCGGTGATTCTGTATGGGAAAATTGGAAAGTCCAATAAAAAAAAACATGTTCCATGGGGAAAGTTGTTTAGTTTCATGAGTACTTTGACTACCTTTCGGCTTGTTATACCGTTTTTGTTACTCCCATATACATAAATCACGAGTTATTATAATTTTCACAGTGGGATTCGAAAACAAGCCTTCAGCTATCTCCTACCTACCTACTATCTACTACCTACTGTATGTTCAATCACATGTGCAAATAACTAGCTTATTTTTATAAAATCTTAGAATACTTTTCTACCGTGTGCCGTGTGATGCCGGCTTAGAATAGCGTCACCCCGTTTCTTTCCCGTGGGAGTCGTGGGAGGCGACTGGGGGACTCGAGGGTGTGAATTGCAATTTTGGGCGATGGGCTGACGACCTGTCACTATGGCGATACACAACTTTCCGAATAACCCTCATATATTTGTCGGACGTGGCGTAAATGTACGTTTTTTGCGGCCGTTTACGCTCTGCCTACCCCGCAAGGGATTATAGGCGTGATATTTGTATGTGTATGTACGTACTTTTCTACCGCCGGCAGGATTTGAACCTGCGATTTTTGCTATCAGTACTAACGTCGCATCTTCCATCTGGGCTACCGCGGCTCAATCGTTGCCTGCGACAACCTATAAAAATGAGGTGATGCTATTCTAAGCCAATACTCAATATATTTATTGCATACCATGTGTTACATAAGGTGGTCATATTGATAACTCTTAACATGCATTGATTTTAACGTAATAAATTTAAAATTTCAATAGATATAAGTACTATAAAATTTATCTGTCTTATTTCATCTTATAATAATTTATATTTCATTTACTTAATTATTTCATTTATATAATACATTTTCTCATAATATTAAAACATAACCTAGGAATAATAATTTACATTTCATTTAATTCATTCATTCATTCATTTTAATCACTACATAGTATAAAATAAAGTCGCTTCCCGTTTGGTGTCTCCTTATATCTTTAGAATTACCCAACGGATTTTGATGCGGTTTTTTTTATTCGATAGAGTAACTTGAGAGGAAGGTTTATAGGTATAATTTATTCCAGGAAATCTTCACATTCCCATGGGAAAACGGGTAGCCCAACTTTTAGTAAACTTTTGACCCCCTTTTGAAAACTTTAAAGATTAAAATTTCAAAAATGCTGAAACACGTATTTCATTATTTTAAGTTATGAGTCTAATCAGAAATTTTGAAACAGATCAAATTTAAGATAAAAAACTTTCATACAAACTTTTAACCCCCTTTTCACCCATTTAAGGGTTAAAATTTCAAAAATGCTGAAACACGTGTTTAATTATTTTAAGTTATTAGTCTCATCACAAATTTTGAAACAGATCACATTCATTTAAAAAAACGAACTTTCATACAAACTTTTAACCCCCTTTTGACCCTGTTGCGGGTTAAAATTTCAAAAATGCTGAAACACGTTTTTAATTATTTTAAATCATAAGTCTAATCACTTATTTTGAAACGGATCACACTAAAGATAACGAACTTTCGTACAAACTTTTAACCCTCTTTTCATCCCTTGGGGGATTAAAAAATACCGGAATTTTAACTATCATAGTTGCTTTGTTACATTAAAAACTTCATGTCCAAGTTTTATCTCTCTAGCTTCAGTAGTTTAGCATTTGATAGTATTATCACGAAAACTGAGAAAAAATAGTATTTTAGTTCCATAATACAAACCTAGATGTCGCTGTTAGTTTTTCTAATGCACTATCGTTATGTTTGCGTTTGGTAAAAGGTATTTGCATTTACTTTTTCGCTTCCCACGTCTGTCCCTGTCTGTTTGTTTGTTTGCATGCTTAAATCTTCAAAACCACTTAACGGATCTGGATGAAGTTTTTTTAAAGATAGAGTGATTCAAGAGGAAGGTTTTTGTGTATGATTTATGTCGGGAGAAGGTCTGTTTCCCGTGGGAAATCAGTAAGCAGCGGGTGAAACCGCTGGGCGGGCCGCTAGTTATCATATAATATTAAAACTGAACATAAGAATAATAATTAATATTTCATTTAATAAATTCGTTCATTTAAAACATTTTATTATATAATAATAATAATTTATTAGATCAAAAAGTTTAACAAGTGTACATGTTAAATAACATTAAGTTCATCGTAAATAAAATTATGCTGAATATGTAAAAAAGGTTTACAACCAATGATCACGCTAAGCATTCGAATGAATCTGTGTTATGATCATTGGATGCTTACAACGCATTTGTATTGGGGACAAATTATGTTACAAATTAAGTTTCAAATAATTATATTCCAATTTAAATGTAGTATAGTATTACACTTAAAGCCGACATCACTCAGCACTAATATTATTTGTAAACAATGCTAATGGGTGTATTAAATTCATTTAGCCATTCGTTTTGTCCATTGTTTTGAGTCACTGAATTAACTTACTTAATTCGATTGCTTACTTCCGCATCAGGTCGTCGCATTTCCCATAATAATGTTACTTACATTTAAATTTCAATTTATTCATTTAAGTTTACAACATAACAGTTACATATACCAAATCGTTATAAACATATCGTCTTATTTAATAGGTATTAATAACAAATTTAAATATATCAATAATATTAACCTATACGTAAAAAATTCAGCCGCATTTACTTAAATTACATTATCATTGGTCATATTAAAATTAAAATATTTTACATTTTGATTACAAAACATGTCCCTTGCGGCGTGGGCAGGGCGTAAATAGCCGTAAAAATCGGGCATTTACACCACAGGCCATTGCCTAAAAATGCAATACACATGTAACCCTCGGGTCACTTAGTCGGCTCTTACGACACCCATGGGGAAAAAATGGGGTGATGCTATTCTAAGCCGGCATCACACGGCAATGTTACTTCTATCTATGTAACGTAAAATGGTAAATATTTGTCATTACTGTACAATATACAGTTAAAATAAGAAAGAACTGCAATTTTGTCATACAACATATACATGTCACGACTTTATCCCTTGCGGGACAGGCAGAGCGTTACCGGTCGAAAAAAAAAACAAATATTTGATGCGTTTCATTAAAATCTTGTATCATTATAGTGACAGGTTGTCAGCCTGTCGCCTTAAATTAGAATACACATGAAGCCTTGAGTCCCTTAGTCGCCTCTTACGTCGAAATAGAGTGATGCTATTATAAGACGGCATCACACGGCATTACATACAAGTTGGACTTGTCACTTGTCAAGTTAGGCTGGATTTACTTGAGCTGAATTAACTATAGTATGCACAGAACACCAAAACGTCACGTGCTGTCACCGCGGCGTCCGCGAGTTCTTTGGTCTGTGGTTGTATGCCTATCTCAGGGATGGGGAAATACATTTTGGAAAGGGCCATAATATCAAAGAATCACAACTTGTAAGCGGGCCAAATAAGTTTATAAATTACTTTAAAAAAATACAAGAAATTAAGTTTTTTTTTATGTGCTTGGTCGATTAGATAAATGAAATTTTGACTGTTCGTCTACAAGCACGTTAAAATTTGGCTTCAAATTACTTGACGATACTTTTAAAATACAATCAAGGTGTTCATCAGTCAATTTGTTCCTCAGTTTGTTCTTAAACACCTAACTACCTTCACCAAATACATACTTATTAACGTGATTAATTGAACTTGAGGGATAAACTTCATAACAATCAGTCAGTGACCGCGGGCCGGATGAAATCACTCCGCGGGCCGGATTTGGCCCGCGGGCCGCCATTTCCTCATCCCTGGCCTATCTAATCAGATAACTTGTATGTTTTGATCTATTATTGGGCCCATTTTGGGATAAAGATAACTTGGCATTTATCTTTGAAATGATCATAGATGTTTATCACTATCAATCAACGAATAGTATAAAATAAAGTAGCTTCCCGTGTGTCTCTATGTACGCTTGGATCTTAGTAGCTACGTAACAGTTTTTGATGCCGTTTTTTTTAAATAGATAGAGTGATTCAAGGGGAATGTTTCTATGTATGCTAACAGAAGAGGGTGAAACCGCTGGGCAGGCCCTTTATATATATATATATATATATTGGAATAATATGATGCATTCATTTGCAGTGCTTGCTAATTATGTCAGCATTTTGTATTACTGAACTGCCTAAAGCCTATTCTGTTTACGTCGATAAACTGACCAAAATATAAGCAAAACTTTAAGAAATAATACAGTCTGCAGGCTAGTTTTACGTGCTTCTGTTGTTACGGGAAATTATTCGAAAAGTTGCTATTCAGAAAGCAAAGGTTATTTGCGGGAATGGTGTCTTCCACAAATTACGTAACGCAATTAATGGAAGGCCTACCATACTAAAAGGGCGTCACGTCCACACTATACGTGAGACCCCCCCGGTCAAAAATTTGCAGAATTTTGGACGACCCTAACTAAAATAGTCCTAAAAGAAAAGCGCACACCTGTTGAAACAGTCATCTTTTCTTAGCTCCGTCGGATAAAAATAGAACATACTGATTCACGTTTATTCTCATTCATCTTGTGAATATTTTTGTGTCGTCTATGTCCATTGTCCTATTAGATGTGATAAATAACCTAAAAGATTGTTGCCAAGTTGACAAGAAGCGGCCTACGTGCCTCTTTTTAGCTTTTTGGGTCGCTGGTTCATTGCTAAAAGTCACGATAGACAGGCAAACGATTGTAGGGTTTTTAGCATGGTCTAAAATACATTTATATTTTCTATCTAGCATCACCCCATTTCTTTCCCGTGGGAGTCGTAAGAGGCGATTATGGGACATGAGGGTGTGTATTGCAATTTTAGGCGATGGGCTGACAACCTGGCACTATGGCGATACCCATTTTTGCGAATGCCCCTTAAATATATGTCAGACGTGGCGTAAATGTCCGTTTACGCTCTGCCTACCCCGCAAGGGATAATAGGCGTGATATGTGTATATTTTCTATAGTGAACCCAAAAAATACTGTATAAGCGAATACCAAATTTTCATCGCTTTTCAGCGCAGATTTTCATCGCTTAGACTACATTAAATCTGTAAAGAATGAAACAGTCGCTGCTGGGTATTTATTAGTTGCAAAACTAACCCGGTAGATAGAGCCGTGCCACGCGTTATTGGCATTAAGATACACTTGCGAATTTCACGGGCAAGGTACGAGCCACGGTAGCCCAGATAGAATAGGCGTCACTACTAGTGATGGCGAAAGTCGCAGGTTTAAATCCTGTCAGTGGTAGAAAAAGAAATGCTTGCTAGTTTTCTAAAAACGGTACAAGCACTCAACGCTTGCAAATAGGTGTACGTACTATTAATGCGTTCGGTAGGCCGTTTGCCCAACGTTGCAAGAATAGATATTACCCCTAATGAGAATCAGCCTAACTGCGACTAGTACTTTAACAGATTTTAAATTGGCCATTCACCGGGTCGTTCGTCGACTCGAGAGAGATGAACCGATCATGATTTACCTCCATATTGAGTGACCACAAAATAAGTGTCAAGTACAAGTTTTTATTGGTTTTCGCTGGGGTGTATTTGATTCTGCCACATCTTATAATATTCTGTCTATACAGAATGTAGAAATATTAGCTGCAAATATTGTAAGGGGTGAACCAGTCCATTAAACTGTAGAACTTTCCTACGGAACATAGGTCGAAATATGAAAATAAAAATTGGACCTCCCATACAAATTGACCCGGTCCGGTCGGCTGGAACATTTTGTTTGAAAGGTGTTATTATTTTTTCATATTTTGACCTATGTTCCTTAGGGAAAGTTATTCAGTTTCATGGGCTGGTTAACCGTTTACAATAATTGCAGCTGATATTTTTACATCCTATTTTGATCGCACAACAACCATCTTACATTTTTAATCAATCAACTACAAGCTGTCAGTTTTCTATCGCTCGCATGATTAGGAAGTAATCTTCCCCAGCCTATCGGCATGTCGAATTGTCGAGTGTACCTTGCGTAAATTCTGGCGCCGACCCAAAAATGTATTTCAGCTGATTGAGAACTATGACTTCTAATATTTATTTTTGGCATCTTATAACCGCCGTATTACCCTGCCGTGTTATGCCGGAATGGCATCACCCCATTTCATTCCCATGGGAGTCGTAAGAGGCGACTAAGGGACTCGAGGGTGAGTATTGCAATTTTAGGCGATGGGCTGACAACCTGTCACTATGGCAATACACAATTTTCCGAATAACCCTTAAATATTTGTCAGACGTGGCGTAAACGTCCTTTTTCGCGGCCGTTTACGCTCTGCCTACCCCGCAAGGGATTATGGGCGTGGTATGTGTATGTGTGTATAACCGCCTTTTTGGCCAATACCGCATCATATTTGTGATGACGTAAATGATGACGAATCAAGCGCACGTCATTAGAAGTGATTCAACCGAGATCATTTGCTGGCTTAGAATAGCATCATCCCAATACCACCCGTGGGTGTCGTAAATGGTAACTGTAGGAAAAATTAATATGAGGAATTCGCTTGCTAATCCGCTTGTCAAGCGTGGTGAGTATGGCAATACCTCCCAATAAGGGAAGGCCCATGTCCAGCAGTGGACTGTGGTGGTTCATGTTAAGTCCAGATCACAGTTTATCGAAATGTTTTAGTCTTAAGTCGGTAAAACTTAATGAACAAGGATTTCGACAATTCCTAACTTTGTCTTTCTAGAGTAAAAAATAATTGTGTATTGGTAGGTTTTTTTTTATGTTGTTTTCCTTTTGTGTTTTCATTTTCACTGTCTAGTGCACCCGCTTCTTCTCTCGGTTTACCCTCTGGTTGGCCGGTAGAGAATGCCATGTGGCATAAGGCCCGCCTTTGGTGGGATGTTCAATAAAGTATGAAAATAACTAGATTTCCCCCCCAGCGGTTTCACCTGCTGCCACTCATTATCCCGTGGTAATAGTTGTTTTCCCGCGATAAAGAGTACCCTATGTGTTATTCCAGGTTATACTCTACTTGTGTTCTAAATTTCATCCAAATCGGTCAAGCCGTTTGAGCGTGAAGACGTAACAAACATACATACACACACAAACTCTCAGATTTATAATATTAGTACGGATAACAACTATGAATAGGTTAAAGTTCTGTATTTAGTTAAAAATAGAGCTGTGTGCTCTTTCACAATACAGGCCCTTGCTCAAACAGTTAGCACAATTATAAATCAAATTGAAGGCTGCGTGTATATGCATTATTTCTATTAAGTACTAATTTACATAGCATTACGTTCAATACGTTCATGTGGGCGTCCCTTTCCGATAGTACGAGCTCAGAGTATAAGAATGTTTCAGAGGGAACACAACGAACAATCAGAATGAAACCACGTTTTAAGATGGTGGAGACCTAAAGCTACATGCCGTGTGATTAACCTGGCCAGCCCCCGAGGCAGTGCCTTTACTTTTAATTTTTATCCCGCCCGAACCGGTTTTCTATTAGGACATTTCGAAATTGTTATCAATGACGAATCATTACGTTAATAAGTGATAATACTATCCTACATTGATTAAAGAATATCAATTTAAATTGAAAAAGTCGTAGTGCGCTACAAGACAAATAAATGTAAAAACACGCTATACATATAATAAACGTACCTACACTTACTTGACTCATACTTGTCGTGTTTAGTCTATGTGTTTTCTTTGTATAATACATACATACATACATACATAAATCACGCCTATATCCCTTATGGGGTAGGCAGAGCGTTAACAGCCGTAAAACGGATATTAACACCACGTCTGACGAGAGTTTTAGGGTCAATCAGATAACTGTGTATCACTATAGTGACAGGTTGTCAGCCCGTCGCCTAAAATTGCAATACACACCCTCCAGTCCCTTAGTCGCCTCTTACGACACCCATGGGTAAGACATGGGGTGATGCTATTCTAAGCCGGCATCACACGGCAATCTAAGCCGGCATCACACGGCAATTTAATAACTTTGTATAATATATATGTATTAAAAAGGAAAGTATTTAAGTAATAATATTAGCTATTTAGTTCCCATTGTACAAGCTATGCTTAGTTTGGGTCTAGATGGCGCTGTGTGAAATGGCTAGAATAGAATATTTGTTATTTATTTACTTAAACGTCGGTGATTACTTTGATTTTCTTTGCGTTAAGCTGAGTTTTAGTGCCGTGGCCAGTTTGATTGCGGCCAGTTTATCATCGCTTTAATCCAGTGTTCCGTGGGGTTCCGTCTAGATCTTTTCTTTGCTCTGAGAGCACAAGAAACTATTACAAGTTAGGCTACTATCGCAGCCTAGTTTAAGCGTATTTGGCCGTGAGGCCGGAATTTGCTATCACTTTGGATCTAAATTCAATCTCCTTTCGTGAGATGCCGAGTAAATATGCGACGTCAAACAATAGTTTGTCAGATAACCAGTAGAGCCCTGTTAACGATCACTGTCTAATTACTGTTTGGATTGGTAGATAAACGTGCCTTACGAAGCACGCCTTCAATTCTATTAATAAGAAAGCTTAAATAAACGGTAATGTGATTGCATTCTACATACAGCGGAGATACATAAACGCTTCCAGTCATCATTTATAATGCGCACTGCTAAAGAGTGGAGCTCACTACCTGCGTCTGTGTTTCCAAACGCATACAACCCTAATCTCTTCAAAGTAAGAGTGAACAGGCTTCTTCTGGGTGAGCTCGCTCCATCTTAGACCCTGTCTCTGTCCTATGACCTAGACTAGAGTCAAGAGCAAACCCATAAAAAAAAAACTTGCTTATACTAGATTCGCAAATCGTAATTTTCTCAATCTAGCTTCCCACTGTACAAATGTCTTAGCAACTACATAACTTGACATTTATTATGATACGTGAAGATTTATTATGATTCGAAGATTGTTTTTAACTTCTTATCCTCATGATATTTATACTAATTTCGGTCTCAATAATCATCACACACACATACATTAACAGCCACAACAGACCAGTGCTGGACATAGGCTTCTTTCTATTGGGCGGTATTCTACGTACACCGCGCTTGGCAGGCAGATTGGTGAGCGCAGAGCAAGATGTGCATTCACAGGGAACGCTGCTCCCCATTCCGTGGATGATTGTCCCTTAGTCGCTTTTTACGACACCCACGGGTAGAATTCGGGAGATGCTATTCTAAGTCGGCACCACGCAGCAAATATCCTCGTTTAAACCGTTTAGGAAACTATCATTAAAAAAAAACAGCTGTCACTGCCTCGGGGAGGTACAAGCTAAATAAAACCGTATTTAGTGCCATTACTTGACCCTTTAAAACGAAAGGTGCAACTTCTTCTTTTCGAGTGGGACACCAAGTCGTCAAACGACCCGATGTACCCTGGTGTCAGAGTTTTTTTCAACCGCCTGCTACTAGTATAGTATGGTTGTGTAAAGACCGCCATCTAAGTCTTCATAGGCAGCAACGGGGCCGACGGCTAAACGTGCCCTTCGAAGCACGGATCCTTCTTTCTTTTCGGACAATCAAGTGGCTCACCTTGCAATGTCCTAACCAGACCAGGAACAAATTCACAAAGTGATAAATATCAACTTTGTGAGTGCCCCACCGAGAATCGAACCCGGAACCTTTGCGTCGCAGGCACTCACTACCACAGCGCCACATCGGCCGTCAATGTCAAAGGTGTAGCACAAAATAAAAAGGCTTACAGAGCTCACTTGCTATTTTCGAGTAAATATTACTATACCTACCTACCAAAATGTTTCGACACACACATTATATTTTCAGCCTTAGCTTTCACATAATTAATCTGCCGTTTCAATAACATAGTACCAAATAAAATTTTGAAAAATCTGTTATTACTGCTACGATGATAAGCTTACAATAAAGTAAAAAAATTGCATTGCAGTACTGCAGACACAAGTCTGCATTTTTAAAAGTATTAAAGTTCAATTATTTTAAATTAATGCGCCTCTAAGACCTGTTAACCTGGCCAGCCTCGTGGCAGTGTCTTTATTTTAATTTTTTTATCCCGCCCGAGCCGGTTTTCGATTAGGACATTACAAAATTGTTATTAAAAAAAATATTGTGTGATACAAATTTACAATAAAGGTTCATGACGTCAATACGTGATAATACTATCTTACATTAAATAAAGAATTTAAATTTCAGACAAAATAAATACGTAAAGAGCAGGTTCATTTAACTATTTTCGAAATTACTAACTACGCCAGGGTCCAACCGTGATACAATAAAATAATTGTTTTTGCGTTTTTATTTTTAAGTAGGTAACCAGATTTGATTGAATCTTATTCATATTCAGCCACAAGAAAAATCGTAATCTAATCCTATTTTGAATTTACAAGATAAATAGTATTTATTCTGAAAGCCACGCAAGAATCCAGACAGACTTAGAATGGCAACTATATAAATCACATATCAATAAATAATACACCAGTTTTCGACTCTGAATCTATTGGCCCGGGTCCAAGCCACCAATTCACTACAGTATGGCCATCCCAATACGCCATATTTGACAGCTGTCAGATTCGTGCTCATGCTATGGCATAGGGTCTGTTGCTGTTGACATCTCATTTAGTATGGAGATGACAGCTGTTAATATGGTTTATTAGGATGGCATTACTTTAGATCTGTGTTTCTGTGTAGCTGGTATTGAAAGCCGATATATCTTAGACCACTACCTCATCGTGGTTGGTTCAAATTCGTTTATTTTTGGTCAGGGTGTTAGGCGGAGGAAGGTAAATATTTTCAGAGCGTGTTCTAGACGTGAAACTGAACAACTTTTCCTAGCACCATTTTTTCGACATACGAATAAACAATTGGTTCTCCCATACAAAATCACTCTAGCAGCAACAAAATGTGTATAGATGGAGGACCAAAAGTTTTTACATATTTCGAAAAAAAAAATAACCAAGTAAGTTGTTCAGTTTCCCGTCTAGAACACGCCCTGAAAATATTACCCTCCTCTGCCAAACTGACTGTAAACATAAACGGATAAACCTTAGCTATAAATATTAGCTTATGTATACAGTCAGTTTGGCGGAGGAAATACCAAGGGCATACAGAAAAACATGAAATACACCCAAAGTCAAGAACAGATATTTAAATTCATCATTCAAATATCTGCCTCATCAATAAAGACAGGTTGTCAGTTCATAGGCTCAACACACGTAACCCTCGAATCCTTTATAGTCTGGCAACGTCGTGCATGCCGCTCCCTGCGGCGTTACAGACGTTCGGGGGGCAGGGTAATTATGATCTCTGCGGGGGTGCGGAAAGTGTGCGGGGAATGGGCGCGAGCACGACGTGTGTCACTGATTGTCATTTGCCGGCGGTCACTCGCCGCCGTCAGTTGTGTACTTAGGAAGTCGAAACTTTTTACAAGACGCACATGAGATTACGATCCCAAGATGAGTCCTCCAATAAGAAAACAAAGGAAGTTGTGTATAACATACACAAATTCTTTGAAGAACGCAAGAAAGATCCTTCTACGCAGGAACACCAGAATGATGTCAATTTAGCAAAATTAGTAGCCAGCGTTACGGGATTTTAAGAAAGATCTGTAAGGAATATTGTAAGCGAAGGCAGAACACCAAATGATGCGGGAAGTTCAAAGTTTAAATCTCCCAAGAAAAACTTATTTCCAAAAAAGCGAAAAGAGGTTGATAGTTTCACTTTAGGAGTGATTTGGCGAAAAGTCTCCCAGTTTTATACTGTTAAAAAAGCTATCCCGACTGATATGCGGATAAGATATGCACAGAATATATATCTAAATTTCTAATTACTTTATTATTTATTAATTAACAACACAATGGCAATTTCACATGTTACCGTGTTATGTATACGATTGACCCATGTTTTTCGCGCAGATGTCGTAATCAGCGACTAACGTCTAAAACGGGTCTCAAATATTTGTCAGATGGTCAAATGTGGCGATAGCAACCGTATTTTACGGCTGTTAACACTTTGCCTTACGCTGCAAGGTATAAAGGCCTTATGTGTTGTGTGTGTGTGTAGATTTACTCATGGAATCATTCGCGGCAAACATAAAAAATATCCCACCAAAAATAAAAACATATGAAATTATTCAGTCAATAATTTCATAAGTATTTATCTCGAGATATCTTCAGTTGAAGTCTCTACGTGTGTAGCATACGCGTGCTAGTGACGTGCAACCCTCCCCTCGCCTCACCGCAACCAATGAAGGAGCGGCAAGCACGAAGCTGCCAGTCTATAGTCGCCTATTACAACACCCACGGAAAATTTAAAGGATTTACGTGTTTGTAAGTATTTGAAAGTACCTATTTGCGCTGGTGAATTCGGTTATCCATAACACAGTAAGATCCTAAGCAGCTTTTGCTTAAGACCTATTTGGATTAGCAAAGTTTTGTTAGTTTAAGAAAATCGATCAAATTGAAAGGTTCAGAAAAGTATGTTTGCTATTGAAATCGATTTATTACGAGTACTTACAAGTGGGCGCCTATCAGCGGTTTTACCCGCTGCTAACCGTTTTCCCGGCATTAATTATACATAAAAACCTTCCACTTGAATCACTATCTACTAAAATAAACCGCATCTAAATCCAATGCGTACTTTTAAAGATCTAAGCATACATGTAGGAAGCGTTTTCATTTTATTGTTTTTTCTCCAGTGATTTCAAAAATCTTGCCACGATAACTGATCAAACATTTTACTGTTTATCACAGCCATTACTCACCTGATCAAGTATTTTTATTCACAAAAGGTCACCAACCCCACCTGATACAGACTCGCGACAAAGATTCAGCATGAATTAACCTCATGTAAGGTTATTGACATTATATGGCATAAATACATATGAATGTGACGTTGTCTGTTTGGTGAGCCGCCAACATCTTGCTCCGATATGTTAAAGCTATATTTGTGACGGGTAAAGTCATCGGTTATTATAAACATTAATATAATAATAATAATTATATTGCCGTGTGATGACGGCTTAGAATAGCATCACCCCATTACTTTCCCGTGGGTGTCGTAAGAAGCGACTAAGGGACTCGAGGGTGTGTATTGCAAATTTAGGCGATGGGCTGACAACCTATCACTATGGTGATACACAATATTCCAAATGACCCTCAAATGTTTGTCAGACGTGGCGTAGATGTCCGTTTTTGACGGCCGTTTACGCTCTGCCTACCCCGCAAGGGATTAAAGGCGTGATATGTGTATGTATATAATAATAATAATTATTATTTTTTCTAGACTGTAATGTCAATATAATAGAAATAATAGATAAGCCTAAATATAATAAAATTATTAAATGTATTTATTTCTTCCACATAATAAATTCATGGAGAGAGTTTTTTTTGTGAGAGATGAATTTAAACTGGGAAAAAAATATACATATATCACGCCTATATCCCTTGCGGGGTAGGCAGAGCGTTAACGGCCGTAAAAAAATACAGTCGCTATCGCCACATGTGAGAAATATTTGAGAACCGTTTCTGAAAACTCGTGTATATGACAGGTTGTCTGCCTGTGGCCTAAAATTAAAATACACATGTAACTCTCGAGTCCCTTAGTCGCTTCTTACGACAACCGCGGTAAATGATGATGGAAATGTGGTGATGCTATTTCAAGCCGGCTCCTCTACAGTTTTCACAAATTACTCACCACAAAGGTTATAGGATTGGAGATTTAAATCTGGCACTGAAATTAATAAAATAATAATAATAATAAAAATTATTTATTCACAAAATTAAGGTTACATTACAACATAAAGACTCTGATTTCCGAGCTAGGTAAAAGCCTGTGTTACGGGAATCAGCTGCTTCTTCCAAAATTACACAATCTCATACTTAAGTGAGTAAAACAACATAATCGTTAAAAACGATATTTTCATAATAGTAATATAAAGTCGGAAGGGGAAGACCTGGACGAACGTACCTCGATCAAATCGGGGACTTGCTACAGAAAGGTCAGGTCAAGAGTACCCTAAACCGACGAGCATGCATGAAGAGATTGATGAATGTGGAGGAGGCGAAAGAAGTATGCCAGGATCGTAGTAAGTGGAAGGAAGTAGTCTCTGCCTACCCCTCCAGGAAAGAGGCGTGATTTATGTATGTATGTATGTAATATTAAACAAAAAAAAGCTAATCAGATCGTTTGTCGACTAGACTTGACTAAATAAGAATAATTCTGTATATGCAATCTTATTATAAAAAAAAAACAAATAATGCTACTCCTGGCAGGCTCATACTACAGTCTCACGAAGAAGACTGACGTCAAACATAACTCGATTACTTGTAATAGATGTGTACTTTAGCTGTCTTCGCTTCGTAAGGTAAAAGGTCAAAGTTGAATTTAACTATTTCGAAGAATACCTTACAAGATCTCCTGGTAGTTACTAAGTTCAAAAGACGCAAATATCATACGACCCTCAGCAGTCAAAAGGTCACTCACTCTTATAAATAAATCTCTTTACGTAATTACAAAGTAGACGAATACTTAAAAATCTAGTTAGGCCAGTTGACCTGCCATCTGTCTCCATGGACTACCAGATGCTTAGTAGAGATTGCTAATTTATCAATAGCATACATCTATCAGGCCTATATCCCTTGCCGGGATTGCAGAGCGTAAACGTCCGTAAAAATGAATATTTACACCAGTCAGAGACACTCTGAAAATTTGTGTATCGCCATAGTGACAATTTGTAACACGCATGTTACCCTCGGGTTCCTTAGTCGCCTTTTACGGCACCCACGGGAAAGCAATGGGGTGATGCTATTCTTAGCCGGCATCATCTGGCAAATAAGGCTATAAAAATCGAAAAGAAAAAGAAGATTTTTATATGTTTAAAGTACTATCTCTTGTATAACTAACCTTGTGTCTATATATTGCAATATAATATTATATATTATGTTAGGCTTCGCGCTTGTGCTTTCCTCCAGACCACTTGTAAGGGCTCTTTCTTTAAAGCAGCTGAGTGAAAAGCGCTTTTTCTTTTCAGTATATATATATTCCTTGTTTTTGCAAATATTTTTTTTATTTTTGGACGTCTTTTCTCTTAGTCCTTTTTTCTCATAATCTTGTTGATTATGATGTCGTATCCTACGTCACAAAGAGGAGAATTTTCAAAAATCGGCCAAGTGCGAGTCGGACTCGCGCAAGACAGGATCCGTCCCATTATGTATAAAAATGGTATATGACTCGTGTTTGTTGTATGGTAGCCCGCTTAAATATTAATTTTATTCTGGTTATTTGTTGTTTTAGCGCCAACATAAATACGGCATCTGTGAGGATTTCAATTCTTTTTCTATCACGGTTTATGAGATACAGCCTGGGCCCGAAGTCTGCTAAATGAAAATCGTTTCAGTTGTATATCGATATCTTGTCATTCGCATGGTTGGTCGTTTCGTGTTCTGCTAACAGTTTAAAGTATAGAAAGTCACGGTGACATTAGAATGATAGTTGAGTGTCGCTGGCATTACAAAAGTAAATAAATGAGAATCCGGGCCCTGGAGACGGACGGACAGACAGCGAAGTCAATTCAATTCAATTTATTTAATCATTAACAAAATACATTGTGTTTGACATTCACTGAAAATGAAAATAACATAAAGCAAACCTCAGTCTCAGTTATCGGGTCCCGTTTTGAACCTTTAGCTATGGAACCCTAAAAAACAACTTTTACTCCTACATCTTTTAGCTTTATTTATTTAAAAACAAGCTTAAATAGTACATTTTTGTCGAGGTATGGAAAATAAGACTTTGCTGGACGAGTATAGTTTGAATTATACAAGTCAAGCAAAGTAATTTTCCCCGAGGCTTACATAGTGCTTTTCTCAAAAAAAGGCTAGGAAATGAAAGATTGTACTTCGTATAAAAGTTAGCTAGCGACCACAACACAACGAAACAAATAAAAATTTACAATTTTCCCACCAATTGTATCTTTTTAAAATAAATTCGCCTGTAAGGCACAGTATTACGTAATATTCAGCCATACTAAATGTTAGTTCATTCTTTTCTTTTTTAATTCTGGACAGGCAAGGGTCTTCACATCATACAGCCTCGTCTTTAGTTACCTGTTTCATACAAAATTACGTTCCGTTTCTATGAGAGTCATCGAGATAATTTTGAAATCAAATTATGTGGGTTTAGCGTATAACGAATTTATCTTAATGGACACCAGCAAAGGATTTCCATACAACTTTGCTGGCGTGATCTGAGACGTGACAAACAACGTGAAACTTCGCGGTTTCTTTTTTTGAAAGAAATGAACACATTTTCTAACATGTTTGAGAAAAATACCTTAACCAAATAATGCTTTGTGTTCTAGGCCACGAGGTGGTGGGCAAGCTGAATTTGCGCGTCAATTACAAAGACGCACAGCACAGTAAGTCGCGCACGCGCATCTCCGCCTGCTTGTATCTAGATCTGTGCCAAAATGTGCTTGATAATACTCTCAGTTCCACGTTATCTACTAGAATCTCTTAAGGTGAGTGTAGCCGTCAACGACCTCGACGGTGGCGCCACTTCACAAAAAAGAAGTTTTCTCTTTATAAAAACAAACAATCAGAATGTCCGATGCCCAAGATTTTAGTATTATCCTTATTCGAATGCAAATTCAATAAAATATTCGCTGTAATTAAAGTTATAGCAATGAATACCAAAAGTTGCCGTTTTAAGGAACTCTTTTCCATAAGTTTAATTGCAGCAAATATTTCATTAAGTTTGCAGTTTCAAATTTTACTTTAAGATAATACTAAAATCTTGGGCATTGGACATTCTGATTGATTGTTTGTCTATAAAGAAAACTTTTTTTTGTGAAGTGACGCCACCGTCAAGGTCGTTGACAGATACACTCGCCTTAACTAAAAATAGCACTGTCACTTTCAATTAAATAGGCTTAGACAAGGATGGAAGATGATCGCCTTTTCAATTGTCTATGATTTTACGCGGTATCTCTCAAAATTGAGTGGCGATTAAAAAATTGTCGGTTATACATACAAGTAAATCCGCGAAATGGCGTAGAAAGCATAGACTATTTAAGACATTACATGACATCAACTATCCTTTTCTAAACTGATTTGTGATATTTTTAATTAGCCGTTTAGTCAGTAACGTGGAATTGAGAAAAATGTCTAGTTTTTATACTTTGGTTTGTTCTAGTCTACAGTTGAGCTTATATATAAAACAGTATTGACACAGAATAAATTGTAGTACGCATTGACACGTATAGTTAGCTGATAAATCAAGATTTGTGGAGCTTCGATAGCGCCTTTCTTACCAATTTATTACCTTGTATACAGGTTGGCCCTAACACTGACGGCCAAAGACAAAACTTAAATGCCTTACACTGACCCTGTCTGAGGGGTATCCGAATCACCTCCATGTTTAGTCCGCGTTTTTTGTAGTTTCCCAGTTATTTAACTTTCTAAGTTGTATGGGGAAAGCTCTACTGGGCTATTTTACTTTTTTTGTACGCTAGATAGTACAAATCATGAAAAGTATGCTACAGGGACAACCGCTCGAAAAGCCGAATTAGGAAAAAAAAGAACGAAAGAAGCCTGCAACTCGATATTTTCCCATACAACTTTAAAAGTAAATTATCTCGGAATCTACAAATAGTCGCGGAGAAAGGGTATCTTCGGGTAATTTTGGTACACGGTATTACAATTTTGTCTTTGGACGTCACTTTACGGGCCATCCTGTATATGTTTTACCAGGTCAATCTTTTTAGTTTTTTGTATCTGTTACTACCTCTTTACTATGTTAATTTAAAGACGAGTCCCAAATTATTTTGAACAAACCATTTCGTAAGACTGAGACGCAGCACATTTTGGCTACGATATCTCTTTGTATGCAGTGTAAAAATATTAGCTGTAAATATTAAGAGAGGTAAACAAACCCATGAAACTGAACAACTTTCCCCAAGGAAAAAAAAGGACCTCCCATACAAATTGACTCGGTCTGCTTGTACATTTTGTATGGGAGGTTCAAAGAATTTACAAGCAGACCGAGTCAATTTGTATGGGAGGTCCTTTTTTTGCCTTGGGGAAAGCTGTTCAGTTTCATGGGCTGGTTCACTCTTTAAAGTAACTGCAGTAATTTTTTAACACTTTATATTTTTTCTAGACAAACCATCTATTCAAAGCATTATCTGTCAATGTAATTTTCGCCATATCTTGTAATTTTTCTATCACTATCTGTATCATTTCATCATTAGGTATTACATTTCATTAATTTGGCATTGTCATCGTTATTCTTTTAACACAATACATTTCATTGCTTAATGTTGTATAGTCGTAGTAATTGAATGAATGAATTTATTTATTTTACAGTACATTATTCATAGCTAATACATAGACCCACAAAACCACTATTCGAGGTTCGTCTGTGGGATTCTCGAGTCTCTATAAAAGTAATATATACCTAGGTATTCTAATCAATACCTAGCTATGTTAGGTACTATAAATGATCAAATTACCATCAGTTTATTTAATACACATACTTACGGGGTAGGCAGAACGTAAACGGCCGCTAAAACGGACGGAGCTTACTTAATATCATCAAATATATCAGCATAGCATCACCACATTATTTTCCGGCTTGTGTCGTAAGAAGCGACTAAGGAACTTGACGGTTACATGTGTATTGCAAATTTTTGGGAATGGGCTGACAACCTGTCAGTATGGCGACACACAATTTTCTGAATGACCCTCAAATGTTAGTCAGACGTGGTGTGAATGTCCGTTTTAGCTGCTGTTATTCAGGTCCTGTACATGTCCGACTACTATAATCCTATGTATTTCCCTATAGTATTTGTGACAACCTGCTAAATCGCACACCGACTCGATAGTTAGCGGTACGCGAGAGTGAAAGCGGTAATTTGCATGTTCCTAAACAAACGTGTGACGGCAACTTCTCACCTCTTTTGTTTCACGTGTTCAATACTGATTCTAATCAGATAGTTCTAACTAGACTACTATTATTTGTTGGATAACAATGGCCTGAATTCGGAAAATAAATTCTCTTAACTTGTATAATTAGTGCTGTTACTTTCCGTCAAATAAGTTTAGGAAAGGATAAGAGATATCTAATGGGAAATTTTCTAGGGGTTCTCAAATGTCATGTAGAGGGCGCTAAGCTTAGTTGAAATAACGTTTCTTTACACAAAAACTGTACCACTTTATAAATTATTCTTTATTTTGTGTTTATTGACTTGTTCTAAATTTATTATTGGTTATTTGTTTACTTACACGAATGACACTCAATATAATAGCAAGGCGATAAGTTTATTTTGTAGTAAATCAAACAGTTCGTGTCATTTCTTATAATTTGACGCAAAATAATACGTTACCAAATGACCTGAATTCAGAAAATAAATAATCTTAAACTATCAGTGTTGTTATCTTTCCGTCAAACAGCCACAACAGTCCACTGCTGGACATAGGCCTCCCCCTATTTGGGGGTATTTGCCATACTTACCACACTTGAAAGGCAGATTGGCGAGCACAGTGCAAGTGGTTATAGATGTTCATGTTCACAGAGAACGCTGCTGCCCATTCGATTTAAATTTCCAATAAACTAGTTCCATAATGCCGTGTGATGCCGGCTTAGAATAGCATCACCCCATATCTTTCCCGTGGGAGTCGTAAGAGGCGACTAAGGGACTCGAGGGTGTGTATTGTAATTTTAGGCGATAGGCTGACAACCTGTCACTATAGCGATACACAATATTCTAAATAACCCTCAAACATTTGTCAGACGTGGTGTAAATTACCGTTTTTTTGGGCTGTTTACGCTCTGCCTACCCTGCAAGGGATTATAGGCGTGATATGTGTATGTGTGTGTATGTATGTAGTTCCATAATTATTTTAACACAATATTTTTCTTTCGGACTATACCTTACTATGGTTGAACTATGTGTAAGATGTATCCCCCCTAGTAGCGAAAAAAGGAATAAAATTCCGCTCTTCCCTCCTAGGGGGGATAGGCCAGTAGGGATAGGTGGAACAGGGTTCCCTTAGTCGCCTTTTAGTCACCCACGTGTAGAAATGGGATGATGCTATTCAAAGCCCGCATTACACGGCCAAGACACACAAGACTCAATGTTTGTAAATTGTGTATTCCTTGCAATATTCGCCGTGTGATTCATGTATGCTGTACTGACGTTTGACGTGTAATGACTTCGTGGCCTTGTCGCGAGCTAAGGTCAAGATTAACTCTTCTACACGGCTTTACTGTTTACGTGACTCTTGTTATAGTCCGATACGGCTGGCATTATTTGAGGGCATAACTAATAAAAATTCTACAGTCGCTTATTTTTTGTACGATTACGTAGTGCGTAGTGCACATATTACGTTTTGTGTCACTTTTGACGCTTGCTTAAATTTTCAATTCAATGTATTTCGATTAAAAAATAAAAAATTTAAGTGTATGTAATTAAATAAACATTATATAAAATGTACCAGTATTGTCAATGTGACAGTTAATACAGTGTAAGAACCCAGGTTGAGTCGTTTTTATCTACTTTACTATGTTAGCATATACCTAAAACGACACAAAATAATAAATTGGGTTCGGTCAATGGTCTAGAAACTATAGGTAAGCCAAATATGAACGACTTTAATATTTTTGAAACCTGAAAAGCTATCCATACTGGGCTATTATTAATGCTAGTTTTAATACGAATACATGTGCCCGATATTATTAAACTACATGCTACAATTTTACAGGTGAAATTCGATGTTCATTGCCTAGTTAGTCAGCGATTATGATACGAAGTATACTACGCAATGTACTAAGAATTTCACCTGTAGACTTGCAGCTGGTGGTATCATAATATAGGGCACTGGTATTTTAATATTGTCGCTTTGTGCGCGCGTGCTAGCTAATCTTTATATTTTAAACCTAATAGCACGTTCACACAATGCCAATATGGGCAGGGAAATAATAAGGAAACTGGGCAGCGCGAATGTGTGAACAGGTTACTCGCGCTGCTACTTCCTGTGCTCCCTCGAATGTCGACTTTTTCCTGCGCGAGTCAAAGGAACGGCAGCACGAGCGCTAGTGGAATGTATTGCTATCTCGCTCACTCGTATTGGTGCGAGAAGAGTATAACGGCAGTGTGAAGGATAGGCAATTTTTAAATTGTATTTCATTGACTATCTGCCATTATATTTAGGTATTCTTATGCCTATACTAGCAGCCCGACAGGCGGTTTCACCCGTTGCTAATCGAGTTCCCACGGAAAAACAGACCTTCTTCCGACATAATATATTGTGTACAATAAACGGTTAAATAAATAAATCATACATAAAAACCTTCCTTTTGATCACTCTGTATTTTAAAATAAACCCCATCGAAATCCGTTGGGTGGTTTTCAAGATTTAAGCATACATACAAACAAACAGACATAGGGTTAGACGTGGTAAGCGACTTTACTTTACACTATGTAGTGGTTATATTGCTTAAAAATTCCTATATATTAACACACATCTGATTCTAAAATGTAAACCGCCAGTGGTTTTAACTTATGGTGAACTATCTACAATTTATTATTTTAAGTAGAGGAACTTTTAGTCTTTACCGTGACGAGGTTATGACGAGTTTAAAATCTAGTTAGTTTAACAAGATTATTCCAAGAATTTCCTACAGCGGGTATCATTGATATAAACATGCTTTTGTTTAGAGACCAGATTGTATGCATTTGCATATTCAAGCCCTTTTCACCGCAAATAGCATATGTATTTTCCGTCTATTACATATTATTTTTATTATATTATAATTAGCCTATCAGATCCCACTGCTGGGCGAAGGCCTCTGCCGCGGTTTTCCACTTGTTGCGGTCTTGTGCAACCTCGGTCCAGTCCTTTAAATGGGCATCGAAATCATCACGCCATCTTTTTCGGGGTCTACTTTACTCTATTACACATGCCTTGATAAAATTTTATTAAACTCATTTTTGGCAAGTGCGCTGTTAGTGGATCTTGCCTCCCGAAAAAACGGAGTCTTCGTGGCTATCTGACTATCCTGGATCATTTTCATACGGCGGATATATTCTACACTAGATCGCCCACCGGTTTCAACCGCTGCCACTAATTTTTCCGTGGTAATAGTTGTTTTCCCGCGCTAAAAAGTGGTCTATGTGTTATTCCAGGTTATATTCTACCTGTGTTTCAAATTTCATCCAAATCGGTCAAGCCGTTTGAGCGTGAAGAGGTAACAAACATACATACACACACACAAACTCACAAATTTATAATAGTAGTACGGACTATTAAGTGCGGCTGATTTTTTTTGTTGTTTTTTTTACACCTAAAAATTGAAATTTGATCTTGCATATTTAACGCTATTTTCATGTTTTAATCAGGCTTTTTATGTTGCATAAAATCCATTACCTACTTATTAATTTAAGAGCATCGCTTTTGTCGGTGGAGTAATATCCAATCTGCTCTATTTTGAGCCTTCTCTTTGACTTCCTTATACGACATGACACCCATTTTATCTTTGATTTGGTCCATATACGCTCGTCTAGGTCGCCATCTTCCTCTTCTTCTCTCGATCTTTTCTTCCATTATAGTTTTTAGTAGGTAGTCATGTCGTAACAAGAACAAGTGTCCCAGCATGTTTCCTCTCCTTTATTAGATTTATCACTCCCTACTTAGCTTAGGTATAATATTTAAATTATGCTGCTTTTTGTTTGTTACCCAGACTTTTACTGAGCACTTTCTGACCCTTCCATTTTTATGTCTTTCATAAGAACATAATATGGTTCAATTGAAATATCTAATACTAGAACAGTACCTTTAGGTAAATCATGTCCAAATCTTCCTCCTGCCGTGGGATGCCGGCTTAGAATAGCGTCACCCCATTTCTACCATTGGGTTTAAATTCATCAGGAAATGGGCGGCAGCGTTCCCTGTGAATGTAACATCTTGCACTGCGCTCGGCAATCCGCCTGCCAAGCCTGGTGAGTATGGCAATACCCCCCAATAAGGGGGGGGGCATGTCCAGCAGTACACAGTTGTGGCTGTTTATGTTATGTATATCCAAATCATATAAAATCTTCTGTTCGAGACGATATTATAGTTGAAAATACATCGACGTATATTCATGTTTATTTACGTCACAATCCACACCCATTTTTTGCGCTCGCATTTTATTTATAGTACCTTTGATCATTGAGCGAATACTTAAATTATCTACATTAATAAGTATAAATGTGATGCCGGCTTAGAATAGCATCACCCCATTTCTTTCCCGTGGGTGTCGTAAGAGGCGACTAAGGAACTTGAGGGTGTGTATTGCAATTTTAGGCGATGGGCTGACAACCTGTCACTATTGCGATACACAATTTTCCGAATGACCCTCAAATATATGTCAGATGTGGCGTAAATGTCCGTTTCTGCGGCCATTTACGCTCTGCCTACCCCGCAAGGGATAAAACGCGTGATATGTGTGTGTATGTATTTATGTGATAAGTATAAACTTAAATTTCAGTATTTTCTATAACCATTATCATCCATCAGTAATGTTGTGTAAAACATCGTACGGTCCTTTTCTTTTTAAGGCGAGTGTAGCCGTCAATGACCTCGACAGTGGCGCCATTTCACAAAAAAAATGTTTTCTCTCTATACGAACAATCTATCAATGCAATTAAATATAAGCTGCAATTAAAGTTATGGGAAAATGTACCTAAAAACGGCCTATTTTGGTATTAATTGCCAGCTGATGGGCGGGCGTATGTGATATGTCGAACTCCGTGATGAAGGTTGTCTTAAGCAGCCAAAATATAGTGGCCTAAACTCTCTTTTCAAGTAAATAACAAGTGAGTCGCGTAAACGTATATCATCGAATGACCATGTCAGAGGGCTACTACTAGTAGTAGGCGGTTGTGATACCAGGGTTCATCGTGTCGTTGGACTACTCGGTGTCCCACACGAAAAGGAAGGATCGAACGACCCCATGAACAAAAAAGCTAACCAACTTTTCTATTATTGTATATTAATGTACAGACACATTATCTGCTTTAGCACATTATTCCTAATAAACTGTTTTCAACTGTTCTTATGCGTTAATAATATCGGACAATTCAACAAAATTGAGAATCGCGATAAGCACCCCGTTTTAGTATCTTGGTAACTACAATATACATCATGTATTAGATTGTATGTGAGACTGACACCAAGGAGTTTTTCTTCCAATGCAGAAACAATAGGCGTGATTTTTATTGTAAAGATGTTTTCTTATCATTAATAACACATCGCTGTGTCTTGCTGTTATGTACGAACAGAACGGAACGTTTCCTTTTGAGATGACAACCTTATGTACGAACGGAACGGAACGTTTGTTTTTGAGATGACAACCTTATGTACGAACGGAACGGAACGTTTGTTTTTGAGATGACAACCTTATGTACGAACGGAACGGAACGTTTGTTTTTGAGATGACAACCGTGCCCAAGAGAAATGTTTATTGTTCGCAGATCCTAATTTCTTAATGCTTCCTTCTTTCCTCAACAGTCAGAGAAACACCATCTCCAGAAAAGGAGAAGCCTGTCAAGAATGGCCCCCACGGAGTGCAGGTTGTCAACACAGGGCCGGAGCACACGTTCGCGCTGGATGAGGAGGCACTCAGTGAGCTGCTGCTGCGAGACGATATCAAGGACAGGAGTGTGGTGGTGATATCTGTAGCTGGAGCCTTCCGCAAGGGCAAGTCCTTCCTGCTGGACTTTTTCCTGCGGTATATGCACCACAAGGTATGTCTTCATGTAGCGATCCCTAAACTCCTGTAGTCCACTATAAGTCACTGGTCACTCAGGGAACTGCTGTTGCTAGACGGTATCAAGGATTGAAGGTGGTGATATCCGTGGCTGGAGCCTTTCGCAAGGGCAAGTCCTTCCTGTTGGACTTCTTCCTGCGGTATATGCACCACAAGGTATGTCTTCATGTAGCGATCCCTAAACTCCTGTAGTCCACTATAAGTCACTGGTCACTCAGGGAACTGCTGCTGCGAGACGATATCAAGGACAGGAGTGTGGTCGTGATATCCGTGGCTGGAGCCTTCCGCAAGGGCAAGTCCTTCCTGCTGGACTTCTTCCTGCGGTATATGCACCACAAGGTATGTCTTCATGTAGCGAGCTCTAGACTACTGTTGTTCTCTATAGATCACTGGTCACTCAGGGAACTGCTGTTTCTAGACGATGTCAGGGATGGAAGTGTGGTGATATCCGTGGCTGGAGCCTTCCTCAAGGGCAAGTCCTTCCTGCTGGATTTCTTCCTGCGGTATATGCACCACAAGGTATGTGTCTTCATTGAGCTAGCTGTACACTACTGTTGTCATCTATAGATCACTGGTCACTCAGGGAACTGCTGTTTCTAGACGATGTCAGGGATTGAAGGTGGTGATATCCGTGGCTGGAGCCTTCCGCAAGGGCAAGTCCTTCCTGCTGGACTTCTTCCTGCGGTATATGCACCACAAGGTATGTCTTCATGTAGCGATCTCTAGACTCCTGTAGTCCACTATAAGTCACTGGTCACTCAGGGAATTGCTGCTGCTAGACGATGTCAAGGATTGAAGGTGGTGATATCCGTGGCTGGAGCCTTCCGCAAGGGCAAGTCCTTCCTGCTGGACTTCTTCTTGCGGTAAATGCACCACAAGGTATGTGTCTTCATTGAGCTAGCTGTAGACTACTGTTGTCCACTATAAGTCACTGGTCACTCAGGGAACTGCTGTTTCTAGACGATGTCAGGGATGGAAGTGTGGTGATATCTGTGGCTGGAGCCATCCTGCGGTATAAGCACCACAAGGTATGTCTTCATGGAGAACTCTAGACTCCTGTAGTCCACTATAAGTCACTGGTCACTCAGGGAACTGCTGTTGCTAGACGGTATCAAGGATTGAAGGTGATATCTGTAGCTGGAGCCTTCCGCAAGGGCAAGTCCTTCCTGCTGGACTTCTTCCTGCGGTATATGCACCACAAGGTACGTGGTCTCTATGGCGATACATAATTTTCAGAATGACCCTCAAAAGTTTGTCAGACGTGGCGTAAATGTCCGTTTTTTACGGTCATTTACGCTCTATCTTCCCCGCAAGTGATTATAGGCGTCATATAATGTATGTATGTAGGTACGTGTATTCATGTAGTTGTAGACTACTGTGGTCAACTAAAAACCACTGTTTCTAAAAGTACAGTTAGAAGGCTATAAGTGAAGTCAATAAACTGATTTCCAAAAAAGATGTCTAAAATATTCGATAAAATATTGTAATATCGCTTTACTACGGCTGAAGTTTCGTGTATAGGTAATAAATACACTCGTACAGTAGTGAACGGAATATCGGGGGATTGAATCCTTCTGAAAGGTTGTATTCTGTTTCTTGCCTAAGATGAGATCCTAGCATCTCTACCATGTCGAAAAATACATCTTTATGAATATCGAACATTACTAAAAACTTTAACCACATATATACATACATACATCACGCCTATATCCCTTACGGGGTAGGCAGAGCTTTAACGGCCGTAAAACGGATATTAACACCACGTCTGACAAAAGTTTGAGGGTCAATCAAAACTTTAACCAAACCACAGATAATATAATACTACTGCGAAACAAAGCTGTTCTTTCCAAATACATTTAAAACTATTTAATTACGTTCAAACTATCCCGGTACATTGAACCATATCATGCGTTACTGGCATTAAGATACACTTGTATCATTTCGCCAACGGCAGCTGAACGCGCCAGCCCAGTCCATAGAGGCGTCGCTACGGCGGAAGTAGCAAGTTACAACCCTGCCTGCGATGCAGTTTTTTAAGTTCTTCAAAATTACATTAAAATAATTGTGTTTTTCCAGTATGGCAGTGGCGGCGGCGGCGACTGGCTTGGCTCAGAAGAGGATCCTCTTGAAGGGTTCAGTTGGCGAGGGGGCTCCGAAAGGGATACCACCGGCATCCTCATGTGGTCCGAGATCTTCAAAGCCACGCTCGACAATGGAGAGAAGGTTGGATATTTTTTTTCTACTATTTCATTACAATTTTTTTCGGTAGGTTTTATAAGAAGCAATAAATAATTAACAACACGTTTTCGCGGATTGGCGCTGTAGAGAGGAGGCCTATACCCTGCAGTGAGTGGATGAGGGCTGAGGATGATGACGATGAATACGTTTTCACGAAAGCAATTTCAAGCAATCGTCTCTTGAATGATAAAGGATAGTATCGCTTAGTTTGAGATTGGGGGAGATGTTTACCAATCGGGGTTATTAATTCCGTGCTTCGGAGGGTACGTTAAACTGGTGGTCCCGGTTGCTGTCTGTTATAACTTAATAAAATAATTCTTTATTACACAAAGTAAGTTTACAAATAAATAAAAAAGAAAGAAAAAAAGTACATCGAGGCGGCCTTCTTGCTATGGTAGCAAGCTCTACCAGGCAACCTTTGGGTGAAAGGAAAGTGAGTTTAGATAAGCGGGATAGTGCGTGAAATATACTTACATAAACTACATAAATCAATGTACACACTAATACATACAACTTAGACGGCGGTCATTACGTAACCATGTCAGAGGCTTACTAGTGGTAGTAAGTGGTTAAAAAAACTTACTGCCGTCATACTCTTCTCGCACCAATATGAGCGAGATAGCAATACATTCCACTAGCGCTCGTGCTGCCGTTCCTTTGACTCGCGCACGAGGCGTCGACAATCGAGGGAGCTCGGGAAGTGGCAGCGGCATGACGAGTAGCAGCGCGAGTAACCTGTTTACATGCTCGCGCTGCCCACTTCCCTACTATTTCCATGCCGACATTAACATTCTGTAAACGTGCTATTGCATATGACGTTGTTTCCCCAGGTGGCCATAATTCTGCTGGACACGCAAGGCGCCTTCGACAGCGAGTCGACAGTGCGCGACTGCGCGACAGTGTTCGCTCTGTCCACCATGCTTTCGTCCGTGCAGATATACAACCTGTCACAGAACATACAGGAGGATGATCTGCAACATCTACAGGTCTGTTGTTGGCGGATTATACAGGGTGTAAGGAAAAAAACTGTGCTCCTTTTAAGGGATGAACCAGCCCATGCAATTGGAAAACTGACCTCAAGTAACATAGACCAATATATGAAAAAAGAAACTCACATACAACCAGAGTTGGTCGGCTGCTACATTGTGTATGGGAAGTCTAATTTTATTTTTCATATTTCGACCTATGTTTCTTGGGTGAAGTTTTTCAGTTTCATGGACTGGTTCATTATTTGAAAGGAACGCAGTACCTTTCCTTACACACTGTATAGGGTGAAATTTTATAGTGACAGATAACGAAAACTCAAGAAAACTCAGCCGGTCTTGAGTTTTCGCTTGACCGATATTCCCTAGGGAAAGTTGGTCTGTTTTATAGGCTGATTGACTCCTTGTTATATACAGTAAATATATACAGTTTTTATTTAAAATTTTGTATTCTATTCATTAACGAACTCAAAATAATATAGCACACTCAGTGCAAAATGTCTAAGCATACATCGTTATGACAGCCGGGAACTGCCATATTTATTTAATTTTCTACTGTATCTTCCAGCTGTTCACGGAGTACGGTCGGCTAGCGCTGGAGGACAGCGGCCGCACTCCCTTCCAGCGGCTGCAGTTCCTCGTGAGGGACTGGAGCTTCCCGTACGAAGCGGCCTACGGAGCTGACGGCGGGAGAACCATCCTGGAGCGGAGACTCAAGGTATCACTTATTTATCTTTGTCTTTGAAATCCAACATAACTTTCTGTTTTAATTGTGTTTATGTATATTGTGTCAACAGCTGTTGGTTTAACAAAATAAATAAAATTTAAAAATTTAAAAATTAAAAATAACATATAACTTCATTGAACATACATATTTATACCCCATTTCTTACCCATGGGTGTCGTAAGAGCCGACTAAGGGAATCGAGGGATGTGTATTGCAATTTTAGGCGATGGGCTGACAACCTGTCACTATAGTGATACACAGTTATCTGATTGACCCTCAAGCTTTTGTCAGACGTGGTGTTAATATCCGTTGAAAGGCCGTTAACGCTCTGCCTACCCCGTAAGGGATATAGGCGTGATTTATTATACATACATACATACATACATATGTCACGCCTTTATTCCTAGCGAGGTATGCAGAGCGTAAACGGACATTTACCCCACGTCTGACAAACATTCGAGGATCATTCGGAAATTGTGTATCGCCATAGTGACAGGTTGTCAGGACATTGCCTAAAATTGCAATACAAGTCTCAAGTCTCTTAGTTGCCTCTTACGACACTCCCGGGAAAGAAATGGGGCTGTAGCGGCGCGGATTGCAAAGAAATATGAAGCGCGCGCCGAACACAGAATGCGCTGACTTCGCTGGATGCATCTACTGCTGACGAGGCGACGACGACAACGCTGCCTGCACAATGTAAACACGACGCGTCATACTCGTCATAGAAGATTAGCCAATAAGAAGTCAAGACCTAAAACGCGGTTACGAAGTTTGTCAAAGACTTAGTATAAATACATCAAGAGACTGCCTGGCCACAACCCTCAATCATCCTTACAGGGCGATGCTATTCTAAGCCGGCATTACGTGGCATGGTGTTTCACAATTACTACAATGTATTTAGGACGATGTCAGAAGTAATACCGATATGGGAAGAATAGAGGAGTGCAGGTGGTGTCGGGAAAAGGGTAGCTACCCTGCCTGGCCGGGTATTGTGGCCAGGGGACCGACTGGTCCACCTGGATAGAATTAATTGGAAGTTGTATATATGCGTTGCGCGGTGAAACACTTCGATACCGCGTTTCAGGCTCATTGTTCTCTGCCAATGTGCCAATTAACGCCATCTTGCGGATATGTTAAGAACTTCTGTTGCGTCTTGCTTGCTTGTGAACCACTTGAGTTAGCTTTTAGTAGCTCCCAGAGAGGTAAATCTGACTGATACAGATTTTTTTGATAACTTGCAAAATTTTCAAGCGCGGGCAGGATTTGAACCTGCGACTTTCGCATTACTAGTGGCGACGCCTCTTCCATCTGGGCTACCGCAGCTCATTTCTTGCCCGCCAATTTTGCAAGTGTATTTTAATGCCAGTAACGCTTGATACAGATTGCCAAATTCTAAATGTAAACGTTGTTTTGTTGTAGGTGTCAGACAAACAGCACCCCGAGCTGCAATCGCTGCGCAAACATATCACATCTTGCTTCAGTGAGATCGCGTGCTTTCTGATGCCGCATCCGGGGCTGAAGGTCGCCACCAACCCCCACTTCGACGGCAGGCTCGCTGGTATGTGAACAAACATATACTTACATACATAGGTCTGCAGTAAGAAATTTCCTATTAGAGATAAGCACTGCCTGTTGTGTCTGTATTCTTTATGTGTTCTTCTCTTTACTGTTCATGTGTACAATAAAACTTAAATAAAAAATACATACACTCATCACACCTTTTTCCCTTACGGGGTAGGCAGAGCGTAAACGACCGTAAAATACGGACATTTACGCCGCGTCTGACAAACATTTGAGGGTCATTCAGATAATTGTCTGTCACCATAATGACAGGTGTGCCGTGTGAAGCCGGCTTAGAATAGCATTAATCCATTTCTTGCCCGTGGAAGTCGTAAGAAGCGTCTGAGGGACTCTAAGGTGTGTATTGCAATTTTAGGGGATGGGCTGACAACCTGTCACTATGGCGATACACAATTTTCCGGATGACCCTCAAATGTTTGTCAGACGTGGCGTTAATGTCCGTTCTATACGGCCGTTTACGCTGTGCCTCCCCCGCAAGGGATTATAGGCGTGATATGTGTATGTATGTATGTATAGTGACAGGTTGTCAGCCCATCGCCTAAAATTGCAATGCACATGGAACCCCCGAGTCTCATAATCGCCTCCTACGTTACCCACGGGAAAGAAATGGGGTGATGCTATTCAAAGCCGGCATCACACGGCAAAATATTTTATTTTAACAATAAAACAACGTCACGTTAGCTCACGTCATAACAATAATAAAACTCATATTGCAAGCCAAGCAAGCTATTTAGTTCACCTTAACAATATCACTATATGGGGTGTAAGGGACGGTATAGCTTCAAAGATATTAATTTGCTTAAAGCACGGTATAATGTTGGTAGAGTAATATAGCATGCAAATAAAAAGTATTGTTATAATAATTACTTTAAGTCATAAAAAGTATTAAGAATATGTACCGAAAACTTTGCAGGCATGATTAGACTTTGAAACTGAACACCTTTTTCTATACACACATACATACATACATACATAAATCACGCCTATATCCCTAACGGGGTAGGCAGAGCGTTAAAGGCCGTTCAACGGATATTAACACCACGTCTGACAAAAGTTTGAGGGTCAATCAGATAACTGTGTCTCACTATAGTGACAGGTTGTCAGCCCGTCGCCTAAAATTGCAATACACACCCTCGAGTCCCTTAGTCGCCTCTTACGACACCCATGGGTAAGAAATGGGGTGATGCTATTCTAAGCCGGCATCACACGGCAAACACACATATCACACACATATCATACACATATCATGCCTATATCATGACGACCGATGTGGCGCATTGGTAGTGCGACTGCCTGCGACGCAAAGGTTCCGGGTTCGATTCTCGGTGGGACACTCACAAAGTTGATATTTATCACTTTGTGAATTTGTTCCCGGTCTGGTTAGGACATTGCAGGGTGACCCACCTGATTGTCTGAAAAATAATCGGTTCCGTGCTTCGGAGGGCACGTTAAGCCGTCGGTCCCGGTTGCTGTCTAGGATTACTTAGACGGCGGTCGTTACACAACCATGCTCCATCTAGGCCCAAACTAATCAAAGCTTGTTTGTACTATGGCAACTAGATATTAATACTTATATACTTTTTTGTTTATATATTAACCTACATATTATACATAGAAACACTCAGTCTAAACACAAATATCAGAAAATCACTTAACAAATAATTGTGTCTTGTGGGGATCGAACCAACGACTATCCCCGCTACGCCATCAGGCCAGTCATATAACTCTCAATTCCCCTCGTCAGATATCGAGCCGGAATTCAAGCGGTCCCTGCAGCAGCTGGTGCCGATGCTGCTGGCTCCGCAGAACCTGGTGCCGAAGCTGATCAACGGGCAGCGCGTCAAGGCCAAGGGGCTGCTGCAGTACTTCAAGTCCTACATGAGCATCTACAAGGGCAACGACCTGCCCGAGCCCAAGAGCATGCTGCAAGTGAGTATAGGAGTAGTTAGAAACGCGCCCTACCACTAATAAGACGTACCCCATACACCCTGTGTAAGGGGACGATGTATAGAAAACTCTGCTGTATTTTTTTTAATGCATTCTGTGTTCACATCGTGTAGATTATATCCTGATACATTGATTTAACCTTATTGAAAACTTGCAAAATTTTCAAGCGCGGGAGGATTTGCCACGCGTTACTGGCATTAAAATACACTTGCATAATTGGCGGGCAAGAAATGAGCTGCGGTTGCCCAGATGGAAGAGGCGTCGCCACTAGTAATGCGAAAGTTCAAATCCTGCCCGCGCTTGAAAATTTTGCAAGTTTTCAATACTGGTATACCTAACACGGGAAGTGTTTTAAAATTTGGTATTCAATTGATTTATCCTATCCCATGTTATATCCTGATACATTGATTTATCCTATTCCATGTTATATCCTGATACATTGATTTATCCTATTCCATGTTATATCTTGTTACATTGAATTATCCTATTCCATGTTATATCCTAATACATTGTATTATCCTATTCCATGTTATATCCTCATACATTGATTTATCCTATTCCATGTTATATCTTGATACATTGATTTATCCTATTCCATGTTATATCCTGATACATTGATTTATCCTATTCCATGTTATATCCTGATACATTGATTTATCCTATTCCATGTTATATCTTGCTTGATACATTGATTTCTCCTATTCCATGTTATATCCTGATACATTGATTTATCCTATTCCATGTTATATCCTGATACATTGATTTATCCTATTCCATGTTATATCTTGTTACATTGAATTATCCTATTCCATGTTATATCTTGATACATTGATTTATCCTATTCCATGTTATATCTTGATACATTGATTTATCCTATTCTATGGTATATCCTGATACATTGATTTATCCTATTCCAATATATTTTATAAATTGTTCTTTGTAGGAAAACAATACCTACCCGTGTTTGTGATCTTTATTAAGTTATAATGTTGTTTCTCGTTCAAATAGTAAAAGGGTACTGGGCCATTCTAACATAACACGAATTGCGAGTGAAGCGAAAAACTAAGCAAAGCTTGTACTATGGGAACTAGATAGCTGATATAATACGTAGAAACTTAATTTTTGTAAATAAATACATACAATACATTGAAAACACCCAGACTCAACAATATTTGAAAATTTCTTTCAAATACTTGTGCTGTGTGGGGATTGAACCCACGACCGTCGGCGTAGCAGGCAGGGGTACTATCCACTACGCCTACGCCATCGGCCCAGTCTTACAGTACTTAGACTACAATATTTTCCCCCAGGCAACCGCAGAAGCCAACAACCTAACCGCAGTAGCCGAAGCCAAGGAGGTGTACACCACTCTGATGGAGGAGGTGTGCGGGGGGGCGAAGCCCTACCTGCAGACGCAGCTGTTGGAGGCGGAGCACCACCGCATCAGGGACAAGGCGCTCCATGCCTTCCACGCTAAACGGAAGATGGGCGGAGACGAGTTCAGTCAGAGCTATTGTGAACAGCTCACTCATGTAAGTAAAACCGACGCCACGCCCATTCAGCGCCATATTTTGTTATTTTCTAACTGATTTTTGTTAGTTTATTAAACTGCAAGTTGAATCAAAAAGTTCTTATAATGCACGACAGTGTTTTGCACAGCATAATAATGGCCAACACAGTTATGTACAACCGTGCACGACAGTGGTAGTGAAATATAAACAATGTCGCCAATAACACCCATGTACCAACACTGTACACCCGGAGCATTCACGACACATCCATCAAAAACATCGCGTGACTATTCTCAAATCTAATCTAGTAGTTATGGGATCACGTGTGTAATAAAATCGATTGGTTTTTTTTTCTTATATACTTTAATATTATTTATTGTGGCTTGGGTGCTGAATTCATTCGCTCTAGGGGGTCACAACTCTAACTTAACCTACTGTGTCGCATTTGTGTCAGACAAGTTTATCTTCGTGAAGATAGATAGATAAAATGCTTTATTCATATTTCTGCATCACACACATTTAAATTTATAAGATAATCACGTAAAATTATATAAAATGCAAATTCTTCCATTTTATTCCACTAAATGCACACATGTTAAAGATGTTTTTCGTGTAAATAATGTATGACAGTATGTAAGTTTGACACTTTTGCAAAAGTTTTCATTCTCCTTGGATCAATCTTCGTCGTGGCCTATTCGGTCACATTTCTCCATATATATTTTTTTGGTGCACACTTGTTAATATTGTGACCTTATTTACCACTCTTATAGCATTTTTTATTCTTCTTGACGCACATTTTGTTAGTATTAAAAAGATTACTGCATTTGTAACATTTGTCAGACTTTCTTATAATGTACGGTTTCGTAACTCAAGTATTCTAGTACAGGTTCATACAGGCTGAATTACTTAGTTTGATACGAAATGTTGCAGAAATCATAGACTATTTAAAAACATGACGTGATTAAAATAGTCTACGCCATCTACTGTCCTTTTTTGAACCAATTTAAAGGAAAGTGTCAGTGATATTTTTATTTAGTCGGTAACGTCAATTCGGTATGTAAAGCATAGCTGGAAGACATAAGAAAATCATTTGGAGATATTTTAGTCTAAATTAAAACATTCATATAATAAGTAAGAAAAAGTTAAATATTACTCTTATTTAGGAAAAAAACTAAATAACCTTCATTTGACCTGTGAGACGTCGTACTGACCAAGAATGAAACGAATCTCTTTCATGATCTCCTTCAAGATAACCATTGGTATTAGAAACTATAAATCCTAGTACGTCGGTCAACGTTCAGTGTCAAATTTATGAAAACAAAGTCTGATTTATTGGACTTTTTACGAATGGAGTTGTTTGCTGCAATGATTGTGCGCAACAATGACGTCAGTAAACAATATATTTTAGAAATTCATTATAAATTCACGGATGATCCAATAAACAAAAAAACCAAATTAGTTTCTTAATTCAGAAAAAAATATAAAATATTTTAACTTTATATACCGAATTGAAGACATATGTTGTTATATTGCAGGACCTAGAGGAGCAATTCAATGCGTTCCGCGCTCACAACGAGAGCAAGAACATATTTAAGGCGGCGCGCACGCCCTCCGTGTACTTCGCCATAGCGCTCGTGTTCTACATACTGAGCGGGGTGTTCGGTCTAGTCGGGTTGTACCCGGTAGCCAACCTCTGCAATCTCGCCATGGGGTTGGCTTTGCTGACCTTGGTGCTGTGGGCTTATATCAGGTTAGTTTTCATTCAATACACTTCAAGATAAATGTAGCATCTAGTAATGATGGGACTGCAGCGCGGTGCATTTTGACTATTTTTGTTATCTCAATCAAATACTTTAATTAATCATTGTATGGAGCCTCCATTTAAGTTAAAAACCCTGTGTTTGAACGAACCGCTCTTCCTTAAATAACACTTACTAAGATAGGCAAGGCATGGTAATAATAATAATAATAAAAACACGTGTGTCTGTGTGCGTGACACTGTATATGTATGTATGTAATGCACAAGGTGGATTACCTGGATTAGGTAACACGTTCCACGATCGATACAATAACTCAATCTCATCATAACATTTATGTTGTAAATAATTTAATAGTAGTTTTTATATCAATGTCAGTCTAAATAAACCGTGTGATGTTTGCAGGTACAGCGGCGAGATGCGCGAGCTGGGCGTCACCATCGACGACACCGCCAACGTGCTGTGGGATAACGTGAGTTGTTATGTTATTGTTGTCTTAGTCACATAAATGGGGAGGAAATCTCACAGGTTCTTGCAGAAGAAGTAACTGAACTTTGACCTTGGCACATTTCCGACCAATCATAGAAAAACTCACTCACTCATTGCCAATCTTCTTCAATTGGCATTAATGGGAAAGAAAACGCAAAGGGTTCTTGCAGAGTAACTGAACTTTGACATTGTCATATTTCCGAACAATCACAGAAAAACTCACTCACTCATTGCCAATCTTCTTCAATTGTCATTAATAGCAAGGAAAACGCAAAGGTTCTTGCAGAAGAAGTAAATGAACTTTGACATTGTCATATTTCCGACCAATCGCCGAAAAAAGGCACAGTCGAGAGTGACGCCATTAGCTCCCCAGTATGCTAACTCATTACCAAACATCTTCAATTGTATTACATTCCTCGGGCAATTAATTATGGAAGAGTGCCCCACACTAAATTATTTACCTTTTATTCAAAAAGTTCCTTTTCCCCTTTTCTAAATTAGTTTTCCTTTTCTTTTATCTATTTATTTTTTCTTTCCTTCAGTTCTTTGGTCAAACTATCAACTCGGAAGATCATGCTCACAGCTTTTAGATACAATCAAAGTATATTGGTTAGTGTCTAAGATACCTTGATTTAAATTAAACAGCTTGGTATTAAAAAGATTAAGATAAACTTTACACATAAGAAATGTACATACACAAACCTACAGAGTACAGAACTAGCAGATCGTTTAATTTGAAATAAAACTTATTTCAATGGGCTATGCTAGATGTGAGGAACCGTGTACCGAAACTTTGCAGGCATTATCAGACCACAAAACTTCAAAACAAAAACATTCCTGCAAAGTTTTCGGTACACCGTCCCTTACACCCCGTATAACCTACTTAACTCCGCAATTTCACATTTCTAATTTGATACGTATTTTTTTCTATACAGTTCATGAAACCGGTATACCAGACGTGCATAGAAAAGGGAATGGAACACGCAGCTCATGCAGCCGCCGAACGCGCCCTCGGACCCCCCTCCCCCACCGCCAACGGGAAACATAAGCAGTTGTGATGCATACATCCATCACATAAGCCACGACCACTACAGGAAACGGCCCAGGGTTACATCGAGGAAACATACAGAGTGAATCAGGAATACCAATGTAGGAAAAGTTGCAAGAAGGAATTACACTTGAATCTGAAATGTTATAAGTGCGGTGAACTTGGTCATAATAGTAAACAGTGCGCTCTAAAAAAAGAATGTTACAAATGTGGTAAAGGTCACAATGATAAAATGTGCTCCCAAGGGAATCAAGAATGTTATATATGTGAAAATGTTAGCCACAATAATTACAAGTGCACCGTTGAGAAATGTGAAGTGATGGAAATTAATAAAAATAATCAAATTAAGAAACTGGGCCAGAAAAGTTGTAGACTCATTCAAGATAAACACAAACCAATGGAAGAAAGTCTTAAAACTGCAGAATGGGGTTACATCATGATATATTGTATATGTTTTATTATGAGGAAGGATTCAATGGCACGAGACATAAAACAGGATGATAATCAAATTCAAAAATATGGCAATACGGTCCAGAATAATGTGGACAAATATTTAAATAATGGTATCAGCCGAAATTTTATAGAAACACTACTTAATGGTTGTAAAATTCAAAATTACTCTAGTAAGCTTCGCCGATGTGTTCAGAAAATAGGAATAAAATATCTGAACGATCATAAAAATTGTGAAAACATATCATCAAGTTATACACCTGTGGTGAAGAGTATGGCGAATAGTTTTATCAAAATTAGTTTAGTGAGTGAAGTGTACGTGTTTGTGTGTCTGTGTGTGCGTCTGATCGTCGTTGAGGGTCACGGCTGAGTGCAGTTTGGTAAGGTGAGTTTTAGAAATGTGCATATTTGATTGAAAATGACTTAAATTACCACATGTTGTGAATCAATAAGTAGTCATTATGAAAAGTGGTAATTTTGGTTAAGGTGTCTGTTAAGGATAAAAAATATGATATTTTCTTGATTTCATCTCCAAATCTGTTTAAAATTGTCTGATTGTGATAACGATAACATTGAACATATTTCTCAGTTTTGACGCTATAATGCAACAGATACCCACAAATACAAATGTGCACAATTCTGAACTTATTTGATAAACTTTGTAAAAATGTAACATTAAAGTAGAGTTGTTTCCCAGTTTTAGGATATTTTCCATTTGGTAGCGGACCGGTGGTGGCTCGTGTAATAATCAGCTGTTGGTAACTTGTACAGGATGTAGACAAATTTCTTGTAGTTATAGGGTAGTATATTCATGAATTTTTTACAAACAGTAATGTGAATATATTTTTCATTATAATTTGGAAATATTTGGAAGCTTTTTTATTCGCGTCACTCTGATAAGCCAATTTTGGCATCTGTCAAACCCATACTAGATGATGTGTCAGAAAAATTGACCTTATGATTTTGACAGCTGCCAGAAATGTCTCACTTGAGTGCCGCGAATCTAATCCATTGAGAACATTTATAATACTATGTCTGGGAGAATAAAATTTGTATATTTCTTAGTCCAACTTGGTTATAAAGAAAAATAAAACCTATTGGATAAAAAAAAACTCTAGGACTATGAAAACAGCTAAACTTCTTTCAGTTTCTCACTACAATAAATCTACTTGGACTAAATCAAATACGAAATAAGTGACTATATATATTTTCAAATTACAATAAAGTCTTAGTAGACTGTAGCACAAATAAAATTATCAGACAATGATAAGTAAATATATTTTTGAAACCCACTTGTTTTTTCGCACAGTTAATAAACAAACACAAAAAATTAGTAAAAATCAAAGAAATTTTGTAAATATTTTTTCAAAAATGAGGACTAGTGAAATAATAACTTTCCTATAATGTGCCAATTTCTTAGAATTATTTGGAATATTACAATATTTTCATTACTGTGGGAGCAAAATGTTTAATTGATTATATTTGTTAAGAACTTTAGAGTTTATTTTAGTTGTTTGTAAAGAATACTTCGTTTTTTTGTGTACTCTAAAATCAATCAATAACTTGTCTGTGTTTTTATTGTTTTTCAAACATTATTCCGAGAGTGTTCATTCGCCTTATATATCGAAATATACAGTTGAATTTTCAATTGTGGTTTTAGTGTAAAAACTTTTTCTTGCCACTCAATAAATCGGTGAAAAACGTTCATAATTGTGGTTGTGACAATCTTTTGTTTTTGTTTTCAATCCTGATAACAAATAAATAGACCCTAAACTGTTAGGATGAATCTTGAAATAAGATCAAAAATGATCGATTCGATAGTTTTACGTAAATTAAAATAGCGTTGTCACTTTCCGTAACATTGGTTAACAAAATTGACTAATAATTTGATGCAGAATGTGCATTTTCTGTCAAAGTTAAGCTACGATCAAAAAGACGGCGACTAAATGACTAAAAAAGACGAAGAAATCATAGATATTTTTAAACATGACATCGTTTTTATATATCTACTATACTTTTCTTATCAGCGCAATTTTAAGTTATGGAAAATGATGGAATTGACACCATACCTGATTTTGCGATTGGCGTAGCATAAAGTCATAAATTATACAGTTTTAAAGTTGTGGGTGTGTATAATTTTGCTGTTTAGTTTAACATTATTTTAGCACATGATATGTATGTATATAGATAATGTGTAAATAATGCCGCAAGTGCCTTTAATTCACAATCACTCAATACAAATATCCAAAATTAACCTTTTTGTGTACTTAGTAGAATCAAAAACTTAAGGTGCGTGCATTTTATGTAGTATGTAAAAAGCGATTTTTATTAACTTGTCCTATAAATTCATTTGAATTGCTCCAGTGTGCCAAAATAACTCATTTTTTCTATGTTCGTCCGTCCTTTAATTTGAAATTGCCACTTTCCCGAAAAGTTGCTAGTCTAAAAATTGACTGCTTCATGACAATATCATCGTTTTTTAATGTATTTTGCCAGTCTGTGTTGTCTTATGATATGAATAGGTCCATAATTATGAAATCGAAGGGTATGTCAATTTCTATAATCTAGTTCATTAAATTGTTACTCTTTATTGTTTATAGCAAAAAAAATGTTTAAAATCATGGACACATGTTTTAAAGTTATATTTTAATATTAGTTAAACTTCACTATTTGTTGTATAAAAATAAAAGTGCGTAAGCGCACGCCTTCACACGCTTATTGGCCGAAATGTGACCAATCAGAACGCGGATGCCAATGAAGGCCTCTGATTGGTCCAGCTAACGTCACGCTGGCTGGCCATGCTCAATTTTCTCACTTGAATTAGGATAGTTATTTTACTGTTGAACATTACAAATATTGTTTATAATAATCTATATTTTGCGCAAAGCCGTGACCAAGCACAAGTTTTAGTACAAAATGTTTTTAAATTAGCAACTAATTAATTACTTGCAGTTGTCTTGCAAATATAATAATTTAAAACATACCGTAGCAATAAAATAACTTCTAAATTGTGAAATCAAAACGTGATTATCAAAATATATTGTACTAAAACTTGTCCAACTATAAAAACTGAGGGTAAACGTGCAGGCCCAATTTTAGAAAACTACAAAAAGGTAATCTTTCAAGAAATTCTTCAATCGAAAGATGCCCTTGTAAAATTTTATTTTGTTGTTTTGTGTATTGGGCTCAGTGTGTCTCGATGTACTAAGTTATAGTTATTGTTCTATAGATGTTTGTTGTCCGTAGGATGGTACGTTTGCCCTTTTTTATCTATTAGACATAAGAACCTCCCATCCCTTTAGTAAATAGATGCCTTAGATGACTAGTATTATTTTTATATTTATTTTTACGTTGTACATTACCATGGTCCAAATTTTATTTATTTATTTATTGAAAAAATTAAATATTTGCAGGAACACGAATAGTTAATGTAATATGTTTAAATTATGCATTTTTATGTACCGGTAGTCATATTGAAGGCATCTATTGTATGATAAAATAATTTTTAAGAGGCAGGACATGACATCTGCTAGAAATTATTTATACATAGCATCAAGCTAACATACTGATTTTAATATAGTTGTCCTGCCTTACGAAAATAGTCTTATCTAACCAATAAAGGCGTAAAGCCGAATCTGAGCTCATATTATAAGCAATGTTAAAGAGGATTGTTTTTAATTGTGTTATCTATTTTAGTGCCATAAGTCCGCGATCGTAGTGCGAGCCGCCCGTCACAGAATAAAAACTATTTATTTTTAATTTATTATATTATTGGCCCAGGTGGTTAGAAATTATTCATGAAAGTTTATGTCCCTTGCTAATAGTTTATGTTTGATGACCACAGACATTTCTAAAGCATAAATGAAAATAAGAAATTGAAAGAATTTTGGTTTGCAGGTTTTTGGGTGTAAACGCGATAAAAAAGGCTTTTCGTACTGATACATATAATGTATAGTCGTAATACCTAAATAGCTAGATACTGATATATAATGTTACTAAATAACTTAACTTTTGCTCAATAATCAAGCAACATTAGTAACTAACGCCCGATAACTTGTATAATTTTGTTGACTGTTCTTTACCATGGGAAAATGTTATTCCCATGGGAATTTCGAAAACATAAACTACTGGTTGCAGTGACGGACGGTCGCACTTTATCATCCTGTCTCGTGATTAATTGTACATTGGTTTTGGTTTAGGTGATAATTGTTTAATTATAATGCAATGTATTAATAAAGGTCTTATTTTTAATACCGATCGTTTCTGTCTAGAGGTAAATGAAGTAAAATTAAACAAATATTATATGAATTCGTCTAAGCAAGCATGTCAAAAATATAAAATATAGCATTCCGTCATTCTTAGCTCCAACGCTGCGTCAAGCGGGCTGCATGCGCGGGCCGGCCGCAAGCGTGCCAGATTTGGCAAATTACAAAAGCAGCGCTGAGTGATGCGCGTCGCGCGTCGCCCAGCGATAGCACGACCCGTACGTACAGTCGATTATAGCACAGGTACCAGGGGTACTCCAAAAGAACTGATTTAATTTATCCCCAGATAATAAATAATAAAAATTTGAACTTATCCTTATAAACGAAGTCATTTTCTACTAATAAATATGTCAAGAAAAAAATATAACTGGGGACAAAAATAATTAAGTTCTTTTGGAATAACCCTGGTTCCTTATGTGCTACAACCGACTGTACACGATATCTTGCCGCATTACAGCTACTTACGCACGATGCGCTTTCTAAATTCGGACGGGTTATAATGTAAAGCCGGGCCGCGCGTGCAGCCCGCTCAAGGCAGCGTTGGGCCTTACACTCAGGCAAATACACATCTCTTTCATGCAATCAAAAGACAATTCAATTCGTTTGAGACGATTTTGTCGAAATAATAACCAATAGTTTAAGTATAAAAATATTATTTTTATTTAGTAAAGCATATAATGGTCCAATTTAAACATTTATCAACAATATAATGTATAACAAATATTATTTATACAATTTGAGAAAAATACACAGAAATGGCATAGCGCCTTCTGTAACATCTTATACTATAACGAATTAATACACATTTACAATTAATATTAGTAAGATACTTACTGTACAAATTGTTCACTTTCAAGGTAATTTTTATTGAAAGTTCTTGTAATTGACTATTTTTGGGTATATTTCCGTAAGTATTTCGGTGAGAAGAGCGATGGAACGGTATTCTACGGTCCCAGATTCAAGTCTCGGCCGTAGTCAAAATTTCGTAATTTCACTTTTATACTGTCAAATATTTTTAGTGTAGTCAATTGAGTAGTAATTAGTGTAGATAAATCCACTTGGCAAAAAGGGTAATGTAACGTTACGATCTTTTTTTATCGTCCCCGCTGTAGCCGACAGCCGCGGCGGCGCGGTGCGATACTTGGTCAAACGCCTGTCGCATCAACTGTAATCAGAAAAACAACCAATTTGAAATATTATGAATAAGAGATAGACCAATTCGGACTAAGCGCTTCCAGGTGCCTATGCTATGAAACTACAGGCTACAAGTCTACAGGTGAAATTCTTAGTGCATTGCGTAGCCGGTTCATATTCCTGGTATCATAATGGCTAACCGACTACGCAATGAACATCGAATTTCACCTGTAAAATTGTACCCTGTAGTTTGATAATATCGGGTACAGGCATCATTTACAATGCGCACTGCTAAAGAGTGGAACTCACTACCTGCGTCTGTGTTTCCAAACGCATACAACCCTAATCTCTTCAAAGTAAAAGTGAACAGGCTTCTTCTGGGTGAGCTCGCTCCATCTAAGACTCTGTCTCTGTCCTATGACCTACACTAGAGTCAAGAGCAAACCCATCATTAATTAAAATAAAATATATAGATTATGAACCGTGGAGGCAGTGCGGCAGTAGCGACGCCTCTTCCATCTCGGCCACCGCAGCTCGTTCCTTGCCCGCGAATATTTGCAAGTGTATCTTAATGCCAGTAACGCGTGGCACGGCTCCATCTACCAGTGCGGTATGATGAAAGAGGCGTCGCCACTAGTAATGGCGAAAGTCGCAGGTTCAAATCCTGCCCGCACTTTAAAAATTTTGCAAGTTTTAAAAAAATGGTATATCATACACGGGAAGTGTTTTAAATTTGGTATTCAATTTATCGCGGGTTTTCATCGCTTAGACTACATTAAATCTGTAAAAATAGAAGTAGTCACCGGGTATTAGTTGCAAAACTAACCCGGTAGATGAAACCGTGCCACGCGTTACTGGCTTTAAACACACTTGCAAAAATTGTCGGGCAAGGAACGGGCTGCGGTAGCCCAGATGGAAGAGGCGTCGGCACTAGTAATGCGAAAGTCGCAGGTTTAAATCCTGCCCGCACTTGAAAAATTGAAAATTATGTGTACCTTACCCGGGAAGTTTTTTAAATTTGGTATTCGAAGATGACACAGTTGCCAAAAAAGATTTATCTCATCTTATGACCGCAACTAAAATTGATCAAATTGTGACGAAGATTTAAAAGATTGCGACTAAATGACTAGAAAAAGCGAAGGAATCATAAACATTTTAAATATGACATGACTAAGATATCTACCATCCTTTTCTAAACCTATTTGACGGAAAGTAACAGCGCTATAAGTTAAGAGAAATTACTGAATTGACACCATGGTAAGTATTATAATATACAGACAGGGTGTAAGGGATAGCCCTCCGAATACTGATAAGGTGCATTCAGACCATAAAACTGAATAAATTCCCGTGAAAAAAACAGGAAACGTAATTTTTTTCGACTTTCCATAGAAAATGCAGTCAGCTAATTGTGATTTTGTGTAGGAATTCGAATTTCATGATCTGAATGCACCCTATCAGTATTCGGAGGGCTGTCCCTTACACCCTGTCTGTATATTTTCTCGATGACATTTCTCCTTAGTACGGATCTGATAGCTGTTAAATCAAGCATGTTATAGTGGCTCAACATTATGTGTAATAATTCAATGTAACGGGTACTTACATAACTTCGTATTGTGTCAGCACTTTCGTCTATTTGAACTGCGGTATCCCTGAGGTTGCCTGTCACCCTGAAAAAAAAATTATAATTCATTTCATGTACTATGGTTTATGGTTTTATTATGGTAGTATTCGTTTCAAATAACTTATACTAGATGTCGCTTGTCGTCGCTTCGAGACGAGTACCAAGAGGTTGAAGATTTCGTCGGCTTACGTCGGGGCGCCGGTAGCTCAGTTGGCAGAGCAGTGGAACGGTACTCCACGGTCCCGGGTTCAAGTCCCGGCGGGCGCTGACATTTTTTCAATTTCTTATTTTCATTTATAACTCATTTCCATTATAAAATTCATTTAAAAAATTTAAGACACTAGTGGCCCACCTGGCGGTGTCACTCGCTGCAAATAATTTTCCCGCGGGCGTAAGACGTTATCTCGCATGTATTATAAAAACTTTTCTTATGTAACATACATACCTACATACATATATGACGCCTTGTCCCTTGTGGCGTAGGCAGAGCGTAGACGGCCTTAAGAAATAATTGTAACTTCATCTATATTTTCTTTCTTTTTCGTGTGGGACACTTGAGTCGGCCATTTATGAACCGCATCAAAATCAGTTGCGTAGTTTAACTATTTAAGCATAACACACCCGCCCGGGACACGGGAAACGACTATATACTATGTATTTCTACATACATACATACATAAATCACGCCTTTATCCCTTACGGGGTAGGCAGAGCGTTAGTGGCCGTAAAACGGATATTAACACCACGTCTGACAAAAGTTTGAGGGTCAATCAGATAACAGACAGGTTGTCAGCCCATCGCCTAAAATTGCAATACACATCTAACCCTAGAGTGCCTTAGTCGCCTCTTACGACACCCATGGGTAAGAAATGGGGTGATGCTATTCTAAGCCGGCATCACACGGCATATCACGGCGTGATATTTATATATACATGGTGTAAAAAAAATAGTTGAGAATATTTTAAGGGGTGAACCAGTAGGTACATGAAACTGAACAACTTTCCCCAAGGAACATAGGTCGAAATATGAAAAAAAAATTGGCCCTCCCATACAAATTATCCCGGCCGGGTAACACACTAAGTATGGGAGGGTCAAATTATTTTTTCATATTTCGACCTATGTTCCTTAGGGAAAGTTGTTCAGTTTCACGTACTGGTTCACCCCTTAAAATATTCTCAGCTAATTTTTTTACACCTTATATATCACTATTTACCTGCTGTATGACCACACGGCTAGTATGAGGCAGCTGGCGATGGCGATCATTTGCCCCACTGCTACTACTGTCTGAATACCTAATGCTGAACCGAGCACACTTAGCAAGTAACCTGGAACAAGCATCATTCATAAAATATAAATACTAGTTTCCGCCCAGCGATTTACCCGCTGCCACTCATTTTCCCGTGGTAATAGTTGTTTTCCCGCAGTAAAAAGTGGCCTATGTGTTATTCCAGGTTACACTCTACCTGTGTTCCAAATTTCATCCAAATCGGTCAAGCCGTTTGAGCGTGAAGAGGTAACAATCATACATTCACACACACAAACTCTCAGATTTATAATATTAGTACGGATATACACGACTGCTTTCTGAGATAAAGACTAGCTTATGACATTTGGGATAATAAAAAGATAGAATTAGTCGCCGGGTATTAGTTGCAAAACTAACCCGGTAGATGGAGCCGTGCCACGCGTTACTGGCATTAAAATGCACTTGCAAAATTGGCGGGCAAGGAACGAGCTGCGGTAGCCCAGATGGAAGAGGCGTCGCCACGAGTAATGGCGAAAGTCGCAGGTTCAAATCCTGCCCGCGCTTGAAAATTTTGCAAGTTTTCATAAAACTCTGGATAATGTAAAAAAAAATCCGATTCAATTCCTATTCGAATGTGTTCATTGGTAACGAGTTGCAGCACTTTAAAGAATCTGATAAACAGACACTCGCGTTCTAATGACCCCCATTATATGACAGTTGCATAAACTACTATTAGTCATACGAGTAATTAGGTGAGACAAAGATTTTGCATCTTAATAAATGGTTAATTAATACATACATACATACACATATCACGCCTATAATCCCTTGCAGGGTAGACAGAGCGTAAACGGCTGCAAAAACGGACAATTACGCCACGTCTGACAAACATTTGAGGGTTATTCGGAAAATTGTGTATCGCCATAGTGACAGGTTGTCAGCCCATCGCCTAAAATTGCAATACACACCCTCGAGTCCTTTCGTCGCCTCTTACGACTCCCACGGGAAAGAAATGGGGTGATGCTATTCTCAGCCGGCATCACACGACAAAATAAATCTAGGGAAGTATAATTAATAATATGTTTTTAGGGAGCCGAAATAGGACAACACTTTAAAATTGAGACTCGTAGTTCAAGTGCGGTATCATATGAAAGGGCTCGTCTGACTCGCACTTGGCTGGTTTTTCGTAAATTATAGTTTCGTGAAATGATCCCCTGAATGGCAGCTTTGCAATGGTTTTTATAGCACGTTTCTAAACGCATACAACCCTAATCTCTTCAAAGTAAGAGTGAACAGGCTTCTTCTGGGTGAGCTCGCTCCATCTTAGACTCTGTCTCTGTCCTATGACCTAGACTAGAGTCAAGAGCAAACCCATCACTAATAAAAATAAAAATAAAGTTCACACAATGCCAATATGGACAGGGAAGTAGTAAGGGAAGTGGGCAGCGCGAGTGTGTGAACATGTTACTCGCGCTGCTACTCGTCATGCCGCTGCCACTTCGCGTGCTCCCGTGAGTGTTGCTTTTCGTTCGCGAGTCAAAGGAACGGCAGCACGAACGAGAATTGAATGTTTTGCTATCTCGCTCACTCATATTGTAAGTATATCGAGCAATATTCGCGACAGCGGCAGGAGCAGGTGTATGGTGTGAACGTGCTGTCTCTCTCTCTTTTCGTGTGGGACACCGAGTCATCCAACGACCCGATGAACCCAGAGTTTTTCAACCGCCTACTACCACTAGTAGGCCTCTGACATGGTTGTGTTACGACCGCCGTCTAAGTGCTGTAAGAACTACATACCTAATATGGCCATGACGGCGTAGACGGCGGGCGTGCCGGCCAGACGGAACAGATTCTTGCCCTCGTTGTGAGCGCGAAGCAGCTCGAACTTCTCTTCCAATTCCTGGAATAAACAATGGGAGTTTTTCTGTTGACAGTTCTGTTGATAGTTCTGAATGTCAAACCAGAGGGCACTGTGCTAAACTGAAAATTTGACGTTTCAATATGGCTGGCGGCAGCCATAGTTTTGTCTCAGGTTCCGTTTCACGTTGTGTACGTTACTAGTTTTAGTTTGATTTGCTTGTTTTGTACAAAATATTTTGTTTTGTATTTGATTTGTTCAAAATATACTTGTCGTCTTGCTATTATATTGAGTGTCATACATGTAAGCAAACAAAAAATCTATAAGAAATGTAGAACGATTACATAAATTCAAAATAAAGAATATTTTGTAAAGTAATTCAGATTATCATGTAAAGGTACGTTATTTCAATTAAGCTAAGCGCCCTCTACATGACACTCAAGAATCTCTAGAAAATTTCCCATTGGAAAATAGTCATGAAAATCTTGCCCAGTTTACACAGAATGTTATCTGCATTTCGTTTAATACCATTACTCTTCCCTAGGTCTGCTGTAAGAAATTTCTTATTAGAAATAAGCAGTGCCTGTTGTGTCTGTATTCTTTATGTGTTTTTCTCTTTACTGTTCCTGTGTACAATAAATCGTAAATAAATAATGTTATGGATTTTTATGTATGTATGTTATAAATTTATTGCACCAAATAAATCACAAATAACAGAAAAGGTAAGGCACAAACGCGGACTTATCCCATTAAGGGATCTTTCCCAGTCAACCTTTAAAAATCCAGGGGACATAGTTTTATAGTCATAATTGCAACGGGTTTTTGACGGGTGCTTTTTCTATGAATAGTGTAAGTTTAAAATTAAATACTGTTATAGATTTTTAGGAAAAAGTTATTGCAGCCTCTGTACGCCAGTATTATTATCTATTCTTATGCCTCTGTCTTTATTAAAGTACAGCCGTTCCAATAAGTCGTATTTGAAAGCTGTCATCTCCATAAAGAGATGTCAAAAAAGGAAAATGGAACCTCTGCCATAGTATTATCACGAATATGATAGCTGTCAAATACGACTTATTGGAACGCCGGTACTTAAATCGAGTGAAAGAGAAATCTTTAGAGCTAAGATGGTTGGTAGTCAATGGAATTCCTATGAGAAATTATTATTTAGTGCAAAGCAACTTTTTGAGAACAATTTTTTTGTTTGTTTTTTAGTCTTCTGGATGAACTCGTTTCAGTTTCAACTCGATTTTTATTTACCTTTTAATTAAATTAAAAATAGAGTAATACAAACTCCTACTGGTAAAAAATGAATTTTGACTATTATAGCTGTTTGCAAACTTGTCAACCACCATCTTCTGTTTCCTATAAATGCACGTATCGCCTTATATTTCGTACATGATGTTCTTCTTCCAATTACCTCGGCTGAAGATATGGTTAAGTTCCCCCGGAAATGTTACTTGCGGCCTTATTGCTAGAAATTTCTACCAGGCAACCTTAGAGTAGATATATAATAATAAACATACTTTTTCACGTTGTACTTTATGTTCGTTTACTGCCTGTAATGCTATGGCGGCCTTATTGCTTAATATGAAAATTTCTACCAGACAACTTAAGAAGTTTAAAAAAAATCATACCTTTTCAAGTTGCACCTCATAACTATTCGCAAACTCGTCTCCCCCCATTTTCCGTTTACTATGGAAGGCGTGGATCGCCTTATTCTTGGCTCTGTGATGTTCCTCTTCCAATTTCCTCGGTTGAAGATAGGGTTTGGTTCCTCCGCAAATGTCCTCCATGACAGTGTCATACACCTCCTTGGCTTCGGCCACTGCTGACAGGTTGTTGGCTTCTGCTGTTGCCTGGAAGAAATGTTTAGAAAAATAACGTTGTTACGGAAAGTGCCTGTTTTGTTCCGAGGAATTGAAATAAAAAAGTTATAGGTCCATTTTCGAAGATAGACTCGATTTCTTAAAGGGGTATTAAGATATAATATTTTTTTGAGTTTGCACAACTATTACTCATCACAATAAAACAATTTTAAACGGATTTAAGTTGTAAAATCCAAAATTAACACAACTTAAATCCGTTTAAAATTGTTTTGTTGTGATGGGTATTAAGTTGTTGAATGACTCAATTATTGAGTCGGTCACTAAGTCACCAAATAAGTCTTGGACCGACAAACAAATTGATCTTTCTTTAAAGTGCAACATTGGCGTGTTTCTTCGAATGTTACACAAAGTCGACGGACGACCAGCTCTTGATGTTATCATTGGCCTCACACGTCTGTGACAGACGATGTTAGAGCGGGACATAAAGTCGACGGACGTCCCAAACATGTTCCGAGTGTCGAATATCGTGTTCGTGTCGAGGCACTTACTTATTTACTTTTTATTTTACTTATTAACCGCCTTCAAAAAAAGGAGAGGATTAAATGACAAAAGAAATATAGATTCGAATAATGACTCGATTTCTTAGAGGGATATTCAGTACCTACTTGAATGATTCAATTATTATGTTGGTCATTTAATCAAGTAATAACCCTACTGTCTTGGATCGACGAACAATTTGATTTTCGTTTAAAGTGGAACATTGCTTGATTCTTAGCATGTTACACAAAGTCGACCAGTGCTTGGCGTGCCTAAATGAAATTAGTTTTAGTTATGTGTCAATGGCCTGTCAGCGAGACATTTTGATCATTTCGTAATCTGCTAACAGCTTGAAGGGGGTATATTATATATGTTCCTTGGTTTGAAGTATAGAAAAACATAGTGGCTATATAATAAATATAACCATTGTAATGCTAACGACTGTCAGTTGTCATTATGATAACTGACAGTCGTTAGCATTACAATGACTAAAAATAAGAGAATCGGGGCCAAGAACGACCAGATCCTGATCTTAGACTTGGATATAAAGTCGACGTACGTCCCGAACTTGTTCTCAGTGTCGGACATCGTGTCGAGGCACGTCTCAATGCTTACTTATTTACTTTTTAACTGACTTCCAAAAAAAAGGAGGTTCTCAATTCGTCGCAATGTTTTTTGTTTCTATTATTTTAATACGATGCCGTGTAATGCCGGCTTAGAATAGCATCACCCCATTTCTTTCCCGTGGGAGTCGTAAGAGGCGACCAAGGGACTTGACGGTTACATATGTGTATTACAATTTTAGGCGATGGGCTGACAACTTGTTATTATAGCGATACACAATTTTTCGAATGACCCTTAAATATTTGCCAGACGTGGCGTAAATGGCTTTTTTTGCCCCGCTACCCCGTAAGGGATAATAGGCGTGATATGTGTGTATTTTAATACAAAGATTTATCTCGCGCTTCTAACTCTTCAGCGAAACGTCAAACGTAGACTAAAGTAGGTGCGCATCTTAGCGACTGTAGATAAATTGTCTATGGTCTAGACTTGTTTTGCACTCGCGGGGCGAATATTAGCACCTATAGACAAAACTCGCTCTGACGTCACTAGCGTAGAGATATGTCGCAGTCGCGGTGCGCGTGTTAGCACTGCCGTTGACATACAAAGAACTTACCTCTAAAATGGTCTTCGGTTCAGGCAGTTCAGTTCCGTTGAATATGTTCATGTACGCTCTGAAGTACAGCAACAGATCCTTGGCCCTCACTTTCTGTCCCTCGATCCTCTTGGGCACCAGGTTCTCAGGAGATAACAGCATGGGTATCAGCTGTCTTAGAGAGGTCTTGAATTCTGGGCTTATGTCTGTGAAGAGATAAAGAATAATGGGATTTATACAAGTTACCACAGAATGTCATTAAAATGAGTGACAAGTTAATAGAGAGTGTTCATATATCATAAAGTTTATTGCACACCATATGGTCAAACAAGATCTTACAGGATAAAAGTATCACAAATGGACCCAGGAGGGCTGAACAAATTAAAATTTCACCCAATATTTTGTATAGATACAGGTTGAATCAATTACAGTTAAAATTACATACTTAATTTAGCTTATAAATAAAATGAGAATTAAATTCCATACAAAAACAACAAACAATTTGATTTAACTTCAAAATTAATTTCTAGGTGCATATGTGTTGAACATCAAACAAATGCTTCTGATATTTTGTGATTTGTTTTTGTTTATTATACCTAGTAAAGAAGATCTTTTGTCGTATGAGACACCAAGTAGATAAACGACCCTATGAGTCCTGTTGTCAAAGTTTTTAAACCGTTTGCCATCACTAGGTCTCAGGACTCGCTTATTAGTTGTTTCATTGTCGTTTCATCGTTCTCATTGTTAGTCCTGCTGTCTTCACTATCTGTAGGTATTTTATATTGCAGTGGAGTAATATATCTCAAGATGGATTTTAGAACAACTAATTACATGTGTATCGATACCTACTACCACCTACTTCTTGCCCCGCGTCCCAAAAGTTATCAGGTTTGCCTATAGATGTACAATTTGTCATAACCAACGTGGATGATTCGGTGTCCCACACGAAACGAGAGAGAGAATATCTAATTAATAAAACCTGTAATTGGCTTTTTGGCTTTACCATTGGTGTGTAAAATGTTATGATAGCTGTTGGTTTTCAAAAAATATAAAATGTCAAAAAAATCATAACCAACCTGCAAGACTCCCGTTGAATTCTGGATTGGTGGCGACGTTCAGCCCCGGGTGCGGCATGAGGAAGCACGCCAGCTCCTCGAAGCATGACGCGATGTGGCGTCTCAGGGTCTGCAGCTCCGCGTGTTGACCCTCGTGCACCTGCAAATGTAGCTACTGCTGGAAAAGATGGCGGCTTGGTATGACGAAAGTTAGAACCGGTTAATAATACGCATGTAAACTACACGCTTTAAAAATCTTGACTATCGTTTTCAGTTGGTGGTGGCGTAAAGTTACATGCCGTGTAATGAACCTGGCCAGCCTTGTGGCAGTGCCTTTATTTTTATTTGTTTATACCGCCCGAGCCGGTTTTCTATTGGGAGACTACAAAATTTGTTATGAAAAAAGACGATTTTGTGATACATATTTCTTTTTTTTACAATGACGGTTCATGACGTCAATAAGTGATAATACTATCACAAAATAGAGAATGTACAGAAGGATCACTCGGCCCTATTTTCGATTATTTCCGCTTTCGGCAAGGGCTGCCACAGTTTTCTTACCGATTTTATTCAATGGAGTAGGTATTTAAATATACAGGGAGTAACAGAAAAGCCGAAAGGTGCTCATGAAACTGAACAACTTTCCCCATTTCCCCACTTTGACCTCCTTTCGGCTTGATATACCCTTTCTGTTACTCCCTGTATTTACATAACGTAGACTACCTACATAGCACTATTATTATGAAATGGGGAATGACGAGTAGGTAGATATCTGCTCTGGGACTGTTGAGACTGAACATCACCCCATTTCTTTCCCGTGGGAGTCGTTAAAGGCAACTAAGAGACTTGAGGGTGTGTATTGCATTTTTAAGCCATGGGCTGGCAACCTGTCACTATGGCGATACACAATTTTCCGAATGACCCTTAAATTTTTGTCAGACGTGGCGTAAATACCCGTTTTTGCAACCGCTTACGCTCTGCCTACCCCGCAAGGGATAATAGACGTGATATGTGTATGTATAATGTATGTACGTTAAAAATGAAAAGTTGCTTTATTTAAGTAGAAACTCAAATCACATTATGAACAAATATACTTATTAGAGTTATTAATTCTGTTTGTTCTTTTATGTAAGCAAGTTTTTATTTTTGTTGGTACAAAATATTATAGGAACATTGTACAAATCACATCGTATACTAATAAACCTATTTATATTTATGTGAAGCCATTTTGCACGTCCGCACCAAACGCGGTTGACACTCGACTACAAGTGTGTTTGGATTGGTTTGGATTTCCTTGTAAACGGCGACGTGTCAAATTGTGGCGAGTTTCGTGACGTTTGCTTGAAGTGAGCTCTCTGTATTCGGCGCGCAGCCGCCAATACTTACTTTGTGATGCTATCCTACATTGAATAAAGAATGTTAATTTCTAGTAAAAGCCAGCCGTATTTTATATGATAAAATCACGTTTTTCTGTGATTGGGAAAACAAGATGGCGCCTTGGTTTGCAAAAACATGGTGTAGTCATGGTTAAATCTATGAAGATGGTGCCTTTATTTCGAGTTAAGATGCCTATACCTATTTGATTTGATGGTGTGTTTAACTTAATGAAGATATTTTTACTTTATTTGATTAGAGCCGTGTGATGCCGGCCTAGAATAGCATCACTCCATTTCTTACTCATGGGTGTCGTAAGAGGCGACTAAGGGACTCGAGGGTGTGTATTGCAATTTCAGTCGATGGGCTGACAACCTGTCACTATAGTGATACACAGTTATCTGATTGACCCTCAAACTTTTGTCAGACGTGGTGGTAATATCCATTTTACGGCCGTTAACGCTCTGCCTACCCCGTAAGGGATATAGGCGTGATTTATGTATGTATTTATGTTTGATTAATACACACACACACATATATATCACGCCTGATATCCCTTGCGGGGTAGGCAAAGCGTAAACGGCCGCCAAAAACGGCCATTTACGCCACGTCTGACAAATATTTGAGGGTCATTCGGAAAATTGTGTATTACCATAGTGACAAGTTGTCAGCTCATCGCCTAAAATTGCAATACACACCCTCGAGTCTCTTAGTCGCCTCTTACGACTCCCACGGGAAAGAAATGGGGTGATGCTATTCTAAGCCATCACACGGCATCATATTTGAATGATAATTGTATGTTCAGATATTGAAAACGTAGCTTTACGTAGGTCATCTGGAAGAAATTTCTTAGTAGAAACAAGTTGTCCTGTTGTATCGTTATTCTCTGTATGTGTTTCTCTTGTAATGTTTTTGTGTACAATAAACAGTAAATAAATAAATAAACTTACGCCTGCCTATACCTACCTCCAGTCTCTTGGCAAGAAGTCTTCTTCCTCCATCAGCTCCGTAAGCATACTCGTAAGGGAAGCTCCAGTCTCTGACGAGGAACTGTAACCGCTGGAAGGGCTTCCCGCCGTTGCTTTGCGCGGCCAGTCTGCCGTATTCCGTGAACAGCTGGAATTTAAAAAAAACTAGTTTTCTGGTCGGGCGACTCGAAGCGTAAAATATTCAGTTCTGCCACATAGGTAATATTTCAACAGACCACCTTTAAGTAACTAGTCTGTGCGAAAGGAGAATAGACATTTAAATTGAATGCGCCTCTGTGCCTCAGTATGAGAAATGTCAAAGCAATTTATGAAAAAAATAGGTTTGAATTCGGGTTAAAAATTATCTTAACTTACCATAAATTAGCCATTATTTTGATCGTCGCCTTATTTTGACAGATAACAGGTATTTTGCATGAAATTATGAGACATGACACGACAAAAATATCTCCTATCCTTTTCTAAACCTATTTGACGGAAAGTGACAGCACTAATTTAAGGCAAGTAAGGAGAATTTATAGATCACGTATTTTGCATGAAATTATGAGACATGACACGACTAAAATATCTCCTATCCTTTTCTAAACCTATTTGACGGAAAGTGACAGCACTAATTTAAGGCAAGTAAGGAGAATTTATAGATCACGTATTTTGCATGAAATTATGAGACATGACACGACGAAAATATCTCCTATCCTTTTCTAAACCTATTTGACGGAAAGTGACAGCACTAATTTAAGGCAAGTAAGGAGAATTTATATCCCGAATTGAGACCATTAGTTCACTTTTTTCCCGCGCGTATTCTCTTTCTGCACAGACTCTACATGATCGTAATGATTGAATTTCTAGACCAATAAAAAGATGAATACAAAAATCAGTGCCTTGAATATTCTGATCATAGGTATCCTATATCTTCAGGGCGTCCGGTTAATTAAACGCATGTAAATAACACGCTTTAAAAATCTTGACTTCCATTTGAAACACATGTCGTTTTAAGATGGTAGTGGTGTTAAGTTACATACCGTGTGATTATTCTAGCCAGCCCCGAGGCAGAGCCTTTATTTTATTTTTAATGAAGCTCGAGCCGGTTTTCTATTATGACGTTACAAAATTGTTATAAAGTAAAGAAAATAAAATAAACATACAACCTTAAAGTATTAAGCAAGAACTTTGTTTAAAAGATAGCAAGTAGGTATTGCACAACAACAGATGTGCTTGGTCCCCAAACTAGGATTCCCTGTACTATGCAGGTCTTTCAGATAAGTTTATTTAGAACTTAAAGTATACGTCTATCGGGCTATAAGGCTCACGATACCTGTAAATGTTGCAGATCATCCTCCTCAATGTTTTGTGACAGGTTGTAGATCTGCACGGATGACAGCATGGTGGACAGAGCGAACACTGTCGCGTTGTCGCGCACGGTGGACTCGCTGTCAAACGTGCCTTGCGTGTCCATCAGTAGGATCACTATCTGGAACACACGGTACAGGATGCGCCATAAACTTGTGTGTAGAATCTGTATATTTTTTGTCGCTGTACAATTAAAAGTACTATTTCAATTGTAGAGCGACAATATATTATAGTTTTAGTTTATTTCATAAACTTCTTGGGTGAGCTCGCTCTATCTTAGACTCTGTATGTATGTATGTTAGGTAAATTATACAATATACGTATAAGGTGTAAAAAAATTAACTAAGAATATTTTAAGGGGTGAACCAGTACGTGAAACTGAACAACTTTCCCCAAGGAACATAGGTCGAAATATGAAAAAATTATTTGACCCTCCCATACTTAGTGTGTTACCCGGCCGGAATAATTTGTATGGGAGGGCCAATTTTTTTTTCATATTTCGACCTATGTTCCTTGGGGAAAGTTGTTCAGTTTCACGTACTGGTTCACCCCTTAAAATATTCTTAGTTAATTTTTTTACACCATGTATATTACATTAGATTTTAATAGGTAGGTAGGTACGTGTTTATTTTTATCAATAACATACACATATCACGCCTATAATCTCTTGCGGAGTAGGCAGAGCGTAAACAGCCGGAAAAAAACGGACATTTACGCCACGTCTGACAATGATATGAAGGTAATTCGGAAAATTGTGTATCGCCATAGCGACAGGTTGTCAGACTATCGCCTAAAATTGCAATACACCCTCGAGTCCCTCAGTCGCCTCTTACGACTCCCACGGGAAAGAAATGGGGTGATGCTATTCTATGCCGGCATCACACGGCAAAACAACAGCACAATATATAAACTTGTGTGTAGAATCTGTATACAGTACCGACTATTAAAAAAAAAGTACTATTCTACATAAAAAATATAGAAACCAAATTGTATACATTCCAAACAACGATGGAATCAAGGTTTTCGTCTATCGCTTGGGCCACCGAGTCAGTGAACGACCCGATGAACCCTAGCGTCAGAGGCAAGGATTATTCGCCCAAACTTTTAACTACCTAAAAAGTTGAATTAGATAGAAAGGTATTTAGCTTCTTCCGCACTTATAATGGCTAGTAATGCAGCTAGTTGAATGCACCACGCGTAGGACCGCAAGTCAATGCAAATGCACAAGCGACTTTACTCGCACTACTTCCACCGTTTTACACTCTACACGTGTTTCGCCCCTCCACGGAGCATCATCAGGAGATGTTCGACAGTCGACTTCCGAGCACTGACTGTCAGTGGTGCATTCAACTAGCTGCATTACTAGCCATCATAAGTGCGGAAGAAGCTAAATACCTTTCTATCTAATTCAATCAAGATGGACTTCCGCAAAGTAACGCCTGATACAATTACTTACCTAAAAAGTTACTCAGCGTCAATAATTTCTCATTGTTTTTAGACCTTACCTTTTCCCCATTTTCCAGAGTAGTCTTGAAAGGCTGGGACCACAGGAGTAGGCCCGTGGTATCCCTCTCGGAGCCCCCTCGCCAACTGAATCCTTTCAGCGGATCTTTCTCAGACCCCAGCCACTCGCCACCAGTTTCGCCAAGGTTGTACTGGAAGAAAAAGAAGTTGGTATGTTTTCATACAAAAGCAAATACCTCTATTACAAGATTGCAGTTATTAAATTAAGCAATAAAAGAGATAACATTGTAAACACACGGTAAATTCTTTCGGACGTGTGATTTAGAATGATGCAAATAAAGACTTATAATTTTTGGGGTGGTATGGGATCTACCTCCTAGCGGTCCACCCCGGGCAACGGCAACACAGGCTTGCCTGTGGATAAGTCCGGCTGAACGATCCCACCAAGCGGTGGAAGGCTCCGTAAGGGGCCGCCTGGCTTGCGACCACCATCCCACCGAAGTCTGGCGCCAAGTAGCCTAGCTGCGTTCCGTCAGTGTGTGGGAGTGCCAGTGCCTTAACAGGCTTCTTCTGGGTGAGCTCGCTCCATCTTAGACTCTGTCTCTGTCCTATGACCTAGACTAGAGTCAAGAGCGAACCCATCATTAATAAAAAAAAAATAAAAAAAAAATTATAGAAATTAATACCAAAAGTCGCCGTTTTTAGGCACTTTTTATCATAACGTTAATTACAGCGAATTGAGTTCGCTGTAACTCATTGAGTTTGCTGGTCCTAATTATTCTAAAAACTTGAGCAACAGACATTCTGATAGATTGTTTGTATATGTTTTTACTTTTGTGAAGAGGTGCCACTGGCGTGAACGGTCACCAATACACTCGCCTTAAACGACATTTCGCGACATGGTGAAGATGCTGGGATCTAATCCTCTCTATGGGATTTAATACTCAATTGACGTACCTTGTGGTGCATATATACCGCAGGAAGGACTTGCCCTTGCGGAAGGCTCCAGCCACAGATATCACCACCTTCAATCCTTGACATCGTCTAGCAACAGCAGTTACCTGAGTGACCAGTGACTTATAGAGGACTACAGGAGTCTACAGCTCGCTACATGAAGACACATACCTTGTGGTGCATATACCGCAGGAAGAAGTCCAGCAGGAAGGACTTGCCCTTGCGGAAGGCTCCAGCCACGGATATCACCACCTTCAATCCTTGATACCGTCTAGCAACAGCAGTTACCTGAGTGACCAGTGACTTATAGTGGACTACAGGAGTTTAGGGATCGCTACATGAAGACATACCTTGTGGTGCATATACCGCAGGAAGAAGTCCAGCAGGAAGGACTTGCCCTTGCGGAAGGCTCCAGCCACGGATATCACCTTCAATCCTTGATACCGTCTAGCAACAGCAGATCCCTGAGTGACCAGTGACTTATAGTGAACTACAGGAGTCTAGAGCTCGCTACATGAAGACACATACCTTGTGGTGCATATACCGCAGGAAGAAGTCCAGCAGGAAGGACTTGCCCTTGCGGAAGGCTCCAGCCACGGATATCACAACCACACTCCTGTCCTTCACATCTTCACGCAGCAGTAGCTCCGTCAGGGCATCCTCATCGAGGTTGAAGGTGTGTTCAGGTCCTGGAGTCACCACCTGGATCCCTCGACCCGATTCGAGGGTCTCGATTTTGGCTACAAGGTTATGAGGTGAAATGAAAACAATTAATTAAAACGATCGATCTATTCGCATAAATAGTCATTTAGGACATTGCAGGGTGAACCAACTGATTGTCCAAAAAGAAATGGTACCGTGCTTCGGCACGTTAAGCTGTCGGTCCCGGTTGCTTTCTATGATTACTTAGACGGCGGTCGTAACACAACCATGTCAGAGGCCTACTTGTGGTAGTAGGTGGTTGAAGAACTCTGACACTAGGGTTCATCGGGTCATTGGACGACTCGGTGTACCACACGAAAAGAGAATAGTCACGTAACATAGTCTGTGGCACAGTCGCGAAAACTGCAATGTTTTACTATACTTCTCAGTGCATTTTATCACGTGCCGTGTAACGCCGGCTTAGAATAGCATCACCTCATTTCTTTCCTATGTGAGTCGTAAGAGGCGACTAAGGGACTCGAGGGTGTGTATTGCAATTCAAGGCGATGGGCTGACAACCTGTCACTATGGCGATACACAATTTTCCGAATGACCCTCAAACTTGTCTGACGTGGCGTAAATGTCCGTTTTTTGCGGCCGTTAACGCTCTGCCTACCCCGCATGGGATTATAGCCGTGATATGTGTATTTTTTATGAAGAATCTACTTCATAAAAAATTAAGTAGATTCAATGAAGTATTGATTTTAAACCACTGACCTCTATATATACATTTTAAACGTGTTTTAAACCAATACAATTATGTCAAAATCTGGCAGTAAATTTTTATTTTGAATGTTGTGCGGTTGAAATTGTGGGACACGGCTTAATAATAGTTAACATTTATAGAATACCACAGCAAACGATACCTCATGTCGGTACATTTATATTTAAACTGGATAAACTATTGTTTTGCTTGACTAGCGCATATAAGCGGAAAAAGATTGTGGTATGCGGGGATTGGAATATAGATTTACTTAAAGAGTCGACGTTTTCTAGAGATCTTGTAGAGGTTTTAAAGACCTACAATTTAATGCCACACATAAAAGCTCCGACAAGAGATAATAGCTGTATAGATCAAATTGCTAGCAATATACATAAACCGGATGCAGAAATACACACTCTTGCACTTTCAGATCACGAAACGGCTCAGTCGATCACAATTAAAACAAATTTTAAACCACCTATTTCTACTTGGTTCGAGTTCAAACGAGATTTCAGCGCCGACAACATACGAAAATTTCACGAATGTATGGCGGCCTTGTCATTCTCGGAGGTTTATGATGCAACTATGGCTTTTAATCATTTACACGATACTATTCAGCTTTACTACGATTTGTGCTTTCCGATTGTGAAAGTAAAGCGTAGCAATCGCCAAAAACGCGTAAAATGGCTGACAAAAGGTCTAAAAATGGCTAGCAAATCAAAGCGTCATCTATATTTAAAATATCGAATGGAAGGCAGAAACAAACCTCTCAATAAGCAAGCCTACAAAAAGTATAATTCAATTTTTAAAAAATGCATCACTCTATCCCAAAAATTAAGTAACTCTAAGTACATTCAAAGCCAACCTAATAAATGTAAAGCTACGTGGGAAACTATTAGTTCAACCGTGCCTAAAAACATAGAAAACATTGGAATTAAGATATTAAAACACGACAATAAATCATACTCTGATCCCCAGACCATAAGTAATATTCTTAATAACTTTTTCATCAATCATACTAGAGACCACACAACTGTATTTAAAAATAAGTACACAAATAACATCAAAGGTATCAATAATACGATCTTTCTCAGGCCGGTCTGCGTTAGTGAAGTAACTAAAGTTATATTAGCCCTGAAGAATAGTAATGCTACAGGATACGACGAAATCAGAACGAGCGTGATTAAACTGTGTGCTCCATATCTTAGCGGCCCATTAGCACACATAATGAATTTATCTTTCGATACAGGTGTTTTTCCGGAAAAGTTAAAGATATCAATAATCAAACCCCTCTTTAAAAAAGGCGATAGAGCCGATCCAAATAATTATCGTCCAATTACATTAGTACCCATTTTTTCAAAAATTTTAGAAAGACTTATGTAGGTACACAAGATTAAATGATTTTCTTTCAAAACACAAAGTCTTATGCGAACAACAATATGGTTTTAGAAAGGGGCTATCAACGTCACTCGCATGTTTCAATCTAATAAAAACAGTATGCGAATCCATCAACAACAAAACACCAATATTGTCACTGTTTCTAGACTTGAGTAAGGCATTCGACTTTGTCAACCATTCTCAACTCTTACGAAAACTAGACTTGTATGGCATTAGAGGGAAAGCTCTTGACTGGATTCGTTCATTTCTTTCAAACAGACGTCAATGTACAGAGGTGACTTGTATAGAGAACAATGGAAGATGTTTTGTTAGACAAAATCACAAATCACCCCTGAAAGTAAATGGCACTGGAGTACCTCAGGGGAGTGTGCTCGGACCTCTGTTGTTTTTGATCTATGTAAATGATCTCCCTGCTATAATACCTCATAAATGTTTACTCTTTGCAGACGACACAACAATATTGATAAAATGTAATGATAGATCACAGTGGGAGTCAACAGTAAATAACGTAGTAGTAAATATAATTGATTGGATGAACGATAATAAACTTAAAGCAAATATAGACAAAACCAAAGTAGTGCAATTCCGCAATTATAAAGCCAGTTTAATCCCTATGAATATCGCGTATAATAATTCCCAAATTGAGCAAGTAAATAAATTTAAATTCTTAGGTTTTACAATCGATGAGCATATAAATTGGAAAAACCATGTCGATGACGTATGCAGTAGATTAAGCCGATTTGTTTTTGCACTGAGAAAACTAAGAAATACTGTGTCACAGGAAGCAGCCTTATCTGCATATCACGGCTATGTTTCATCGGTACTCCGTTATGGAATCATATTGTGGGGCAATTCTGTTGATTGTGATCGCGCATTTAAAGTTCAGAAAAGGTGCGTTCGTGCAATATGTAATGCTGGTTTCACAGACTCGTGCAGGCTCTGGTTCAAAACACTAAAAATATTACCATTTGCATGCATCTATATTTATGAAATAGTTCTGTTTGTTAAACTGCATCCAAATTATTATAAAAAACTTAAAGATGTCCAAAAAAAACATCTACGTTCAATGTATATACATTTACTGCACCAACCTTCAAGTCGCACTAATATTTATAAGAAAAATGTATATAATATGAGCATTGTACTATTTAATAAACTGCCAAATGATATTAAATTGACTGATAGCATTAATTTATTTAAATCTAAATTATTTAATTGGTTATTGACAAATTGTTTTTACAGTGTAGGGGAATATATGAACCATACTTGACATTAATTATACCTATGAACTAAATTCAACTATTTATAAAATTAATCTTTTTTCTTTGACATTTGTATATTTAATCTGTTTATTTGACATTTGTGTAATTACTTATTTTTTATTTGACATCTTTATAATTAATCAATACTGAACTATTTCTTGTTTTATTTAAATTGTAATTTTTAATGTTTAAATATAATTGACATTGTATAACTAAATTTGCACGCTTGAAGCAAGCAGAATACTGTACTGGACCCTAATTTAAGACCTTATTATGTATTGACATGTATTCTTGCAAATAAATAATTTCTAATTTCTATCTTTCTAGGTATCTATCTACTGAACTAAAGTAAAAATATCACATTGTTTATACTTGTACTCATTCATTGACAGCATTGACTGACGTGCCTATCAAAACACTGAAACGTTTACTGTTGTTTTTTAAACCCAAGCTTATTAATGACGAAATAATTTATGCACTAATTAGGAATCTTATTAGAGTTTTGCCTGAAATTTGCATACAATAGAATACATCGTTTTATTTAACGACTAGATTTTCGCCCAGCGGTTTCACCCGCTGCCACTCATTTTCCCGTGGTAATAGTAGTTTTCCCGCGGTAAAAAGTAGCCTATGTGTTATTCCAGGTTATAATCTACCTGTGTTCCAAATTTCATCCATATCGGTCAAGCCGTTTGTGCGTGAAGGGGTAACAAACATACATACACACACACAAACTCTCCGATTTATAATATTAGTTCTAGCCGGTTTGCGCAATGAATGACTATGATCGAATTATTTGTATGATGAATTTGCTTGTAAGTGTAATAGAGTATATAAGTAGGTTTATTATATTTCATTGGGATCCAGTACCTACCTATTGTCAGGCGGTTCGGCTTAGTAGATTTTGAAAAGGTAGTGTAAGGCTATTCGTTCGTATACAAGGAGTAATAAAAAGGATATACAATACACACACACACACACACATATCCCGCCTATAAAACCTTGCGGGGTAGGCAGAACGTAAACTCCCGCCAAAAACGGTCATTTACACCACGTCTGACAAATATTTTAGGGTCATTTGGATAATTGTGTTTCGCCATATTGACAGGTTGTCAGCCCATCGCCTAAAATTGCAAAACACACCCTCGAGTCCCTTAGTCGCCTCTTGCGACTCCCACGTAATAGAAATGGGGTGATGCTATTCTAAGCCGGCATCACACGGCAATCTAAGCCGGCATCACACGGCAAAAAGGATATAATAAGCCGAAATTACGTCAAAGTACTCATAAAACTGAACAATATTAAAAAAGAAATTGGACCTCCCATACAAAATTGCCGGTCAGCTGGGTAATTTACGATGGCCGGTCTAAAATTAAAATAATTTTTTTTAATGTTCCATAGGGAAAGTTGTTCAGATGAACTCCTTTTAGTACGGGTCCTATTCGGTAAGTACGATACCATCTGGCAGAAAGCATGAAATTTGGTATATATGTAGCTTACAGATGTGTGCTTCAGGAAAAGAAGGGAACCAGGTAGAGACCCTCCTGGTTCCCCCCCTTCTCCCCCCTTTTATGCCCCAATTTTCAGTTTTTCGGATTTTTATTTAAAACGACTAAAGATAGAAGAAAACCGTCAAGGCAAAAAATATTCCTTATAAAATTGTCTATATACCAGTCTTTGGAAGTATGTTGATACGATTTATAGTTTTCAAGATATGCTTACATTTATTTTATTATTGCAAGAAATAATGACTTTAATATTAAGATGACACCATAAACGAGCTCCCACGGAGTTGATGGGATGGGGTGGGAGAGTTCAGGTGGAAGGAGGGAATAGGAGGGGGGGGGGCGCTCGTTGTGTGATATGTATGTATGTATTATATGAATATATTAATATACTTATATGTTATCATTAAATGTTATTATATTTTGCGAATGCATTGGTATAACGAACGTATTAGTGCCAGGTTTTGAGTGACTAAGTAAAACATAAGTCTAGGATATTAATTTATTACCCTACCAGATCCTTTCGTCCAGATTGCTGAGAACTTGCCGCCTGGCCATAATTTGCCATGGTCGGTTGGGAAATCTTTAAATAGACCTCGGACTCAGACCGGCCGGAGCAAGGAAAACATGACCAAGTGGGGTTTCTTGAAGGGTTCCGATGTAAACTGTTTGTGTGATGGAATTCAAAGAACCACCTAACATTGTATCCTGCGTGCTCTAGCACCTGCACGCAGGACGATCTTATGACAGCGTCTCTCAGCGCTATCGTCGTAGCCAAGTTCTGGGCCGCGACGGTGTAGTGTCTGCCATCGACACGCTAAGAAGAAGATTAATTTATAACATATTTATTCAATTATAATCAAAATTATCTCCTACGCACTTGCAAAGGCCAGTACAAGGAAGCCCTGACATCCTGCATTGGCACCGACCCCTACTGCAGGCGGTCAATTCCTTTAGGGAGGCTGCTGTTTCTTTCATTGTGCTCCATAATGGAGACCAGAGACCATTTTCTTTTCTCCAACCCTAATCTTCGAAACTGGGATATTCTGGATTATGTATGAAACCCTGACCCCAGATGAAGCCGGCTAGGAAAGACGCTTTTTTTGTGTGTAACCTATCCATGGCCCGTCCCTGAACAAATCATATCAGCACAGAACACCAATATGTTTAAAAACGAAATTGATAAACACTTAAAAATATAAAATGAAAAGAGATAAAGTGAACTATGAACAGTGTGATACAGGCACCATCAGTTGTTACAACTGCCTGCCTGATAAAATATAATAATAATAATAAATAAGGCTTTCCTTGCTTCATTAAGATCTTCTGCTTCACATGTCTTATCATATGTAAAGATAACATACCTCGACAAAAAATCCAAATGACGGATTTTAATTGCATTTACAGGCTGTGATAATTCTTTGAAGGTTTTTGTAGCTTCAGGGAATGATTTCCACGCATTCCAAAATGACTTCTTTCCTTTTCCACTAAAGCCAGTATCACAGCCTGTAAACGCATGAAAAATATAATCCCACTGCATAGGTACTTCTGGCCCGAGTGAATTAGCCAAGTCATGGATAGCGATGTTACGTGTAGCTTTTCCGATCCCAATACAGATCCAAAATTCTTCCAAACAGCAATTACCAAAACCTGGGTATGACCGTGCTGCACAGCATGATAAATATGGAGGAGAATTCGGGAATCAGCTTCTTGCTTCGAGTACAGGGAAGCTACGTCTGTGCCATCATTACGTAGAACTTTTTCGCCTTTTGTTGATAAAATCGTCCTTTTGTCATATTGAACTTGCTGGAGCTCATCAGATAGGAAATTAAAAAGTTCTATTTTATTGTCAGAACAGCGAAGAAATTTTTGCCAGTTTTTTGGTAGCTGCTTCCCTGCTGCTGTGACCCTTTGTCGAAGTCCTTTTCCTCTCTTTTCTCTTTGTACACGTCAAAAATTACATTAATTCTGTTCCCTTTTTGGTTTCTTTACATAATTTATAAAACTACTGCGGTAGTCTTCGAACGTTATATTGGTATCTCCAGAAGTGACGAGAATATTTCCATTTTAATATCGTACCTAACTTACATACACATACACCATATCACGCCATTAATCCCTTGCGGGGTATGCAGAGCGTAAACGGCCGCAAAAAACGAACATGTGCGCCACGTCTGACAAATATTTGAGGGTCATTGGACAAATTGTGTATTGCTTTAGTGACAGGTTGTCAGCCCATCGCCTAAAACTGCAATACACACCCTCGAGTCCCTTAGTCGCCTCTTACGTTACCACTCCCACGGGAAAGAAATGGGGTACCTACTAACCTAAATTACCTACTTAATAAAATTAAATTATATCTACGTGCCGTGTCCCAGTGGTCCGGTGGCGCCCCTACGTGTATGCTTAGTCCTTAAAAACTACGCAACGGATTTCTATGCGGTTTTTGCGGTTTGATAGCTGGAGAGATTCAAGAGGAAGGTTTGTGTAAAATACATGCCAAAAGAAAATCTTATTAAGCAGGAAAACGGTTAGCAGCGGGTGAAATCGATAGATGGGCCGCTAATTCCTCACAAAATTGGAGTAAATGTAAGCATATCTTGAAAACTATGAGTCCTATCAACATACATCCAAAAACTGTTATATAGATAATTTTATAAGGAATATTTGTTTCCTTGGCGGTTTTCTCCTATCTTTACCCGTTTTCAATAAAAATAAAAATAACTGAAAATTGGGACATAAAAGGGGGGGTTAGGGGGGGAAACAGGGGGGCCTCGACGTGGTTCCCTTCGTTTATTGAAACACATATATGAAAGCAACATACATGCCAAGTTTCATGCTTTCTGCCAGATGGTATCATACCTCCATACAAAGTCACAAATTGGGACCCGGACTATTTCGGCTTTTTATACCCATTTTGTTACTCATTGTATATTGGCCGCACCTCCAGTTACCATTTATAGGGATCAAGAATGCTTATTTTTCATACTATCAATCTATTCTTATGCTATCATTTACAATAACAAGTAATAAAAACGTCAGATATATTTCAGTCACCTTTATTCACTGTTCTGTTTTCAGTTATAAGTTTCCTCTCACTTATACTACTTATGCTATTAGATACTGCCTAGCAGCAACACTTTTAGACTCCTCAGAGACGACCGCTCACTTCAAAGGCCAAAGCACAGAACACTATTACTCCTTGGCAGGAGAAGAATGGCAACTCCATACGATAAAAGCTCAGTGCTGCCATCTAGATTATTACCCTGTTAACTCAAGCAAGCGCGGGAAATTTAATAACCGTCCCGCAGGTTTCATATAATTTAAAAAAATAGTTTTGGGATGGGCATTTTCTCTTGCAAGAAAACTCGATAGACTTTAAAAACATACTTTAGAAACCAAGTGTATATTATTAATAAGGTGTTTACTGACAGAGTTTTCTTGCAAGAGAAAATGCACGTGGTTTAAAAATAAAACAGCAAAATACATTTTGGTTACCATATAATATGTAATATGAAATTATTAATCAAATTTGACAAATGCTACTTGTGTAGAATGATATTCATTTTGTTTTTCAATTTAGTTGCGGAAGCTTCTTCAGCAAATATTCTATTTTTAATAATACAAAATCTTTTTGTGCAAATAATGAAAACCGACTTCACTATAATATTAATGTTGTCCTCTTTGTGGTTCGTGCAACTAATAAATTCAAAATTTGCCGTCGTTCTTACAGTTGTTGTTATACTCTGCTTTAAGAATTTTATGTGAGCATTTTCATTTAAAATTCTGTTCACTAATGTAGCACAAAATTCCACACAAGCAACTAATTCATTGGTGGCATAATTGAGGCTTCTTTTTAAATCGTTATATTCTTTAAATTGAATGAATCTGTGACTTCTGTCTATAGTTTTTGCTACAAATGATTTTGAGCATATCTTACAATCATTGACTGGCAATTGTTTCAACAAAAATCCACAGACATATGCACAGGCTTGTATTTCAGAAGTATTTTCATTCAGAGCTTCTTCAATTTCAAATGGTAAAAGATCTGAAGAAGAACTTAATGAAGAAGAACTTACTGCTGAAGCTGATTGTTTTTCATATTCTGTGGGCTGCGCTTCTGTGTTGGACAATAACATTTGAAAATTGTCAATAATGACATTATTATCCAGCTCACAGTTACCAGTCGTGCCAATGTGGGATAGGTTGCTCAAAATTGTGGTTTTTAAGCCCGCCACGAATTGTCCACTTGTTGGATTTGTGTTACATCCGCAGTTGCCACGAATTACTCCAAAAAGATTTTCTAGGGGATCTTGCTGGATCCTTCTTGTGGCTAAACTGCGGATGTTAAATTTTTGTTTAAGGTTTCGCCACAATCTTTCCATTGCATTCAAATTCCAAACCCAACTTTCTTGAGATGGAGGCTTTCGAGGGCTGCCGATAAATTTCATACTAGTGAAAAAGATTTTCATTTTTTGAAAAAATACCAAATGGGGACTTGTTGCCGTTAAATTGGTAGCATGTGGCTTCCCTCTTCTTAAATCGGCAGAATCACTGTTTAACAAGTCAAATAACTTGTCAAAATCGGCCACAACATTTGCCGTAACAGTTTTCAACGTGCTTGGTGATGGTAAAGAAAATAGCCTTCGCAGTAACCGGTAGCAGGTTGGCGACCTCTTATAAATTCTCAAGGCTGTAATTTTTTCTTCTTTGGACCACCTTTTTCCTTTTAATTTTCTTTTAGAGTTCCTTATTTGCCCTTGCAGGAGTAAAGCAAATGTAGGTGTTATTTTTTGGGACAGTTTTTCCACAGCCATATTTTCTGCAATTGTTTTCAGCAGAGTATTCGATTTTAACTTTTTTATATAGTTTTGTAACGTGCAAATTCTGCTCATATACTTGGTACATTTTTTGTATAAAATAACTTCTTTTTCAGTCAGTTTTGTTGACAGCTGACGCTGAGTACTGCCCGAGGTACCTGGTACCTGGTTAATATCAATATTTGATAAAGGGATATGTTCTGTTGACCTGGTTGGTGCACAAGGGTAAACTGGAGGCAGGGCATGTTCTGCCTGAAAATGAAAACGTAAATAATTTTATTACAATTGCTACAATTTACTTACTACTTCAGCCATAACATATTTGTTAAACTGCTGAGACACAGACCTCTCATAACATGGAGGAGGGCTTAAGAAGTAATCCACCAAGTTCTTCTAAATTGGTTGATCGATAGAGTACTAGATAATCAGTACCATTTCAACTCTTTTAATCAACTTTACGACACTCATAGGATGAAATGGGGTGATTCTACTCTGTTGGCATCACACGTTGGTATATAAATCTAATTTAGTGCGACCAAAATGTTATGCAGTGTGGAAACCTAATTGTTAATATTATTGCGTGATATATGTATGTATGTATTGCTTATTTGCTAAATCTGTACTGGTTAAATCTGTATCAATTTTTGTTAAGACTTCACTACAAAGACTGGAACATATCAGGGTAAACCAGTAATTAGCTGCAATGGTTTGATAGTAAAAGTAAACCTATTCCAACCAAAAACAAGTGAAAGTTTTACTTACATCACAAGGCACAGCGTTTCGCACTAATCGTTTTTTTGAGTCATCTGAGAAGTCGTCAGCTTTAAAATGTCTCTCACACAAAACTCTATGCTCATCATACAATTTCTTCTGAAATTGTAAAGAGCTGTAGTCTCCCTCAGGAAACACGTACTTCGCCCACAACTCGCACCTGTAATAGTTTATGTAGAATAAGTAAATAAGTTTTTTCTTATATATAAAAAAACCGTTACTTACACCTGGGTCAACCTTCACAGAATTGCAAGGAAATACATTATGTATCCAAACAGGCATTAGAATATCAGGAAGCTGACTGCTAATATAAGTTGCTGTGATAAATGAATTCTATTACAAACTAAAAGTATCCAAGACATGAATACAAAATAGATTTATGCTACTTTTCCACTTACTACCTAAACTTTACTTGCATGTAAATAAAATATATGTCACACTGTATTAAAATATAAAAGCAGTGAATTTCATTATATTCTAGATCTTGTATCATCAAGAAACTTAGCACTTATGGGAAGATCAGATGACAATCCAATATACAGGAATACTAAAGTACCAGTGAGCTTGTCTAATGATGGAGCTTGAAGGTTTTCTCTAAGGTTTCCCCACTCATTTAATCTAAGAAATTACATTATCAATGAATTTAACATACCGAAGCAGATTCCTTGTTCCGGGCTTTGTAAATCGAAACAATTTAACTCCATCTTCCGCAGGTGAAGCTCCGCACTTAAAACATTTTCTTTTGTTTTCTTTTCCAGCCATGCTTGAAACAAAAGTCGCTTTCTCACAAGGATTGCAGCAAATAGTAATAATGACACTATCTCACACGAAATAACACAGTCTTATGAGCTTAGCTGAATGCCACATGTGGCGAGCAAAGAGTCACTGTCTCACGCAAAATAACACAGATTTACAGCTATCACAGGTTTCGAGGAGCAGAAGCTCAACTCGAGGGTTCGTCTTAAGAACAAAGAGTCACTATCTCACTACACAAACAAATAACAAGAAAAATTTTATACGAACATACATACGAATTTTAACAAAAGTTTAAGACAAATCAAGGAAGATTTGTGGTAAATAAAACAAAAAATACCGACTCAAATAACATGCGCAGACGCCATGTTAGACATTGACATTGACAAGACGCTCAGTGTTACTACATTAAACTCACACGAACTACTACGTAATATAAGAATTATGGCAGATCATTTTCAAAGTTGCTAAATTCCAGAATGTATTTAATTAATTTGAAATTTCTTAAATGAATAAACTTAATGCAAAATAATTAGTTACTATTTTTAAATATTATTTTACGGTCTGTCTAAGTTTATGTCTACTACAATAGTAGGATCTATTGCAACTCACAGTTAGCCACCCTAAAATAATTACCCCGAAGGTATCTTCTATGCTCCATATGGAGTTGACAGGGACTGGGCCAAAGTCAGACTGCCGGCGGGGTTCCCGGCCCTAAACCACGAAGAGCCAGTTACTCCCGCCAATGACGTGACTTTACGCGGGAAAAACAACACCTGTCACATTTCGTTGTCTATGGTCACCCGACCGCCCGACAGTGCGCCCGACCGACACCGACTATCTTCCGATAAGAAAAGTGACAAGTTTTGTCTATGGATAAATGTCTACGCTAAGAGTGTTGCCATCACAAAATTTGTAATATAACAGCTTTGCGTTTCGTTACTGCAAACTGTTTTGGATTGAAACAATACTTTCTATTTAAATTAGCTTCTATACAATAAATATCTCTTGTCTATAAAAATACTACATTTAATTAAAATAACACATGAATGCAAATAAAATAGCTAACATTCGGCCATTCTGACCTCATGTCTGACCCTAGACATTTTGTTTAGGACCCGTAAAGATTTTACTAGTTAGGTTGGTTTATCTTCGGCCATCCTGGTCTGTAGAATAATGCCCTCATTATGATGGATCCTTACGAGCTGTTGTACCTAAAAATTCAAAGTAAATATATTTTAAGAGCAGCACAATGTTCAAAATACTATGCAAAGAAAAATAACATTAGTTTTTTTTTTTTTTACTCACACGTTTGATTCTTTAGTCGTTAACTCCTGCTGTCTCATGCACTTGAAAGGGTATGCCATGGCAACACTTGTCCCATAGTCATTACTTCCTTCCCGCCATGACGATTCAGCTATTCATTGGATTCTTTTGCTGTCCCATTCCCATGCGCTTGAAATGGTATGACAGTTACTTGATTAATAGCTTCCAAATCCAGCCATGGCAATGCAGCTCAATAACTTTTATCGTTTTACTTCTTGAGTTCCTTTGCACTCAAGCCTTACTAAATTCCAAAAATCTTACTGCTCAAAAGATTTTACTCCAGATATAAATCTGTTATACCATTTACTTAACATATCTTGCTTTCTTGAACATATTTCTGACTTCTTGCTGAATCCTTGGGTCCTGGAACATAAAATATATGCAAAGAAATACTGGAAGACGATAAAGCCATATAATCGTTAAAAAATATATGATGCTCACCATGAAATTATGTTGTTTAAAAAAAGGGCATAAATTAGTAAACAAATACATAGACCAAAATCAAAGTATTTTATAAAATCAGGTCGTATGTACATTAGAGATAACAAAATATCAATTTAAAAACATTAAATTTGAAGTTGGTATTTATAACTATAAAGTGGATTATAACCTATCAAATTATAATCTTAGATTCAGGCATAATTACATCTCGTATTTACACATTTACGCGATAGCATCAATAATCAGTCACTAGATTCTGACGAATCAGTAACGTCCTTATCTTTTCCGTTCTCAGATAAAGAAAAACTTATCCAAGGTTTTATCTTTTCGGCTGCATAAACATTGACATATTTCCTTCTGGTGTACCCATCAATGCTTGTCACCTCATAGCGGTCATTTGGTAGAACTTTAGAAATTTTAAATGGCCCGCTGTACGATGGCAGTAATTTGTTGCTGTCTCCGGGATTATTTAACTGCTTCTGCACCAACACAAGATCGCCCACAGAATAAGTTTTTGCTGGACATCTCTTCGAGTTGAATCTGTCAGCCATATCGCTTTGCTTTTCTTTAATATTTTGAGTAGTTTCGTTGCGGATGCTTGCAACTATGTCATCATTAATAGGATCAGGTGGTGTGTTTAGTTCATGCAGATGAGTTTCGTTTACTCCAATGGTTTGTTTACAAAATACAACTTCCGCAGGAGTTTTACCGATACCTTTATTTAGAGTGTTATTGAGACTCCATTGAACGGTGTTTAAATGCATGTCCCAATTTTTATCGTCATCTCCATGAGTAAGGGCAGAGAGAGAGGCTAGAACCGATCGGTTATAACGCTCAATCTGCCCATTTGCTCTCGGCATCGCAACTGCATTTTTGATGTGTTTAATCTCCAAATCTTTGGCGAATTCTTCGAATTCGGCAGATGTAAAACTAGTTCCACGGTCTGAAATCAGTATTTTAGGGGTTCCAAAAATACCAAATACATCACGTAATACGGATATAGTAGTCTTACTTTTTGTGTTTCTTACGGCTTTAAGAATAATAAATTTCGTAAAGCCATCAATTATTCCCAATATGTAAGTCATTCCAGATTTACTCTTGGTAAATGGACCCAAATGATCTATATGCAAGCAGTGAAAGGGTATTGGAGTTTTTGGTATCGGGTGAAGAAACCCCTCTTTTCTCCCTGACGACTGCTTAGCATAAGCACATGGTATGCACGCTTTGACATACTTTTTGACAAAGTGTGTCATCCGAGGAAACCAGTACGTTTGTTTCATTTTTTCTAAAGTCTTTTCCAAAGAAAAATGACCACATTCATCGTGTGTCATATGACACACTTTCCACCTTGCATCTTGAGGTACTGCCCACTTAAGTTCTTCGCCTACTTTCCTGTAAATCTTGCCATCTTTTAACACATAGTTGTCTTTTATTTCTTTTGCTTCTGAGCTGTTATTATCTAATATACATTTAATATGATTCAACTGTGGATCAGTTAATTGAATGGTAGTCAAGTCGTTCGTAGTACTGATTTTTAGAATTTGTAACGATGTACTGGTAGTCTTGCCAGTTCCATTTTGGTCAACGTCTTCCACTGGATTGCGACTAAGAGCGTCGGCGTGGCGCATTTGTGTACCTGGCCGGTACTCAATTGAAAAATTGTACTCTTGAGCCAGCAGCCACCATCTTGCAATCCTCGGTACTAAGTCGCGTTTTGTCCAGGTTTGTCTTACTGCATGACAGTCTGTCATAATTTTAAACTCAATTCCAAGTAGATAGGGACGAAATCTGCTTAACGAGCAAATAATAGCAAGGGTTTCTAGCTCAAACGAATGAAAATGTTGTTCATCTGCACTCGTTTGCCGACTAAAATACGATACCGCGCGCAAAGGTGACTGCTCATTTGCTCGCTGTAGCAGAATGCCTCCAAGACCTACTTGACTTGCATCTGTGTGGAGTTCAGTCAGATAAGATGCATCAAATATTGCAAGAACTGGACGGGAAATTAAAATTTCTTTAATCTTACGAAATGCTTGTTCCTCTTCTGGACCCCAAACAAATTTCACGTTTTGTCTTGTCAAATTGGTCAAAGGTTTGGCAATTGTGGCAAATCCTGGAACAAAGCGACGAAAAAAACTGGCCAAACCAATGAACTGCCTGATTTCATGTGCATTATCGGGTGTTTTGAATGCAGCAACTGCTTCAGTCTTCTTCGTTCCGGGTTGTACTCCATTATGTGATATCTCATATCCTAAAAAATCGATCCGCTTCCTGAAAAAATTACATTTTTCAAGGTTTAGGGTTAGATTTGCATCTTTTAATGCACCGATAACTTGTGCTAGTCTCTGCATTCCTTCTTCAATGGTCTTTGACGCTATTATTATGTCGTCCATATAAGTCATAACGCCAGGAATATTTTTAGCAGTAAGCACTTTGTGAATCATGCGCTGAAATACAGCCGGTGCATTGCAGAGTCCAAATGGCATCCTATTGTATTCAAAGTGCCCATCAGGGGTCACAAAAGCCGTCAGGTGCTTTGAACTTTCTGCTATTGGAATCTGATGGTATCCTGAGGTAAGATCCAGTGTCGTGAAAAAGTGTTGTCCCGCCAAACTGTCTATTTGATCTTCAATTAGCGGCATGGGGTATTTGTCCTTGTAAGTCTTTTTATTTAATGCCCTGTAATCGACACAGAGTCGCAGTTCTCCATTTTTCTTAGGAACAATAATAATAGGGCTTGAGTACTCAGAATCGGAATCTCTTATGATGTCGTTTTTTTGTAGTTCCTGTACTAATTCTTTCACTTTTGACCTTTCAGAAAGCGAAATTCGATACGGACGATAGTTGACAGGCATGTCGTCTTTAAGTCGAATTTGCATTTCTGTGATGCTGGTTTTACCCAGTTCTGCCAAAGAAAATGCAAAACAATCTCTGTGTTTTTGTAAAAGTTGACACAACTGATTTTTATGGTTGCTATCTAAATCATTGTCAACATTGATTTTATCGTGAGTTATATCATTATGTGCGTCATCCTTTACAATGCGACAGACATTTAAAGTTCGCGAATTCGAGTGATCCAATTTATTGCATGTAATCGAGTTCTCTGTTATATTCTTTAGTAAAATTTCTGGGATAATTTTACCTCGTGCAATAGTCCTACCTTGCGGTAACTTAATTTGATTTTGTGTTAATCCCATCACCAGAACGTTTCCGATTCCGCCTGCAAATTCATAAATTCCTGGGACAAGTATGTACTCCATGTTGGGTTTCATACAAATATCAGAGTTAATATATACAAATTTAGCTTTTACATCCAATTTTGTTTTGACTACTGTTACTCCATTAATGGAAATATCACCATGAACCATTATTTTTGTCAATGTTATATCTGGGTTTTGGTATAGTAAGACTTCATCATCGGTTTTTAATGCGTGCACGTTGGGTAGTTCTGTAAAGTTTTGCCCAATTAAAGCATCTGCATTATTTGGAATTAGTGTATGTGGTAGAACATACATGTCAATGTCCTTTACCAAATCGTCAACCTTCACGTGTACGGTTACACACGCTATTGGTTTGGCTGCCCCATATGCAAATCCCTTCAGAATCGGACATTCTTGAGTTACTTTGGTTTTTGAACATTCTTTAATGTTATCAAAAACTTTGTCACTTAGCAGTGAACACTCACTTCCAAAATCAACAAATGCTTTAAGGGTAATGTCATTAACTGTAACATTTTTGAAAAACTTTTTTTCGGAACTACCGTCTAGTCACAATTTTAGCACATTTTTGGGTGTACTTGCTTCTTGATCCTTATTCAATGGAGTGGTTTGATTGCATTGAGTAATGGTATGCCCCACTCTGTAACATTTTTGACACCTTACCAGCGTTTTTGGACATCTTGTCCACATGTGTCCTTTCTCACCGCAGTTAAAACAATTATACGAGTTTGTCTTACTGTCTGAATTAGGCTTGCGCTCAGATTGTCGCTGATGTGGCAATGTATTTTTGTCGCGGAAAAAATTGAGTTTCGGCAGTACATCTTCCCTTTTTTGCGTTATTTTCCTAAAGAATGACAGCACCTCTTCGGGTTCCTTGAATCCGGAACCTTGAGCATTGAGTCTAATGTTGTGATCAAATATTCCTTGTGTAAGACAGTCCACTGCTTTTACGCCTTTTATCTCACATCGGTTTAAGAGTCTTATTTTTTCGTAATAATATTCTTCTAGAGTTTCATTTCTTTTGCTCTTTCGTGACAACATTTCGGCCAGCAAATCCCCATAGTTTTCTTCACATGGAAATGCTTTTAGCAGCTTATCTTGCCACTCATTCCATGAATATTTAACGCTCGTTAACCCTTCGTACCATTTTTTTGACAATCCGGTTAATCGTGGTAAAGCAAAATAAATGGTTTGGGTCTCATTCCATCCATACACTGCTGCTGATTCATTAATTTTTCGAAGCCAGTCTTTCATAGTCTGATTTTTCGTCTGAGGATTAAACTCTGGTATGACCTGCGAACCTTGACCAAACGAAGTTTTATCCTTTTTGAGAGCCGATATCAAATCTTCAATTTTCAAAGATTTTCCTGTTTTCCGTTTTTTCGGCGATGGGCTGCGGCTAGAGCTTGAAGAACTACTAGTGCTAGGAGTCCTAGCTGTACGCTTTTTAGTACGACTTTGCCGCTCAAAAGAGGACGCTTCGCTAGAACTTGATGTACTATCCCTCCTCCTCCTTGTAGTTTGTCTATGTTTCTTCTCCCTTTTAGATTTTTGTTTGCTTTTCTTCTTGGACTTTTTCCCTCGTTTCCTAGAACGAGTCGCTGTAGGAAGATCCTTGACACCCTTATCAGTTGAATCATTTGCGTCAACATGTGGTGGGGTAAATGACTCCATCCTAAACTTTAAAACGAATACTGAAAAAAAAATGGTCATCTTAAAAAAAAAACACATCAAAAACAAAAATCTTTTCTCTTTATTTTAACTATTTAGCAATCATTTTTCAATAACAAATCCCCGTCAATAAATTAAGACTTTTAAATAAGTTAAGTAAAACGGTCACAATGTTAGAGAGAGTAGCCCTGGCAAACACCAGCTAAAAGTTTAGGTAATATTAGTCAGTTAACAAAGTAAAATAGTCACGATGTTCCAGAGAGTAGCCCTGGCAAACACCAGGTAACTGTCTCGTAATACTAGTTAAAGAAGTTAAATAGTCACGATGTTCCAGAGAGTAGCCCTGGCACACACCGGCTAACAGTCAGGTAATACTAGTCAGTTCACAAATAAAATAGTCACGATGTTCCAGAGAGTAGCCCTGGCACACACCGACTCAGTCAGGTAACACTAGTCAGTTCACGAAGTCAAATAGTCACGATGTTCCAGAGAGTAGCCCTGGCACACACCGGCTAACAGTCAGGTAATACTAGTCAGTTCACGAAGTAAAATAGTCACGATGTTCCAGAGAGTAGCCCTGGCACACACCGGCTAACAGTCAGGTAATACTAGTCAGTTCACAAAGTAAAATAGTCACGATGTTCCAGAGAGTAGCCCTGGCACACACCGGCTATCAGTCAGGTAATACTAGTCAGTTCACGAAGTAAAATAGTCACACAAACCCAAAAATTGCAGATAAAATATTAGATAGAAACACGTTTGCTAATACTCACAGTTTCTTGGGCGTTATCCCACTTCTGAACTAATAAAAACGTCAGATATATTTCAGTCACCTTTATTCACTGTTCTGTTTTCAGTTATAAGTTTCCTCTCACTTATACTACTTATGCTATTAGATACTGCCTAGCAGCAACACTTTTAGACTCCTCAGAGACGACCGCTCACTTCAAAGGCCAAAGTCAGACTGCCGGCGGGGTTCCCGGCCCTAAACCACGAAGAGCCAGTTACTCCCGCCAATGACGTGACTTTACGCGGGAAAAACAACACCTGTCACATTTCGTTGTCTATGGTCACCCGACCGCCCGACAGTGCGCCCGACCGACACCGACTATCTTCCGATAAGAAAAGTGACAAGTTTTGTCTATGGATAAATGTCTACGCTAAGAGTGTTGCCATCACAAAATTTGTAATATAACAGCTTTGCGTTTCGTTACTGCAAACTGTTTTGGATTGAAACAATACTTTCTATTTAAATTAGCTTCTATACAATAAATATCTCTTGTCTATAAAAATACTACATTTAATTAAAATAACACATGAATGCAAATAAAATAGCTAACACAAGTAAAGCTTGATCCCTTACATTTACAAGGTAGCTCGAGGGCTACTGATAGTAGGTAAGTACATTTAAGTTTCCTTAAACCATTTTCAAACGTAAACACAGTCTATAACAAGATATTGCTTCACATGTTCCACAGGTTGAATGATTCACAAACAACAACACGACGAGAACACGACCAACTGACATCATTTAAAGAATTAGAAACTTCTACTTACCGGGCATTTTGTTTATGCACTTTTTTCACTACAAATAAATATGAGGCAAACGCATTAAATCACATAAATCCAAACAATGCGCGGGAGGCAAACGTCAAAATAAATATCGCATTAAATTCCAGCCGTGCAGCCGCGTCGGCTTGTAGCAGTTAACTGACTATGCTACGTAAGGTCAGTACGTGTGATGTCAGAATGTGGCTATGAGGCCGGCGAGTGCAATAATTGGCAATATCATATGAGTAGGTAAACAATATCGATTACTTTTGTTACTACCTGCGCAATGTGATGTTGCATATCAGACAAAGGATGGAAGGACGCCGGGCGGGCGTTGACCCGTTGACCTATATTACGCAGAACTTTCTTTGCAAGGGGATAAACTCCGCCCAGCTGTACTCAGCTCAGCGATTCACCAATCACCATATTCTGTGGGGTAACTGTTACTTTTAATAATTAGTTTAATATTTGTTCTATCTAAAGATATACAGGATGTAAGGAAAAGTACTGCGTCCCTTTCAAGGAATGAACCAGCCCATGAAAATGAAAAACTTTCCCCAAGAAACATAGGTCGAAATATGAAAAAAAAATTAAGACTTCCAATACAAAATGTAGCAGACGACCAAGTCTGGTTGTATGTAAGGTCTATTTTTTTTCATATAGGTATTTGTCTCTTGAGGAAAGTTATTTAGTTTCATGGGCTGGTACATTCCTTAAAAGGAAAGCAGATCTTTTCCTTACACCCTGTATAACTTTTCAATTGCCTCTGTTCTTATTTTCTTTAAAAAAACTTTATAGGTTTTCGTAAGCCAGCAATGTACTCACTAGACCTTGGTCGTGCTTGTGCACTTTCGGGGTCAAAAAAGCAAATAAGGGACTGCAATAAAAACGTTAAATATTTAGGGCTACTTTCGAAAGTAGAAAACGATACAAACATTTTTTTTTACTTGCAAAATTTTCAAGCGCGGGCAGGATTTGAACCTGCGACTATCGCCATTACTAGTGGCGACGCCTCTTCCAATTGGGCTACCAGAGCTCTCGTCCCTTGCCCGTGAATTTTGCAAGTGTATCTTAATGCCAGTAACGCGTGGCACGGCTCAAGCTAAACTACCCACAAACGTGACATCCGTCCAACCAACCGTTTGCCAGATGTTTTGATGCAGACTCCGCAGATGGACAGGCTACATGAAACCGCTGTTTTCCTGGCTTCTCAATCTTGTTCCTCGTCTGGTTCCATTACTCCGCACCAATGATGTCACCCGGCACACAAAACTCCCAACTGCGTCGTTAAGAAGCGCGCTTACACATTCATTGCGGTTTTTCAACGAGAATTATTAATGAGACACGAATTAAGAGAGCGGTGGATAATATCGATTGTTTATTGTATGTTGAAGCCATTAAATTGAGATTTTGTATAGAATGTCGTGTATGTGTGAAAATATCTAAAAGTTTGATAAATAAGGATGACGCATCGATGATCCGCAATCATCATTGTTTGGTCATCGGAACCTTTTAAATAGTTATGTAGGTATTTGCCTGTTTACCTACTGAGTAGGTACATTAACATTTACTTGTCTTTTCAACCCTGGTGTCAGAGTGTTTCAACCACCTACTACGTAGTAGGTTTTTGACATGGTTGTGTATAGACCGCCATTTAAATAATCATAGACAGCAACCGGGACCGACGGCTTAACGTACCACCCGAAGCACGGAACCATCTTTCTTACGGACAATCAGTATTATCAAACTACAGGCTACAATTTTACAGGTGAAATTCGATGTTCATTGCGTAGTCGGTTAGCCATTATGATACCAGTATTACTAGGGCAGGAATATAAACCGGCTACGCAATGTACTAAGAATTTCACTTCACCTGTAGATTCATAACATAGGCACCCCTGCCTGACGACCGATGTGGCGCAGTGGTAGTGCGACTGCCTGCGACGCAAAGGTTCCGGGTTCGATTCTCGGTGGGACACTCACAAATGTTGATATTTATCTCTTTGTGAATTTGTTCCCGGTCTGGTTAGGACATTGCAGGGTGAACCACCTGATTGTCCGAAAAGAAATGGTTCCGTGCTTCGGAAGGCACGTTAAGCCGTCGGTCCCGGTTGCTGTCTATGATTACCTAGACGGCGGTCGTAACACAACCATGTCAGAGGCCTACTAGTGGTAGTAGGCGGTTGAAAAACTCTGACACCAGGGTTCATCGGGTCGTTGGATGACTCGGTGTCCCACACGCAAAGAAGAAGAAGCCTGCAATGTCCTAAACAGACTCAACCAGTGAGTGCCTGATATTATCAAACCACAGGCTACGGTTTGCCATTATGATACCTTCCAGCCCGTAGTATCATAACATTTCTTTTCCGTGGGAGTCGTAAGAGGCGACTAAGGGATTCGAGGGTTTGTATTGCTATTTTAGGCGATGGGCTGACATTGACTATGGCGATACACAATTTTCCGAATGACCCTCAATATTTGTTAGACGTGGCGTAAATGTCCGTTTTTGCGGCCGTTTACGCTCTGCCTACCCCGCAAGGAATTATGCGTGATGTATGTAGTATCATAACATAGGGCACAGTAAGTCACAGATAAAACTATGTAACTTTATTTAATTCACCGGCGCGATAGACTAGATAGTGTTTTACAATAGAGAATGGAACATCGGCACGCTATAGCATTTCATTAGTGAGAAACGAGGCTGGATTCGGCTTACAGTGGGCGCGATATGTCGGTCACCGTATAATACGCCGCACGCACGAAATCTGGAAGTAGTCGAGTCGAGACGACACGCCGCCGCCGCCGTTGTAGATGGTTGTAGTCGGATACGGCTGGCATTATTTAAGTGCATGACGTATAAAAATATTAAAGTCGCTTATTTTTTGTACGATTGCATTTTAAGTGTCTTTAAAGCACAAACTTCATTTTGTGTCATATTTGACGCTTGCATCAATTTTCGATTTAACGTATGGTAGCTAATTTAGAAATTTGAAATGTGTAAGGAAAGGTTTGTGTATTTGTTTCAAACGCGGCCTTTGTTTTTTAAGTTTATGTCTTTTACGTGTACTTACAGTAAACGGTTGAATATTAAAATAAATAAATGAAAGAAATACTGTATAAAATATATTTATTGTTTAAATATAAATATATTTTTAAAGACAATATAATTAAAATGTATACGAGAAATATGATATAATTTTTTTGTACATCATTAAATGCTTGTACATAACTACCTACCTATATAGACGAAAAGCTGGAACAAGATAAATTACAGAAAAGCACTTGCAAAATGTGCTAACCACAGTTAGCTAGACTACAGATAATATAATAGGCTAAAGTACCGCCGTTCCAATAAGTCGTATTTGACAGCTGGCAGATTCGCGATAACACTGTGGCAGAGGGTCCATTTTCCTTTGTTGACATCTCTTTTAGTATGGAGATGACAGCTGTCAAATACGACTTATTGGAACGGCGGTACTTTAGTTCACTTTTTGCCCATGCATATTTGACTAATTTTTAAAAACAAAAACTTGTGGGGAACGACGCCACGACCCTCAGCGTAGCAGGCAGGGGTACTATCTGATACGCCATTGGACCAGTCAATTTAAGAAAGTGATTAGCTAAGTATTAGCTTGAAATGCCATATCAAATTGATGGTATTACTAACTAACACTATCACTAAATAGCATAAAATTAAGTCTCTTCCCGTGACCCTATGTATGCTTGGATCTTTAAAAGTACAAAACGGATTTTGATGCGGTTTTCTTTAGTAGATAATGATTCAAGAGGAAATATTTTTATGTATAATTCATGCTGGAAGAATGTCTTATTCCCGCAGGAAAACTGTTAGCGCTGGGCGGGCCGCTAGTTTTTTTAAATAAAGTTATGCACCAAAAATTAAATGCAAATTGAAATACTTTCCTACCTAATTAACGTTAACATTAACACTACAAAGGTAACTTACCTTCATTAACCAATAATATTCATACATTCGTCAAAATCCTCTGAATTGGACCACTGTATGTAATTCTTTCAAATATTTACAATAATTAATAACAAAATTGCCGTGTGATGCCGGCTTAGATTAGCATCTTCCTCCTTCTTCTGCTTCCTCGGGTTGGGATGTCGTGGAGCTCGCAGACAGGTGATCATCTTCGTAATAGAATAGCATCACCCCATTTCTTGCCCGTAGGTGTCGTAAGAGGCGACTAATCGAGGGTTTCATGTGTAGTACAATTTTAAGCGATGGGCTGACAACCTGGCACTTTGGTGATACACAATTTTCTGAATGACCCTCAAATGTATGTCAGATGTGGCGTAATTGTACTCTCTTTTCCCACCCCGCAAGGCGCGATTCATATATGTGATAAATAAAAAAATAACTACCCTAAGAGAACATTTTCTTGATAACATTTGTGTATTCCTTTTTAATTTTCTCTACTGTAGGTTTCAAGGCAGCAGCTCTAAGCTGTGCAGCCTTATCGTTTGGATCTATACGTAATATTTCCTGTACATCTTTCCACGCTTCTTCATGGAGGCTTATCCCAGAGTAAGCGATGCTTCTCCGGTATAGGGCTTTGATGTTCTCGGGGTGTAGTTTAAGTGCTCGGCTGCAGAGATCTAACGCAGCTTCATACTCATCGAATTGTAGCTGACAATGCGCTAGGTTGTTGTAGAGTTTCACCTGAAATATAAAGAAAGTGTATTATTATTTAAGAAGTAGGGATTGGTCCTGAGAGACCAACAGCCACTGCAACCTTTGCAGATCTATTGTGGCTGGCCCTTTATTTTTAAATTACCTCATCCAGTCGGGCCAACCTAAAGAGGGCCATGACTTGTTTAAGGTTAAGAGTGTGGACCTCTTTCGAGGACCACAAGGGGCCACTTGAGTCAAGCTCCTAGTTTGCACAAGTGCATCACATTCACAGAACAAAAAAGTGTATGAAAATACAGCAGTGGACTGTTGTCTGTTAATAAAATTTAAGGCTTACTTTGTGACACAAATCCATGATTATTGGTGAAGCATAATTTATAAAAATAAATACTGAGCAGAATAAATAACTAGAAAATTTATTTTAGTTTTATTTATATATTTTGACCTATGCTCCTTAGGAAAAGTTCACCCCTTGAAATACTATCAGCTTCCTTTAACATATTATACATAGATACTTACACATCATGCCTTTATTTATCCCATGGGGGTAGGCAGCGCATGCACAGCCATATTTAAGAGGGCAATAATGTGTAAGTATTACTATAGTGGCAGGTTGTCAGCCTACTACTAACCTTTAAGTCTTTCATTTCATTCCTAGTTGCATCATCAATAACATTAGGATCAACGGGTTCTATGGCAACCAACATTTTGAATGATTTGGAGAACCGTCTGAAGGCATCAACTGTCCTCTTCTCCTTGACCAGCATTACTCCTTGCTCCTTGTGATGCTGGGACGCTTCCAGCAGCCGCTGCCAGCCCCAGTCGCTGATAACCTGCTCCTCCATGACTTCCTTCAGTTCCACCTTGCAGGATATCTCTTTAACGAGTTTTCCATCGTTGTCTCTGTAGACTATCGAAGCGCAACAAGTCTCGCCGCAACACATCTGTTGTAATAACAGCTCGAAATCTTTGTCGATAAAACTGTTGCAGTCCCCTATAAGGACATTGCCGTTGAACGTGGGGCTGAATATGAGGCTCTCGCGGTCTATCTCACACTCGCCGGCCTCATTCGTACACCGTACATCGGATAAAACGATTCGGCAACGGGAATCTTCGTATGGCACTTGAGTGTAGTCTCCCGGTGTAATTATTTTCTTACGAATCTCGCGGTCTGGCCTCGAATTGATAACCGATTCTTCGTGCATTTTGGTATCCTCCATTTCATACAACTACGGATAAATAATTTGCGAATTGTGCAACTATAAATGTTGTAATTTTTTTACCTTTTTTACTCACTCGCATCGCACGCAAAAATAAATGTTTTTTTGTTGTCAAAATGCGCTCATTTCGCAACAACAAGGATATTGCAGAAACACTTTTTGGACAACACGAGCTTTTTTAATACCATAGATTTATTATAGTCATTAGTAAACGTGTCGGTGTATTAACTCAAAACTTCGTCAATGGTGCGACAAAAACAGGCATCAGCTGAAAATGTCAAAAGTGTTTCAATCTACGCAAAAATGTCACACAATGTGCGGAAAAAGTAAAAATTACTTTCTGCGAAAACATACTTTCTTGTTATTTCTCTCGATTCTCATATTTTTCTTGATATAAAAAATGATTTCGCTAAATTTTCTTATGTAACACAGGCACTGACCTCTACAATACAAGTATGCAACACAAGACATCTGAGAAACGGAACGTAATAATTTCTTTCAGTCTGTCATATCACGTCTATCAGTCAAGACTTCACGCAACATTTTCAAATTCGGATCTTTGCATTTTGTATGGAAATTTACTTATTTTTTGTATGTCTTCATTTGTAGTTTTTCACAATTTTGTACCATTAACTGTAGTGCGGAATTTTATTTTTTATTCACACATAGAATTGCCCGTCTCCATTTCTGGAAACTACCTATCAAATATTTATTAAAATATCTGCAAATAACTACGCAAACTGCACTTGACATCGCGAAATTAATTTGATTCTGACCTATATTTGCATAGACCATAATCCGCTGTTTAGATTTTATTTTCGTTCGTAAGTTACAGAAACAAACATAACCTAAAAAAGTATAGAATTAAGAGTTTTTTTTTTTTCATTTTTATGAATCATGCAGCCCCCCTAAATGCACCCCAACCATAAAAAGTATTGCAGCCATACAGTATTCCATACAACAGTTTTTACGAAGTTCGATTTACTTACGTACAGTTGTTTGATTTTATCAGTGAGAATGAGCGCGCTGCTGAAAAGCGTGTGGCGCGGGGTGCTCCGGCGGGCGCCGGCGCGGTCCCCGCTGCTTACGCCGCGCAACCTCGCATCTGCCGGTAAATTCGCACACTTGCTAGGTAAGGCAGACAGACATTATATTAATGTCGAAAAATTTACATTTTTTGGGTGTAATAGTTCCCACCTAGCGGAGCTGATCACCCGTCTCCACAGACGTCCCAACCCGAGGATATTAACATTTATTAACCGGGCTATTGTGATAAATAGAAAAGATTTGCCTGGATTTTCAGCTGATGTTACTCAGCTGAAACATTGGGCTCCAAATAAATCTATAATATTTACCTCAAAACTATCATGATTGGCTGGTTTCTAATTATATAGTTTTATAAAAAAATAAAAATTTTATTTATTACTTCTTTTTCTCATTGTCTCACTTTTTGTAGAAGGTAAATTATTAGTTTATTAGTTAGCAATTTTTTAACATGGCTAATTATATAAAAACTATACTATTACATAGCAACATCTTATTTTTACATTTCTGTTTTTCAAATATTTTCTAACATTTTTAGTCTCCTACTTTCTTTGTACCTTAATATTAACCCCTCATCTAACCGTGGTACAGCATGTGTACCTGTGATTTTGAACCTTACTACCTTCACTTAAAGTTCAAAATCTATCTAAGAACATAACAGTAGGTAGTACACTTCTGGTTAAGACAATTTAAATTCAATATTGTATTTAACCATTCATGATTATCATTCATTTTTAACTCCATTTTTGCTTAATTTAATCATTAATTTATTTTACTATGGTTTATTATGTACTTACACAAAAAGAAAAAAAAAATTATATTATATTCAGAAATGAAAATAAGAAATTAAAAATATGTTAGATAGTATTTGTTACAATTAAGGACATTACTAGGTGGGCAGAATCACTTGAAACTTCTTAGCTGTGGTGCCTAGGTGTTACAAAATACAACTGTTTTTGTTTTATTCGAAAATTCCAAATAGTTTTGAAGTTATGGACATTGGAAGTTGAACAAAAATTCAGATCTCTGTAAAAGCGCGCGCTTTGCGTGTGACGTAATTGTACAGGCTCCGCCCACTCACACCGCGCGCTCGCCGCTGCCGCCGCCGCCGCCGCCGCCGGTCCGCCACGAACACACACAATTATAAATAGTGATCTGTGCACACACATACTAATGCACCTACTTACCGCGCGTTACGAGTTCTTCTCCCGACAGATTATTGTTATTTAATAAAAATATGGAAGAAAAGTTTCAAAAAAGGCAATCAAATAACTTGCCGAGATCAAATAACTTAACGGTTTGATGGTGGCTCAATATTTTTCGAAAAATGCTGATTTCGTTGCCGCTGAAATACGAGGAGTAAAAATAAAAAAATAAATAAGACCCCATTTGTTTATACACATATCGCATGACATTGTTTCCTTACTTCCATTTAACGCGTCAAAATAATACTGTAGGGTAGGAGCAAATAAGTAGATAGATACGTAAGTAACTTTGTAGGTATGTTCGAAACATTATTTATAAGTTAGGCACAGTAGTATTGGTACGTAACTACCAAAGTCTATTCTCGAACAAAATATAACCTAGTAACGATACTAACGATAATCTACCTCCATGTTCATAAGATTTGATTTTGCTCTTTGTCGTATTTCTGGCTGGCTGGGTTGCTGGTGGTCTGCATCAGGAACTCCAGATCCTTGATGACCATGTTCCAGCAGAAGCGCCCCGTCATGCTGAACAACTTTTGCTATGAAGCCATTTTCGTATCTCTTATAGTTTAGCTGTGCTCCTGGTGCCCTCCATCAGGTACTCCAGATCCTTAAGTGCTGACAAAAAGTAGTCCAAGTCCGTTTTCAATATACCACCAATATCAATGCCAAATTTCACGAAGATCGCTAAATCGGTTTGGCTAATTTGGGTAATATCCGCTATATTTCCCGCTTTTCCTGCTTCTAACTGTTTTCCCGTGGGAATGAGGAATTTTCCCGTAGTAAAAAGTAGCCTATGTTACTCAGGAATGTTGTAGCTTTCTAATGGTGAAAGAATTTTGGAAATCGGTCTAGTAGTTTCGGAGTTTATCGATTACATACAAACAAACAAAAAAACAAATCTTTCTTCTTTATTATATTATTATCATTATTATTTAACATAACTGTACCGTAATTATTATTTTAACAATGAATAAAAAGCAGATCGTTGCGCGCGTGTGCTACGACTGGTGAACAACGAGCAAGACAGATGAATAAGATATTGTAACGAGCAACAAAGCGAGTCGGCGCGGCGGCGGCGGCCGGCCGGTAGTGTTCAGTGACGTCACACATGCGAGCGCGGTCGAGCATGCCTTGCCAACTTTTAAAAAATTATATCTCGGAAACTACTTATCGTATCGAAATGATTCTTTCTGTGGTTTTTACCTTTTTTTACAGACTATATGAAAAAAATAAAAATAAAAATCGATGTTGAAATTAATTATACTAGATCGTCGACGAGTCGCTTGTACAGTCAAGATCAAGCCGGGTTAGACATTCTTATGGCAGTTTGAGTGTCGTAACTGCGTATGAGCTTTACTGTACGTCGCTTCGCAATGAGTACCGAAAGATTGAAGATTTAGAAATGTCGGTCGCGGCGCCGGTAGCTCAGTTGGTAGAGCATTGTGACGGTACCCCACGGTCCCGGGTTATAACATTTTTCTTTTTTTTTTATTATTAATTCCGGGTTTTATTATTAATTATGGGTGCTAACATTTTTCATTTTTTTTTATTATTAATTCCGCAGCGTAAGAAATCAAATTAATAGCATGAATCAAATGAAATCAAACAACATGAAATGCAATTAAACTATTATAATTAAATATTACATACTTACCTATATTAAGAAATAAAATGTATTTAAATAAATTTATATAATGTAATTAATTATTATAATTCCGCAGCGGCGGACGCCCGGTCGCGGTCGCCGGACGCCATCATGGCACAGCTGAAGGCCGCCCCGAGCGCCAGCGACGTCCTTGCTGCAGTCCAGGTGTATCTGCCCTCCATGACGCACCAGCACCTACTGCACGCGCTGCGCTGCATCTTCCAGATCAAGCAGGCTGATAAGTACGTGAAAATGAAATTACACACACACACACACACACACATATCACGCCTATAATCCCTTGCGGGGTAGGCAGAGCGTAAAAGGCCGCAAAAAACGGACACTTTCGCCAAGTCTGACAAATATTTGAGGATCATTCGGAAAACTGTGTATCGCCATAGTGACAGGTTGTCAGCCCATCGCCTAAAATTGCAATATACACCCTCGAGTCCCTTAGTCCTTAGATAAGTAAGCACCTGGCAGTTATTCTATCCACCCTTCTAGTCATCCGATGAGAGCTTCACAACCTTGTTCCACCAGCTTCCTTCTACCATCGGACATCCAGACGGATACCATCCGTACCTGATTGCCATTCCACCAATTCGGACTAAGCGCTTCCAGTCATCATTTATAATGCGCACTGCTAAAGAGTGGAACTCACTACCTGCGTCTGTGTTTCCAAACGCATACAACCCTAATCTCTTCAAAGTAAGAGTGAACAGGCTTCTTCTGGGTGAGCTCACTCCATCTTAGACTCTGTCTCTGTCCTATGACCTAGACTAGAGTCAAGAGCAAACCCATCCTTAATAAAAAAAAAGTGTTTTTATATTTTGAACTAATCTGTAAAAAGAATAATTGACTTTTCATAATTCAGGACTAACATGTAGATTTTTCATTTCAGATTCCAATTCGACAATGAAACCCTTATCAAAGACCCAACTTTCGGCCTTCTCTGTCAGTCATTCAAAAAACACGCTCGCGGCTTAGAGGTCAACGAAACTATCGAAGCTATCAAAGTCTTCTCCTACTTAGGGGTCTCTGTAGATTCCCTCATCATGCAGACCTTGCTGCAAATGATTCGCTGTGAAATAAACCGCTTGAACATTACACAGATTATGTTCGTTGACTTCCTTTTATCAAAATTCGATTCGAAAAACCATTTAGTCGACGCGCTACGGCTAGCTCTCCCGCTGGCTTTTCAAATACACCTATCGTATGAAATTGACAATGAAGATATTATGCTTTTGAAAGACATGCTGTCATATTCCTGCACTCATGATTTGCCGGATAGATGTGTCAATAACATTGTCACCGGTCTCCTATTACACGACCAGCGTATAGACGCTCAAATAGCCAAGTCTGTCATATGGTCGCTATGTCAAATCAATTGCACCGAATCGGTTTACCCAACAAGAGTACAACTTCTGCACATTTGCTATGACATTTTGACACAAAGCATTGACAAGCTGTCGTATGACGACGTGCTGCGGACGGCGGCGAAAATCAAGGGAAGGGTGCTGGAGAAACATCCGGAATATTATCATGAACAGATTGTTGACGCGATTGCGAATTATGTCGTCAATAATAGGATTGAGTTTGAGAAGGGACTGCTTGTTGCTAGAGTGTTGTCGAGGATTGTAAGTATATTTTCTTATTATTATTTAAATTGTGCCGTGTGATGCCGGCTCAGAATAGCATCACCCCATTTCTTACCCGTGGGAGTCGTAAGAGGCGACTGTGGGACTCGAGGGTGTGTATTGCAATTTTAGGCGATGGGCTGACAACCTGTCACTATGGCGATACACAATTTTCAGAATGTCCCTCAAATATTTGTCAGACGTGGCGTAAATGTCCGTTTTTACGGCCATTTACACTCTGCCTACCCCGCAAGGGATTATAGGCGTGATATATGTATGTATGTATGTATGTATTATTTAATTTATTTATTACAACACATGTTCACTATCTTAAAACTAAACATAGTCCTACAAAACTGTTTACACAGTTTGTCTGCAGGATCAGATGAGGATCTTGTTTAATTTACGTTTCTGAAGAAACTAATCCGTCAAACTAAAATTACGCTGATATTTATAATACAAGGTGTAAGGGACTACCCTTCGAATACTGATAGGGTGCATGCAGATCATGAAACTGAACAACTTTTCTCTAGGAATATATGCTAAGAAACGATAAAACTTATTTGTCCTCTCATACAAAATCAAGATCAGCGGACTGCAATTACTAAAAGTTAAGTAAGTTAATTTTTTATTGCGCTTTTTGAAATATATTTTCATGGGAAGTTGTTAAGTTTCATGGTCTGAGTGCACCCTATAAGTATTCGGAGAGCTGTCCCTTACACCCTGTATAGATAATGTGTGTTTGTGCAAATCAATATTATCTTACCATTTATCTCCAAAATGACTGGTCCAATTGTATTTAGATTAGAGAGGATTTAGATTTAATTGGTGTATGTCCTTAGATAAGTGTTACGTTAACAATTCACCAGAGGGGGCCGCAGTAAATTTTTTCATCCAAATTTCAATAACATTTTAACTGTCTTAGGTATTTTCAAAATGGGAAATTTTGTTTAAACATGTCTTTATCCTGGTTAAGGCGCCAAATTCTAACTGAATGAAATGCTATTTGCAAAAGCAAAAAAATAAATTTTGATGGTCTAAAATGTAATTGCGACTCGGACCTTAAAAATATGACCTTAACGAATCCAGGGCGTAACTAGCGCCCTCATACTTTAAAAACTCGATGAAAACGTAATTTATTAAAAATCCGCTTATGTCAGACAGACAGGCAGAAACACTCACATTAATAATAAAACTTCAACAAACACAAACAACACAATATGAGCAAAGGCGGCTTTAGCGCTTTAAGCGATCTCTTCCAGGCAACCCTGCACACTAAAAGAAAACATTGCAAAAACACACTGTAAATAGCAGCTGTCAGATTAAAGTTCAGGTTTTGAAGTATGCTTACTGACTGTTGTATTAGTAAAATAAGTTCAACGAAGGTGCAGATAGCTAAGGTGATAAAAGTAGCCACTTATAGCATTTTTGCTATTTGTTACTAAGGGACTTGAGGGTGTGTATTGCAATTTTAGGCGATGGGCTGACAACCTGTCACTATGGCCATACATACACATTTTTCCGAATGACCCTCAAATATATGTCAGACGTGGCGTAAATGTCCGTTTTTGCGGCCGTTTACGCTCTGTATACCCCGCAAGGGTTAATAGGCGTGATGTGTATATATGTAACTACAGCGACACCCACTACTTTAATGATACAATTCTGTAAATAACCTTCAGGATCTGAAAGAAGCTGATTTTTAATGAATTCGTATTTTTGCCGTGTGGTGTGGGCTTAGTATCATAGCATCACCCATTTTTCCCCTGGGTATCGTAAGAGGTGATTAGAGGACTCGAGGGTTACATGTGTACTGCAGTTTTAGGCGATGGGCTGACAAATTGTCACTATGGTGATTGGTGATACACAATTTTCCGTATGACCCTCAAATATTTGTCAGACGTGGCGTAAATGTCCGTTTTTTACAGCCATTTCGCTCTGTCAACCCTGCAAGGGATATAGGCATAATATATGTATAAGTTTTACCCAGGGCGCAGCTACCCACGAAAATCCTCATAAGTACATACTATAAAATAACAAGTTTTTATTGCGTAAGTTTTCACATACAATACTTTACGCTCAAGACAATTGAAGACCACCAAAAACGCGGCAAAATCCGACGCCGTCACCCTGACAGATCTGTCTAAATCCATAGACAAATTTTGACGGCCGCCTGTGATTGGCCAGCCGCGGCCATTTTAATTTTCCAGATGTTCTATTGGTTACTTTCAGTTAATTTGCTTTACTAGCGCCAAAGCTTCTCATTAGTTCCTAGCATCCTATTTTCGTGGTTAGATGGCGCTAGCAGTTTTTGTTTTTAACAATACATATATCACGCCTATATCCCTTGCGGGGTAGGCAGAGCGTAAACGGCCGAAAAAACGGTCACCTACGCCACGTCTAACAAACTTTTGAGGGTCATTCAAATAATTATGTATCACTATAGTGACAGGTTGTCAGCCCATCGCCTAAAATTGCGAAACACATGTAAGCCTCGAGTCCCTAAGTCGCCTCATACGACACCCATGGGAAATAAATGGGTTGATGCTATTCTAAGCCGGCATCACACTGCTAAATAAGTATGTATTAGAATTTATATTGTTTTGTTTCAGGCCCACACGCACTTAGGATTAACCGAATACTTATGTTCGCTAGCAGCCTCCGACGAGACTACATTATCAAACGCACGAACTAACGTATTGTTTGGCTTCATCAACTGTCTATCCAACAACAACTACATACCTCCTCCAGAACTTTGGACAAACATCACAAAGCAAATATCCTCAAACGCCATTCTAAACGGCAAAAACTCAGCATTGCCGTGGACCAAGTTTTGCTTAGAACTGGCTTCGTTAGGGTACTTTGATGATAGATTGCTGGAAAGGGTTTTCTCGCAGGATTTTCTGGATGATTTCCTGTCGAGGGAAAACAATACGTTGGATTATTTGCAATTGTTCACTTTGCATGAGGCTGTCAACACATTTTACAGTCAAGAGTATAAGTTGCCTGCTGATGTGCTGAAGAAAGCTAAAGAGGTAATTATTTATTAATTCATGTATTTGGCGTGTGATGCTGGCTTAGAATGGCATTACCCCATTTCTTGACTGTGGCTTGCTCTGCTAATTTTGACAGGTGTCACGTTGGTCTAGATATCTTGGTGATGGTCGTAGTACGATTTAAATTTTTTACACGACTGCCCAACCAAAAAAGGAGTGTAATGTTTGAAGAGTTCATGTATGTATGTAAATATGAGCGATTCTTTAAAGGACTGAAACTCGTTAACCACTGAACAGATTCGAATGGGAATTGTATCGGAAGAATCCTTTCATTATCCCGAGTTTATCTATCTCTATCAGTCGTGTCTTAATTTTTTGTAATTTATTGAGCTTGTTGATTACTTTTTTAGCTTTACCCCATTCACGCGATGACAGATGAACTGGAGAAACACCTGGTCAGAGGTTTAGGGAACCCTAATTATGTCGCCAAGAACGTGGTGCTACCCAATGGAATCGTCGCTGGTATGTTCTTTACTGTTTACTATATTATTTTGATTGATATTATAATATCCTGGACATGATAATATCCGTAATTTGCCGTGTGATGCCGGTTTAGAATAGCATCACCCCATTTTTGACTCGAGGGTGTGTATGGCAATTTTAGGCGATGGGCTGACTACCTGTCACTTCGGCGATACACAATTTTCCGAATGACCCTCGTTTGTCAGACGTGGCGTAAGTGGCCGTTTTTTCGGTCGTTTACGCTCTGCCTACCCCGCAAGGGATAAAGGCGTGATATATGTATGTATGCATAAACTTTCTGTGATAAATACCGATAAATGTGAGATTTAAAATTAAAAATACCTAAACACCAAATTTTTTATTTTTGAAAACTTGCAAAATTTTTAAGTAATGGCAGGATTTGAACCTGCGACTTTCGTCATTACTAGTGACGACGCCTCTTTTATCTGGGCTACCGCAGCTTGTTCCTTACCCGCGAATGTTTCAAGTGTATATTAATGCCAGTATTATTAATTTACTAATTTTTAAATTTATGTTAAATACCGATAAATGTTGTAAACCACAAGACATAAATAGTTGTAAAATAAAATGTTTAAATATTTGTGTTTAATTTGGGTGTTTTCATGTATAATATGTATTTCATAAAAAAGTATATAGGCAATAATAACAGTTTGGGGCTAGATGGCGCTGTGTGAAATGTCCAGGATATTATTACATACATACATACACATATCACGCCTATTATCGCTCGCGGGGTAGGCAGAGCGTAAACGGCCGCAAAAAACGGACATTTATACCACGTCTGACAAATAATTGAGGGTCATTCGGAATTTTGTGCATCACCATAGTGACAGGTTGTGAGCCCATCGCCTAAAATTGCTATACACACCCTCGAGTCCCTTCGTTTATGCATCTTATATTAAATCGTTTCATCCAGATCTGTTGGTATCTCTTCGCGCTGGTACCCTTGTAGAGTTCCCTCCGGCCTCACTCCGGAGGGACGGCAAGAGCCACATCAAGGACTTGGAACTACCCAAAGGCAGTGTAGTGTAAGTACTCATCATCTCTGCTGGTACCCTTGTAGAGTTCCCTCCGGCCTCACTCCGGAGGGACGGCAAGAGCCCCATCAAGGACTTGGAACTACCCAAAGGCAGTGTTGTGTAAGTACTCATCAGTTCTGCTTAAAGTTCCCTCCGGCCTCACTCCGGAGGGACGGCAAGAGCCCCATCAAGGACTTAGAACTACCCAAAGGCAGTGTTGTGTAAGTACTTATCAGCTCTGCTGGTACCCTTGTAGAGTTCCCTCTGGCACACCCCGGAGGGACGGCAAGAGCCCCATCAAGGACTTGGAACTACCCAAAGGCAGTGTTGTGTAAGTACTCATCTGTTCTGCTGGTACCCTAGTTCCCTCCGGCTTCACCCCGGAGGGACGGCAAGAGCCCCATCAAGGACTTGGAACTACCCAAAGGCAGTGTTGTGTAAGTACTCATTAGCTCTGCTGGTACCCTAGTTCCCTCCGGCCTCACTCCGGAGGGACGGCAAGAGCCCCATCAAGGACTTAGAACTACCCAAAGGCAGTGTTGTGTAAGTACTCATCAGCTCTGCTGGTACCCTAGTTCCCTCCGGCCTCACTCCGGAGGGACGGCAAGATCCCCATCAAGGACTTGGAACTACCCAAAGGCAGTGTTGTGTAAGTACTCATTAGCTCTGCTGGTACCCTAGTTCCCTCCGGCCTCACTCCGGAGGGACGGCAAGATCCCCATCAAGGACTTGGAACTACCCAAAGGCAGTGTTGTGTAAGTACTCATCAGCTCTGCTGGTACCCTTGTAGAGTTCCCTCCGGCTTCCCTCCGGCTTGCAGTTTTTCGATTACTTCTTTATTTAGCGAAAAAAATCCAAAAGAGTGAAAAATCGGGTAAATATGGCGATTCCGCTCTGTTCTCACGCACAGGCTTTGCCATTAGTGGGAAAGGGACTTTTAAAAGTTCAAGGCAGGCCCTAAAGCCGGCATCATATTTATTTTATCTACACTCGTCTCATAATGTTCTAATTATGAATTCGAAAACTGTTGTATAAAGACCTACTTTATGCATTCTGCCTATAGAAATTACAGAAGCATAATGACTTAATAAGAAGGCTCTTACTTCGATAAAGTTGAGAAATGAAACGAAGTTTTTTTTTGCTAATATTAACAAATGAAAACATCTGAACAACAACTGAACAACAACTGAACAACACCATCTGAACAACAGCTGAACAACTTCGGTACAACAACTGAACAACAATCTAATAAAACAACCGAACAATTACCGTACAACAACAACTGTCAGGTGCGGCGGGAGATGGCGATATGAGTATTGGCAAAAAAAAAACTTCGATTCATTTCTCAACTTTATCGTAGTAAGAGTTTTCTCAGTAAGTCATTACGCTTCTGTAATTTATATTAAACCGTAGTTTATATAGGCAGAATGCATAAAGCCATTCCACCAATTCGGACTAAGCGCTTCCAGTCATCATTTATAATGCGCACTGCTAAAGAGTGGAACTCACTTCCTGCGTCTGTGTTTCCAAACGCATACAACCCTAATCTCTTCAAAGTAAGAGTGAACAGGCTTCTTCTGGGTGAGCTCGCTCCATCTTAGACTCTGTCTCTGTCCTATGACCTAGACTAGAGTCAAGAGCTAACCCATCATTAATAAAAATAAAAAAATGTGTGCGTTATATTCGCAGGGTGTGCATAATGAACTTCAACCAGGGCTGCTTCTCGATGAACAGCAGCCGGCTCCGAGGCACCTTCCGACTCCTCCTCGACATACTGGAGAAGCAGGGCTTCGCCACCGTACCGGTCAGTCCCTCTCTTTTTTTTTTTTTTTTTGAAAACTTGCAAAATTTTCGAGTGCGGGCAGGATTTGAACCTGCGACTTTCGCATTACTAGTGGCGACGCCTCTTCCATCTGGGCTACCGCAGCTCATTTCTTGCCCGCCAATTTTGCAAGTGTATTTTAATGCCAGTAACGCTTGGCATGGCTCCATCTACCGGGTTAGTTTTTGCAACTAATAACCGGCGACTAATTCTATCTTTACAGATTGAATGTAGTCTAAGCGATGAAAACCAGCGATAAATTGAGTACCAAATTTTAAAACACTTCCCGTGTTAGGTATTCAATTTTTGAAAACTTGCAAAATTTTCGAGTGCGGGCAGGATTTGAACCTGCGACTTTCGCATTACTAGTGGCGACGCCTCTTCCATCTGGGCTACCGCAGCTCATTTCTTGCCCGCCAATTTTGCAAGTTTTCAAAAATTGAATACCTAACACGGGAAGTGTTTTAAAATTTGGTACTCAGTCCCTCTCTTCTCTTCTCTTTTCGTGTGGGATTTTGTTTTACAATCTCATACATTCAAGTAAAAAAAAGGAAAAATAATGTGACGTTCTGTTTCTTACGTTACCGTTTACCGTATCAAGTGTTCGCCAATCTCTCTCTCTTTTCGTGTGGGACACCGAGTCGTCCAACGACCCGATGAACCCTGGTGTCAGAGTTTTTCTACGTCTACTACTACAAAGTCTCTGATATGGTTGTGTAACGACCGCGGTCTAAGTAATCATAGACAGCAACCGGGACCGACGGCTTAACGTGCCCTCCGAAGCACGGAAACATTTATTTTCGGACAATCAGGTGGTTCAGCCTGCAACGTCCTAACCAGACCGGGAAAAAATTTACAAAGTGATAAATATCAACTTTGTGAGTGTCCCACCGAGAATCGAACCCGGAGCCTTTGCGTCGCAGGCAGTCGCACTACCACTGCGCCACATCGGCCGTCACTGGTCAGTTATATACTCACATATCAAAACTTAACGACTACCTGCGACGCAAAGATTCCGGGTTCGATTCTCGGTGGGGCACTCAAAGAGTTGATATTTATCTTTTTGTGAATTTGTTCCCAGTTTGGTTAGGACATTGCAGGCTGAACTGCCTGATTGTCCGTAAGAAAGATGGTTCTGTGTGTGTATTCCCGTTGTCCCCAGTGACCGTGTCTTCGGTGACCGTGTCTTCGGTGACCGTGTCCTCGGTGACCGTGTCTCCGGTGACCGTGTGTTGAAGGTAGGTGATGGATTAGCAAGGTGTGGCATGGTAAGGTACTGACCCACCCTCTGCCACGACTTGCTCCACCTTGTCCCACCCTGCCCCACCATGTCCCACCTTGCCCCACCCTCAACAGGGACACGGTCACCGGGGACAACGGGAGTACACATTCCATGAGCTTCTTCAAATATTTCTAGCCCTTTTTTACACCGTATTTTTCTGTGTTACCGTGTGATACCGGCTTAGAATAGCATCACCCCATTTCTTGCCCGTGGGAGTCGTATGAGGCGACTAAGGGATTCGAGGGTGTGTATTGTAATTTTAGGCGATGGGCTGACAACCTTTCACTATAGCGATACACATTTTTCCGGATGACCCTCAAATGTTTGTCAGACGTGGCGTAAATGACCGTTTTATGCGGCCGTTTATGCTCTGCTTACCCCGCAAGGGATTATAGGCGTGATATGTGTATGTATGTATTTTTCTCCAATTGTCAGGTGAACGTGACGGAGTGGCAGGCGGCGCCGGCGCACGAGAGGACGCCATTCTTGATGCGCGAGATCGGGTACAAGTGCGGCGAGATCGGGATGAAACTATCCGTCACCTAAACACTCGTCACTGTTGCTAGGGATATTAACATTTAGAATGGGAAATTTTCTAGACAAACTTCAATTTTATAGCCGTGGCACATAGATGGCGCTGAGCTAAACTTAAAAACATTTCTTGTCAAGAATATGTAAGTAACTCGATGAATTGTTTTTGTGACCCAAATGTTAAAATTTCAGCATAGCATAACGTAATCTGGATTGAAATGATAAAATAGGTCGATATCTGGTAGATAGAAATGTCTCCATTGTGTGAGATAGTCTGTGCGGAAAAAGAACCGTCGTGAGATTTGGGGGCGCCACTGTGCCTCAGTATGAGAAATATCATAGCAATCTAGGTAACCATTATTAGTTCACTTTTTGTCCACGGCTATTCTCTTTCCGCACAGACTATATTTGCCGTGGATATTTCACAAATTAAACAGTGTCTATCGTTAAACAACGTCTAATCGTATGGGAAATTTTAAGCCGTGAATTTAAGCAGGGTCTTATTGTTGATGACAGGACATGTTGGAGATTGCTTTGTCGTATTATAACAAAAAAGATAGTCGCGCTTTTAGGCAGTGTAATAATTTATTATACTATTTGACGCTCTCAAAAAGCTCGAACAACGTCTAACTTCTTTTTTGTAATAAGACCGTAGATGTAAAATGCTGCGAAGACTGCTTTTAATTGTACATGAACTTAATTAAATTAAATACCAACTTGTTAGATATGACAAATTCGTTATGAGTCAGTGACTCGAATTTGTATCCTTGTCCTTCTTACATGACTACCCAACCAAATAAAGGAGTGTAATGTTTTTTCTTATTGCTGTCTTGTTGTAATTGTAACACTTAATACTATGGTTTAACTTGGTTAGGTACTATACAGGGAGTAATAAAAAGGAAGGAAGTACTCTGAACTGGTAAACTGATCAACTTTCACCATGGAACAAATTGCTGGTTAATTTATGAGAGGTTAATTTTTTTTTTTTTATTAATGATGGGTTTGCTCTTGACTCTAGTCTAGGTCATAGGACAGAAACAGAGTCTAAGATGGAGCGAGCTCACCCAGAAGAAGCCTGTTCACTCTTACTTTGAAGAGATTAGGGTTGTATGCGTTTGGAAACACAGACGCAGGTAGTGATTTATATTTCGACCCCTTGTTCCATGGGGAAAGTTGTTCAGTTTAATTTGTACCTTGATCTCCTTTCGGCTTGTTATACCATTTATGTAACTCCTTGTAGTACCTCTTCCTCCAGTTAAACTTTATGTATTATATTGGCCAAAGTCACTGATGCGTGTATTCTGACTGATCTGTGATATTAGTAAGAAAATTGTAGGTGAAATAAAAAGTTGTTATAATAAACAGTAGTTATTTTTTTCGCCTGTTTGATTCACTACTATTTACTTCTTCGTTGTCGTAGTCTTCAATACATAGTCCACCAGCTCAACAAAGAAATGCAGATCAAAAAATTTGGACGCTCATGAAGTTGCCGTACGATATGTTATTGATTGATGATTCTACTGATTTGAACAAAACTGTGCATGGATTTAAAAATATGAGATCAACATGTGCTGTCATCCTACGAGTTCTTTGGTCTGTGCGTAAACTACTGAAAGTAGAGGGAGTATCATGTATCAGTGTGAATCACTTTCACATCACTTCTTTCCTAATCGTTGCGATGGCATGCCCATGCTTCAAACTACAAAATCATTAGCCCAGTATTCAGCCATCTCTCTGAACGAAAATTGGTTCAGTGGATCTCAACAATACTGCAGCGCAGTACGAAACTAGTAGCGCTATCTCTTGGCGAGTAGCGTAACTTTTATTCGACTTGCATACTTTTCTCGTGTACCATGGCTGTATGCTGTACAAAACCTCAGCTGTTCTTGTATAAAAAAAAAACAAATTTTGACACTTGTCAAATTTGGTAGGCGTCAACCAGGGAATTTTGGGTCTTGTGCATTATTAAATTAAAATTTACAATGGTAAGAGCTTTTAACTGTAGAAATTAATTTACTTTAACATCCTTCTTTACGTGGCCGATCGTTTATAAACAAAATCTTTTCAGATCCGCTTCATTTTAATCCAAAACCGCGCTGGCAAGACTCGGTTGGCAAAATGGTACATGAACTTTGATGATGACGAGAAACAGAAGCTTATTGAGGAAGTTCACGCTGTGGTTACTGTTCGGGATGCCAAGCACACAAATTTCGTCGAGGTAAGATATTTTTATGTCCTGGTATAATTGTGTTTTCGAAAGGGTTTGTGACACGTATTCTGATGAAGGTATTTTTTGCTTTTAGTTCAGAAATTTCAAGATTGTATACAGAAGGTACGCCGGCCTGTACTTCTGCATATGCGTGGACGTGAACGACAACAACCTGTGCTATTTGGAAGCCATACACAACTTTGTTGAAGTGCTTAATGAGTATTTCCACAATGTGTGTGAACTGGACCTTGTTTTCAACTTCTACAAGGTGAGATCAACACTTAAACTATCAAATTTTTTTATTAATTTGTCTTTAATTACTATTTACTAAAACTTGGGGTAAGGTTATCTATCAGATAAGTATTGAGTTGCTCTGCTACAAGTAGGCTTCAGATTTAGTTGTGTGCAATGATCATGGTATAAGTTATCATATACAGTAATCAAAACCAACAGCTTAACCCCTAGTGTATCCACTATTGTTATGATTTTAACTTTAAGTGAGGGTAGTAAGGTTAATAATTACTTGTATGCATGCTGTACCATGGCAAATGAGGCCTTAACTTGCTCTCTGACTGCAACAGTCTCTGTCTTATGACCTAGACTAGAGTCAAGAGCAAACCAATCATTAATAAAAAAAAATAGCTTGTTCACTGAGGCAGTTTAAACATACTTAACCTAACATAGCCAATATTTTTGTTTTTTAATAGGTTTTGTACTTTAAGTAAGGGTAGTAAGTTCCTAATCACTGGTACACTTGCTGTACCAGAGCAGATGAGGCCTTAAAGCTTAGTATACTCACTATTGATACTGTAACATGGCAGGTAAAGCTTGTAACAATTTTTTTGAAAACTAGCAAAATTTTTTATGGCTGGCTTTCTTTGAGTTTTCTAAACTTGTATACCATGTTAGGTATATGTTACAAAGTGTTTAAAAAATTCATTCATTCATTTACCTATTTCCATCTGATTCAGCTTTCATCAGCATTTACTTAGCCCAATATTTGTTTCCTCTCAGGTATACACGGTGGTGGACGAGATGTTCCTGGCCGGAGAGATCCGGGAGACTTCGCAGACCAAAGTGCTGAAGCAGCTACTCATGCTCAACTCCTTAGAATGAGTTACAAGCATTATTTATATTGTGGTATTATTGTATAGTTTGCAGACAAATAGTGTTAAATGTTCTACACAAAACTTATCTATTTTGCTGTTAAGTTTTTCAATATTTTACACTATTCAGTCAGTGAAAAACGTATTATGCAAACATATTTATTTTTACTGTTAATCTAATTCTTGAATATTATTCAGTCAGCAAAGTTTCCATGTATTTATAGCTGGCGATCACACTTGACGTCCGTTGCTGCGTAGTATATGCGTCTGTCATGCTAAATTGCCAATTCCGATCATAGTTCCATACAAATATGGCAATGGTGTGTGAATGGATGCGTCTATCAAACGACGCAACTGCGTAACGGATGCGCTAAAAATACGCAGCCAGTAGGAGAACCGTCATTGTCTGCAAGTATCTGGTATGAGCATAATTGAATTGTAATCAAGATGCTCCATGCAACTATAAGCATAGTGCAGTAATTTTTACTTGTAGATGTTATGGTGTTGAATACAGGTTGGCCCGAATAGCGACGTCCAGAGACAAAACTCAAATGCCTTAGACTTAGGGGTATCCAAATCACCCCGATGTATATTCCGCGATTTTATATAGTTTCCAAGTTATACAAATTTTAAATTTGTATGGGGAACATTCTACTGGGAGGCTATTTATCCTTTTTTGTACGCTAGAAAGTACACACCACGACGATTATGCTACAGAAACAACCGCTCGAAAGAAGCCTGTCAGTCGAAATTTTCCCATGCAACTAAATAAGGTTGATTATCTCGAAAACTATTAAAAAATTGCAGAAACATACATGCGGGTGATTAAGATACCATAAGCATGAGGTATTCAAATTTTGTCTATGTCTATTTTTCACTAAATGGGCCATCCTGTATATCTAGCTTTACCTTATAAAATATTGAGATTGTTTTGTATCCATTATTGTAATGAAGGTTTTTTTTATTTTCAGGAAGTTAGTAGATCTGAATGAAATGTAAAGTAAAATGACATGTATCATAGTTTCACTAATGGGGCCGGAAATTTAATTGTTTTAGGGTAAATACTCATTCCATTATCATTGTTGTTAGTGTATGTTTTTTAAAATAATCACATTTCTAGCAACAACAAGTATGTATTAAACAAAGAAAGTTGTTCAGTTATCTATGTTATGCTACTGCAACAGCCAAAACAGTCCACTGCTGGACATAGGCCTCCGCCTTTTGAGGGGTATTTGCCATACTTGGCAGGCGGATTGGCGAGTGCAGTGCAAGGTGTTGTAGATATTCACGCTGCTGCCCATTCCCTGGATTCATCCCTTAAGTTGCCTTTTACGACACCCACAGGTAAAAATGGGGTGATGCTATTCTAAGCCGGCACCACTCTACGGCTATGTTACCGATTGCATTTCATTTTTACCATGCAACAGTTTGGTACCAGAGAATTAAGTGTGTTCAAAGGTTCAAACTTTCTCTGTTGTATTACTATTTGATTTAAAATATTTTAAAACAATTAGGGCCTTTATTATTTTATTTAAGAGGTAGAATTATAAACATTATAGTTTGAAAGATTTTGTATATTGCATCAAATTTTAATTTTACTCTGTAAAATAATCTGTAATGTAATAGTTTAATATAATATTAAAATTAGTAATGTTAAAAAGAATGCTTTTTTATTTCCTTGTTTAGTATTGTATGTACAGTCGGTTGTAGCACATAAGGTACCAGGGGTACTCCAAAAGAACTGAATTATTTTTGTCTCCAGCAATATTTTTTTCTTACTTATACATGAATATGTATTTTATGAGAATAAGTTTAAATTTTTATTATGTATTAACTGGGGATAAAAATAGTTTAGTACTTTTGGAGTAACCCTGGTACCTTATGTGCTACAACCGACTGTACTATAAGATACAAGCTAAAAGTGAGAAAAGGGTTGGTATTATATTTATCTGCGGAACCTTTGCCTCCTTTCCCAGTTAGCCTACTTTCCGATGAAGTCGCTTCCCGTGTCCCTATGAATGTTTAGATCTTTCTTCTTCTTCTTTTCGTGTGGGACACCAAATCGTCAACGACCTGATGAACCCTGGTGTCAGTTTTTCAACCGCCGACTACTAGTAGTAGGCCTCTGACATGGTAATGACCGCCGTCTAAGTAATCATAGACAGCAACCGGGAACGATGGCTTAACGTGCCCTCCGAAGCACGGAACCATCTCTCTTTTCGGACAATCAGGTGGTTCAGACCGGGAACAAATTCACAAAGTGATAAATATCAACTTAATCAGTGTTCCGCCGAGAATCGAACCCGGAACCTTTGCGTCGCAGGCAGTCGCACTACCACTGCGCCACATCGGCCGTTTAGGCCGTACGCTCGCTCACGCGGTTTCACGCGCGGGTCGGCCCGCGCGGGCCAGATTTGACCAAACACAAGATTGGCGCCCCGTGACGCGGCCTGCGGTCACCCGCGCCGCGGCTTCAGCAACCCGCGACATAATATAACCCGTACGAACACGACGACACTTGCCATATTACAACTACCTAGGCACTATGCGCCTTCTAAATTTGGACGGGTAATAATGGCGGCGATGTCAGACCGCCGCGCGGATCCCGCGAGACCGCGCGCGGCCTCACGCGCGGGCTGGCCCGCGCGTGAAACCGCGTAAGCGAGCGTACGGCCTTAGATCTTAAAAAGTACGCAACGAATTTTGATGCGGTATTATTTAGTAGTTAGAGTGATTCAAGAGAAAGGTTTTCATGTATATTTTATGCCGGAAAAAGATCTTTTTCCGCGTGATAACGGCTAGTTGCGAGTGAAACCGCTAGGCAGGCCGCGCTAGTTCGAAATAAAAACAGAAAAGATTAAACATAAAACAATTTATTAAAACCTTAAAATTGGATTTCATTCTTAACAAATTAAACCTGTTCAATGCCTTGTTCATTTGCTGGATGATCTTATGGTGTTAAAAAATTACTATAAATATTTTATGGGGTGAACCAGTTTGTGAAACTGAACAACTTTCCCTAAGGAACATAGGTCGAAATATGAAAAAACAACGGCTAACACACTTAGTATGGGGGACCAAATATTTTTTCCTATTTTGACATATGTTTCTTGAGGAAAGTTGTTCAGTCTTATGGGCTGGTTCACCCCTTATAATATTAGCAGTTGTTTTTTTTACACCTTATATGTATACCGATCAACATTTATTGCTCTTGAATTTTTTCTGCCTGCGACTATAACTTGATTCTTATTACAAAAGCTTTACATAAAGACTACCCCCACTCCCACTGATGGAGTAGGGGGGAAAACAACCACTCGTCGGGATGTCCGACGTGTGACAAGTACGGGCCCATATCGAACTCACTCCACCTGTAAAAAAGAACTAACATTAAACATTTTTTTATCCACACTCGTCTCGTAATGTTCGGATCATACATTCGATTTATAACTTAAAAAAAACTACCTTGTATAAAGACCTACTTTATACATTCTGCCCATAGAAATTACAGCGTAACTATCCTTTCGATAAAATGGAGAAATGAAACGAAGTTTTTTTGGCCCATACTCTACAAAACAAAACTCAAATAGACACTATTCCAAACGTCCGCACCGGCGGTTGCAAGACCCGATACAAGTTCAAATTCAATACGAGAACGTAACATGGCTTGATATGAATTTAAAAAAATACTTCAGCAGTTCTTCAGATTTTGAGTCAGCAACTGCAACTGCAACATCTCAACAACAACCTAATCTGGTAAAATAACTGCACAATTTCCGTACAACATCTGACAGGTGTGGCGGAAGTAACGCTAGTTACTAGTTATTATTCTGTGGCGGAAGATAGCGGCAAATTTGAGTTTTGGCAGTAAAACTTCGTTTCATATCTCCATTTTATCGACAAGCGTGCCTTCTTATTAAACGGTATGCTTCAGCGTTTGAGAAGAAACTATAATTTATATAGGCAGAATGCATAAAGCAGGTCTTTATACAACTGTTTTTTCTAGCTTGTTATCCGAACATTACTGACTTGACTGGCACGATGGCGTAGCGGATAGTACCCCTGCCTGCTACGTCAAGAGTCGTAGGTACGATCCCCACAAAACACAAATATTTGTTCAATTATTTTCAGATATTTGTGTTTAGTCTGGGTGTTTTCTATGTATAATATGTACTTATTTACACAAAAAAGTATATAAGTATGAATATCAGCTATTGGTTCCAATAGTACAAGCTTTGCTTAGTTTAGGACTAGATAGGGCTGTGTGAATTGTCCGGAATAGGTACCTATTTATTTATTTTATTATTAGACGAGTGTAAATACAATGCCGTGTGATACGGGCTCGAAATAGCATCGCCCCATTTCTTTCCCATGGGAGTCGTAAGAGGCGACTAAGGGTCTTGAGGGTGTGTATTGCAATTTTAGGCGATGGGCTGACAACCTTTCACTATGGTGATACACAATTTTCAAAATGCCCCTTAAAATATTTGTTTGTCTGATGTGGCGTAAATGTCCGTTTTTTGCGGCCGTTTACGCTTTGCCTACCCCGCAAGGGATTAGATTCAGATTCATTTATATGTCGAAATATTTTTTTTATAATTAAAACTATGTCACAAAAATAAAAGTATGTATTGAGATCGTCAATCAAATCGTCAATCACGCAAATTACAGGCGTGATATGTGTATGTATGTAAATAGCATTGTATAGTCGTCTCACTTGAATGGCGGTATTCCCCTGGAGATGTTGTGCGCGGGCGGTACTCTCTGCCTACCCCTCAAGGTATTACAGGCGTGGTATGTGTATGTATGTAAATAGCATTGTATAGTCGTCTCACTTGAATGGCGGTATTCCCCTGGAGATGTTGTGCGCGGGCGGTACTCTCTGCCTACCCCTCAAGGTATTACAGGCGTGGTATGTGTATGTATGTAAATAGCATTGTATAGTCGTCTCACTTGAATGGCGGTATTCCCCTGGAGATGTTGTGCGCGGGCGGTACTCTCTGCCTACCCCTCAAGGTATTACAGGCGTGGTATGTGTATGTATGTAAATAGCATTGTATAGTCGTCTCACTTGAATGGCGGTATTCCCCTGGAGATGTTGTGCGCGGGCGGTACTCTCTGCCTACCCCTCAAGGTATTACAGGCGTGGTATGTGTATGTATGTAAATAGCATTGTATAGTCGTCTCACTTGAATGGCGGTATTCCCCTGGAGATGTTGTGCGCAGGCGGTACTCTCTGCCTACCCCTCAAGGTGTTAAAGGCGTGATATGTGTATGTATGTAAATAACATTGTGTAGTCGTCTCACTTGAATGGCGGTATTCCCCTGGAGATGTTGTGCGCGGGCGGTACTCTCTGCCTACCCCGCAAGGTGTTACAGGCGTGATATGTGTATGTATGTAAATAACACATAGTCTCACTTGAATGGCGGTATTCCCCGGGAGATGTTGTGCGCGGGCGGTACTCTCTGCCCACCCCTCGAGGTATTACAGGCGTGGTATGTGTATGTGTGTATAGTCTCACTTGAATGGCGGTATTCCCCTGGAGATGTTGTGCGCGGGCGGTACTCTCTGCCCACCCCTCGAGGTATTACAGGCGTGGTATGTGTATGTGTGTATAGTCTCACTTGAATGGCGGTATTCCCCGGGAGATGTTGTGCGCGGGCGGTACTCTCTGCCTACCCCTCAAGGTATTACAGGCGTGGTATGTGTATGTATGTAAATAGCATTGTATAGTCGTCTCACTTGAATGGCGGTATTCCCCTGGAGATGTTGCGCGGGCGGTACTCTCTGCCTACCCCGCAAGGTATTACAGGCGTGATATGTGTATTTGTGTAAATAGCATACAGGGTGTAAGGGACGGTGTACCGAAAACTTTACCATCATATGTTCCATAGAAAAAGTTGTTCAGTTTCATCGTCTGATCATGCCTGCAAAGTTTTCGGTACACCGTCCCTTACAGCCTGTATAGTCTCACTTGAAGGGCGGTATTCCCCTGGAGATGTTGTGCGCGGGCGGTACTCTCTGCCTACCCCTCAAGGTGTTACAGGCATGATATGTGTATAAAAATGCACCAAATAAACATTAAAGCATTATTGCGTACTGCGCTCGCCAATCCATCTACCAAGCATGGTGTGTTAAGCAAATTCTCCCAAATCCTCAACAGGGACAGGCATGTTTCTATAGTTAAAAGAATTATTTTACCAAATAATAGAAAAATGCTTTTTCGTGGTGTATAAAAAATATTTGTTTTCTTGCAACACCTTTATATATTTTTAAATTTGCAACACTAAATGTTGGTAAAAATAGTATTGTCAAAATCAAATTATATTCCTGCCAAAAACTTCCCAAAAACATGACTTTTCTGGAATAGCCACACTTAAAACCTCTAAGTTTAGGGATTTTATTTTAGTAATTTTAGCATTAGAAACTTAAAATGATTAAAACGTGGAATCGGGCCTATAGTCTCACTTGAAGGGCGGTATTCCCCTGGAGATGTTGTGCGCGGGCGATGCGACGGCGACGAACTGCAAGGCGCGGCGCAGGTGGTAGCTGGTGAGCTTCGCGTCGGTGGCGCCGTGGCTGCGGTGCCCGAGCGCGCGGAACGGGTACGTGCCTGCAACGTTGCTCAGTTGCTGCCATTTGGGGTGCGCATAATATGCGACTGTTAAATTATATTTAACGCCATCTGTGGACCTTTTAAAATACTACTGGGTTACAGCGCCTCCTCTTGGGGCGCGTTCAATGCACCATCTTTCGTAGCTCTTTCGTCGCTCAATTATACTAAAAAAGTCTTTCGTCGTCCATAAACATACCGTTCAGCGACGACGAAAGACTTTTTTTAGTATAAAAGAGCTATGAAAGTTGGTCCATTAAACGCGCCCCTGGCGAGTATATGTATTAACTTGTAGCCAAAGCTTCTCTTTGATCAAGTTGTTATTGTACACCCATGTGAGCTAGTGGTATATCTTAGTATTGTATAATGACCGATAGATGGCGTTCGCTCAAAGTTTGCGTTTTTGTTGTAAGAGCTCGACCTCTTTCTGCTTCAGCCGCCCTGCGTGGCGCATGACTACTAATAAACCCACTCTGTACTGATTGCAGCCCTTTTCTTATATCATCTTCACCAAATAACTCGATAGCGATAAAAAAATCTTAAGGCGAGTGTACCCATCATCGACCTCGACATTGGCACCACTTCACAAACAAAAGTTTTATCTTTATACAAACAATCTATCAGAATGTCCGTTGCCCAAGTTTTTAGTATTATCCTGAAGTAAAATAAGAACCTGCAAACTAAATGAAATAATCGCTGTAGTGGCGCCCTCAGCCTCACCTGTTTTTTAATTATTTCTTAAAATGTAGAACAAACATTAAAAATCTAAGACGGACAAATTGTTGTCCTATACGATAAGTTAAAACAATAAGCTTTACATGGTTATGCGTCTTTAAAATCACTAAAACGGAAAATGGTGGCCACCGTTTTTAAAAATTTAAAACATAAGAAAAAGCTCATTGTTGTATTTTGGAGTAAACTTACGATAACTTTACTTATAGGGCAACAATTTGTCCGTTTTACATTTTTGATATTTGTTTCAGATTAAGAGAAATTAGTTACAAACATGGGACACTGGACAGTCGGATTTCGCTCGACGCAGGCTTAATATCAAAGTGGCCGTTTTAAGGTACTCTTTTTCCAAAACTTTAATTACAGCGAATATTTCATTGAGTTTGCAGGTTCTAATTTTACTTATGGATAATACTAAAACTTGGGCAACGGACATTCTGATAGATTGTTTGTAAGAGAAAGTATTTATTTTGTGAAGTGACGCCACAGTCGAGGTCGTTCACGTGTACACTCGCCTTAACGAAAATGTTCAACACAAAATAGTTCAATTTACGAGTGTCACTTGAGAGCAGGACAGAAATATGAAATTTGCCTACGTGTGACAAGGACAGATTATCTAGCTCAATCCTTGTCATAACGCGAAATATTGGCTTTTTGACATATTTCAGCCTATGTTCCTTTTATAATTCCGCTAACGGTCACTAGTAAAATTTCACCATATATTATGTACGGGGGGTTGCACGCCTCGCAGCGAGACAGCGGGTCGTGCTTGAAGGCGTTGTATAACATCTATCATGAGGTTTGTACGAAGACTGCTATATGTTACCATTAGCTGGGTTAAGGTCGTTCCTGGCAGCTATGGCGTTGCAGGCGGAGTACGGGGGGTTGCACGCCTCGCAGCGAGACAGCGGATCGTGCTTGAAGGCGTTGTATAACATCTATCGTGAGGTTTGTATGAAGACTGCTATATGTTACCATTAGCTGGGTTGAGGTCGTTCCTGGCAGCTATGGCGTTGCAGGCGGAGTACGGGGGGTTGCACGCCTCGCAGCGAGACAGCGGACCGTGCTTGAAGGCGTTGTATAACATCTATCATGAGGTTTGTACCAGTACTGCTATATGTTACCATTAGCTGGGTTGAGATCGTTCCTGGCAGCTATGGCGTTGCAGGCGGAGTACGGGGGGTTGCACGCCTCGCAGCGAGACAGCGGGTCGTGCTTGAAGGCGTTGTATAACATCTATCATGAGGATTGTACCAGGACTGCTATATGTTACCATTAGCTGGGTTGAGGTCGTTCCTGGCAGCTATGGCGTTGCAGGCGGAGTACGGGGGGTTGCACGCCTCGCAGCGAGACAGCGGACCGTGCTTGAAGGCGTTGTATAACATCTATCATGAGGTTTGTATGAAGACTGCTATATGTTACCATTAGCTGGGTTAAGGTCGTTCCTGGCAGCTATGGCGTTGCAGGCGGAGTACGGGGGGTTGCACGCCTCGCAGCGAGACAGCGGGTCGTGCTTGAAGTCGTTGTAACGCATCGTGTAGTACATGTCACGCAGATTGTTGATGTCTTTCTGGACATAGAACAAATAATTAAAGACTTACAACTATGCCCTCAATTTTTGATGTAAATTCTCTTATCTTACCTTAAATTAGTGCCGTCACTTTCCGTCAAATATGTTTAGAAAAAGATGAGATATCTAAATCCCGTCATGTTTAAAAATGACAATGGATTCTTCGCAATTTCTAGTCAATTTAGTCGCCATTGCCCTCGATTCGGGATGTAAATTCTCTTAACTTACCTTAAATTAGTGCTGTCACTTTCCGTCGGTTTAGAAAAAGATAGGAGATATCTTAGTCCTGTCATGTTTAAAAATTACAATGAATTCTTCGCAATTTCTAGTCAATTTAGGCGCCATTGTTTTCATCGTCGCCTTATTTTGACAGATAACTAGTATTTAGCGTCAAATTAAAGACATGACATGACTAAGATATCTCCTATCCTTTTATGATCCTATTTGACGGAAAGTGACAGCACTAATTGTCGCACTCTCTCTTTCACCCTAAGGTTGCCTGGTAGAGAATGCTACCTAGCATTAATGCCGCCTGGTTGTACTGTTTCTTTTATTTGTGTTTATATATTGTTGTATTATTTATTTAATGTGCAATAAAGAATTTTATTATGTTATGTCATATTGTTAATTTAAGGTAAGATAAGACAATTTATATCCCAAATTAAGGGCAATATCGTTGAGATATGGCGCCCTACGGCTTATAAAAACTAAACACTTTATGTTTGTTTGTGCTCTTTAAATAAGTTAGAGGGGCGCAACACTAACACAATACTAATTGCAATGCGAGCAAAACAAGCTCATCTATTTTGAAAGAACCTTATTACAACTTGTATCGCAAGCAAAACTACAAGACCAACCCGGTAGATGGAGCCGTGCCTCGCGTTACTGGCATTAAAATACACTTGCAAAATTGGCGGGCAAGGAACGAGCTGCGGAAGCCAGATGGAGGAGGCGTCGCCACTAGTAATGACAGGTTCAAATCCTGCCCGCGCTTGAAAATTTTCCAATTTTTTCATTTTTTTAAGGATGTGTTTGCTCTCGACTCTAGTCTAGGTCATAGGACAGAGACAGAGTCTAAGATGGAGCGAGCTCACCCAGAAGAAGCCTGTTCACTCATACTTTGAAGAAATTATGGTTGTATGCGTTTGGAAACACAGACGCAGGTAGTGAGTTCCACTCTTTAGCAGTGCGCATTATAAATGATGACTGGAAGCGCTTAGTCCGAATTGGCGGAATGGCAACCAGGTACGGATGGTATCCGGCGGTGCGTCTGGATGTCCGATGGTAGAAGGGAGCTGGTGGAACAAGGTCGTGAAGCTCTTGAGCTCCGAAGTACAATCTGTATAAAACCGACAACCTTGCGGCGATGTGCCAAGCTGTGTAGCTTGGTAGTGTAGCGACCTCTGGGAGCTACGACAAGAAGCTCACTTAAAGTGGTTCACGAGCAAGCAAGACGCAACAGAAGTTCCAACATAGCTGCAAGATGGCGCCACGTGACAGAACAAAGAGCCTGAAACGCGGTATCGAAGTGTTTCACCGCGCAACGCATATATACAACTTCCAATTCTATCCAGGTGGACCAGTCGGTCCCCTGGACACAACACCCGGCCAGGCGGGTAGCTACCCTTTTCCCGACACCACCTGGAACCCTCCATTCTGCCTATTGGCATCACTCCTGTCACCCGCCATAGTAGATTAAAAAATGAAACCAATACCTGTTTCTGTTTGATGATCTTGTGCCGGGGGTTGCCGGTGTATGTGAACCAGTCCCCGAATGCGGCGACGCGCTCATTGCCACCGCTCAAGTTGAACACGCGCGGGAAGTACGGGATGTTGTACGACGGAAAGTACGTCGTGCGCACTAACTCCTTCGTTCTGACATGGAAACAAAAGTATCCTGTCTCTCTCTCTTTTCGTGTGGGACACCGAGTCGTCCAACGACCCGATGAACCCCGCCTGCTACTAGTAGTAGGCCTCTGACATGGTTGTGTAACGACCGCCGCCGTCTAAGTAAACATAGACAGCAACCGGGACCGACGGCTTAACGTGCCCTCCGAAGCACGGAACCATGTTTCTTTTCGGACAATCAGGTGGTTCACCCTGCATTAATGAGGCAACATAACAAAACAACTCAATAGGAAATATATTTTTCTTTTGAAAATGAAATTACTTTATTTAATGTAGGATAGTATTATCACTTATTGAAGTCATGATCGGTCATTGTAAAAAAAAAGAAATTTGTATCACACAATTTTCTTCTTTTTATAACCATGTTGTAATGTCCTAGTAGAAAACCGGCTCGGGCGGGATAAAGAAATAAAATAAAGGCACTGCCACGGGGCTGGCCAGGTTAATCACACGGCATGTAACTTTACGCCGCCACCATCTGAAAACGACATTTGTTTCAAATTTTAGTCAAGATTTTTAAAGCGTGTAGTTTACATGCGTATAATTAACCGGACCTCCTGAACAGGAAAAACCCCCCAAAAAACCTGCCCAGAAGTGCTCCTACTCTAAATTAACAATCTTACTAGCCCCTAAGCTACCCAAGCTAATTTTGGAAGTAAAAAAAAATATGTATAGACCAAAAATGGCTACATATTTATCTATCAAATATCGCCATAGTGACAGGTGGTCAGCCCATCGCCTAAAATTACAATACACACCCTCGACTCCCTTAGTCGCCTCTTACGACTCCTACGGACAAGAAATGGGGTGATGCCATTCTAAGCCGGCATCACACGGAAAAATACCTATAATAATCATATTTTACCACAATTTGTCAAATATTCACCATGATATTCGATTTTGTGACGCCTGCACCCTTAATCAACTTCAAAACACACTTAAAATTACTAAAAAATATATAAAATATTATTGATTTAACAAAGAAATCTTGCATTGGAAAATATTGGAAAATTATTTTTAATTTTTTGTGTTCCGTACCCAAAGGGTAATAACGGAAACCCTATTATTGAGGCTCGGCTGTCCGTCTGTCTGTCCGTCCGTCCGTCCGTCCTACAGTTACGTCAGTCAGTCCGTGCTGTATCTCTTATACCTAGACAGTTGAAATTTTCACAGATGATGTATTTCTGTTGCCGCTATAACAACAAATACTAAAAATTTGAATAAAGTAAATATTTAAGGGGACTCCCATACAAAAAACTAGTTTTTTTTGTATGGAGGCTGTATCTCATGAACCACGAAAGACAGACAGTTGAAATTTTTACAGATGTATTTCTGTTGCAGCTATAACAACAAATACTAAAAAACAATATAAAATAAATATTTATGGGGGCTGCCATACATAACAGGTGTTTTTTTTATTTATTTATTTTTGCGCATTTTTATAGATAATGGTACGGAACCCTTCGTGCGCGAGTCCGACTTGCACTTGGCCGGTTTTTTTCAATGTTACCGAGAACGGAACATAGCTACTCACAAGTCTGCGGCCTCAGTATACCCGGGCAGTTGTTCAACTACCCACAGGAGGCCGGGCTTGATGACCGCGGGGCGGTGAGTGGTCGCCGGCCGGAACTTGTTGTAGTCTACTATGTACCTGGGAATGAGGTGAATATTCATATTCATATAGTATTTTATCTACACTCGTCTCATAATATTCGAATTATGAATTCGAAAACAGATGCATAATGACCTACTTTATGCATTCTGCCTATAAAAACTAGGGTTTACTATAAATTACAGAAGCGTAATGACTTAATGCGAAAACTCTTAATACGATAAAGTTGAGAAATGAAACGAAGTTTTTTCTCCAATACTCAAATCGCTATCTTCCGCCGCACCTGACAGTTATTGTTGTACGGTAATTTTTCGGATGTTGTTTAGTTGTTTTATTAGGTTTTTCTTCTGTTGTTGTTGAGATGTTGTTCAGTTGTTGTTCAAATGAAGATTAGTTGTTGTTCAGATGTTATTCCGCTGTTGTTCAGTGTTGTTCAGTTGTTGTTCAGTGTTGTTCAGTTGTTGTTCAGTTGTTTAGTTATTTGCTGTTGAGACTCGACATCTAAACAACTGTTAGTAAAGAATCTTCAAAAATTCATATCAAGCCATATTACGTTCTCGTATTGAATTTGACCATGTATCGGGCCTTGCAATCGCCGGTGCGGACGTTTGGAAAAGTGTTCAACTGAGTTAATTTTTTAGAGTGTAGATAAAATAGTGTATGCAACTGCATATAATTAGGCATTAGAATGCTCGTGTCAATCTATTATCACACTCGGCTACGCCTCGTGTGATAAACAGACACTCGCATTCTAATGACCCCCATTATATGACAAACTATATTGCATAATATCACATGGTACATAAACTACTATATTGCATAATATCACATGGTAGTAGTACATACAGGTGTTAAGGGTATGACAATTTATAGATACATACAACACATGATACCCTTTCTATAGGGTATTGCAACATGAGAGGACACTTATATTACTCACAATACATTATGTAGCCACTCTGGTTTTGTCGTTCGAATGAGGAAGGATGAGGGCTGATGTCACACAACCATTTCAGGTGAAATTTAAATTGAAATTCTTTATTCAATGTAGTATTATCATATCACTTATTGACGTCATGAACCGTCATTGTAAAAAAAAGAAATTTGTATCACACAATTTTCTTTTTTTTATAACAATTTTGTAATGTCCTAATAGAAAACCGGCTCGGGCGGGATAAAAAAAAATATAAAAATCAAAGCACTGCCACGGGGCTGGCCAGATTAATCATAATTCATTTATTAATTGTGTGTTAGATTTACATGTACATTTTTTTTATTAATGGTGGGTTTGCTCTTGACTCTAGTCTAGGTCATAGGACAGAGACAGAGTCTAAGATGGAGCTCACTCACCCAGAAGAAGCCTGTTAAGGCACTGGAACTCCCACACACTGACACAACGCAGGTGGCTACTTGGCGCCAGACTTCGGTGGGATGGTGGTCGCGAGCCAGGCGGCCCCTTACGGAGCCTTCCACCGCGCACGTGGGATCGTTCAGCCGGACTTATCCACAGGCAAGCCTGTGTTGCCGTTGCCCGGGCTCCACCGCTAGGAGGTAGATACCATACCACTCCACATTCAGTAGTTCTTATTATGTAATGTTTGTATGGTACATGCACCCTGTTAGGGCATAACAATTTTAACAATGTAGGAGAGAACATTTTTAAAACTTATCTATTATATTATGCACACATTTTTGTCATTTAACTATTATGATAATCAAAATATAATCTAGAATTAATAAAAGTGGCTACATAATACATACGTACATACACATATCACGCCTTTAATCCCTTGCAGGGTAGAAAGAGCGTAAACGGCCGCAAAAAACGGACATTTACGCCACACCTGACAAATATTTGAGGGTATTCAAAAAATTGTGTATCGCCATAGTGACAGGTTGTCAGCCCATCGCCTTAAATTGCAATACACTCCCTCGAGTCCCTAAGTCGCCTCTTACGACTCCCACGGGAAAGAAATGGGGTGATGCTATTCTAAGCCGGCATCACACGGCACAGCAGATAAATCCGTACTAATATTATAAATCTGAGAGTTTGTGTGTGTATGTATGTTTATTACCTGTTCACGCTCAAACGGCTTGACCGATTTGGATGAAATTTCGAACACAGGTAGAGTATAACCGGGAATAACAAATAGGCTACTTTTTACCGCGGGAAAACAACTTTTACCACGGGAAAATGAGTGGCAGCGGTTGAAACCGCTGGGCGAAAATCTAGTAGATTATGTAGCGACTCTGGCTTTGTCGTTAAAATAAGTGGGAAGGATGAGGGCTGATGTCACACTGCGTTCATTTCAGGTTAATAAAAGTGGTTACACCGTGAGTCTTGGCTTCCGATACGAGAATTAGCTAGGGTAGCTTAGGGGCTAGTACGATTGTTAATTTAAAGTAGGAGCACTTCTGGGCAGGTTTTTTGTGGGGTTTTTCCTGTTCAGAAGGTCCGGTTAATTATACGCATGTAAAATTTGTTTTAAAAAAAGTTATATAATCATGTAAAAAAAAGTTAAAAATCTTGACTTCAATTTGAAACAAATATCGTTTTCAGATGGTGGTGGCGTAAAGTTACATGCCGTGTGATTAACCCAGCCCCGTGGCAGTGCCTTTATTTTTATTTTTTTTACCTGCCCGAGCCGGTTTTCTATTAGGACATTACAAAATTGTTATAAAAAAAAGAAAATTGTGTTATACAAATTTCTTTTTTTTTTTACAATGACGGTTCATGACGTCAATAAGTGATATGATAATACTATCCTACATTGAATAAAGAATTTCAATTTCAATTTCGAAATTTCGCCACTTATCTCGGTCGTGTGTGGTTTCTAGCCAATCGCTTGCCAGAAGCTCGCGAAGATCCGCTTCGACTACATCATACCGCCGGTACCAACCGGTCTTCGGCTATTCGGTCGACCTATGTATGTACAGTCGATTATAGCACATAAGGTACTACAGGGGTACTCCAAAAGAACTGAATTATTTTTGTCCTTAGCAATATTTTTTTCTTGACACGAATATGTTTTAGTATAAAATTACTTCTTTTATGAGAATAAGTTAAAATTTTTATTATGTATTAACTGGGGATAAAAATAATTCAGTTCTTTTGGAGTATCCCTGGTACCTTATGTGCTACAACCGACTGTAGGTACGCTTTTTTGAATCCCCATATCTTCACTCATCGTTTCTAGGTGACCAAGCACGCGATAAACTTATCGCGGGCGAAGCGAGCACGTCAAAACTCTTTTTGTGAGCGAAGCGAGCAAGTCGTTTCACGTTTAAATATATCGAAAGGGATACACGGAGCTAACGGTCACACTAATAAAAGACTTATTGCGAGCGAAGTGAGCACTGCACGACAAGCATTATTGAAGGCAGGCGGTTTGCTTCAAAAATGTCTGCCCTGGTGGTAAATACGACTACATACATACACATATCTTGCCTTTAATCCCTTGCAGGGTAGGCAAAGCGTAAACGGCCGCAAAAAACGGACATTTACGCCATTGACAAATAATTGAGGGTTATTCGGAAAATTGTGTGTATGTGTATAGACACGTTGTCAGTCCATCGCCTAAAATTGCAATACACACCCTCGAATCGCTAAGTCGCCTCTTACGACTCCCACGGGTAAGAAATGGGGTGATGCTATTCTAAGCCAGCATAACACGGCAAATACGACTCTTATATTTAAATAGTGTAAAAGTAATACATACCACTGGTTGTTGTAAGTACCGCTGTTGTGCTTCCTGAATATCTGCACCCACTCTGCCGCGCTTCTTGCCAGTCTATTCGCTATCATCACTCGCACAAACTCCAAAATCTGAACAACAAATTATTAATGTTCGCACAGTCTCTACTTGCATGAGTAGTTAATAAGGGATACCATGCATCGTTTTGCACATTGTTGAACTTCCTAATATACTTTGGCATACCTCGGTTTGCATATTTTTTTTGTCATACAATTTGTTTGGCATAATATTTATTTGTCACACTGCATTCAAAGTTATACTTTTATTTTGACCTATTTTATAATTTGAAACACTTTTAAAGTAGGCCCTTGGGCCACCCCTAAGCCGCGAACATGCTTTTCTAGGAGTATGTAGTCGACCTTATGACTTGGTAATTTATGCTTCAAGGGTTATGCGTGTTGTTTTTATCACTTTGAATAATTATGACTATATAAAATATGCGTAATACAAATATGACTTAAAATTTTATGCAAACCGACCCCAAACCGTTATAAAATGCGAAACATGATTGTTGAAAAGTATGGTCCAAATAAGACTATATTCATTCAATGCTATCTAAAATATGCAAAGTTAGACATTATTAAAACAGAAAAATAATTTTAATAGATCTGATTATGATATGACGCCATTGTTTACAATTATAGTGACGTTGAGAGCGATCTCTGGCAGCTACTACAAGAAGCTCACTCAAGTGGTTCTCAAGCAAGCAAGACGCAATAGAAGTTCCAACATATCTGCAAGATGGCGCTGCATGACAGATTAGCAGATAACAATGGACCTGAAACGCGGTATCGAAGTGTTCACCGCGCACCGCATAAATACAACTTTCAATAAAATTTAAAAACAGATACCATCTGGAACTTTACAATCTGCCTACTGGCGTTGCTTCCTGTCACCCGCCATGTCATAATAGGAACTTTTCTAACTGACAGTTTTCGAGCTTTGTTAATAATGTCATACCAGACGGCGTTGTGCTAAGTTGAAATTTTGACATTTGAGTCATAAATACATACAGACATATATCACGCCTTTATCCCTTGCAGGGTAGGCAGAGCGCAAACGGCCGCAGAAAACGGACATTTACGCCACGTCTGACAAAAATTTGAGGCTCATGCGGAAAATTGTGTATCGCCATAGTGAAAGGTTGCCACCCTATCGCCTAAAATTGCAATACACACCCTCAAGTCCCTTAGTCGCCTCTTACGACTCCCACGGGAAAGAAATGGGGTGATGCTATTCTAAGCCGGCATCACACGGCAAATGTATAGTTTAATAGTCAGATATAGACACTGTTGTTTGTACTAACCTGTCCTTCAGGGTTAATGTACTCGAAGAGAGAGCGATTGCTATTGCCAATGGTGGTCTCAGCTGAGCAGATACCGGAGCCTATTATGTAGAAATCATCTGTGGACTAAACATATCGATGTAGTAGAATGGCGGCCTGGCGTGGAAAAGTTATTTTTAATTACATAACATAATGTTATGAAATTCGGCGTGGAAAAGTTTTTTTTAATACATATGAGATTTCTCCAGAGCCCTATTAACAAATTAATTTTGGCATGTGACAAGGAGTAATGCCAATAGGCAGAATGGAGGGGTACAGATGGTGTCAGGAAAAGGGTAGCTTCCCGGCCACGCCGGGTGTTGTAGGCAGGGGACCGACTGGTCCACCTCGATACAATTGGAAGTTGTATACAGGGTGTAAAGGACAGCCCTCAGAATACTGATAGGGTGCATTCAGACCATGTAACTGAACAACTTCCCATTAAAATATATTTCAGAAAAATTACAAGAAGTTTTGGACTTTAGGTAATTTGTAGGTAATGCAGTCAGCTGATCGTGACTTTGTATGAAACGTCGAATATTTTTGGTCGTTTTCTGACATATGTTCCTAGGAAAAGTTGTTGAGTTTCATGATGCATGCACCCTATCAGTATTCGGAGGGCTGTCCCTTTCACTCTGTATATGCGGCGCGCGGTAAACATTTCGATACCGCGTCTCAGCCACATTGTTCTGTCACGTGGCGCCATCTTGCAGATATTTTGAGAACTTCTGTTGCGTCTTGTTTGCTTGTGAACCACTAGAGTGAGTTTACTAATAAAACACTTTTTCACCAGTTCCACTAATTAAATATATTATTTGTTTAATTTGATATTAAATTAAATGCGACCGGTTTCGAACATCATCATCGGGCAGTTATTTACAATCGAAACAACACACAACTTTTAATATTATATTATTAAAATTACGGTATCGAAACCGGTCGCATTTAGTTTAATATTAAATTAAACAAATATAATTAACTGGTGAAAAAGTGTTTTATTAGTAAATTAACATGGAGTTCCATTAAGAAGTAGCAACACAAAGTGCAACACACTTGAGTGAGCTTCTTGTAGTAGCTTCCAGAGGTCGCTACAGGCACATCCAGGAACATTTGTTTTGCAACATTGTTTCAACAAGTTCACGCGGGTTTCCAAAATAAATATTAATAACATATTTATAAAAAGGTCTTGCCGACGAACTGAGAAACTTTGTTTAAAAAAAACTTCAATCCACATAGATCTGTTTTGTACTATAAATCTTTTGTAATGAAATGACATGTTATAATAGTTTATGCAACTGTCATATAATGGGGGTCATTAGAATGCGAGTGTCTGTTTATCACACGAGGCGTAGCCGGGTGTGATAATAGATTGACACGAGCATTCTAGTCTATCAGTTTAAAGTAGGTCTTTATGCAACTGTTTTCGAATTCATAATTCGAACATTATGAGACGAGTGTAGATAAAATATTATGTGACCCATTTTTTTGGTATTTGCATGTTAATTTGCCTCATCCTAAGTTGTATCATCACGTTCATCACTACATAGTATAAAGTAAAGTCGCTTTCCGCGTCTGTCCCTATGTCTGTTTGTATTTATGCTTAAATCTTCAAACCACCCAACGGATATGGATGGGTTATATTTTAAAAGATAGAGTGATTCAAGAGGAAGGTTTTTATGTATGATTCATGTCGGGAGAAGGTATGTTTCCCGTGGCAAATCGGTGAAACCGCTAGGCGGGCCGCTAGTCTTTTATACAGTGTTTTACGCAAATAAAGAATTTCTGATATCGGATGGTGTAGGTAGAGAGTTTTTAACCAACCTGCACAAACCCGGGGTACGAGGACAGCGACATCTTCCGTCCAGGGATCATGGTATTGCTCTTCGGCGCCATCTTGAAATTCAACACGTACATCTTTTGCAAACGCAGCATTGATTGGTAACTGCAATCAGGTATTGTATAAACGAATTTATTTCGAATGCCGTGTGATGCCGGCTTAGAATAGCATCACCCCATTTCTTTCCCGTGGGAGTCGTAAGAGGCGACTAAGGGACTCGTGTGTATTGTAATTTTAGGCGATGGGCTGACAACCTGTTTCTATGGCGTTACACAATTTTCCGAATGATCCTCAAATGTTTGTCTGACGTGGCGTAAATGTCCGTTTTTGCGGCCGTTTACGTTCTGCCTACCCCGAAAGGGATAAAGGCGTGATTTATGTATGCATGTATAAACAGTAAAGGTTATGTGATACCGAAATATTCATATCAGCTTATAGCAGACCACTGCAAGATGTAGGCCTCCCCCAGGGTACACCATAAGGCACAATCTCGCGTTTCTGATATCCTGTCGCTACCAGCCGCCCTCTTTTTTAAGACAACGGTCCAAATCCACGCTTGCCGAGGCGCGGCCTCCACTTGAGAACCCGCCTCCACTTGAGAACCCGCTTGCTTCATCGTCCATCGGTTTTACGACTAATGTCACCAGCTCACTGCGACTTTAGGTTGCTACGCTTGCAGACAAAATGATGCGATATTATATCGTTTCGGAACCGAAATTTTTCGTCACCGCACCGTTTACGGAACCGTAATTTTTAAAGGTACCTAAACCGGAGCTTGCTACACTTCTAGACTAAATATTGCTATATTATATCGTTTCGGTACCGAAATTTTTCGTCACCGCACCGTTTACAGTACCGTCATTTTTTAAAGTATCAAAAGGGTTTTCTAAATAAATCTCCCACCGTGCGCTGTATTAAGCAACGTCGCTTATAATACAATCTATTAAACCTCAAATAGCCTTTTGTGAGTAGGTTAAGACTAATTCATTAGTAATTTTATGTTTTTGCTAAATAAATTAAAAAACAATTTTAACGAAATTGACCTACTTATATCATAACCTTTTCCCAACTTCCGTATACTTTAAAACGTGTACCAGTACCGGTATAGTACCGGTAGCTTACGAAAACGATGCCTAACTGATATATACGTTGAAACATACATGAATTTTGATGGGTGTCGTAAAAGACGACCAAAGGATGAATTCAGGGAATTGGTGGCAGCATTTCTTGTAAATACTTGTAAAATCTTGCCTTCAATTTGAAACAAATGTCGATTACAGATGGTGGTGGCGTAAAGTTACATGCCGTGTGATTAACCTGTCCAGTCCCGAGGCAGTACCTTTATTTTAATTATTTATCCTACCCGAGCTGGTTTTCTATAAGGACAATACAAAATTGTTATAAAAAAAAGAAAATTGGTTATTCAAATTTCTTTTTTTACAATCACGGATCATAACGTCAATTAGTGATAATACTATCCAACATTAAATAATAGTACATTGTTGTCGAGGTATGGAAAATAAGACTTTGCTGGACGAGTATAGTTTGAAGTCCGAGCCGCAGGCGAGGACTTCAATTATACAAGTCAAGCAAAGTAATTTTCCCCGAGGCTTACATAGTGCTTTTCTCAAAAAAAGGCTAGGAAATGAAAGATTGTACTTCTTATAAAAGTTAGCTAGCGACCACAACACAACGAAACAAATAAAAATTTACAATTTTCCCACCAATTGTAATTTTTTTTAAATAAATTCGCCTGTAAGGCACAGTATTACGTAATATTCAGCCATACTAAATGTTTAGTTCATTCTTTTCTTTTTTAATTCTGGACAGGCAAGGGTCTTCACATCATACAGCCTCGTCTTTAGTTACCTGTTTCATACAAAATTACGTTCCGTTTCTATGAGAGTCATCGAGATAATTTTGAAATCAAATTATGTGGGTTTAGCGTATAACGAATTTATCTTAATGGACACCAGCAAAGGATTTCCATACAACTTTGCTGGCGTGAACTGAGACGTGACAAACAATGTGAAACTTCGCGGTTGCTTTTTTTGAAAGAAATGAACACATTTCCTAGCATGTTTGAGAAAAGTAATTTAAATTTAATACACCACAATTATACTCTACCAAGTAGGTATTGAAAAGAATATCAACAAACTAGATAAAGAGGGACAACATTATGCCATGTGACAGAAAAGATTAGAAAATAATAGCAGTCACTCAGTTATAGTAACACTGCTTACATACATACATATAGCGCGCCCACATCCCTTTCGAGTTAGACAAAGCGTAAACGGACATTTACAAACATTTGTGGGGAATTCAGAAAATTGTGTATCGCCATAGTGACAGGTTGTCAGCCCATCGACTAAAATTGCAAAACACATGTAAACCTCGAGTCCCTTAGTCGTCTCTTACGACACCCACGGGGGAGAAATGAAGTGATGCTATTCAAAGTCAACATAACACGGCTGTTTACATTTTGTTTTCTATACTTGCATTTTTTCAACATTTTTGCAAATTTTCAACCGCGGGCAGGATTTGAACCTGCGACTTTCTTCATTACTAGTGACGACGCCTCTACCATCTGGGCTACCGCAGCTCGTTCCTTGCCAGCTAATTTTGCAAGTGTATTTTATTGCCAGTAACGCGTGGCACGGCTCCATCTACCGGGTTTGTTTTGCAACCAATACCCCGTGCCACGCGTTACTGGCATTAAAATACACTTGCAAAATTGGCGATGATAGATGGTTGAGGCGTCGCCACTAGTAATGTTTACATTATTTTAAATACCTTGGACAAAGTATAGACAGTCGTGGCTTATTGGGCAGAATTAACTTTTCATCATTTAAAATGCGCACTGCTAAAGAGTGGAACTCACTACCTGCGTCTGTGTTTCCAAACGCATACAACCCTAATCTCTTCAAAGTAAGAGTAAACTGGCTTCTTCTGGGTGAGCTCGCTCCATCTTATACCCTGTCTCTGTCCGATGACCTAGGCTAGAGTCAAGAGCAAACACATCATTACTAAAAAGAAAAAAAACCTAATTCACAGCTGTAATGTTTAATTACCTGTTCCAGGTGACCTGTGAGAAGTACAGGTTGGTGTGATCAGCCAACAGCTTCACCAGCCCGGTGCAGTGGTCAGGGAACAACAGGTCGTCTTTACTATCCCGAGTGGGGAGGGTTAAAGCGAATGCCAGCTCGTCAAGGTCACCCAGCAAGTTGATCCATCTGGAAAACGACTTTTTTTAAACATAATAATCAAATGAATGTGCTTAGACGAAAAAACCGGAAACGGAATAATTTTCGAACCATCGAAACACGGAGCAGATCGGATTAGGTAATCTACATACATACATACACAAATCACGCCTATAATGAACAACCGTAAAAAACTGACCATCTACTCCACGTCTGACTAACATTTGAGGGTCATTCGGAAAATTGTGAATCACCGTAGTGACAGGTTGTCAGCCCTTCGCCTAAAATTGCAATACTTATCCTCGAGTCCCTTAGTCGCTTCTTACGACACCCGCGAGAAAGAAATGGGATGATGCTATTCTAAGCCGGCATCACACAGCATCATCCCATGTTACAATTACAATTTATTACACAGTGGGTTCCTCTAATAGCACGTTCACACCATGCACCTGCTCCTGCTCCTGCCGCTGTCGCGAATATTGCTCGAAATACTTCCGCGGAAGTATCAGCGCGAGTAACCTGTTCACACACTCGCGCTGCCCACTTCCCTTACTATTTTCCTGCCCATATTGGCATCGTGTGAACGTGAAATAAAATAAACATTTATCACTTACATGATATCCCGAAAAGTGAGCCATTCGTATGGGCTTTCTGTAGCATCATTGTAACCCACAGACAGTCCTTCCAATTGTGTGTAATATAGTTTGATCTAAAAACATCATGGAACGAATTAATTACGAAATAGTGTAAAGTAAAGGAATTTATGCATTATAAGATTAAGCTAAGGTTTTAATTAAGCTACTTAAGTAATTGAATAAATGCGCCATGTTTTTATAGGTTTGTTAATTTAATGAATAATTTGATCCTCATTTTTATGAACGCCTAGATGATAGATAATATATATTTTGCATGCTTGCATGCATGCGGAAAATTATGTACCTAAATTGTTAAAATCTATCTACCTAAATTGTTATCTTATTCTTGAATTCTCAACATGCTATTCAAAATGTGCGGCGGCTGAAGGTTGTAGGCATTAAGGGATTATTCAGTATAACCCAAACAACCACCCCTTAAAATGCGTACAACCTACCCTCAGATAGTAGGTAACTACATACAAATACATGACAAGAATTTAAAAAAAAAAATGTCACCTCTTAGGATACCCACGGCAAAGAAATGGGGTGGCGCTATACTAAGCAGACATCACACATCAAACTTACATCATTAACATACCTGATACCAATAAGGATCATCTGGATTGGTTTCGATCATACTTGTGATGTATATTTCATTTTGGTCCAAATACTCTTCCACAAGTCCACACACATCTGGCTTGTTGTGACAGTATCTGGTTCAAAATTAATCAACATTTTTTTTACTATACTCCGACCAAGTAGGTATTTAAAACAATGTAAACAAACTACAAAGATGAACAACATTATTTTATACCTTGCAATTGATAAGGACAGAAAATAATAGCTGTCACTCAGTAATAGTAAGGTAAGATCAGGTAAGATTGTTTATACATACATACATACATAAATCACGCCTATATCCCTTACGGGGTAGGCAGAGCGTTAACGGCCGTAAAACGGATATTAACACCACATCTGACAAAAGTTTGAGGGTCAATAAGATAACTGTGTATCACTATAGTGACAGGTTGTCAGCCCATCGCCTAAAATTGCAATACACATCCCTCGAGTCCCTTAGTCGGCTCTTACGACACCCATGGGTAAGAAATAGGGTGATGCTATTCTAAGCCGGCATCACACGGCGCGATTGTTTATACAAATACAAAAGCCTTTATTGCTGATAGAAATACATTTAACTTAATTCAAGCACTTATTGCACATCAGACACTATATCAGCATGTCCTATTGATACCTATATTAAGGTGCGTTGGGGTAACATCGAACGAGGTGTAAGATCGTACAAGTGGAATATTTGGCGAACTAAGCCATATTTTTTATTACCGACAACATTGTGCACGATGCCATTTTGTTGTTGATCGATTGTCAGTTCTCGCTAGTCGCTCCGATGTGATGGACGTGTGTTTCGTGGCAAAAAACAAAACAAGGTAAGTTTTCTAATTTTTTCGTCTGTCCGATCTTTCCCTAAAATTTTTGATTGCGTTTTTCTGTGAAAATATAGCGTTTTTTGTTAATTTGTAAAAGTAATTCTAAGTTTTCAATAGTTATAAATGCATCTACATCATTGATCTACAACAACCCTAGATTACGCGCGTACGCTCAAAAGGTGGGCCGGTAAAGTAGTGCACAATTTGCAAGCGAGCACTTCTTTCCCACAGTGCGTGGCTGGCCGCGAAACTGTTAACATGACCAAGTACGGGCTAACAAATAAGGCTGAGTTCAATAGATTATAGAGAGGTTCGTTGTGATATTTTGAATCAGGCGGACGCAATGAATCTATAAATCGCTATGTATGACTGTATAGTTCAGTAGGTGACAAAGTCTTAGCGTAATTTTGTATGAGGCGCTAAATCTAGGGTTGTTGTAGATCAATGATCTACATGATCAAAATAGGCCTAGGATTACTATTGGCAAAGATCCGGTGTTCCCCCTGACAGGTAAAGACCGGATAAAATTATCCGCTCTTAACCCGTTACAAAAATGGAAGTGGTTGTCAAACTTTTTTGAGTCATAAATATTTTTCGGTCAATTTAATTATTTTTGTCAGAATAATGTAATATAAGAAGAAGTAATAAATGTTACGTATTTCTAGAATAAATGCGAAGTAAATAAAACGTGATTTATTTTTCACACATTCGTTTCATTTATAAGAACACACAACACACTGATTATTGTATAAACGGAAAATCCACAATTCTGTTCTTAATAGCAAGCAAAAGCAAAATACTCCAAATAGAGTAATAACACTATTACACCTAACACTAATAACACTATTTGTAGTATATTGCTCGATAGCGCCGTCGTCCCCTAGTGTGCCCTCGCTCCACTCTGATGTACCCGCTGCTCCACTTAACTGTAGCTGATGTGCTTTTTATTTTATTAATGATATTGTTGTAAGGTAAGGTGGTTTTAGTGGTCCTCATAGGTTACTAGAACTTCCTGACTGACACGTCACAACATATCCCACACAAAAAAAAACAATCCGATCATCCCCCGACATAACACAAAACAGTTTGAGAAACACAGAATCACCAAATATCAGCCTAAGGGGCAAGACCGGATGCCCAAACTCAACAAATATAATAAACAATTGGAACATCTATGTCTTTTAAATAATCAAAGATTTTATTTCTATACGTGTTAGTACGGAAAAGATCGGATAAATTACTGCTATAGACTTTGGTCTACGTGTAATAGAGGTGGTTTTAAAAGTACGTCCGAACTTACCCCTTTACAGCAAAATTTTCATCATGCTCTGAAAAAAGTATAACGTGACTTTGCACAAGTGATAAAACGCCAAGTATTGAGTTTTAAAACAAAAACGATATTCAAGGTTAAGCTCTGTTTTATTGTCAATTATTTACTCTGTATTTCATCAATTTTGCGTTCATGGATGTCGAATAAATCAAGTTTTAGGAATAGTCCTCAAACTAGTCGAAAATCCGTCCGATGTTACCCCAACGCGCCTTATATTCTTTATTGTGCATTAACAATACAATAATATTTGTTTAAAAAAAAGTAGTTCACAAAGGTGAGCTTATCTCTATAAAGAGATCTCTTCCAGCCAACCTGTAAAACTAAGTATGAAATAAATACGTGCAGTACATACCTAGGCCTTCTCTAAGCCTTCCAATTCTGTCTGTTTGTTTACATTCTTTTAAATACCTGCTTGGCACAAGGTTTATTACCAGGTCAAGTGTAAGACATTATCAGTATGTTTGAAAAGGCAAATACATGAAACTGACTGAATTAGACAAGACAGCAAAAGCATATTTTTTAAGAAAAATGTTCCCTTTCATACAAAAAATCTAGTAGGCCACTGTTCATAACTAAATTAACCAGGATGGGCAATTCAGGCACATATTTTTAAGATAATTCTCATCATTACATATCTCAAAAATATGTGCTTGAATTATCGTCTTCTACACAATAAAAATTAAAACTTTCTAAAATTTGCCATAATTAATTGTCTTTTTCCCTTAGCACCCTGAAGGATGAACATGTTTTTAAATTTTAATGCTTTATCATATCCCATCGCAAAACAGATCGCATTTAATGGAACTATAAACTACAACTACGTAAAAACCAAGCATTATTACTCACGTTTTCAGCATGTTCTGCCAGTGGTACCATATTAGGTCACGAGTGAGGAAGCCTTCTAGATAACCCGCTGCATAGGCCTGCTTTGAATCGGAATAGTTTTTGTGTGAGTGAATCTCCAGAAAGGCCCACCTAAAAAATATTAATGTTTTAAATGAACTAGCTTGCTGTGTGATCCCAGCTTAATATAGTATTACCCCAATACTATCAGTGGGTGTCTACTAAATAATACCAAGGAATGGGCAGCATTGTTCCCTGTAAAAGAAAGTAGACTGTTGTGGCTGTTAAGTTAATGAATTAGCTGGTATAAAAATTTGTATGTATTGTTGCAATCAGAGAAGATATGAAATGTATAAGACAAGAGAGGCAGCCCAAGCGATTAAATGCCAAAAAAGGAGGATAGAAGTAAAAATGTATACAAACCCAGTCTCGTTGATTTCATTGCTGTAAATTGCTCTGGCTGCGTGAAGTTTAGGAATATCTGCGTAATAGTCGGTAACACCTATTTCCAAAGTCGGAGATTCCCATGTTATAAATGCGTACTTCGCCTCACAAGCCACCACAAAACAGAAAACCGTGAAAAGCTCTAGGTTCATAACAGAAACGGGTTGTTACAAAATATACTAACTGAACAAAGGAATATTGATTGGCAACTTTTATAACTATTATTAAGCAGCATGAGCAGCATTTATCAAGCAGAATGCGGTCGCAATTAAAAGGGAAACAGGAAATAAAGCGATAAAAAGCAATATTTATATTTGAAATTGTCGGCAAATTTTGATGTTTATTTTTTGTCTAATCTAATGTTGACACGGCTCATGAATTTTAGTATACAGCCAAAGTGCATCAATCGATTGATCAAGTGCGTCATGCATGAAGCAGAACTGAATAAAAGAGTCGGGTAAGCTACGGCTATGGTCCTAACCCTATGCCTAAAAATAGAGTTCTTGGTAAAAAATAAAAATAAGAAGCACAGAAGTGGTACAGACACATTCATAAATTTATTCTTATTACTAACGTAGATTACGTAGGCTAACGTAGACAAACGTAGCGTCGTTAGCGTTTAAAATTGTCAAATTACATTAGAAATTGTCAATTTAATTAAATATAAAAATACAATTATTAAGTAAATGAAAACAGTGGTAACCAGTAACGGTGAAATTAATTAAAATTTAATCTTGTCATGGCGCTTTGTTTTGAAGAACGTACGGGGTTTGCTCTGCATTGAAGCTTTAACTTGAGACAGCGACAACATTTCCTGTAAAAAAAAAAAAAAAAACTGAAATTTTTAATTATATTTAGGAGTCTATGTGCTATAGTGCGTGATTCTCTAGTTAAATATTTATTTTGTAATATCCTTGTTAAGTAATATGGCTACGGCTATGCATGGAATGAAGGATTAAAAACCATTTTAAACATCCCTACCCTGTTCTTAATATGACTATTGACCTATTGACTGAAAATGACAGTACTACTTTTAGTTAGCCATTTATGACATTAGTTTTCGAGTCTGACGTGTGTTACCTCTTCGTCCTTAGCTTGGGCTTTAGTGCTCTGCTTGTGGCGCAAACCTCCTTGCGAGCTGGGCACGCCTGCGTTACGGCGACGCTTCAAACCTGACAGTACTGGCGATAGACGTTCACCGCGCGTCATCGCTTCAAAATGACGGTTAACTAGATTAGCCTGTAGAAAAACAATGGTCATCAATCCTACTGTAGCATTATCTTCTATTCTTACACGCCTTAAGGGCAAAGATGGTCCTTTGTAAGGTTCAGCCGGCATACATAAAACAAGTTAAACATGACATTTCATTGGGCAGTTTTGGTGCTCTATGCCTATCATGTTAGGATAGTATGTGTAATAGTATTAGTAAACGTATAGGTATGACATACCTACTAGGTTATTTTTTAGAAAGTACCCAAACTTTGCAGTGTGAGTCGACTAAAGATTATGAAAAATTCCCTGATTCAAATCACAGAGTTATCTACTGGGTACGTGAGTACCGGTATCCCGGTGGGTACAAATGTCTAAGCCATCACCAATAAGCTTTACGGTAAACCTGGAGAGAGCACTTGGAAACAAGGAGTGCAGTCAAGAAATATGACATTGAAATTCTTTGGACTCTTTTATCTGTTTCTAATGAACTTTTTAATACAGAGTCCCGTTTCCAGGTACATCTTTAGTTCCATGGACAACACCCTGTCCACGTACCACCCATGAATCAACCTGCAAAGTTTGCGTAGGTACTGACAAACTGACAACTGACTAAAAATAGCTATGTATACCTAAGTTCAAGTAAAAGAGCACTTACATCAATAGTTTTATCCCCATCCATGCTGTTGTCGCTCAAAAAGTTGAACAGCAGACTGTCGTTCTTCGGCTCTTTACGCGGCGGTGGGGGATCCATAGACATGTTTTGTGGGACTTGGTTTCTCGGCTAAATTCAGAAAAGTGTATTCTATTAATTAACAAATCAAGATATGACCACACGAATGAATATTTAAAATCTGTGTGATTGTTCTCAGATTGATTAAAAATGTGGTGTAAAATGGGTGAATAAATTATCTTTCCAATAAAGATTATTACGTCCTTTGAAGGGTGAGTACGTCATCAAGCTGTTGGGCTGCGTCTCTGTTCCTTATGTTTCATGACACTTTGCGAGTCAAACCGAGAAGTCACAAACACATGGTCTTATTACAAAAAAAGTAAGACGTGGTTTAAGCTTTCGACAGCGTCAAACCGTATAGAAAAATATTTTAAACACTGCCTAAAAAGGCGTCTAACTTTTTTGTAATAACACGGATTATGTTTAAACCTCAATATGTGTTGTGCTGGCATGGACGGAAAGTGTAAATAAGCAAAACATGTCTTACCTGTCTACCTGGAGTGAGCATGACAGCGTTATCATCCTGTTCCGGTTCAATCCTCGGCTGGGAAATGGCCGGGCGAGTTATCTCCTTCTGGATGTTGTCGATCTTGATCTGCATACTCTCAATTTTATTGGTCAACCGCTCCTGTAGGGCAAGTTAAGTTTAAATTCTGGACAAAACTTAAGAATGAAATCAAAAGGATCTACAATATATAATTAAAATATATATATATATTAACCTGATGTTACCTGTCTAGTCTACCATTGATCTCTCTTAAGATCAATCCCCACACAACATTTTGTACGATTAATTTTCGAATAAATATAATAGTTGGTGCTGTGTTTTGTTCAGAGGTATTTTGTCAATTTTTTACCTTATCAGCGCGGAGATCCATGATAACACTCATGTTCTTGGAAAGCTCCACTTCTTTGTTCTGCAAAAACAATAACACGTTAAACAATATATATTTTTAGGAGGAGTGATGATGAGGCCAGTAGGCCGAGTGACGACAGTGAGGAGGCGGGTAGCTCCCCGCCTGGTCGGGAGTTGTGACCAGGGGAACGACTGTTCCAACCGGACATGTTTGGAAGTTGTGTACATAGCGATCGGCGAAATAACTTCTATACCGCGTTTCAGGACTTGTATGTGGAGCGCATGCGCGCCGCCACATATTTTTAAATCTTAAATCTGGTGCCAGAAATCTTGTATTCCTTCCTACCCTGACAATAGCTTCCAGCTGCTCAATCCTCATGGTCATCCTCTTTTCCGTTTCCCCTGCAGCATCTTTCTCATGCACCAAGTCCTGGCGCACCTGAAACAGAAAAGTAAAACAAGCAATGTACTTATGTATGAGTGATTATTGTTACTTTAAATGTTGTTTTAATTTCTTAGTAGTAATAACTTCTACTGTTGTATCGTCATTCTTTGATAAATGTATCATATAATGTTTCTTGTTGGCAATAAATGGTTAGTATCAATGATCTATACAAATTTGACAATATAATGTGTTTGCAATATGTTTCTGCAAACAAACTGCTCTGTGGCGATTCAAAACGCGGGTTCTTAGAATAAGTTGCCAAATTATGTTAGGATCATTTTTACCTTCTGCAAAATGTTCTCCAGGTTGGAGCGGTTTTCAGACATGTGTTTGATTTCGTCCATAAGTTGTGAGATGGACGACGCCTTAGAGTCTAAATCTTTGTTTTTCTCTTCGATTGTCGTAGTTAATTCCTTTATCTTTTCATCGGCCGTGTTTCTGGAAAGTAAATTCAATACTTGAAGCTCTAAAAGCAATGATCCAAAGAATTTCTATCCGAATGTATCATAAAGGGAGAGTAAGAATACGGGGATGTATTCTTACTCTCCCTTTATGATATGATAAGGAGCAGTGTTCCTTATGAAATACACAGTGACAACAATACCAACTGTGTATTTCACAGGTAATACTGCTGCTTATTCCCTTGCCAAGCCTCGCCTCGAATGACCAAGCGCGATAAGTATGACAAACAACCCTATGCCTATGTCTGATGTGTATGTGACTGTTTAATCTGTTAATGACGATGATGAAACTCTGATCATCTAAAATGTTAAAACATAAACACCTACTTACTTAGAAGCCTTCATAGCATCTTCAATTTCTTCTATTTTCTTCTCCATCAAGACCCCAGTATGCGACAACTCTTGTACTTTAGTCACCAGAGCCTGGGCTTCCACACCAGCCCTATCTAAAGCTGAAATAACTTCAGTCTTTTCCAAATCTAGAGCCGCTATCAGATCAGTCAGTCTTTGGAGTTCTATCTCCAGATTCGCTATGATCTGAAATACATGGAATTTAAAAAATATGCTATGGCTAAATACCTAGATCGAATGTTTGGGTTAGGTATTTATTTTACAAGTTGTGGCTAAATACCTAGATCAAATGTTTGGGTTAAGTATTTGTTTTACCTCATTCTTGTTGAAAATATCCATGTCCAATACAGAGTTCTTCTCTTTAAGAGCTGTGACTTCATTTTGCAGCTGTTCTTTGACTTGGCAGGCCTCCTTAAGAATAAAATATAAAAAGTAAGCAATAAAGTAAAATCAGCATCACCATCACCACAAATCCAATATATAACCGATGTTTATCTCTCAACTATAACTGCCTTTAAAGGAATTAACAATTTTAGCATCTATAGCATTGATCTACAACAACCCTAGATTACGCGCGTACGCTCAAAAGGTGGGCCGGTAAAGTAGTGCACAATTTGCAAGCGAGCACTCCTTTTCCACAGTGCGTGGCTGGCCGCGAAACTGTTAACATGACCAAGTACGGGCTAACAAATAAGGCTGAATCAAATAGATTATGGTGAGGTTCGTTGTGATATTTTGAATCAGGCGGACGCAATGAATCTATAAATCGCTATGTATGACTGTATAGTTCAGTAGGTGACAAAATCTTAGCGTAATTTTGTATGAGGCGCTAAATCTAGGGTTGTTGTAGATCAATGATCTATAGAATAAAAAGCTGCGCTATTATATTTCAAATCATTTAAATTATTATTTATAAATATTCTTTATTGTGCATTAACAATTCAATAATATTTGTTTTAAAAGTAGTTCACAAAGGTGAGCTTATCTCTATAAATATATCTCTTCCAGCCAACCTGTAAAACTAAGTACGAAATAAATACGTGCGGGGGACAAGATTGCACACAAAGTAAAAATAAAAAAGATTAAACAACAATATGTTAAATAATTATTTGATAATAGCCAAATAAATACACATAGCTAAACTAATTGAACTATAATTACAAAACCAATATATAAATATAAATACATAATATACAAATACAATACATACAAATACATACGTAAATATCAAGGTAGTGAAAGGTAGTGCTCTTTCAACCTTCTTTTGAAAGAGGATAAAGAAGGACAGTTCTGGACTGCCTTAGGAAGATTGTTCCAAAGTTGTGTTACCTGAAGCTTAGACTTCAGTTCTTGTATGATGTTAAGGGATTTAGTCTGCTCCTCTTCAAGCAGCGCCAGTTTCTCCTGCAGTTGGTTGTTCTGGTCGCACACTGTTTTGGTGAACGCCTCTTGGTTGTGTAAGGCTTGCTTCAATGATTCGTTGGAAGCTGTGGCTTCTTTGAGACTAAAGTAAAAATATATATTCAAGGTTTGCGAAAATTTCATAGCTTTTTCATGAATGACTGCACTTGTGTGTACTATATTTATCTACATTATAGATAACATAATAACTTATTAATATGACAGGGTCAACGTCCATACGAAATTGGATTATTTCCTTTAACACAATTGATGCAAGATTGATTGAGATTGACAGTGTAAAGCTTACCCACAAACTTTACAAACTACCTTTGGAATGTTTCTATGATGTAACGTATATGCATATATCACGTCTTTATCCCATACGAGGTAAGCAGGGCGTTACTGGCCGTAAAAATACAGCTGTCGTCGTAGCGTAGCAGCAAATATTTGGTTTGCACCTCTTACGACACTCTGAATGAAATGGGGTTGGGGTGATGCTATTCTAAGCTGGCATCTCACTGCAGTGGTGTCACAGAGCAGTGAAATTTAAGAGTATACAATACTTCTGATGAAATTAAATAAAGCTTACTCCTTTTCCTGTTTGAGCATATTATTCTTCATCTCAGAGGCTTGAGAGTTAAATTCTTGAATGCATTGTTTGATGTTCCTTTGCAGGGTCTGAATAGATTCTTCTTTCTGTAAAAGTATTGTATAGGTATTACCATAAGAATAGATAATAAGTATTACTACAAGTATACGTAAATTGCTCAATTCACATACATACCTACATATATCACGCCTATATTTCTTGCGGGGCTGGCAGAGACAGAGCGTAAACAGGCGTAAAAACAAACACTGCACCACGTTTAGCACATTTAAGGGTCATTCAATAAATTGTGTATCACCATAGTGACAGGTTGTCAGCCCATCGCCTAAAATTGCAATACACATGTAACTCTTGAGTCCCTTGGTCGCCTCTTACAACAACCACATACTTACATATAAGGTGTAAAAAAATCAACTGCAAATATTTTAAGGGGTGAACCAGCCCATAAAACTGAACAACTTTCCTCAAGAAGCATAGGTAGAAAAGACAAAATACGAAAAAAAAATTTGGTACTCCCATACTAAATGTGTAAGCCGACTGGGTAAATTTTGTACGGGAGGGCCAAATATTTTTTTCATATTTCGACCTATGTTCCTTGTGGAAAGTACGTTCAGTTTCACGAACTGGTTGACCCCTTAAAATATTTTTTAAACCATATAGATCATGAAAAACGTGTCCTCCAAAGCACGGAACGATCTTTCTCTTGGGACTCTTGGGAGCAATTTCACAATGTGATAAATATCAACTTTGTGAATGCCCCACCGAGAATCGAAGCCGGAACCTTTGCGTCGCAGGCAGTAGCACTCCCACTGCGCCGCATCGACAGTCAGACAAATTACCTTGTCCAATTCCCTGCAACTGTGGTCTACTAACGCGCCAAGCTCAGTATTGGCCGCGAGCAGTTCATTGTTCTTCCCAAGCCCATGCATTACCGCCACTCCAGAACCTTCCGACCTTATCAATGATAGATACATTACCTTGTCCAACTCCCTGCGACTGTGGTCCACCAACGCGCCAAGTTCAGTATTAGCTGCGAGCAATTCATTGTTCTTGCCAAGCACATACATTACCGCCACTCCAGAACCTTCCGACCCTATCAATAATAGATACATTACCTTGTCCAACTCCTGCGACTGTGGTCCACCAACGCGCCAAGTCCAGTATTAGCCGCGAGCAATTCGTTGTTCTTCCCAAGCACATGCATTACCTCCACTTCAGAACAATCCGACCCTATCACTCGACGGTTCTAAGCCCTGTCTATAACTTGTTTCCTGCCTGGTTAGGACATTGTAGGCTGAACCACCTGGTTGTCCCTAAGGAAGATAGCTTCGGAGGGCACGTTAAGCCGGCGGTCCCGGTTGCTGTCTATGATTACTTAGACGGATTGTAACGAAACAAGTAAACATACAGTTGAAACTTAAAATTAAAACAACAGGCGAGCTTATCTCTTTCTTAACCATGTCAGACTCACTCAGAGGCCTACTTGTAGTAATAGGCGGTTGTACAACTCTGACACTAGGGTTCATCGGGTCGTTCGGCAACTCGTTGTTCCCACACAAAAGAAGAAGCCCTGCTCATATGAAAGATAGATTACTTTTTCCAACTCCCTGCGACGGTAGTCCACCAACGCGCCGAGCCTGGTCGACCGACCCATCTATCGACGGTTCTAAGCCCTAAAGATAGACTACCTTGTCCAACTCCCTGCGACTGTGGTCCACTAACGCGCCAAGTTCAGTATTGGCCGCGAGCAGTTCATTGTTCTCGCCACTCCAGAACTTTCCGACCCTATCAATGATAGATACATTACCTTGTCCAACTCCCTGCGACTGTGGTCCACCAACGCGCCAAGTTCAGTATTGGCCGCGAGCAGTTCATTGTTCTCGCCACTCCAGAACTTTCCGACCCTATCAATGATAGATACATTACCTTGTCCAACTCCCTGCGACTGTGGTCCACCAACGCGCCAAGTTCAGTATTAGCCGCGAGCAGTTCATTGTTCTTCCCAAGCACAGCGTTCAACTTCTTCTTCTCTTCTTGCAGTTCTGTAACTGAACGCTGCTTCTCCTCGTTGAAGTATTGCAGAAGTTGGTTGTGGTGGTCGGTGGTTAGTTTTACTGGGAAAGAAGAGATACATTTTGAATACATACGAAATATTTTGAGGCTTGAGAGATTGCGGCGCTAAGTTGCATGTGTTAACTTCTTATAAGTCATTTCTTTACAGCTTTATTTCTCTCATTTAGTATTAGACCGGGTCTATCGCGATAGTATTTAGGTAAATTACCTACTAATATTTACCTAAATACTGCCAACCCGCGACCACAATATATGAAACTGTATTCTCTTTTCATGTGGGACACCGAGTCGTCCAACGACCCGACGAACCCTGGTGTCAGAGTTTTTTTCAACCGCCTACTACTAGTAGTAGGCCTCTGACATGGTTGTGTAACGACCGCCGTCTAAGTAATCATAGACAGCGACCGGGACCGACGACGGCTTGTGCCCTCCGAAGCACGGAACCATTTCTTTTCGGACAATCAGGTGGTTCACCCTGCAATGTCCTAACCAGACCGGGAACAAATTCACAAAGTGATAAATATCAATTTTGTGAGTGTCCCACCGAGAATCGAACCCGGAACCTTTGCGTCGCAGGCAGTCGCACTACCACTGCGCCACATCAGCCGTCGAAACTGTATTGAAACGTTGGGACACAGGTAAATTAATATTTACGATAGACCCGGTCTAATACTTAAAATGAGTGAAAGTGATCGCGAGTGCATAAAAAGTTATATAGCTTTAGCTATCAATAGTTATATTTTATAAGTCGAGAATGCCAGATCTTTTGGTTTGTTGGGAGGTTTGTTGGTTGAGAGGCGTGAATATATTATAGGTACACAACTTGCAGGGATGTTTCATGCAAAGTTACTTGAATCGGTCGCTAAAACGCTGTCAACGTATTTCAACTTTCCTATGTTTCTCTTCTCGACTCATTTTTGTTTTCAAGCCTGCTGTATTTGTTTCGCTGGGATTTCCTCTACAGTAAGCTAAAACCTGCTAATTGCCTGTTGGATTCCCTATTAAAATTAAATAAAATTACACTTTTCCTCTAAGCTATCAATAGTTTTTTCGCCTGGTGTTTCTGCCCCTTATAATGTCCAGATTGCTAATGAGCCTCATAAAGAACTGCCTGGTCATCAAAAACCCTGTGTCCATCGCTACTTACGTTTTTTTTCAAGGCTATCAATAGTTTGACGACTCTTTTCGCCCTGTTGTATTTGCTGGGTCTTCAGATCTCTAAGTAGCTGTCCAGATTGTTGATAGGCCTCATAAAGAGCCGCCTGGTCATCAACTATAAACCCTGAGTCCATCGCTACTTACGTTTTTCTTCAAGGCTATCAATAGTTTGACGACTCTTTTCGCCCTGTTGTATTTGCTGGGCCTTCAGATCTCTAAGTAGCTGCCCAGATTGTGGATAGGCCGCATATAGGGCTGCCTGGTCATCCATCATAAACCCTCAGTCCATCGCTACTTAAGTTTTTCTTCAAGGCCATCAATAGTTTGACGACTTTTTTCACCCTGCTGTATTTGCTGACTCTTCAGATCTCTAAGTTGCTGCCCAAACTGGTACTTACGTTTTCCTCTAAGCTATCAATATTTTAACGACTCTTTTCGCCCTGCTGTATCTGCTGGGTCTTCAGATCTCTAAGTAGCTGCCCAGATTGTTGATAAGCCTCATATAGGGTTGCCTGGTTGACATAAACCCTGAGTCCATCGCTACTTACGTTTTTCTTCAAGGCTATCAATAGTTTGACGACTCTTTTCGCCCTGCTGTATTTGCTGGTTCTTCAGATCTCTAAGTAGCTGTCCAGATTGTTGATAGGCCTCATATAGGGCTGCCTGGTCGGCCTTGCAGCGCGCGAGGGTGTCTCGGAGGCGTTCGCTGTAGTCTTCTAGAACTGAGCATATCTCGCGGGTGCTTGCCAGTCTGAAACACGTTTTAATGACACATGTTTTAGTTTCAGGGAAATGAATTTAAACTCGCAATAAATACCTTAGTTCATTTGGTACGCATCAGAGGTAAAAGAAAGCTCTGAAACCAGGTTTCAGAATTTAGGGTTGCCTTGAAGAAATAACTATCCAATCATTAATGCCGCCTGTATAGTAGGTACTACTTTGGCTTATATACATACACATACTTCCGCGGAAGTGTCATAGCGAGTGAGTGTTCACACACTGCCGTTACTCTTCTCACAGCAATATGAGTGAGCGAGATAGCAATACATTCTACTAGCGCTCGTGCTGCCGTTCTTTTGACTCGCGCACGAATAACCGACAATCGAGGGAGCACGGGAAGTGGCAGCGGCATGACGAGTAGCAGCGCGAGTAACCTGTTCACACACTCGCGTTGCCCACATCCCTTACTATTTCCCTGCCTATATTGGCATTGCCTGAACGTGCTATAATACTTCATCTACACTAATATAATAAAGAGGAAAGATTTGTTTTTTTGTTTGTTTGTATGTAATCGATAAACTCCGAAACTACTAGACCGATTTCCAAAATTCTTTCACCACTAGAAAGCTACAACATTCCTGAGTAACATAGGCTACTTTTTACTACGGGAAAATTCCTCATTCCCACGGGAAAACGGTTAGAATCAGGAAAAGCGGGAAATAAAGCGGATATTGCCCAAATTAGCCAAACTGATTTAGCGATCTTCGTGAAATTTGGCACTGATATTGGTGGTATATTGAAAACGGACCTGGACTATTTTTTGTCAGCACTTGAGGATCTGGAGTACCTGATGGAGGGCACCAGGAGCACAGCTAAACTATAAAAGATACGAAAATGGCTTCATAGCAAAAGTGGTTCAGCATGACAGGGTGCTTCTGCTGACACATGGTCATCAAGGATCTGGAGTACCTGATGCAGACCACCAGCATCCCATCTAAACTAGAAGAGCTACGGTAATGGTTTCAAAGTAAAAGTTGTTTATCATGACGGGCCGCTTTTGTTGGCACTTGGTCATTGAGGGTCTGGAGTAACTGATGGTGGGCACCAGGTGCACTGCTAAACTACACGAGATAAGGTATCGGCATCGAATTAGAAGTTGTTCAGCATGACGGGGCGCTTCTGCTGACACATGGTTATCGAGGATCTGGAGTACCTGATGCAGACCACCAGCATCCCATCTAAACCAGAAGAGCTACGGTAATGGCTTCAAAGTAAAAGTTGTTAAGCATGACGGGGTGCTGTTGCTGGTACATGGTCATCGAGGGTCTGGAGTAGCTAAAGCAGACCACCGGCATCCCATCTAAACTACAGGAGATAAGGTATCGGCATCAAATTAAAAGTTGTTTAACAGGACGGGCCACTTTTTCTGGCACATGGTCCTGTTGAGTCACTTTTGCTGGAACGGAGTAAAGAAGTAAACTACTTTTTACTGCGGGCAAAGATCCAATTTCTACGGGAAAACTGTTAAGTAGCAGCGGGTGAAACCGCTGGGCGGGCCGCTAGTATTATATATAATTATACCGTTGGTCCGACGATATCGTCAAGCTAACAGGACGGCACTGGACAAGGCTGGCACAGGACCGTGAGGATTGGCGCTGTAGAGAAGAGGCCTATACCCTGCAGTGGATGGATGTGGGCTGAGTATGATGATGATGATGATGATGATGATGATGATGATAATACTAATACTTACTTATTGAGTGTCTCAGCGCGATGCCTCAGCTCGTCCTGGTACTGCCCGGAGACAGTCTCGTACTGCATCTGCACCTCCAGCATGTTCTGCTGCAGCTTCTCATGGTTGGTTTCCACCTGACGCAGCTTCTCCTTCAAGTCCCAGTAGGCAGTGTCTTGGGCCACCTATAATTTACAAGATGTTTGTTGAAATTTTCACGAGTCGTCATTCAGCAAGAACTTGAATAAAACCTTTGAGTTGAAAGAAAGAAAGAAAATACATTTATTTCGGTCCACACAACAAAAAAGACTACATTAAAACTTAAAGTTGCATGCATTAGGCACATTTTTGTGCAATTTTTGATGAAAGTTTGAAGTTTGATTGAAGCATTTTCTTACCTTGAGCTTTATAATTTTCTTGTTCTCCTTTGAAATTTTGTCACGTAGCTTCTCAACATCTGCGCTCATTCTCTTTCGAGTTGCAACTTTATTTATTCCTGCAATATCCATCTTCTAGTACTTTAAAAATGTTTTTAAGAATTATATTTCCGACCACCGAGCAGACGATGCCCTGCGATTTTATTTTGGCGCGTTACGAAAGAACTTTTCAACTTTTACAAGAATAGTTTGAATTTTGAAAATGGCGCTCGTTGCATTCTTTTTTGCCGTTCCATTTCATCAGAATAATTTTCATTTTCTGTAAATATTCTGTCGTACTGGACACTGTTTGAAGCACGTAACTGATAATAACAACACTTTTTATGTTATTTCTATTTTAAGTTTATCATTTTATCGTATAATGTTTTTATTGGCGTTGTTATTTTATTTAACTAAAATATTTTTTTTGGTGAAAAGGAACGTATTTTCTTCCTGGTAGACAGTTTTTTATATCTTGCAACACTGAAATCAGCTGTCAAAGCCCGAGACAGTCGATAAAAATAAAAAGGTAAAATTACGCGGTTTTCTTTAGAAATTCACATTAATATTGAGTTATTCCAGCCTTATTTACGAGGCTTTTTGAAAGTAAAGCGTGTTTTTGGGTAATTTGCTGTTTATCTGCGAAGTTATGTAATATGTGTTTGAGGTTATGTTCTGTTGGTTCAGATGCTCACATCTTCGCTAATCGGAGGTCTGCGGGCTGCCCGCGCCCATGTCGTCATCACCAGGAATCTGGCGGCTACTTCCAAGGCTACTGACCCCATCCAGCAGCTTTTCCTCGACAAAATCAGGGAATACAAGCAGAAGAGCGCGTAAGTAATAATTTGCTGAATTCTGACCCTTACAAGGTTCTTAGTCATTTTAAAACCAAGTTTTGGGTTCATAACTCTTTAATTATGCGAAATATAAGTATCTGTTGAAAGATTTCCTTTGTTTGTAAAGTAAACTACCGCCAGTGGAAGTAAACTTTTTATTTAACTAAATCAAGAAATGGCTTGAATGTATGTAAAGAAGACCGATTTAAAGTAAGATATATTTATTTTGTTTTAATTGTTAGCTTAACTACAATTTAATGCACAATCTGGAATAGATAAGCTCAGATTAGACAGAGAAACATCAACACTTTACTTGAACCCTTCTGATTCAAAAGATTGGTCAAGGTATCAAGTTTGGGGCCCTTGTTATTCTTAAAAATGTACACCAGAAGTCTGATAAGCCTTTAGTTGTAACGTGTATACCCCAACTTAGACATTGGCAGAATTGTCCTTTGCTGACAGAGGCCATTAAAAAAAAGAATAGAATAGACATAGTACTAAAGCAAAACAACATACAATTCTTATGGTTCCATTTGAGTTGTTACTGTTATGTCCAAGTATTTTTGTTAAACACAAATGATTTAAATTCCATCTCCTATCCATTCCAGCGGTGGCAAACTAGTCGACCCGACCCCGGAAATTACAAAGGAAATGAAGACCGAATTGGAAAAGCTCGAGAAGCAGTTTGGTGGTGGCTCCGGTGTTGACATGACCGCATTCCCCGCATTCAAGTTTGAGGAGCCGAAACTAGACCCCATTGATGAACAAGCTGTTGAAAAGAAGTGAATTGCCGGGCGAAAATAGATTTAGTTAAATGTGTATAAAATCATGTTCTGCTTGAAAAGTGAGGAGTTTTATTAATTATTGAATTAGACTTTCTTCTATAATAATTCAAACTGTGTTTTTTTAATACAATCCAATAAATATAGTAGATCATCACTAAGTAGTATATAATAAAGTTGCTACTGGTGTCCCTATGTATGCTTAGATCTTTATAGGAACGCAATAGATTTTGATGTGGTTTTCTTTAGTAGATAGAGTAATTCAAAAGGAAGGTTTTTATGTATTATTCATGTTGGGAAAAGGTCTTTTTCCCAGCATAAATTATGGCATAGAAACAGCTTGCAGCGGGTGAAACCACTGGACCAGCTATTAAGTAATAAAATCATTGAAATGAAATTGAAACACAAATATTTATGTTAGCAAGTTTGTACCTTGACACAGTTCGTATTATATTGAGAGCAGAGTCTCAAAAGTTGTAGGCCCAATTTCACACCTTTATCATTTTTGGATCATACACACAACTTAGTATTTTCATGTCACCCAAGTGATCGCCCACTTGAGGCGTTTGCCGTCGTCGAATTTCCCTCTGGTATTGACGGTTTCATCAGGTTATTATTTCTCTGCCCTTATCCCAATTTATTTGGGGTCGGCGCAACTCATGTTGAAGCAGGATTTGACTTGATAACATGACCAGCTGTCTGAAGTCAACGCTCTTTGGCAATGTCTATTTTATGCGTTCGAACATGGTCGGCAAATATTTAGCCAAGACCTAAAAATATTCGTCACTTACCTGCTGCTTCTTCTTTATTTTGGCTTATCTTAATTGTGTTGAAAACCAGCATAATATTTATTTTAATAAGCTATTGTACCTACCTACTTACCTAAATTATGATATCACAAAGTGCAGTAGATACCTACGTGGATATCTACGTAGTGTACGATGTAGCATTTTATGAATTAGAAATAAACACACATTAAAATGCAGAAAAAGCCTTCAATTACATTAACTTCTTCAGACAATTCTAGGTTTCTATTTCGGTGAACAAGTTCTTAGTTATACCAATTAAATACTAAGTAAGTAGGTACCCAGTAAAGATAAACCTTAATGTGAGATATGAGCCATTTTCAACAACTGCATATTTTTGTCAATTTCGGTGGATTTTTTAATTTTTTGCTTTTTTGATGTTTTTTGTAGCTGTATAGCAAAAGATACTCATTTTGAATATAATATATTAACAGGGAAATATGTAACAATAGTATTTAGTGAGTTATTTGGGTCACCGAAATTGCCTTGTCACCGAAATTGAATTCATGCCACCGAAATTGGGTTTGTGCCACCGAAGTTGCAATTGTGCCTCAGATCCTCCAATGCTGAAACCTGATGGATCGCTGGCTCACTCTGCAAGTGAGAAAGCCCTGTTTGCAAGCAACTCACGTCTGGACGCTGGCATCAAGCAACCACCTACTGTACCTCGTTGCGATTCTTCGATGTCGAAGATCGCAGTACACACTAAATAGGTTCGAAAAGTATTGTGCAGTCTAGACGTGAACCCTGATGGCATACCAGCGAGAGTGTTAAGACTTTGTGCGCCTGAACTGTCTCCTGTGCTCACACGCTTGTTCCGCCTCTCTCTTAAAGAAAGAACGGTGCCGGGGCCTGGAAGCTTGCTAATGTGCAACCAGTTCCCAAAAAGGGCTACCGTGCTGACTCTGCCCATTACCGTCCAATTGCCATTACCTCCATCCTATGCAAGGTCATGGAGAGGGTACTTAACTGACGGTCTACTGGTGATCTTCTTGTGTATGTCACGCACTGCTGGGGCGAAGCCGTCTATAAGAACGGCAAAGCACTTGCCGTTCCACTCGATATCTCGAAGGCCTTTGACAGGGTCTGGCATGCAAGTCTGCTCAGTAAGCTTCCTGCTTATGGCTTCCCAGCTGATTTTTGTACTTGGATTACAGACTTCCATAATGAACGGTCCATCAGAGTAGTCGTTGATGGCTGCGCTCCGACCTTATTTCCTCAGGGGTCTGTTCTCTCTGCAACTTTCTTCCTGCTGCACATCAATGACCTCCTTCAGCACGGTATTATTGGATACGCAGATGATAGTACCGTTTCAGAGAGATACTTGACAGGTGCAAGAATCAGTGGGGATGAAATACGTTCGTTAAGAAAGGCCATGTTAGAGCGAACAGATCTGACCTTAAGTCTAGTCTCCCAATAGGGCGACGACAATTTGGTCTCATTCAACGCCACCAAAACACAGGCGTGTCTTTTCACTGCAAAAAGGAGTCCTTTCGACTGGACACCTACTTTTCGGGGTACATCTGTCTCTGTCACTGACAAGCTTGAGCTTCTAGGTATGGAGTTGACATCAAATCTAAACTTCGGCGCGACCATCGAGTACAAAGCTCAAACGACGGCTAAGAAGCTGGGCATTCTGAATAGACTGAAGCGATACTTTACGCCTGGACAGCTTTTAACTCTTTACAAAGCACAAGTCCGATCCAGCATGGAGTATTGCAGTCTCTTTAGTATGGTTCAGCCAAATACCAACTTGCCGCTCTTGACTCGGTGGAACGCAGGGCCAAGAGGCTCATAGGCGACAAAAAACTGGTGGACTCCAAGGTACATAGCCTGGCACATCGTCGCAAGGTTGCCTGTTTGTCGGTTTTTTACAGATTGTACTTCGGAGAGTGTGCACAAGAGCTTCACGACCTTGTTTCACCAGCTCCCTTCTACCATCGGACATCCCACCAATTCGGACTAAGCGCTTCCAGTCATCATTAATAATGCGCTAAAGAGTGGAACTCACTACCTGCGTCTGTGTTTCCAAACGCATACAATCCTAATCTCTTCAAAGTAAGAGTGAATCATCTTCTGGGTGAGCTCGCTCCATCTTAGACTCTGTCTCTGTTCTATGACCTAGACAAGAGTCAAGAGCAAACCTTAATTAAATAAAACCAAGAGCTTAATAAAAAAAATGCCTTGTTTGGCTGCTTACAAATGGATGGCATTGTGTTGAAGATAGCCGTAGACCCCGCTGTTATCGGCATCCGTCCACACCTGTTAGCACCTGCTGGTCGACAAATCAATATATGCAATAGATACCTGCGACTACAAATAGTAGCCACGTCTTCGGCTTTCGCTGATGGGTGTCAATGACTGAGCAGGAGGACTTTACGGGAGCGCCGGGCTGGAGGGCCACGAGGGATCGCCGTGCAGTAGGACCTTGCGGGAGCGTCGGGCTGGAGGGCCACGACGGATCGCCGGGCTGGAGGGCAATGAGGGATCGCCGTGCGGTAGGACCTCGCGGGAGCGCCGGGTTGGAGGGCCACGAGGGATGGCCGGGCTGGAGGGCCATGAGGGATCGCCGTGCGGTAGGACCTCGCGGGAGCGCCGGGCTGGAGGGCCACGAGGGATTATGGCCGGGCTGGAGGGCCACGAGGGATCGCCGTGCGGTAGGACCTCGTGGGTGCACCGGGCTGGAGGGCCACGAGGGATCGCCGGGCTAGTTCAAAAATTAATTGCTGGACATGGGCCTCCCCTTATCAGGAATATTGCCATCCTCTACACGCTCGACTGGCGGATAGGCGAGCGAAGTACAAAATTTTGCATTCAGAGGGAACGTTGTTGTCCATTCCCCTAAATGAATTTATCCCTTAGTCTTCTTTTACGACGCAGATTTTAGTTTTTCTGAAATAACCGCAATTTTTTGTCCAACAAACGACCTAAAGCGACCGTATTTTACAAGCTTTTTCGATCTTTATACCCCGCAAGGAGTAAAAGCGTGATATTTCTAAATATATTTGTAATTTGTATTAATTGAGCAAATTCGGTGGAGCTTTGCAATTTCGGTGGGCTTCTAGCAGCCACAAAAGCCACCGAAATGTGCCCACCGAAATTGCAAACTAGTCATTTATTTAAAAAATATACAAAAGTATCAAGGCTATTCCAGTTTGCAACTTAAATCTCAAAAGTGTACCTAAAGGCTATTTAGAATGCATTACTGTAATATTTTTAAACTTTGAGGAAACATTTTAATCCCGAGCACCAAAATTGCAAAATTTTGATTCCGAGTAAACGGAAATAGTTTACTAACATTTTTGTCGGGAAGACGCAATGAGGTAGTGCACAACCGTTCACACTGCGCGTGAGTGCTCGGCTGATCCTAGCGGGGAAGAGGTTTTAGGTCTGGATATAATCAACAGTGTGAGCAGGGAGCGTCGAAACAAAAATGCCACCGATATTGCTATTTTTGCTGGGACAAATCTAGTTTTGACATAGTTCATAAACTTTTCGTCTAAAAATTCAATTTTTTATAATTTCTCGTAGGGTCATTTATCCTTAACATAATCAAAATTAATTTTCCTTAATATGTTGGACATAATTTTCCTGAGAGATGAATATGTTGTGAAAAACGGATTGGGGACAAGCCACCGAACATTGAAATTCGACACTTACTATTTTTTTTCTAAAAACATAATAACTTTCGAAACATTATATACATGGCGTCATATCAGAACAAGTGTCTTATATTTTGAAAAAAAATATCATAGTCATATCTGCAAAGCGTCACCTCGTTTTCAGCGAGGACATGAAAAATTTTCGCTTGAGAAATCCACTCATATACGTTTATGTAATGCGCTTCTGTACAACATTATAGCCCATACCAAAGAATTCTCAGAATAACAAATACGTAGGTAACATATAACATATAACTTTACATTGTAAGTATCAAAACGGTACACTACACCATATAGGTTAACATTGTTATGAGCTTAATGAACAGAGCCAAAATTAGTAAAGTCAGGCACGCATCTAGCGCTATAAGAATAAGACGCGAGCCATTTTCAGTTGCAAATTGAAAATTAAAATATCGTAATTGAAACAATCATCAGTATCATAAAGTCGACAGCATCTCTATGAAAGAGTTTAGCACAGGACAGTGAAGATTGGCGCAATAGAGAAGAGGCCTATGCCCTGCAGTGGGTGGATGTGGGCTGATGATGACCCAGGTCTATTGGTCATGTCAGGAGACATCATACTAATATTATAAATTCGAAAGCAAAACTCTGTCTGTCTGTTACCTTTTCACGCCTAAACCTCTGAACCGATTTTGATATAATTTGGCATAAACATAGACAGGAACCTAAGAAAGGACAGACTACTATTTACCGCAGGAAAATCTATCAATCCCACAGGAAACAAAGTAGGTAAATCATAAGAAACATAGCGCATAACGCCGAAGAAAATCATCAGACGAGGATTCGTTGTGTGGATTGCTTTGCTTATTGTGTCAGGCACCTTTTTTACAACCAAACTGGTTCGAGTTCAGTTAATGTTAAAGGCAAAAAACACTGGTACTGGCGGTGGTATGCTAACCATAACATTCAGTCAACGAAAAGAAGTTCGCGGGCACCAGCTAGTACGAAAATAAATAAGAAATTTTCTAGGGATTCCCGACTGTCATGTAGGGCGCTGAGTTTAATTGAAATACCTAACGTTTTTTTACATGAAAACTGTACCACTTTATAAATTATTCTTTATTTCATGTTTATTAAATTGTTCTAAATTTCGTTAGTGTTTCTTTGTTTTCTTACATTAACGATACTCAATATAATAGCAAGACGACAAGTTTTTTTTGTAACAAATCAAACTTAATAGAATTAATTAGTAACGAACGCAACGTGAAACGGTACCTGTGACAAAACTATGGCTGCCGCCAGCCTTGAGACGTCAAAATTTCAACTAAGCACAGCGCCCTTCAGAACTATCTACAGAACTGTCAACAGAAAAACTCCCATTGGATTCTATCTCTCCGAGAGCTACATTTTCGCTACTAGTATCACTTGGTTGTGCTAGACGCGGTTTGAAAATCTTTACTACAATTTCAAACAATGTCGTTTATTGGTGGTGGTGGCGTAAAGTTATATGCCGTGTGATTAACCTGGACAGAGTGGACAGACTCGTCACTGTCGAGGGAGGTCGTTCACGAGTACACTCGCCTTAAGTCCGGCCCTGTGTTTCCGGTAAGCGCGAAGGGTACGTTGTGTTTTTAATTATTATTTATTCTATGGTACGTGCTTGAATTGAATGTTACTCAGAAAAGGAGTTGCGGTGTTGTTCAATTTTGTATAATATAAGGTGTGTAAAATATATGTATATATTTTTTTCTATTTATTGGGATAACCGTTTGGTTATCAATAAAATCTTACTAAACATGTTCATCAACTTAAAAATAATTTTATAACCCGCACCGGTAAACACAAATTAATAAATGTTTTAAATCTCAAGTTGGTAGTAACACAATTTCAAAAGGTAGTTAAGTTTACAACATAAATATAATAATCTAATTATTAGTCCCAGACTGGGACTAAAAGAAATAACTAAGCATAGGTGATAATAATAATGTCACACGATCAAGCCAGATATGGCCGTAACTTGTTTCTTAAAACCACCTACGCGCACTGCCATGATATCTATTTCATTAAATATCTATTCCAGGGAATGGGCAGCAGCATTCCCTGTGAATGCAACTCTCGCTAATCCACCTGCCAAGCGTGATGAGTATGGAAATACCCCCCAATAGGGGGAGGCTTATGTGCAGCAGTGGACTGTTGTGGCTGTTTATAGGGTGCAGAAGTGATGGCAGTAGCTTAATTTCTGAAACGGTGATTTCTGAAATCGTGCATGGAAGTACGCAACGACTAGTCTAAGTGTAATGTGATACGAGCACAATCAGTATAGATATATACGAGCCTTTCGCATACGAAAATTCGAAAATAGAGCGTTGCATTGCTAGTAGTTTTCTAGGAAGCGAAACAACCAAACTGGATCAATTATTCCATGGTCTTCCTTTAATGATGAAATATTTTACGAAATCATCATTACAAAAAACCGCCCTGTGCCCCTTTTAGCCGTGTGATGCTGGCTTCGAATAGCCGTGTGATGCTGGTTTAGAGTAGCATCACCCCATTTCTTTCCAGTGGGTGTCGTAAAAGGCGACGAAGGGAGTCGAGTGTGTGTATTGCAATTTTAGGCGATGGGCATACAACCTGTCACTATGGCGACACACAGTTTTCCGAATGACCCTCGAATGTTTGTCATACGTGGCGTAAATGTCCGTTTTTTGCAGCCGTATACGCTCTGCCTACACCGCAAGGGATAAAGGCATGATATATGTATGTATGTACCTATGCCCTATTTTATGAAACTACAGGCTGCAAGTCTACAGGTGAAATTCTTAATACATTGCGTAGCCGGTTTATATTCCTGGTGTGTTAATTTAATGGCTACCGACTACGCAATGACCATCGAATTTTACCTGTAAAATTGTAGCCTGTAGTTTGATATTATCGGGCACTGTTCTCAACATTTACAGTTTATTAGAAAGCTATCTGTTTCTGGTACTGGTCTGTTTAGTTTCAAATGCAATGGAGAGATTTCTTTTCGTTTTTTTTTGTATTCTAAGAACTATAGATGGTTTTACTAGGTGCCAAAGCCAAAAATAAAAAGGCATGAAAAAAGTAATTGTTCTTTCTAAATCTATTAGTGACATTTTGTTTTACAATCTCATACATTCAAGTAAAAACAAGGAAAAATTATGTTACGTTCTGTTTCTTACGTTACCGTTTACCGTATCAAGTACAGCGCCAATCTCACTCTCTCTCTTTTCGTGTGGGACACCGAGTCGTCCAACGACCCGATGAATCCTGGTGTCAGAGCTTTTCAACCGCTTACTACCACTAGTAGGCCTCTGACATGGTTGTGTTATGACCGCCGGCTAAGTAATCATAGACAGCTACCGGGACCGACGGCTTAACGTGCCCTCCGAAGCACGGAACCATTTCTTTTCGGACAATCAGGTTGGTTCACCCTGCAATGTCCTAACCAGACCGGGAACAAATTCACAAAGTAATAAATATCAATTTTGTGATTGTCCCACCGAGACTCGAACCCGAAACTTTTGCCTCGCAGGCAGTCGCACTACCACTGCATCACATCGGCCGTCACTAATCCAGCGACTTAGGAAGAGTTTAGAAAAAGAAAACTACATTCTCAAATTTTTAAGCATCTCCTAAAATTATTGTGGCTTGCACGCAGTGACTAAATCGCGCGGTGACCGTGCACTCGTGTTCTGTGCTTTATGTTGGATCTGCTTCTACAATCTATGGTTTTTTTAAACTACGAGTATGCTACCGGACGTTCAAGTCAAGAAGATAACATAGAGACGCTTACAACAATGAATTGTTATCTAATCGGACATTTACATTAAAATTGGTAAGTGGTCAGTTTTTTACTACTCACGTACTTAGTTCTATTTTGTTTTTGTGGGTAAGTTTGATTCGCAGAACAACTTTCCGTGTTGGGTATTATTTTTTTGGAAAACTTGCGAAGATTCCTATTGATAGATGGATTCATGCCTCGCGTTATTGGCACCAACCTGTTATGAGCCGCAGTAGCATGGTAGAGGTGTCGCAACTAGAGTGGTGAAAGCAGGAGTCCCAGGTGTGTAAATTGCGCAAGTTTTCGAACCTGCGAAAAAATATTACTTATTATACCTAGGCTGATCGTGATTTTGTATTTGATGACTTCTTTTTTGCCGTTTTCTGATAAATGTTCCTTGGGGAAAGTTGTTAAGTTTCGTGGTCTGCATGCAGGGTGCATCAGTATTCGGAGGGCTGTCCCTTACACCCCGTTTAACTTAGTACTTACTACATTTTCAGGTAAAAATGGAGTCTACTCCAGAAGATCCACTTTTCAAAGGAGAGTGGAGCAACCAGAGATGTATTGACATCGCCCTCAGCAAAGCCTTTCCGACCAGTGTCAAAGATAGCAACGTTCAAAAGAACATCATCACTCGCTACTTCAACTTCTATCTCGGAGGGAAACCACAGAAAGGGCTCTCAGCAGCTGACCTAGCCTTCGCAGTCATATCCATCATGCCCCAACACGAAAATACCGAAGAATTCATATGGGAGGGTCATCATTTCAAAGACAATGGCACCATGTTCTTTCTGACGCCTGAAGATAAGTTGAAAGCTGAAGTTGGGAAAATTAACATTGATACAGAGTCGAATAAGAAAAGTAAAACTCAACAGCCGGAAATTATAGATGAAAAAATCGCAATTAAAAATGTATTTCAGAAACACTTTGAATTAAAACAACAGTTTGTTTATGATGATGCAAATGAAGATGCAGATCTTGACCATAGTTCTGTATCAAGTGGTGAAGATTTCGGGAATATGGATTCCTTGTATCAAAATATAAATGACTTTTTTGAAGATATGGATGATGATGACGACTCAATAAGGATGAGTAGTCCACTTGATAGATCTTTCAAATCACCAGACAAACCATCGACGTCAACATACAGAAGTGGTCCACAAGAACCTTGTCCGATAAAGTTTCCCGAAAACGTTACGTGGTACAGTCGTGCTCCCAGGAAGAAAGAAATGGAACCAAATAAACCGTCTTATGGTCCAGTAGAAAACTCTGCTTTTGTCGCTTCTTGCAACAAGTTATTAGAGCAATGGGAAACGAATGAACAGGCAAGAACTATCTTGAAGTATTTCTTTGGAATAGCCGCTTTAATTCTCATGAGAGCTACAACGAAAAAATATACACATCTGGTAAATACCTTCGGCAGCTACAAGTTTCTGTCCACTATATCATTTATTACTGGCTATTTGAAGTATTCAGTTCCTCATAAACGATGCGTTAAGAATAGCTATAGAATCTTTAACAAAAAGGATGGAAATGTTCCGGTCATGTTTGCAAAGATCGTCGTCAATTCCTTTCACATCGATGCTCTTAGGAGAATGAAACGAGTGCCAAAGAATCTGAACATTTTGAAGCTAACTATTTTATCGCACACTGCAGATTATGGCTTTGGACTTTTAGCCATGTTGGAAAACATCAAATCGAAAGTAAACCCATTCGATATCAATAAAATTATGAAAGTGACGTATTACCAAAGAACGGCAGAATCCTGGAATAGACTCCATACTTTTTGGAACACTTTCATGTTAACCACTTCAAAACAAGCCACGCACCACTGGGCTAGAATAATCAGCTCAGATTTTTTCAAAGATCTATCATGTAGTTCTAACTTTGAACTGTCCGTAATTCTCGGCGTTTTTATTGAGAATCTTACAAATTCCTCTGATATCTGGCAGTCCGCTTGGGCGAAATCTGGTGACGACGAAAACTTTATGGCACTTTTAAAAACTGGGAAACTAATGTACAAAGAATATACAACCGAGCGAAATTTGTAGACGAGAATGGCTAGCTTTTCATGTATCAAAAATATTATAGTCGTATATTTTTGGCATGTACCTGCTTCGCATTGACCGAATCCAATTTATAATATTGTGTCATTTTAGGTTTATTCCAACATATTTTAGTATGGAGTGGATAAAAACGGCTCGAAGTGTTTTTTTACAACGTGTAAACTGTCATAACACTGACACATTTATAATAATAATTCAATTAAAGGCACTAAACAATTTAATTTCATCAATGAGCTGACCATACATTGAATCAAAAATACAAGCCAGAGAAAAAAGTATGTAAGTAATAAGTATGTGCTTTACCACAGAATAATAACTAGTAACTACATAACATGAGTGACTTTAGATTTTTTGTAAGTAATGCCCTCAAATCAGCCTTAACACGAGCGAGAGGTTTAGTAAAATCTACGCCTGACAAAACTTAAAATGCAATGTTAAGAACAGATTGTTTGCTATTGTAAGAAGGTGGCAAGTAGCATAAAATCGTGTTTAGTAGGAACCTATATTATTCCATGAGTAGAGTAGGTAGCTGTATTTACATTTATAACCCAAATTTTTTAGTACTTAGTAAATACTCGTAAAAACCTTTATAAGAATAAAAATATTCAAAATATAAACAATTTGTATAATTTTCCACCTGAATTAGGCTAACACAAAGAAAATCGAGATATTAGATGAGATACCGCCGTGATACCCCATATCTTTTATGATTATATGAGACTATACGTGCCGGCGTAAGTACGTCGCCGCGCCGCCGCCGCCGTCAGTAGATAGTTGCCACGCGCGAGTGCTGGCCGCGCGAAAAGTGCCATCGACACCTCCCCCAGGCAATGGCAGCCGATTTCGTGGGCTCCACGAAAAACTTCCCGTTCTCCTTCGACGTGGACGTCGAAGAAGATGCGGAAGGCACTTCGCACCTCAACAAGCAGCGTATCGGTGAGTTTGAATTTCGAATGTTTACGTTCTCTCTTTGTTTTTCCGCTACGTCCGGCTAATTTTCCAGGCTGGTGAGTGGTGACTAATATGTTGTGTCAACCTGTGTATCCGAATCAATGTTCTATATTCAAGATTTGTCGCCTAGAGGCCAACAGCGGGAAAAATTGGTAAATAAGGTTCAATTAATTTTATACTCGCATTTTTAAGCGGTATTGAATTGACAGATTTTTCTCAAAGGTGAAGCGTGTAAGCATGAATGCTTTCATTTTTATCGATACATCTCTAATAAAAATACTTTTCATTGTATATTTTTGCTGACATATTAAATTTACTACACTGAATTCGCTACGGTTTTTAAATCTACGTGCACGTGTAGGCAATTTAGCGCATAATTTTCTGTTTTAAAAGTTTCCGTTTTAATACCAAAAGTTATTGAGCGTGTATATAAACATTCAATATAATATGCACACTTCCCGGGGCCCCCAACACTTAAAACCGACGCTTGCTTTTGTTGTGCTACGGTAAACCGGCTAAATCTAAACCGCATATTTCACGTAGCAGAGTGGTTTGAGAGGGCATCTCCTGAATTCGAGCGGGTTGCCCGATCGATAGAATACTATCAGCTGATTGGCGACTCGCTGGCTGGGGATCTGCACCTAAACATATCAATATATGTATATGTTTAAAAAGGATGCTGTGTACCTACGGTCTGCTGTATGCTAATACTTTTATTTAATCTGTGGCCTACAACCGAGGCAAATACCGATAATGGAATTACCTTACTCATGAAACTACACAACTTTCAATTCAAATTAAATTCAATTAAAAAATACTTTATTGTACACAGGAAATACAGTAAAAACAAGTGTAAACAAGGCGGCCTTATCGCTTAGGTAGCGATTTCTTCCAGGCAACCGTAGGGTACAGGATAGGCGAGTAGCCGTAATGCGAGAGGGGTGCACAACAAACATAAACCTATTAACTTAACATAATAATAATACAATACATATTATTTTAAATATAAATGTAAGAATATAAATATAAGAATATAAATATAAGAATATAAATATAAAAAAATATATTACACATAATTACATAATATTCGACGACAGATGAAAAAGGTGTCAGAAAGAGGCAGACGATAGGATAGGACTGGTTACCTATGGGTTAAGTAAGGTATTATCCTTAAGTACTTACAATTAGATGTATGTCAGAGTATTATCCTTAAGTACAATTAGAACCTGCAAACATACACATACACATCATCATCGTCATCATATCAGCCATAGGACGTCCACTGCTGAACATAGGCCTCCCCTAAATATTTCCACCTCGTCCGATTAGAAGCGGCCTGCATCCAGCATTTCCCCGCGGACTTGACCAGATCGTCTGTCCATCTCGCGGGGGGTCGTCCTACGCTGCGTCTGCCGGTACGTGGTCTCCACTCAAGAACTCTTCTGCTCCACCGGTTATCAGTCCTTCGAGCTATGTGGCCTGCCCATTGCCACTTCAGCTTAATGACTCTCTTAGCTATGTCGGTTCCTTGGTTCGTCTACGGATCTCTTCGTTTCTGATTCGATCACTCATCTTCGGTTTGCCGACGATATCGTAGTCATGGCAGAGTCGTTTGAAGACCTCAGCAAAATGCTACAAGACCTCAATCGGGTTTCTCAACAAGTGGGCCTCAAGATGAATATGGACAAGATGAAAGTCATGGCCAACTCTCATATAGCACCCACCCCAATATCAGTAGGAAACTCGATACTCGAAGTGGTGGACAAAAAAGTCTATCTAGGACAAACAGTCCAACTAGGAAGATCTAACTTTGAGAAAGAGGTCACTCGGCGAATCCAACTCGGCTGGGCAGCATTCGGGAAGTTGCGCAGCGTCTTCACGTCCAAAATCCCTCAGTGTCTCAAGACGAAAGTATTTGAACAGTGTGTGATGCCAGTGATGACCTACGGTGCCGAGACGTGGTCTCTAACTGTCGGCCTCCTAAATAGACTCGGAGTCACTCAGCGAGCTATGGAGAGAGCTATGCTCGGTGTATCTCTACACATATCACGCCTATTATCCCTTGCGGGGTAGGCATAGCATAAACAAACGAAAAAAAGTACCTAAAAACGGCCACTTTTGATACTAATTGCCATAACTTAAATTACAGTGAATATTTCATTGAGTGTGCAGGTTCTATTTTACCTAAGGATAATACTATAAACTTGGACAACGGACATTCTGATAAATTGTTTGTACAAAGATATTTTTTTTTGTGAACTGGCGCCACTGTCGAGGCCGTTCACGAGTACACTCGCCTTAAATTCAAAGTGCTTCATGGGTATAGTCTTTCCACCATTGACACATGAGTTGGTATGAAAGAAGAGCTCAAGAATACTTACAACGGATTAACAATGGCGATATTTGATACGGTGGTCTACATTACATTCTTCGATGTAGGTTTAGCCCAGTGTAGTAACAACTAAAGTTACATACATTACATTACATACTTACACATAGTTATAATAACTAAAGCTATAGAGGGAAGACTGTCCTAAATTCGGGATATAAATTCTCCTTACTGGCCTTAAATTAGTGCTGTCACTTTCTGTCAAATAGGTTTAAAAAAGGATAGGAGATATTCAAGTTCTGTCATTTTTAAAAACGTCAATGGTTTTTCGTCTTTTCTAGTCAATTTAGTCGCCATTGTTTTGATCATCACCTCATTTTCACAGATAACACGTATTTTGGATGAAATTATACATATAAGACATGACACGACTAAAATATCTCCTATCCTTTTCTAAACCTATTTGACGAAAAGTGACAGCACTAATTTAAGGCAAGTAAGGAGAATTTATATACCGAATTAAGGGCAATATTTCACTTTTAGACAAACGAAAACGACTATATCCTGTTAAATTTTGCTTGCTTGGTTAGCATATGCAAGTATAAGCGAGACGCAAAACACTGCCTGTTTTTATTATTTTTGTGCATGTTATTACTGGGCCGTGTGCCCGTGTGATGCCGGCCTAGAATAGCATCACCCCATTTCTTACCGGTGTCTTAAGAGGCGACTACGGGACTCGAGGGTTAGATGTGTATTGCAAATTTAGGCGATGGGCTGACAACCTGTCACTATAGTGATACACAGTTATCTGATTGACCCTCAAACTTTTGACAGACGCGGTGTAAATATCTGTTTTACGGCCAATAACTCTCTGCCTACCCCGTAAGGGATGTATGTATGTATGCATGTATGTTATTATTATTACTCTGTGGTGCAGCCTACTACGTTTCGGCTGGTTAAGGGCACGTTCAAGCAGCCGTCTTTCGTAGCTCTTTTATACTTTGACAGTTCGTAAAACCACGTTTTGGGGCGCATGGTAGAAAATTTCTCCTGACTGGCACGGCGCGGTTTTATGATCTGCCATCGGAGAAAATACCTACTAGGAGAAACAGCATGAACGCGCCCAAGGCATCCTTCATCAAGGAGGTTGACAGATCACATACGCCCGCCAGTCAGCTGTGATTGCCGAACACTGTCACAATATACCATGGAGCAGTAGTTTAACTCGAGCACTTTTCCACCTGAAACTACCTACATTACATCAGCAGGGATGGCAAGAAATTGGTTTTGCGAACCCTTATTTACTTATGCTATGACACACTAAAAGTCCCTAATGCTAAATTACAACAAGAAAACAATTACGGACATTATTATTTAATGATTAGTTAGGGTTTCGAGATCTTAATTTTATATAAATACTAGCAGCCCGCCCAGCGGTTTCACCCGCCGCTAACAGTTTCCCCCCGGGAATAAGACAGTTTAATATAGCCTATGTTCATCAGGGATAATGTAGGATTCTAAAAATCTTGACTTCAATTTGAAACAAATATTATTTTCAGATGGTGGTGGCGTAAAGTTACATGCCTGTGATTAACCGGCCAGTCCCATGGCAGTGCCTATATTTTTATTTTTTTTTATCCCGCCCGAGCCGGTTTTCTATTAGGTCATATCAAAATTGTAATAAAAAAAAGTAAATTGTGAGACACAAATTTCTTTTTTTAGAATGACGGTTCATGACGTCAATAAGTGATAATACTATCCTACATTGAATTAAAAATTTCAATTTCAATTAACGGTAACAGATTTTTTTTAATCGGTCCAGTAGTTTCTGAGCCTATTCAATTCAAACAAACAATAAATAAAATCCTGTTTCTAATATTAGTGTAGATTATATAAAAATTATTTTAGTGTGATGCGGGCTCAGAATAGCATCACCCGTGGGAGTCGTAGGAGGGTGTGTATTGCACTTTTAGGCGATGGGCTGACAACCTGTCACTATGGCGATACACAATTTTCCGAATGACCCTCAAACATATTTCAGACGTGGCGTAAATGTCCGTTTTGCGGCCGTTTACGCTCTGCCTACCCCGCAAGGGATAATAGGCGTGATATGTGTATGTATGTTTAATTTTAGTGTAGATTTTTTTACCGTGTGATGCTGGCTTAGAATAGCATCTCCCCATTTCTTACCCATGGGTGTCGTAAGAGCCGACTAAGGGACTCGAGGGATGTGTATTGCAATTTAAGGCGATGGGCTGACAACCTGTCACTATAGTGATACACAGTTATCTGATTGACCCTCAAGCTTTTGTCAGACGTGGTGTTAATATCCGTTTTACGGCCGCTAACGCTCTGCCTACCCCGTGAGTATAGGCGTGATTTATGTATAAAGATGTTTTTAATGCATGATTTAATGTTTTTTGTCGTCTTTTTATACCGAGTAAGGGACAGCCCTCCGAATACTGATAGGGTGCATCTACACTAATATTATAAAGAGGAAAGATTTGATTGTAAAACATAAAACTGGACAACTTTCCCCTAGAAACATAATATGTCAGGAAACGCCAAAAAAATGACCTTCCATACAAAATCACAATCAGCTGACAGCATTCACTATGAGAAGTCAGTTTTTTTACGTTTCCTTAAATATGTTCCTAGGGGAAAGTTTTTCAGTTTCATGGTCTGCATGTACCCTATTAGTATTCTGAGGGCTATCCTTGACACCCTTTAATACAGTAATGATTATATGTAATCATTACACAGGTACGAATAATGTGGCGTAGTTGGTACATTTTTAAATGAAAAAGTAGTTATTGTGGCATAACTGTAATAGTTAGACACATGGTATCGCGGACATTATTATAGATATTGATGTCTTCTATAAAACTGTAATACATCACTTTGCTCTATCCACACTTCCACACTAATATTATAAATGCGAAAGTAACTCTGTCTGTCTGTCTGTCTGTCTGCTACGCTTTCACGGCCAAACCGCTGAACCGATCTTCATGAAACTTGGCACAGAGATTGCTAGCATACCGAGAACGGACATAGGCTACTTTTTATCACCATTCGAGGGTCTGGAGTATAGATGTAGACCACCAGGTGTACCACCAGGAGCCCAGCTAAACTATTAGAGATACAGGCATGGTTCCAAAACAAAAGTTGTTCACTATGATGGGCCGCTTTTTTTCACAAGGACATTGGGGCTCTGGAGTACCTTATGTAGACCACCAGGTGTACCATCAGGAGCCCAGCTAAACTATTAGAGATACAGGCATGGTTCCAAAACAAAAGTTGTTTAGTATGATGGGCCGCTTTTTTTCACAAGGACATTCGGGCTCTGGAGTACCTTATGTAGACCACCAGGTGTACCACCAGGAGCCCAACTAAACTATTAGAGATACAGGCATGGTTTCAAAACGAAAATTGTTCAGTATGATGGGACGCTTCTTTTCACAAGGACATTGAGGCTCTGGAGTACCTTATGTAGACCACCAGGTGTACTATCAGGAGCCCAGCTAAACTATTAGAGGTACAGGCATGGTTCTAAAACAAAAGTTTTTCAGTATGATGGGCTGCTTCTTTTCACTAGGACATTGAGGATCTGGAGTACCTTATGTAGACCACCAGGTGTACCATCAGGAGACCACCTAAACTATTGGAGATGCAGAAATGGTTCCATAACAAAAGTTGTTCAGTATGATGGGCCGCTTTTCACAAGGACATTGGGGCTCTGGAGTACCTTATGTAGACCACCAGGTGTACCATCAGGAGCGCACCTAAACTATTGGAGATATAGAAATGGTTCCAAAACAAATGTTGTTCAGTATAATGGCCCGCTTCTTTTCAAAAGGACATTGAGGATCTGGAGTACCTTATGTACACCACCAGGTCTACCATCAGGAGCCCATGCCTACCTAAACTATTGGAGATACAGAATTGGTTCCAAACGAAAGCTGTTCAGTATGATGGGAATAAGTAAAGAAAGGCCATTGCCTACTTTTTATCGAGGACAGAAAAACAAAAAATGCATATATACATACATACATACACATATCACGCCTATAATCCCTTGCAGGGTAGGCAGACCGTAAACAGCCGCAAAACACGGCCATTTATTTCACGTCTGACATATTTTTGAGAGTCATTCGGAAAGAAACGGGGTGATGCTATTCTAAGCCGCCATCACACAGCAATGAATTGTCCCTTTAAAAACAGAAGCAAGCAAGTCATCTTTAAACAGTAGAGATAAGAACTGTTCTAATATCACTGTCACACTTACTATGAATACACATACCTACTTTAGAACTTCTGCCTAAAAAAACTATCTAACGCGGACGAAGTCGCGGGTAAAAGCTAGTTGTCAATAATTTCCACAGCGTACGCGATATAAGATATTTTTTTGGTACATTTTTCACACGTTGGGTTACATTATCGAAATTTTCACGCGGATCCCTATTTTTTTCTCGTATAAAATATAGCCTATGTTCATCAGGAATAATGTAAGATTCTAATGGTGAAAGAATTTTTAAAATCGGGCCAGTAGTTTCGGAGCCTATTCGATGCAAACAAACAAACAAACAAACAAACAAACAATCAAATCTTTCCTCTTTATAATATTAGTGTAGATGTAGATTATAATATTAGTGTAGATGTAGATTTTTTAATATTTTGTACATATTACAGTTAATACCAAATGTGGCCTTTTTTAAGCACTTTTTGCTACAACTTTACTTCCAACGAATACTTCATTGAGTTTGCTGGTTCTAATTTTACTAAAGGAGAATGCTAAAAACCTGGGTAACGGACATTCCGTTGTTTTCATTGTTTGTATAATGATATTTTTTTTGTGAAGTGGCGCCACTGTCGAGGTCGTTCACGAGTACACTCGCCTTAAAGGATTATTTTATTTCGTTACCTATATAGAACGTACCTACGTTCTATATAGGTAACGAAATAAAATAATCCTAGGTCTGAGGTACCTCAGACCTATTTGTATCGAATGTTTCTGCGTTATGTAATCAATTGATATGATACAATAATATGCTATCTTCGTCTGTTGCTACCGGTAGCTACCCTACTGGTATTGTACGGTATTTTTTGATCAGCTATTTAATTAACTAATAATTAATCAAAATGTACTAAACCGCTGACATTTTGAGCGTTTATTTTTCAAATAGTTCAATCTCTAGGGCAGGTATTAATACATAAGCACATACATTACATTAATTAACAGCCTCAACAGTCCACTGGCTGGACACGGGCCTTCCTATATAGGGGGTATTGCCATACGCACCACGCTTGGCAAGCGAATTGGCGAGTGCAGCGCAAGATATTGCTATCACAGGGAACGCTGCTGCCCATTCGCTGGTTGAATTTATCCCTCAGTCGAATTGATATCAATCCTCAATTCTTCAGCCAGATCAGATAAGTTTCAAACTGAAATAGATAGACGCACTAGGTACCGTCGCGTCGTCCCTAGCGAACCATCCCGTTTTCTCGGTTTATTAGCGCATTGGAAAGTTTTCAAACTGAGGACATACTTAGTTTCTTTCAAAAATGGATTGGTATAAAAGAGACTAAAGTTTGATTTAATCGTCGAGCTTGAAGACATTTTACTCAGAATGAATAATTCTTGGTACTCAGTACTCAGTACTGTCTCTACCTGTAACTGTACCCTACATAATTTCGTAATCTTTCCTTATCGTATATATATAATCTGTTTAAATTGCCCGGCGACAAAGTAAACAAATGCATGTAACGCCTTTAGTAAACGAAGATAGATCTGCGTTTGCCGTAACGTTTTGGTGACGTCGCAACTCTGATTGTGCTAAAATACAAAGCGTGAGGCCGTGCCAGCCGCGCGCTCAGTCTGCCTCTAACATTGTACAACAACATTCGCTCCGAAAATAAAATCAAACAAACGAAAATTGTGAACAAACTGTGAAAAAAAAGAAAATCTCAATTGAGGTTAGGTTTTTTGGCGCGCAAATTGATGGTTGGTGCGAGTTCCCGCGCTCCCGCGTTTGATAACTCTGGAACGTTCGTAATTTACGCTCCAGCAGGTGCAAAATTGTGTGACCCAATAATCTTTATGATTGATGTTGATGATTTGTGTTGCAAGTGATTAGCAGAATGCAGTTGCGGATTAATTTTGAGTGGCAAAGAGTTGACGTCAATGTGAACAAAATTTCAGTTTGTTTGTCGTGATAGCAAGGCCGGCCATTTAACTGAAACTACCATTTACTGGTGGATTTACTGTATCTAGGCTGATCACGTGCTCCTCGTCACGGTTGACTATTTTTGTTCTGCTGATTCATGCTCCAGCCAGCGGAATTCCTTGTTATAGGACATTGCCATACTATTAATTCCAAAAATTCCAATCAATCCCATTTTGTAAACAATTGTCAGTCTAGCTCTCCGTGGTCTAGCTCTAGCTACATAAACACCTCCATAAGTTAGTACCTATAAATACATGTCGTTGTAACAAGATTATGAAAAATGATCATTTTGAGTGACAGTTTGCTACAGTTCATTGGCTAGAAGCCTAGATCGCTTCCGAAGATCAAAGACAGTGGCCCAGAAAAAGTCTGCAAACGAATCTTGCCAAAACTCAGACATGATGATTGACTACAGACTGTTTATCAATAAAGTTTATTTTGATGACAAAGAAAAATGCTGCAGTAGAATTAATCATGGAAGTTCCGAGAATTTTCACAATTTATAGGTCTTTGACATGGAGAGTGGCTTCGCTGAAAGGTGGGCGTTTGGCACAGGTTGGCGCCAAAAATAGAATAGCGTGGCGTCGCGCATTCGGCCATCGTTCGGAAATTGACTGCAATTTTAAACTTCCTAGATTGAACCAAAATATTATCATAATATTTATTCCTATAGTTCTGTGTTTTGTTCACATACCTACCACAAACGTAGGAATTCGATCGCTCTTTGCTTGGTTTCTTTCAAAACTGTATCAAGGCTAGATACTGGAGTTGCTATTAATTGCTAGGGATTCGTTCTATGTTTTTCATGTTCGTGTTCATTTACAGTGGAAAATTTGGAAGCCGTTAGCAAAATAACTGATCCAGTAATATTTAAAGTTGAAACCAAAGTCCAAACAGAGACGTCTAAATCGGGAATCAAATCAAGGTCATGCGGGGAAATTCAAGAAAACTAGGTCGATTTCCAAATCAAGCCCATATGGCCAGTGATCCAGTCCACTTGTTTTTATTCTAATGATGATAGAGTTAATATTTGTTGATTGCATTGGTAGCTTCAGAGTCGACATACTACCTTCTTACGCAATGTAAATAAGGTTAGCGCGTTAGAAATAGTTAGCGTTACTTTAGTAGGTAAGTACTAATAGGAACTGAATCTTAAGCCACGTTCACACCATGCCGCTATGGGCAGGGAAATAGTAAGGGAAGTGGGCAGCGCGAGCATGTTAACAGGTTACCTACTCGTGCTGCTACTCTTCATGCAGCTGTCACTTTCCGCGCTCCCGCGAGTGTCGGCTTTTCGTGCGCGAGTCATATTAACGGCAGCAGGAGCGCGAGTTGAATATAATGATATCTTGCTCACTCGTTATGAAGCGAGAAGAGTTTGACGGCGCGGCAGTGTGATACTTCCGCGGAAGTATTTCGAGCAATATTCGCGGTAGCGGCAGGAGCAGGAGCAAGTGTATGGTGTGAACGTAGCATAAGGTATCTAGCTCAGCTATACCTACAGTTTATTGTTCTTACGAAACTGTTTAATATCAGGTACATATGAATGACAATGCTTCATTTGTTTATGGCATCTTAAAGGTAATTGGTATGTTTACAGTTTACGGTTACATCCGATGTTGAACATTACATCCGATGTTAAACGTACATCCGATGTTAAACAAAAACGGAGTAATCTCTCCCTTAGAAATAGGGTGAGAATTTACACCACCTGCGTCGAGCCTATCATGACCTACGCCAGCGTAACCTTTGCTCACACCTTCGATTCACATCTGAAAATGTTGCAAGTTATCCAAAACCGTTTCATGCGCAAAGCTACCGGGGCGCCCTGGTACATGCGGAACGCCAACCTCCATATCGACATAGGTCTCCCTACCATCAAAGTCTAATGAAGGAAGCGTCTCATCGCATCTTTGACAACGCTCCCCATCATAAAAACCCCTTAATTGTTGCCGCGCCCAACTACTTCCCCAATCCAACTTCACGTTTTAAACGCCGTCCCAGACACGTCCTTTCGAAATCAGGTACTATTAGCAGCATATCGACTTATCCCTTTAAGGGACTATGCTGGTTTTCTTAAAAACTTTATAAAAAATCAATTTAAGTTGATCCCATAAAGAAGTAGGTTGTGATAGCATTTACATTAAAACGATGCAGACATGACAGAAACGCACATAATCAATCAATATAAAGACATTATCAAGAATATTTCATGAATATAAATACAAAAACACACACGTTAGACACCTACTTATTGCTATGCGATACGGGAACTCGCACCTTAAGAAACTATAAAAAAAAATTATAATTTCGTTGCCAGCTAATCGTGAAATTAAAAAGTTATATAATTTGTAGTGTTTGTAATTGGAGGATGTCAAGCCGGGGGGTTCCAGATGGTTCGAGGTCTCCGAGAATCATTCTTGACTCCTTTTTCGAAGATGATGGTAAGAAATTAGATGATTTACATTAACATAATTGTGTACATATTAATGACTAGCAGCCCGCCCAGCGGTTTCACCCGCCGCTAACAGTTTCCCCCCGGGAATAAGACAGTTTAATATAGCCTATGTTCATCAGGGATAATGTAGGATTCTAAAAATCTTGACTTCAATTTGAAACAAATATCATTTGCAGATGGTGGTGGCGTAAAGTTACATGCCTGTGATTAACCTGGCCAGTCCCATGGCAGTGCCTATATTTTTATTCTTTTTATCCCGCCCGAGCCGGTTTTCTATTAGGTCATAACAAAATTGTAATAAAAAAAAAGAAAATTGTGTAACACAAATTTCTTTTTTTAGAATGACGGTTCATGACGTCAATAAGTGATAATACTATCCTACATTGAATTAAGAATTTCAATTTCAATTGACGGTAACAGATTTTTTAAAATCGGTCCAGTAGTTTCGGAGCCTATTCAATTCAAACAAACAATAAATAAAATCCTGTTTCTAATATTAGTGTAGATTATTATAATTATTATTTTAGTGTGATGCTGGCTTAGAATAGAATCACCCGATTTCTTTCCCGTGGGAGTCGTAGGGGGCGACTAAGGGACTTGAGGGTGTGTATTGAACTTTTAGGCGATGGGCTGACAACCTGTCACTATGGCGATACACAATTTTCCGAATGACCCTCAAACATATGTCAGACGTGGCGTAAATGTCCGTTTTTGCGCCGTTTACGCTCTGCCTACCCCGTAAGGGATAATAGGCGTGATATGTGTATGTATGTATTATTTTAGAGTAGATTTTTTTACCGTGTGATGCCGGCTTAGAATAGCATTACCCCATTTCTTACCCATGGGGTGTCGTAAGAGCCGACTAAGGGACTCGAGGGATGTGTATTGCAATTTAAGGCGATGGGCTGACAACCTGTCACTATAGTGATACACAGTTATCTGATTGACCCTCAAGCTTTTGTCAGACGTGGTGTTAATATCCGTTGAACGGACGTTAACGCTCTGCCTACCCCGTGAGGGATATAGGCGTGATTTATGTATGTAGATGTTTTTAATGCATAATTTAATGTTTTTTGTCGTCTTTTTATACCGAGTAGGTAAGGGACAGTCCTTCGAATACTGATAAATGAAACATAGAACTGGACAACTTTCCCCTAGAAACATATGTCAGAAAACGCCAAAAAACTGACCTTCCATACAAAATCACAATCAGCTGACTGCATTCACTATGGGAAGTCAGTTTTTTTACGTTTCCTGAAATATGTTTCTAGGGGAAAGTTGTTCAGTTTCATGGTCTGCATGTACCCTATTAGTATTCTGAGGGCTATCCCTGACACCCTTTAATACAGTAATGATTAAATGTAATCATTACACTCGTACGAATAATGTGGCGTAGTTGGTACATTTTTAAATGAAAAAGTAGTTATTGTGGCATAACTGTAATAGTTAGACATATGGTTTCGCGGACATTATTATAGATATTGATGTCCTCTATAAAACTGTAGTACATCACTTTGCTCTATTGTCAATAATTTCCACAGCGTACGCGATATAAGATATTTTTTTGGTACATTTTTCACACGTTGGGTTACATTATCGAAATTTTCACGCGGATCCCTATTTTTTTGTCGTATAAAATATAGCCTATGTTCATCAGGAATAATTTAGGATTCTAATGGTGAAAGAATTTTTAAAATCGGGCCAGTAGTTTCGGAGCCTATTCGATGCAAACAAACAAACAAACAAACAAACAAACAATCAAATCTTTCCTCTTTATAATATTAGTGTAGAAAAATTATTATTCAACAGAATTACAATTGCAACATTACAATATCTATCAAAAATATAATTATATGTAACAGTTTGTAATAGTTATAACTTTAAAAATATTACATTTCTGTCGAAAAGGCCGCCTAGCTCAGCGTGAAGTCATTAGAAAAGACTGCTAGTTTTTCAGCTGACACCTTTTTTTTCTTACTTGAAAGAAAAAATTGCTTTGATCGCCTTTTATCAATGCTTGTACTACATAAATCTAATCTGTGGTAAATTTATGGAAATATTATTTCGTAAACGTCGTTTAAATGTTTCCGCTCTGCCTACCCCGCAAGGGATATAGGCGTTATATAGGTAGATAAAGAACACAAAAAATTTATATAAGTATATAATTTACACAAGAATGACTCATGTTGTGTAGTAATAATTTAAAAAATATAAAAAAATAAAAATATATAGAAAACTAAAACTTCATATTAAAATCACAAAAAATTCCTTCGAGCCGGATTTGAACCAGCGACCTATGGATGTCATTGAGTTTTTCCCTCTACAGTCCACCGCTCTACCAACTGAGCTATCGAAGGTATGAGTGGGACGTCGAAATTATACTACGCTTATTGTTATCGCACTGACACGCTCTGGCGAATGTTGGGAGCTCAATGCGCAACGCTTTTCATTGATGCTTTTGTTTGAGTGAATATTTATTTATTACTGTAAGTGTGACAATGAATAGAAGTATGTCTTGCGTATCATGTCGTAATCCATATTAAATGAAATATGAATGGGTTGCACTAAAGTAGGGTGACAATGAAAAAGATAAAGTAAGGAGTTTTTTTTGTTTGATACCCTTAGGAGGGTGGTCTCTCTCTCTCTTTTCGTATGGGACATCGAGTCGTCCAACGACCCGATGTCAGGGTGGTAAGGTGAATGGTGTTTTTAATGATATTTCAATGATCGAGTGTTAATTATAATTATGATATTTGGTTTTTTATTGTAAGGAAAGTTTTTGTGTGATTCATTAATGAATTAATTGTCTTGTCTGGTGGTGGTAGATTCATTATAATTCTAAGATTTATACAACATTAATAATATTTAATGTAAAATGTGTATTTCATTTATTTTATAATAAATCTTATTGCAAATATGTAAGGTCGCGTTAGCTCAAAGGTACGTAAGTTGTAATACATATTTGTTTTATTTTATTTGTATTGTTAGCCATGATTATATCCCATTTTTTTATTTAAATTTATTTTAAGAAAATAATAAGGTATATTAGATTGTCTCTCATTTGTTTTAGATTGTCTGTATTTTCTTAATCTATTGAACACAGGCAGTAATCGAATAGAACCTATTTGATAGATTGTTGTTTACGGACGGAATTCTACGCTAAAGTGGCACAAAGAGGCGTGCATTCATCATATCGCGGAGTGTGTGGTGGTCGGTTCTCGGGTGGCCGTGTCGTGGTCGTGTCTGTCGGTAAGGCCAGTTACTGCGGGTCCTCCACCGGCCGAGGACGTGGTTAGTTCGGTTCGCGCCATCACAGCCCGCGTGGCACGCTTTCATTTCAATTTAAAATTCGAACGCGTGTTCTTTAAAATTTCTTGGGTACTTACTTTTTATGACGTGTTTACTGCGTTTCTGTGAACATGTCTTTCATTGTACATACCGGTTTGATAAGTTCAATGTTTGTTTTAGGTTTTGCGTTATCTGTGGTGCAGTCTTGTTAGCGATTTCTAGTAAACAGCTGTTCGGTTTGCTTAGCTTGATAGTATGTATTATTTAAGTTAACGCTGTAGCTGTTGAGGTAACATTATGAAATATTGGAGCTCTAAAAACCAGTTTTCCTGTTTAAGTTATTTTAGATATTTTAATGAGGAATTTATTTGATCGGTCAGAAATTAATATGCCTTACATGTTCGTATTTTTATACTGAATAGTTAAAATGTTTATGCCTTTTGTACTGAAATAAATTAAACATCTTAGTGTGTGTTTAATACTACTGATTTGAATTACTACTTTTACTTTTTGATTGATAACATACTATGGACTTCTGTAACACCTATCTACGTCACACCTAAACAATTTAGGTACACATACAGTGTATTTAATGCTAATTAAATGAATCATCTAAATACAAACACAGGTCTAAATATTCCACTGAGCACCCATTGTTACTTGGTGATGCAATGTTCAGAATGATAATGTTAAGGCATCTTACAACAGTCATACCTTATCTGGTGACCCCTGTGACAAGATTTTGTATGTATAAATACAAATTTATGATTGCATCATGATATATTTTTCTAGTATTACCTAAATAAGTACTTGAGAGTAGTATTTTTTTATAATTTCACATTATTGATTAAGTATAACAATTTAAATCTAAATACGAAAAATTCACCAATTTCTCTCCTCTTGATGGAATTATCTTAAGAATCTTATGATACTATAAAATTTACCAGTCTAACTTGTTCAGGATTGTAGTCCTATACATTTCCAATTGGTTATACTTTCGCGTTGCTAACGTGAAAGTGTCAATATAGATACCAGTTAGGTTATTTTATGATTAAAAATTCTGGTTTACCAATGTAGGACCCTCATTTGATAGTTTGATACCTCATTTGCTTACTGGTGCAAAAATGACGTAAAATAATAAACCAAATTGTGGTATTAATTTTCCTTTCTACAGTATTGTTCTAATTTGCTATGATTTGTAGATTCATATTAAACCCAAGTTACTGGGTGGTCTGGTCACTAGGTTTGATTCCAGTGATTCATGTACACTTCTTAGTAATGCAGCAATCAAAATTCATAAAAAGTAAGCTGCAGCCTCCGGTACCGGATGCGCGAACCATAACGCATGCGAGAGAATTTGTTTACACTTAGCTGTTTGGTTAACCGGCAAAATGAATGTTGCTGATCACTTTTCTTGTACCTACATAAGATTATTTTATAATCATTCGTTATTCGTATAACTATTTTGTTTAAAATAGATCACAAGTTACGCTTATCTAAATCTAGTCACAAACTTAATAATATTATTTATATAAATAAAATTAATAAAGATATTATTTCTTGATTTTTTAATTTATCTATTTATATACTTACTGGTATTTGGCTTGAAACATTGATAGACTTTGAACTTTATGTAACTGATTGAAGAAAACTATACCTACATAGTAATAACAAAGTTTCTCAGATGAAATAATATCAAACTTTGCCGTGTTAATAATGTTATGTTAACAGGAAAAAGATATAAAACGCACACATATAGGTCTTCATTACATATGTAATTAAGTAAGTCTGTAATGATCAAGTATTATATCTACGTTTACATAATTTATCAGCACATCACACACAGTCAATGGAATTTTGTGTGTTGATATTGACACTGTGTAAAGACGCTTAAGTCGTAAAACATTGTATGTATATGTACCTATTTGATGATGTTTGGCGTATGCGAACAATGGCAACAAACAGCTGAGCAAATGACGTCAAATTTTGCTGTTTATAGTGTGATATTCTTATTCTAATGTTTTACTTTGTTTGGTTGATTATTGATTGTGTATTTGTGAAACCATATTTAGCAAATACTCACATTTATATTTAAATACATAGTGATAATACCATTAGTTATTATTAATACTACGTAAATTGAGGTTGTAACAGTCAAATAAACCTCATTTTCTAATTAATCAAATTATTGCTGTCTTGTGGACATGTTTCAAGTAATTTAAAAATATGTCAAGATTATATGTTAAAAAAATCTTTTCAACCAATAAATTTAAATTAGTACAGACTACTTGATAATCGTAAACTTTACTAAATAACATACTGACTGCTCCATCCCATTCTAGACTCATAACTTGGTAGCATTGTAAGGCGCGGCTCAATATGTCGTCGTGGGTCAATTTACGACAAAATTATGATGTCACGCACGGAGCTTCAGCTTCTTAAGGGACTATAATTTAATAGCTTAAGTAGATTTATAGTGGATTAATACAAGCAGGAAGCTACAAGGGAATTTTGTACTCATTCGTGGGTAATCAAAGTGTATGTTGTCAGTCGTGCTATTAAAGAATTGAAGAATTCTTAGAGATTATTTTATTACAAAAATTAAGGGGGGATATTGTGATTGGTCTACTCGTCGTTTGTTAATATATGATATCGATTTTCCATTATTTTTATTATTTATCCAATAATACATAGATAATTTATAATAAGTATAGCAATATATATTTACGTCGCATTGAATATTATTGTTTAAGTAACAATAATATTGTGTAAATTTTTATTACTGTACAAAGTGAGTGGACGAATAGATAGTTTCAATTCATTCTATTAATGATAACATGCAATAATTACAAAGCCAAAATTGGCATCTTATAATATAACAAAATCCAATTAGCATGAAGTATGCTTGTCTTATCTTCAGCAGTAAATCTGGCAACCACTTCCATTTCAACTGATAGTGAACAAGTTTCATGTTAATGACTAATTAGACCCGTTTATTAATATTATTGACTAATTGAAGGCCCAAGTAGATGAGGTTTTTAATAAGATATTTATATTTTAAGTAGTTGCTCTGAGCCACACTATTTCATAATGTTACCGTGGTGGGTAGATATGTTGCAGGGAATTTAAAAAAGCCGTAAAATTAAAATTTCACTAGTGCCATTATAATTGCACTGATTTATTTTCAATCGTTTGGATTACTTACAATTTAACGGGCTAGCTTCAGTGAAATTATAATTTCACTAGACCGATACGATGAAATTGTAAGGCAGTGATATATTGACAATAGCACTGGTTTGAGAAAGCCGTTAGATTATCAGACCGATCGCTGATTGGTCCGCTTTCGTTAACAACTGAGCTACAAATATTAAGCATAGAGTTAGGTTAGGTTGCTAGTCCAATTGAATGTGAAAAATCTGACGATTGTAACACTTCCAAACGCTCACGATCACTCATTTGAAGATATTTTCTAGAATTATAAAGTAAATACCTCAATTCAAGACACCAAAAATATTTGATAAACTGATATAAAAAAAACACGCTCCAGTGTTTACAACAATTATTTTGCAAATGGCGACTGATTCACTCTATTGACCAATCAGATCACGCGGGGCTCCCTCCACAGACATAACTCATAATAAACCTAGCTTTATTATAATATTACTTTTGCGGTCCAGTGAAATTACAATATCACTGAAATAAGCCCGTGAAATTATACGAATCTGTCGTTATCGACAATAATCAGTGTAATTAAAACTTTACTAGTGAAATTATAATATAACGTCTTTGACTAAATCCCTGCGACAGATACAATTACAATGAAATGATTTTGAATAAAATAATACTTCAAGTATGACGTATATAATATCATTATAGGAATAATTATAATGGTTATTGCGTATTTAAGTATATTCTTAACTTTTTTATTATTGCGTAATGAAGTTAAATTTAAGTAACATAAACAGATTCACGTACCATTCTGAAATAAGTTGAACTTTGATAACCTTTGTAGATAAACCTACAATATATTTTCAACAGTGTACGATTAAGATTTAACAAACGATGAAGTCTTTACGCTGTGCTATGAAATAATTATTAAAAGTGATTGTGACGGTTCAAAATGTACAGTTTTGACAAAGACATTTGGCATGTGCGCAGCCGAGTGGTGTCGGAGTCCGAGGCGCAGCCAAACCATGCTACCGAAGAAACAAGACGTAATATAATTATTTACATTTATTTTTCATTATTACTTTAATAGTGCCGTGTAATGCCGGCTTAGAGTAGCATCACCCCATTTCTTTCCCGTGGGAGTCGTAAGAGGTGACTAAGGGACTTGAGTGAGGGTGTGTATTGCAATTTTAGGCGATGGGCTGACAACCTGTCACTATGGCGATACAAAATTTTACGAATAACCCTTAAATATATGTTAGACGTGGCGCAAATGTCCGTTTTTGGCTCTGCCTACCCCGCAAGGGATAATAGGCGTGATATGTGTATGTGTACTTTAATATTTTATAAGAACTTTTAACCGATGAGGTTTGATTGAGTTGGTTGTGTGTGATGTTATGATTGGCAGTTGTCCGCATTTGTTAAGAATTTATGCGCTCCCTAGCTGAAAATATTTAAAAGAAGAAATTTGTTAAAACGAACAAAACCTTCTTACAGACAGATAGATACATCATAGTAGTTAACTTAACTTATTTAGTTTTTTTTTTTCATCACGTTAACAATGTAAACCAGTGAAGTATTTTATGTAATACATTATTCATAAATTTATTCATTGACCGTGAAAATAAGAATCGACTGCGGTTGTCCGCAGCATTAAACCACAATTTTATTAGATCATCCATCTAATCAATGTTGCATAATGCGAAGGCCGCGCGCGCGGCAACTATTTACTATTAACATTATTAAAATACTTCCTTTCAATCATAAGTGCAATTTCACTCGACAAGTGGGCGGGGGATAGAGATAGCGCCATGTAATTAATTCTATTGCCACAAGGAGTGTGCGTTGCATAAAATACAACGGTACAGTCAGATTGGCAATGGTATTACATGGCATGGCAACATGGCAAGGCAATATGTTTACTTGTAAGTTCGAGAAACATTCTTCTTCTTTCCGTGTGGGACTCTGAGTTGACAAACAACCCGATGAACACTGGTGTCAAAATCAACAATAAACAAACTAAATCATGAGAATGGACACGACGCATTGAGTGTGACCTATTATTTATTATGTGGTGTGACCACAATTTACTGTTTTGACAGGACTTGTGATGAGTATAGTACATTTAAAATTACAATACAAAACATTTTTATACTACGTCACGTGTTTGAATAATCTAACTACATTAAATTGGTATTAGTACCATCCGATTTGTCAATGGTGTCTGGCCAAAATATTACACAAAAACATTCTAATACTTAAATAATTTTAAACGGATTTAAGTTGTGTTTATTTTGGATTTTAAAATTTCCTTTACATCACTCGTGGTCACGGATGACTAAGGTGTTTGACATCATTAAAAATAATTTAAATTATTTTTGTTCTACCGCCATCTATTTCTACAAAAAATATTCTAAGCAATTGCATACAATACACTCATTGCAAACACTACCTAGCACTGCTGTATATAACTATATATTTCCACGCTAACTGTACATTATTTACATCCGATGCACAACTCAATTAACAGTCAGTAAAACATTGTTCATGAAAACCCCTCTGCCAAGGATCGTTGCCAAGTATCTTACGCATTGCGCATTGGAGCGTTGACCACTCGAATTTGGATCTAAAGAAACTGAATGCTCAATAACCAGACAGAATTTACCTCGTTTATTTCTCCTCCGATTCTGTGAGTTTTGATAGAAGGCAATTTCGTATGATGTTGTTGTGTATTAAAAATTATAGTTGGCGTCAATAAGAAGTCAAACGTGGATTTTCATATAAGTCTTAATGAAAATGTACAAACCTGTTCATAGAAATAGCGAATGGCATACCTAGTGTGTCATCGCTGCCTGCAACGCCATCTATTTTGCATAAAAAGAAACACTTTTCTTGATTAAGAACGCCTCATTTATTATAATATTTAACGCCTATTGTTAATCTTTAACTATGGCCAATATTATTTCTTACCTATTGTGTGGCATTATATCAGGTCATATTAAATTCAGTGCAAATATTTTTAGGGTGAGTTCTACTCGTGAAATTGAACAACATTTCCCAAAGATCTAAAAAATAGGTCGAAATCTAAAAAAAAATTGGATGTCACATTCATTATCAATTATCACATACAAAATGTTGTTTAAATATTTCACTTTGTATGGGAGATCCAATTGCACTGAATTCAATAGCACCATATATTGTTCTGAGTGCAGTGTATTATATTTACGTACCTAACTACCTATTGTTTCATCTAACTCGATAACGAATAATATCAGCACAAATTATAAATTGTATGTAGTTATATATTTTTATACCTTCTTTTGCTTTGCCTTGTAAAATTTTTTTTAATGTAATGGGCTAGTTTAGCCTTTGAAATATTTTCAGTTATTATTTCATACATCCTGTAAAGTAAACTTTTTCGACAGAGAAATACTATTATAGTTAGATCAAAAATTTAAAATGTTTGCACCTGAACCATCAATTTTGCAGTATTTTGTAATATAAAATAAGATGTTAACATGAAACAGGTCCGTATATTACGTTCCGAGAATAGTTTGTGAGTTATACTTTTAGCGAGGGTGTTTTCTGGAAATTTCTGACTCCCACACGAATTTAATATAGGGAAATTCCTCGAAATGCAATTTCGGACTTACACTGTGTGAAATCCATTTTGATAAAGTTTAACGGTTAAGCTACTGTAATCAGTCTTTTATTTACTTCAATTCTTTAGTTAAGGTAAATTCTGCTACAAATTAATTTATTTTACTGCAAAAAAGCTAATTGCCCTTTCTAATAATCAGGTATGTACAGACAAAGAAACATACCTAATGATTCAGAAACACGAGATCTCTTCTCTTAATAAAGTACCTGTAGCAACCTTTTTCTATTTTCCTACGTTCTTGTAAATTCGAGCTCCATCTGCGCCGTTGCAAAGGCTTCCCGAGTTTTCTGTTTATTTTACTTTCAAAGAGGGAATTGCGCAACGAATATCGTATTCCCGTTTATTTTCCTAGAACATGATGTTTGCAGGATTATTTTGCATCTGTTTGTGAAGCTTCTGGCATTTTAATGTCACATTTTCACATCATGTTTTATTTTGTTAAACAGGTAGTGAAAGTCCTACCAACACGGTTGGGGCGGACGCTCCACGGGAGCTCCCAAATGAACTGTCGGCGCCCTACGAGGTGCCCCAGTTCCCCATAGAACAAATTGAGAAGAAGCTGCTCATTCAGAGGCAGTTAAATGTCAAGTAAGTTTCCTTTTTTCGTATTCTTATTCAGTTTGAAATGGCGTTGATAATTTCTTTTTACTAGACCCCTCGCATATATACAGAAAGTTATACGAATATACTGACTTTAGTACTTACATTGTTACTATTTTATGATTCACGAATATTTTCTCATATTATATTTTTGGTCTCGGCCGACTGGTACAAGGCAGTCAGTTTTTGACTGTTACGTCTTTAGCGTAATAATCATAATCGCGTAATTCTAGCATAATGCAGGCTTTTCAGGCAGGGTGACGACTGGCCACCATAAGCCTATAAACGGAGCCTTGAACTTGCCACTCGCCGCACGTGCCATATATCGATGTGTAGTAGAATTTTGCAGCGCTTGTTAGCTAATCGACGAAGTTAGTTTTAATATTTTGGACTCTGTTTGTAAGCTAGCAAAATTTGATGGCACTTACGGCTATTTAATTTGTTTAATAAAACTACAGACCTAGCGTCTTTACAAATAAAATAAACTTCACGTTTTAAAACGGTCTGTACCTACTATTGCCTTTGGCATGATATAAAATAAAGCTCACCTGTTCATAAGGTTTGAAAAAACTAGCTAAAGAAGGTTCCTAGAAAACTATAAAAGAAACAATTTTTATGACTGTCTGGCGCAAAGCATAAAACGTGTACCTATAACGTCCTTACCCCATGAAAATGTCGTCATATGGACTGATAGACTATAACCCGATAAATGCCGCTGTGATGTAGACAATAGATTGACAAAGTTAGTTTGCGGTTCTTGAAGGTGAAAAAAAATAGCATAAAACGCCTCATGTCTCGCATGTGCAACGTATAATAAATAACTTCATTATTAATTTATTTAGTCTAACTTTTGTAAATAGTTTTTCCTTGTTTCTAGGCCTTCACCTCTAATTGTGACGTTGATTGTGCAGTTTTTCACTGCTTAAATTTTTTCAGATACTAATAATTTATTATACGCATAGATTAATTTTAGCCGTGTGATGCCGGCTTAGAATAGCATCACACCATTTCTATCCCGTGGGAGTCGTAAGAGGCCACTAAGGGATTCGAGGGTGTGTATTGAAATTTAAGGCGATGGGCTGACAACCTGTCACTATGGCGATACACAATTTTCCGAATGACCCCCAAATATTTGTCTGACGTGCGTGGCGTAAATGTCCGTTTTTTATGGCCGTCGACGCTCTGCCTACCCAACGAGGGATTATAGGCGTGATATGTGTGTGTATGTATTAATTTTAGAATTTCTCTTATTTTTACTGCAAGTGTCAATGACTGGCTTCCATAATCTGCCGCCGGCAAAGATAAGTTGGTTTTCGTAATTGGATCAACCTTGCGTCAACCCTAGCACAAGGGATGGTTGAGTCATTACAACTGTACTAGTACTTACGAACGCCTGGCTCTATGAGCTTACTGGCGTTTGTCTTGCCGTAAAATAAAAAGTTCGTGACAGTTCGCGCCAGTTCAAGTTAAAGTTCATTGAGTTCGTTCAAAAATGTGACTGTGAGAATATTTGCGTGTCGTACAAAATTAGAAAAAATATTATAGTGTTTTCATCATGTTTGGAAGCAAAGTAGACTGTCAGAAGTGGACTTCGGCACGCAACAATCGGTTGGTATTTTGATGCAACTGTTGATTGATAGACATAGGAAAATTTTTAACATTTATTTTTAAAGTGTAATTAAATGTAACGAAATATTTTGTTAATTTAAAGTAATATGAATTTATCCAATATTTGACATGTGATTATGGTCACCCTACTTAACGACCGGTTAAGGTACTGAATTGATAAATTATTTTTGTTATTTAAAGATTTTATTCTAAGCAGGTGGCTAAACCACGCTAAACCTGCTAAGGGGCCGTCCATAACTTACGTCATTTGAAGTTAGGGGGGGGGGTATCGCCAATAATGACGTCATTATTCGGAAGTCAAGTAAGCGCTTAATTAATTTAATTACTTAAAATATTTTTTTTATTCGTTTTCTTACCCATCTACACTACACTAATATTATAAAGAGGAAAGATTTGATTGTTTGTTTGTATGTTTGTTTGTTTGTTTGTTTGTTTGTTTGCATCGAATAGGCTCCGAAACTACTGGCCCGATTTTAAAAATTCTTTCACCATTAGAATCCTACATTATTCCTGATGAACATAGGCTATATTTTATACGAGAAAAAAATAGGGATCCGCGTGAAAATTTCGATAATGTAACCCAACGTGTGAAAAATGTACAAAAAAAATATCTTTTATCGCGTACGCTGTGGAAATTATTGACAATAGAGCAAAGTTATGTACGACAGTTTTATAGAGGACATCAATATCTATAATAATGTCCGCGATACCATTATGTCTAACTATTACAGTTATGCCACAATAACTACTTTTTCATTAAAAAATGTACCAACTACGCCACATTATTCGTACCAGTGTAATGATTACATATAATCATTACTGTATTAAAGGGTGTCAGGGATAGCCCTCAGAATACTAATAGGGTACATGCAGACCATGAAACTGAACAACTTTCCCCTAGGAACATATTTCAGGAAACGTATAAAAACTGACATAGTGAATGCAGTCAGCTGACTGTGATTTTGTATGGAAGGTCATTTTTTTGGCGTTTCCTGACATATTCTAGGGGAGAAGTTGTCCAGTTTTATGTTTCATGCACCCTATCAGTATTCGAAGGGCTGTCCCTTTCTCGGTATAAAAAGACGACAAAAAACATTAAATAATGCATTTAAAAAATCTACACTAAAATAATACATACATACACATATCACAACTATTATCCCTTGCGGGGTAGGCAGAGCGTAAACGGATGTAAAAAAACAGACATTTACGCCACGTCTGACATATGTTTGAGGGTCATTCGGAAAATTGTGTATCGCCATAGTGACAGGTTGTCAGCCCATCGCCTAAAATTGCAATACACACCCTCAAGTCCCTTAGTCGCCTCCTACGACTCCCACGGGAAAGAAATCGGGTGATGCTATTCTTAACCGGCATCACACTAAAATAATAATTATATACGGGGTGTAAGGGACGGTGTACCGAAAACTTTGCAGGCATGATCAGACCATGAAACTGAACAACTTTTTCTATGGAAGCTATGTTGGTAAACGAGAAATTTTTTTCGACCTCCCATACAAAATCCCCAAACAGCTGACTCACTTTCTATGGAAACTCGAAAAAAAAATTTCGTTTCCCAACATTGGCTCCATAGTAAAAGTGGTTCAGTTTCGTGGTCTGATCATGCCTGCAAAGTTTTCGGTACACCGTCCCTTACACCCTGTATATAATCTACACTAATATAAGAAACAGAATTTTTATTTATTGTTTGTTTGAATTGAATAGGCTCCAAACTACTGGAATGATTTAAAAATTCTTTTACCGTTAATTGAAATTGAAATTGTAGCATAGTATTATCACTTATTGACGTCATGAACCGTCATTCTAAAAAAATAAATTTGTATCACACAATTTTCTTTTTTTTATTACATTTTTGTTATGACCTAATAGAAAATTTAGAAAAAAAAGATGACGTAATTTATGGGCGGCCCCTTAAACTATGTAGGTATTACTTTTTTATAATAACACTGTTAGTGATTAAAAGGCAATATATGCTAAAAAAAAAACAAATAAGTAACTAGGTAACTAAAATGAAACTATGAACAACTTTACGGAGGGATACTATATTTGGTTGAAATTAAAAAAGGACAAAGATGAACAAATAACTATGCTAAACAGAATCCAGAGCTAAACCCTTCTTCTGATAATAAAAGCGGTCGCGTAAATTAAATATGTTCCTACAAACATTATCAAACGCACGTTCGAAATCAAACTACCTACTACTCGCCCACAGAACACCGATGCGTCATGTGGTGTGCGCGCCGAGTTTTTTGGTCTGTGTGTGTACCTACTCGAGGGAAAAAAACACTCGCGGCCCTCTCGCGGTGCGCATATTAGCACCTATAGACGAAACTCGCTCTGACGTCAGCAGCGTAGACATAATGTCGCAGTCGCGGTGCGCGTGTTAAGCTTGGGAAGACTTATCTCGCGCTTCTAACTCTACAGCGAAACGTCAAGCGTAGACTAAAGTTGGTGCGCATCTTAGCGACTGTAGATAAATTGTCTATGGTCTAGACATGTTTCGCACTCGCGCGGCCCTCTCTCGGGGCGCATATTAGCACCTATAGACAAAACTCGCTCTGACGTCAGCAGCGTAGACATAATGTCGCAGTCGCGGTGCGCGTGTTAAGCTTGGGAAGACTTATCTCGCGCTTCTAACTCAACAGCGAAACGTCAAGCGTAGACTAAAGTTGGTGCGCATCTTAGCGACTGTAGATAAATTGTCTATGGTCTAGCCTTGTTATTTTTGTTTCACACTCGCGGCCCTCTCGCGGGGCGCATATTAGCACCTATAGACAAAACTCGCTCTGACGTCAGTAGCGTAGAGATATGTCGCAGTCGCGGTGCACATGTTAGCACTGCAGGACCCTGCTTGCAGCCCGCGCACCACCCAAACAACTAGGTAGTCTCTAAATAGACAGAATGTCTGTGTGTGACTCAAAAAAATATCGATTTGTTAGCATTGTGCAGAGAGTACATGTGGTTATTCTACCACAATAACACGTCATAGATAGTATTTTTCTTGCCTAATTTTACTAGTGACCGATAGCGAAAACTCAAATCGGCCTGGTGAACTGATAAGGAACAACTTTTCCCAAGGAACATAGGACGAAATATGAAAAGAACGTCACATACAAAATGGCCGATCAGCTTATTTGAGTAATACAATACAATACAATACAATATTGTATTGGAATAAAGTGCATTATTTAATACACTTTATTTGAACAAAACAAACAGATACAGAAAAAGAAAAAAAACGGTACAATTTAGGCGGCCTTATTGCTGAGGTAGCAGTTTCTACCAGGCAACCTTTGGGTGAAAAAAAAAACTATGTACCTAACTATGGAAGCCCAAAATATTTTTGTCTCATTTTGACCTATGTTCCTTGAGGAAGTTGTTCGTTATCACCAGCCCGTAGGTGGGTGGGTAGGACGGCTGATGTGGCGCAGTGGTAGTGCGACTGCCTGCGATGCAAAGGTTCCGGGTTCGGTTCTCGGTGGGGCACTCTCAAAGTTGATATTTATCACTTTGTGTATTTATTCCTAGTCTGGTTAGGACGTTGCAGGCTGAACCACCTCATTGTCTGAAAAGAAAGATGGTTCCGTGCTTTGGAGGGCACGTTAAGCCGGCGGTCCCGGTTGCTGTCCACGGCGATCGTTACACAACCATGTCAGAGGCCCACTACTAGTAGTAGGCGCTTGAAAAACTCTTGACACCAGGGTTCATCGGGTCGTTGAACGACTTAGTATCCCACTCGAAAAAGAAGAAGCCGAGCGATCAATCACTTGTAAAATTTAACCCTATACTTACATCTCTGCAGTGTCGAATCTGAGAACTGGCTGATAATTTTAGCTGCCGCCCACGCGTAGTAATATTGATTTTACTTGTTGCAAACATTGCACTAGTGTTGCTCGGTATAATATCGGTGTTGGTAGGTAGGTACTTATTGTTGTTACTATAACCACTAGACTGGGAACTAATTCACAGTGATAATATCAACTTTGTGAGTGCCCCACTAGGAATCCAACCCGGAACCTTTGCGCCACAGGCTGTCACACTACCACTGCGCCACATCAGCCGTTAGATATCCTAGTAGGTATGAACTATGATTTACCGTGCGATGCTGGCTTAGAATAGCATCAGCCCATTTATTTCCTGCGGGTGTCGTAAGAGGCGACTAAGGGCTTCATGTGTGTTACAATTTTAGGCGACAGTTGGCGACAGGCAACTTATCCCTATAGTAATACACGATTTTCCTGAAACGGCCCTCAAATAATATTTGTCAGACGTGGCGATAGCGACCGTTTTTTAGGACCGTTAACGCTCTGCCTCCCCCGCATGGGATAAATGGCGTGATATGTGTATGTATAGACTATCGGTTAACTGCTTTTATTTTTCCTGAGTTTGTCAAAACAATGCGGTGTCCGATGTCATTGAAGGCGACGGGCAGGTGATAAACACGTGTAAGATAAAGCTCTGTTGTATTACATACATACGTATACATATATCACGCCTATATCCCTTGCGGGGTAGGCAGAGCATAAATGGCCGTAAAAATGGACATTCACGCCACTTCTGACAAATGTTTGAGGGTCATTCAGATAATTGTGTATCACCATAGTGACAGGTAGTCAGCCCATCGCCTAAATAGCAATACACACGTTACCCTCGAGTCCCTAAATCGCCTCTTACGATAGCCACGGGAAAGAAATGGGGTGATGCTATTCTAAGCCGGCATCACACGGGAAACCTGTTGTATTATATTATCTGTGGTAACCTGACGGAGAGACATAAAAAATTATTTAACAGAGTTTTTTTCTGGTTTGCTAGATATTTTAACAGAGTTTTTTTCTGGTTAGATTTTTTAGAAAGATAGTGAAATGATAGCCGTGTGATGTCGGCATAGAATAGCATCACCCTATTTCTTTGTCGTGGGAGTCGTAAGAGGCGACTAAAGGTCTCGAGGATTACACGTGTTTTGCAATTTTAGGGGATGGGCTGAAAACCTGTCTCTATGGCGGTACTCAATATTTGAATGACCGTCAAATGTTTGTCAGACGTGGCGTAATTGTTCGGTTTTAACGGAAATTTCAGCTCTGCTTACCCCGCAAGGGATATAGACGCCAGCTACATTAGGCTGCAAGTCCTGGTTTAACGATCATCAGAGGCCAGGCCTAGGTAGGGGGTAGGGAAGTAAAGGAGGAAGAAGGAATAGAGGTGGTTCAAAAACTTACCAGTTCCCTATGATATGTAACTACAAGCTACAAGTCTACAGGTGACAGTCTTAGTACATTGCGTAGCCGGTTTATATTCCTGGTATCATAACGGGTAACCATCAAATGAACGTCGAATTTCACCTGTAAAATTGTAGCTTGTAGTTTGATAATATCAGGCATAGGACTTATCGATTTATGTGTTGACTGACTGGCTGACTCGCATGCAAGAAACTAAAATGCTCTTTCTTGTTCCAGAGCGGCAGAATGCGGGCAGTCAGTACGGTCGTACGCCGGCAGCGAGGCTGGCGCTGCAGTCTTTGAGGAGGCAGCCAGGTTGAGGCTACCTGAAGAAGATGATGCGGACGTGGTGCTACCCCACTTTCAGAGGGTTGCCATCAGTGGAGAGGACACCTCAGGGGTCAGTAGATATAACCTTCTGTTCTTAATTGGAGTAGGCCTTTGAGGAGGTGGCTAGTCTGGTGTTACCTGAAGAAGATGAGGTGCTGCCGCACTTCCAGAAGGTCTCCATCTGTGGAGAGGACACACTTCAGGGGCTAATAGACATGAGGTGCTTCTGTCTTTAAAAATAATGTTTTTCGAAGAGGCAGCCAGGCTGAGTCTTCCTGAAGAAGACAATGAAGATGTAGTTCTGCCACACTTTCAAATGGTCATCACCAGTAAAAGAGACGCCACAGGGGTTAGTTGATTTCTGGCCTAGAAGGGAACCTTAATCCAGCCAGGAAAGCACCTTAACTGTGATAAGCTTCTGAAGAAGACCAAGCCAAGAAGACGTGGCTAACACGCAATTTTCAGATACTAACGAGTCTGTAAAAGAGTTTCAGTCAAGTCTTTCGAGCCGACTAACATTCTGATTGTTGCAGGTTCCTCTAGAAGACCTGCAAGTAGCTTCGACCTTCCTGGTCCAAGCTCTGGAGATCCGCAAACGCTACATGGAGATGTCCCAGCAGAGCTTCTGCAACACAACTGACAGATTCATCAGGAGTCTGGACGTCAATGCTCCTGAGAAACTGCCTTCTACGAAACATCCGAGAAGGCATATTGCAGGTAAAAAAATATTCACATGATCAATCGAAAAAATATACGTACCTACTTACCAAATTTTCAAAGAAACTTTCAATTTAGTACTTACCTTGATGATGTTAATATAAAGTATTGTCCAAAACACTTTGATAATTCCTAGAAACCTTATCAAAGTGTGGCGATTTGTGAAGATAAGATAAAGTTTATATGATGCACATTAGTCATATTAGTCTCTAAGTCAATAATTTTTAGGTTTCCGTACCTTAAAACGAAAAAACGGAACCCTTATAGGTACCACTTTGTTGTTCGACTATCGATTTGAAATTAAAATCATATGCTACGGCCGCTTGTAGCTGTATTTTTTCCTAGAGGCTACTAGTTCAAGTGGGGTATCAGATGAAAGGGCTTCATGTGCATATTACGGAACCTCAGTGGGCGAGCCCGACTCACACTTGTTTGGTTTTAAGTTTCTTTGTTATGTTTTCCTCTCAATTCTATGACTCATTGCTTAGGTATGAAGAGTAGTAACTGATAAACACTTTAATTCCAGACAATGTAGTCCACCCTCCGTTCCGAAAAGACAAGGACCCATGGGAGTGCCCCATGCCGGCTGCGAAAGGCTACATCATCAAGCCCTACCAAGGAGTCTTCAACCTTTACACCAAGAGTGAGGATGGCACCGAGAAGAGAGTGCCGTATGAGTACTACGACTTGGCGCAGTACATCCAGGATAAGAATACCATGTGCACCATGATTGCCGATGGGCCTCTGTGAGTATTTATTTGTTTATTTGTAAACTCAACAACACACATAGTATAACAGCAACTTGGGTGCCTTCTTTTCTAGACTTTCTATTACTTTTTCCGCTGGAGTATAACTTTTTAAGCACTCGCGATCAGTTTCACTCATTTTAAGTATTAGACCGGGTCTATCGCGATAGTATTTAGATAAATATTAGTAATTTACCTGTGTCCCGACGTTTCAATACAGTTTCATGTATTGTGGTCGCGGGTTGACTGACGTCCCAGCGAGTTGTCCGCTGGAGTGTTCTAGCTAGGTAATATGTCACCAGGCGCGTGCATTTTTCTGGATGATTTTGTTATCTAGTGGAACATCTGATTAACTTTTATTTAGCGTAATGCTCAGGTAGACAGAAGTTGACAGAACTTAATGAAAACTGAACATCTTACTGTACCTACCATAGTTTTTTGCTAATTAAATTATTTTCTTTAACATCTTATTTTCAAATCCTCTAGAAGGGGAATGAAAAAGTCCATAAATTTTGTTACATGGTCTTTCACTCATTTTAAGTATTAGACCGGGTCTATCGCGATAGTATTTAGGTAAATATTAGTAATTTACCTGTGTCCCGACGTTTCAATACAGATATTAAAATGAGTGAAAGTGATCGTGAGTGCTTAAAAAGTTATACATGGTCTTTATGCTGATGTTGTTTCCTTGTTTGCAGCAAATCGTTCTGCTACCGTCGTCTGAGTTACCTGTCGTCTAAGTTCCAACTTCACGTGCTCCTCAATGAGTTGAGAGAACTCGCTTCACAGAAGGCTGTTCCTCATAGAGATTTCTATAATATCAGGTACAAAGTTATGACATCCAAATATCTAACTATTGTATAACAAAAAAACATTAATGACTCAAATTTCTTAGAGGTTCTTACGTGATACTCGATTTTGTTGTGTTTGACAAAATAATTGATGTTGCAACATTATTATTATTATTATAAAATAATAAAAGGATTGTTCAAAAATATAATGTTCAATGTTAGTCCTTGGGATAACCTGTAATATTATGATTATTTGAATAAAAAAGGAATAAATTGTTGAAGTGTCCGATATTTCGGCATAGCTCGAGTATTGCGGTAAGAACTTCATTTTAGTATTTGAGTCAAATGTGTGACCGCGGAAGTTAAAACAGTTTAAAAACAACATTGTCTTTACCTATATTTTCAGTATGCCTTTTGAAACCTAGCGGGACAAAACTATAATAATCTATAATTTAGTCACAGTAGAGTAAACAATCATTAATCAAAATGAACGTCCATAAAGACAAAGATGATACGATAAATAAATATTTGAACAAAGCATTATTTACTATTTGGATCACGCAAGACAGCCATCCATCTTACACCACATTTCCACGTGCTTTACGAAGCGTGGTTATTAAAATTACACAATAAATTGACAAAGATGGACTGTCCCCGATGGCGTAGCGGATAGTACTTCATGCCTGCTACGCCGAGGGTCGTGGGTTCGATCCCAAAAAGGAAGAAACATTTGCTAAGTAAATTTTCAGATATTTGTGTTTAGTCTGGGTGATTCTATTTATAAGAAAAAAATAGGTATTAATATCAGCCATTTAGTTCCCATAGAACAAGCGTTGCTTAGTTTGGGCCTAGGTGGCGCTGTGTGAATTATCCAGGATATTTATTGATTCATTTATTTCACCAGGAAAGTGGACACTCACATCCACGCGGCGTCGTGCATGAATCAGAAACATTTGCTGCGTTTTATCAAGAAAACACTCAAGAACCACGCGGATGAGGTAAGCACGTTTTTACTTTCAATATTATCTTATCTGCATAAATATATCATAGTTATTGTACCTACATTTGGTTATCATATCTGTGTACCCTATTTTGAATAAATATTAACAGTTTGACATAATTGTAATCTAGGAATAATATGAGACCAAGGGTACTTCCTTAAGGTACTTTTAAAGATAAACAGAGATCTGTTCAAAAATAATAAATTATTTAATGAAATTAAATCCTCTTATTCACGTTTATGTTATTCGTTTTTATTTATTCTCTAGTTACGTGTTTTTTCATTTGTGATACTTTATCGAATGCTTTAGCCGACTTCTCTATCAATTATGTTTACAAATTTTCTCTACAGGTGGTGACATTACATAAAGGCACCCCCATGACCCTGAAAGCAGTTTTCCAGTCTATGAACCTCAGCACATATGACCTCACTGTCGATATGTTGGATGTTCATGCCGTAAGTTTAATTGTATTTCTACTTCAGTTTTAAATCAAGGTATTTTGATAGTGCATTGTCTTGATTTCCAAAATATTGATTTTATCATTCTCTTATTAAAATCTATTGATAGGTGAAATAAAAAATATAGTATATTGATCAACAAATTTTCATTTGTTTAGGATCGCAACACGTTCCACCGTTTCGACAAGTTCAATGCAAAATACAACCCGATCGGTGAGAGCAGGCTTCGGGAGGTATTCCTTAAGACCGACAACCACATGAACGGGAAGTACTTCGCTAGGATCATCAAGGTAAGGAGGATATTGATTTCTTCATTTTCTTTTAAAAACTAAAACTTAAACTTTGTTGAAGTTGTGATCATTAACGCAATACTTATCCCACATCTTACTGCAGGTCTTGTTTGAAATGCTCCAAACTGAATTATTAACTCTCACATTTTTATAAAACAGCTACGATAAGATGACTTACATTTTGAATGTCCTCATTTATCATCAATTTATCGCAATATTCTTAACTAGCAACTACAAAGGCTATTAGCATCTTTATAATACTCAATGAAATCCGGTTACGTGTTATCTTATGTGTTTGTTGCTATCTCGATTCCTAGTTCCATACAAGATAAGGCATTAAGAAAGATAAATATGCTATTTATATATCGGTCAATACTGTCCAATATTGTGAAATTGGCTTATCAGTCTTTGGATACTTTTCTATTCTTGCACTGTAAATCATTTTGATAAACTAATAAGATAAGAGTAGCTACTTCTTTTTATAAAGTGTCTATATGATTTATAGGTCCTATCTATGAATATGATTCCAAGACTGAAATTCTTTTGCATTCTCGCTTTGAAACTTTTATTCATACCATGCTTGCTACAGTCGAAACGAAGTATTTTTATTAGGAAAAGCTGCTGTCAACAATTTAGAAAATCATCTATCCAGACATTTAAGTGTGAAGTCATGTCGTCTTTATTAACCTTTTCATCGTTTGATTGAACAGGAAAATCCCCTCTTTTGTAGATCATATTAATTGTGTCTAATATTCGTCCATTTTATTTATTCCTACTATCTTTTACTTTCATTCTTCTTAGTTTGTCAAGTACACAAACATAACTGTCTTCTTTTCATCTACATCAACCTTGCGATCAACAGGAAGTAGCATCGGACTTAGAAGAGAGTAAATACCAGAATGCGGAGCTGCGTCTCTCGATCTACGGCAAGAACCCGACCGAGTGGGCCAAGCTAGCCAAGTGGGCCATCCAGTACAACGTGTATTCAGACAACGTGCGCTGGCTCATTCAGATCCCTAGGCTATAGTAAGTTATTTGAAATACCTTTATGGTCTATTAGTTCGTCAAAGATTTCGACACTTATTTCTTTTTCTGTTGCTTTGATGTTAATTGAGTCTCTGATCTATTTCAACTTTGTATTGAATACATAAAAATTACACTAACTGGGACTTGGGAGGCCTAATTGAGCACAAAACTTTCTTAAAGCTGATATTTAAGTTATTGTTTATCATTTTCAAGCACATCTGGTTAATCCACTATTGAGAGCAAATTATCTCTGTTTCTTCACCTTCTTCAATACTGGCATATAATGGATCATTCTTTTTCACAGCGATATCTTCAAGTCGAACAAGATCATGAACAACTTCCAGGAGTTCCTCAGCAACATCTTCCAGCCGCTGTTCGAGGTCACCAACGACCCCAACTCCAATCTTGATTTGCACAAATTTCTTACTGTAAGTTGTCCCTATAAATTAATCCTGAAAAAATAACTTTTATCTTCTGCATTCGTATGCGGTAAGAAATTTTACCACTAACCAATAGCAAAAACTCATAACAGGCTGGTGATAAGGAACAACTTTACCCAAGATATGTTCCTTGAGAATAATGTCAAAATAGGGGAAAATACATGGACCTCCCGTACCACTCCCGTACAAAATTGCCGATCAGCTCATTTAAGTTACTATGGAAACTCAAAATATTTTTGTCATATTTCTTAGGAAAAGTTGTTTCTTGTCACCAGCTTGTCTTGAGATTTCGCTATCGGTCACTAGCAAAATTTCACCCTGTATAAATTATAGAACTTTGCAGATGTCTTTTTATTCCCTGTGTGTGAGCAAAAAAGCATTTAGACTGAATATTTATGTTATGTTAATAAAACGTACAACACAACATCTATTATCACCTATTTGAGGAAGTAGATGTACTTAATAATGTTCCTGTGTATGTTTTTGTGTACAATAAATGGTTAAATAAATAAAATAATGCAGTTATCGTTACGGAAAATCAAAATTCGTTATGACTAAATTTAAAACGAGCAGAAGTCGTATATATGACTGTCAAAAGATTTACAGGTATTACTTATACTTCTTTAAAAAACAGCGTTGTATTGAGGAACTCCTCCAACCAACCTCTAGTATCCAATGTATCCATGGATTACAAAATAACCGCCTATTTTCTTTTCCAGCATGTAGTCGGCTTCGACAGCGTAGACGACGAGTCAAAGCCTGAAAACCCAATGCTGGACCCTGACGTGCGTTTCCCTGCAGAATGGGATGACGAGGAGAATCCCCCGTACGCCTACTACTTGTACTACATGTACGCCAACATCACCGTGCTCAACCACTTTAGAGCGTAAGTATTTATATTCAACATAGCCCGATTTCCGCATATCCGTAGAAACATTATGAATCTAAGAGTTTGTGTGTATGTGTGTAGGTATGTATGTTTGTGACCTCTTCATGCTCAAACGGCTTGACCGATTGGGGTGAAATTTGAAACACAGGTAGAGTATAACCTGGAATAACACATAAGCCACTTTTTATCACAGGAAAACAACTATTACCGCAGGAAAACAACTATTACCACGGGAAATTGAGTGGCAGTGGGTGAAACCGCTGGGCGGAAATCTAGTTCATTATAGGTGTGTCACTCACACACCCAATACATACACACACGCACACACGTACACACACAAATATATATATATATGCAAAGACGCAAGATTATGCTGAAACTTACCATAATTTTCCAGGGAACAAGGTCTGAACACATTTGTTCTACGTCCTCACTGTGGAGAAGCAGGGCCAGTCCAGCATTTGGTGTGCGGGTTCATGTTGGCTGAGAATATCTCCCACGGACTCCTGCTTAGGAAGGTCAGTTAATTGGTTTGACATATTATGTGTCTGTCTGACTGAAACTTAAATTAAGACGCAAAATAAAGTTTTTATCCGTTTGGTGTTAATTTTGTAAATACATACATACATATATCACGCCTTTATCCCTTGCGGGGTAGGCACAGCGTAAACGGGTGCAAAAAACGAACATTTACGCCACGTCTGACAAACATTTTAAACATAAATTACTAAAAAGTGGTTAATTCCAAATTTATAGTATTTTATAGATCTAACCTACTTCAAAATATAATGGAATCGTAATAGCTTTAACTGCGTCAACATTAAAATGCATGCAATAACTGTCTTCACAGGTGCCAGTGCTGCAATACTTGTACTACCTGGCGCAGATCTACATCGCAATGTCGCCGCTCAGCAACAACTCACTGTTTTTGAACTACCATCGTAACCCATTGCCCGAGTTTCTGGCTAGAGGACTATGTGTCACTTTGAGTACCGACGACCCGCTGCAATTTCACTTTACCAAGGTTAGTTTTTATTTATTGGAATCTGCCAAATACGCTGGTATTGTAAATTGTATGTTTTAGAATCAGACAAGTTTTGACGTGACAACGTCTTAAATTAGGTTGTGGCTCGGTGGCATGCACGGAAAAATATAACGCCCGCTCACGTCTGTTACAGTGAGTCATGACCGAAAGAGAGGCACGCTGAATGCCGTCTCTCTCCCACTCAAGCATAATCGGTGCAGCATTCGAGGATTACGTTTTCACGTTCAAACTTCGCCCGTATACCGACTTTACAGGCAACCATTTTTTATGTTTAGGAATCTGCCAAATACGCTAGTATTTAAATTGAATGTTTAAGAATCAGCCAAGTTTATGTTTAGGAATCTGCCAAATACTTTTTGGACTAATTATGGTTTGGAATCTTCCATATACGCTGGTGAAGGAGTTTTTATATTTTCGAATCTGCTAAATACTCTGGTGCCAAAGTTTTTAATATTTTTGAATCTGCCACATCCACTGGTGTCAGAGTTTTATATTTTGGAATCTGCCAAATAGAGGACTCTGGTTTCAGTTTTTTCATGCTGCTCTCTAAACATGTGTCATATTTTTTGGTGTTTTAGGAACCTCTGATGGAGGAGTACAGCATTGCGGCTCAAGTGTGGAAGCTCAGCTCATGCGACATGTGTGAGCTGGCTAGAAACTCGGTCTTGCAGTCCGGTTTCCCGCACGAGGTAAGCTATTAATCAGTTTTTTCTTCTTTATATTACTGTTTTTTACTTTTTAGCATTAGTGCCGCGTGACCAATGCCCGATATTATCAAACTAGGTACATTCTCCTACAATTTTACAGGTGTTTTTTTTTATTAAGTATGGGTTTGCTCTTGATTCTAGTCTAGGTCATAGGACAGAGACAGAGTCTAAGATGGAGCGAGCTCACCCAGAAGAAGCCTGTTCACTCTTACTTTGAAGAGATTAAGGTTGTATGTGTAAAATAATTTTTTTTAGTCGGTTAGGCATCATGATACCAAGAATATTAACCGGCTACGCAAAGTACTGAGAATTGCAACTGTAGGCGTGTAGCCCGTAGAAATTTGAGTATATATTAAACGTAATTAATTTTCATTAATTAAATCGATCCGTTTAGTGTTGTTGTTTGTATGGAACTTGAAGGCAAGACGACGTCGCCCTTTACGTTACGTTAACTGTGCATTACAACGTCAGCCGTAAACATGGTTTTCTCGTCAATCTCAAACGTGATTTTCTCGTCAACCTCTAACGTGATCATCTTGACAACCTCACACGTGTCCAGGGCCCGAAGCTTGCTAAATGAAAATCGCTTCAGTTGTATGTAAATAACATGTCAGTGGCATGGTTTGGGGCGTTTCGTACCTATGATGCTAACAGTATGAAGTATTTAATATCACGGTGACAATAAAATTACAGTTTAGTATAGCTGACATTGCAAGGGTAAAAAATAAGAGAATCCGGGCCCAGGGTCGTCCGTCAACCTCAAACATTAATCTCTTGTCAACACCATGCGAGTTTCTCTTCTCAGATGAAGCAGTACTGGCTGGGCCCGAACTACATCAAGGAGGGCGTGGCCGGGAACGACATCACGCGCACCAACGTGCCTGACATCCGCATGTCCTTCCGGTACGAGACGCTGCTGGACGAGTTGACCAACATCTTCAAGGTATAGAGTCTTATTTTTGTCTGGGCCAGATAAAGCAAGGACTTAGTTAGCGATTAAGTTAAAATGAGCCAGCTCGCCAAGAAGCCCGAAAAGGTTTTGGCGTTGTTCCTACACAAAGTGAGTCTGTCGGTAGTGAATCTGAGTCAACAGCAAATTTTGGACTAGAGTCTTGACTCATGTTTAGTCAAAGATGGAGCGAGCTTACACAGAAGCCCAAAAGGGCACGGGACCTACACAATGTCTGAATACAATAAGCCGAAGAACATTGGCACGTGTTGATAAGGTTTTAGTGTAGATTGGGTCCTTAAAATCTCTATAAAGTTCACATAAGTTCTTGGGATCAGTGTTTAGAGATACCTTAGAAAGGTAGAACTATTAACCTGCATCTGGCACTATCAAGCTTTTTTGTATCTATGTGGATGATGTGCTTTTTGTGCCTGTATTTTGTGTAATTATAATCGTTTGGATTAATGTTTCTTAACATCTGAAATAACAATACCTTCACCTTCCCATTCGTTTTCAACTTCTTAACCTACACTACAGATAGGTATTATACCTGCACACTTTACTCACCAAACTATAGAACTATTTTATTCTTATGTCCGTTGTTTAAAAAACGTCAGGCATTTTTTGGCACAGTAAGGTCCAAATTACCTTATGATAAAATGTCGCCAACTTTCTCTAACGATATTTTTATTTATATCGAAAACTAAAAATTTAATAGAAAATAAAATGCGTTTTCAGGATGGACTCAGTCAAATGGCAGCTCGTCAGTAAAAACATCCACAAACCGACTCGTGGATGGATCAACGTTAAAAATAACAATAAACAATTACGTTCCGAAATCTCTATGCAAGAAATATATAAATGTTAAAATAAAATAGTATAATATATTCTAATATAACCCAAACGAATTTCGATATTCTAAAAGGAGGCATTTGCCAAACTAACTCTGTAATTAAATCAATAATTTCTAAAAAACACTTACCTATCTATATTAATCAAGTCAGTAGGCTTGAAATTAACCTAAGAATATTACAGGGCTTGCAAATTTTGCCCCAAATGTTTTAGATTTGGGTTGGTTGCATCAGAATAGCATTTAATGATAAATATATTTATAACATTAAGTTTCAAACAACTAGAATTATAGAGTCCTTTATATTAGAATCATGGTAGATATAGAAAAGGAAAGGTATAGTAAAATTATAATAACATCGCGCCAAAATATTATATCATCACAGGCATGAATGTATATAAATGTCTACTATAACATAACTACATTTTCTTTTACGTTTAATTTTAAATATATGGATTTCACTATTGAAATATCAATAGAAGGATGCAAACAGCCCAAATAAGTAAAATAAGACTAGATTGATTGACCTTGTGATAGTAGAGAAAGAGATAGCAAGTGCCATTATGCCTTTAATTACAAAACAGAACGGGTTCAAAATGTGCATTTTTGTAGCTTATGACCGCGACGCGAACATATTAAGCAACAGCACCAATCTCCAACACATGTTTATCCTGTGCCCCTACTGTTTTGTAGTTTAACTATAACAGGGTGAGTGTGGTATCATTACGATCATGATCATATCGCTTGATTTCATTTAAAATATGAGTATTAGATGGATAGGTATTCCGTACAAATCAACTCACAAATTCAATATTTAAAATATACATTTTTCAAGTTGTTTTTGTTCATATAATCTTTTACTGCATATGAAAAAAAAATACTTACCAAACATATTTAAATAGTAGAAAGATGTTTTAAAACCTTCAAACATCGTTACAGAATAAATATTAATTATGCGGTAATCCTCACAAATAAAATTTACTGATTGATGTATAAGACTTTGTGTGAGCATCCATATTAAAAAAAAAAGTCTTCTGCTCGTTCTTTGCTCTCTTTCACTTCTAAAAAAAATATGGCATAAGCGAAATGTTACAGTAATCAAGCTTTTACATAGTCTATAAGTAATACTTGATATAATCATAAATGTTAATTGTTGTGCAATTTATAATATATTTCCCAAATTATGTAACTATTTTTTCTTTTGATAAAACATATTTTATTCAATCACTACCATTCGTTACCTAGAACACATATTTATCACATACTCATTAAGTTGTTTTATTAATTATGAAATAAAAAAGATTATAACTTAATGATAAATTAAACTGAATCACATAAACAATGGGCCACATTGAAATTGAGCTTTGTGTATCCTTTGTTTTTTGTGATATATTTTGTGTACAAACATTCTTTCTCTCATTAACGCTTTTGTATGCCCTACTGTGTTATTAAATATTTTTGGATTTGACTCATTTAAGTAACTAATATATAAACCTCGAATCACGCGTATAGTAAAATCCTAGTAGAAATGACCAATTTTAAATATCACGAAATAGTCAAGTAGTAAGATTTTAAGGGAAAGCTAATATGCCTACCAGGAAAAAACTCCTTTATACCTAGGTACGCAGATATTTATAAAATCTGAAATATTTTCTTCAAAGCTGTTCTTTTACTTTCCGTAAATCTTGCACACTTGTTAACTACCTAAAACCTAGTCCATTTATTTTATTTGTCTTGTACTTAATCTTTAACTTATAGAATAAGTTAGGATTGCTTATAATTTATGTTTTTAACAAAGTCTCTACATACCTACATTGTACTACTTGAATGTTAATAATTTTGTTGGAAATAAAGTTGATCACAATAATTCCTTGTCTAATTTCTAATACCTATTACCTAACAACAGGGGATCGTTGCACGAATGTACAACTTCAGTTTATATGTTCATTGCGTAGACAGATCGCAATTTTATTATCAAGTAAAATTATCATATCACACTAACTACTAACTACTATGCTATGAACGAAACGGTTGAAATTCTACTCATAAATTGTAGATTCGTGAAACCATGTTTGTATTCACTGGGCTTGTTGCTAACTTCATTTATATCGAGGTTGGTCTGTGCGATCTTTGAGTCTCTATAAAATAGGTATTCTAATCAATATCTAGCTATGTTAGGTACAATCACAATTTTACAAGCTACATAACAAATACTTTTTAAGTTTTTTTTTTATTTCTACCTATTAACTTGTTCTAAATACTTTCCATATCAATTCAGGATTCCAGAATCATTCGGGTAAGCTGGTGGTGTGACGACGCAAAACGTATGGTATTCTATGTTTGGTGATGTAATAGACTAGATTTAGGGTGGTTGTATTTCAATGTGTAGAATGTGGCAGAACTGGGTATCTGTGATCTAGATCAGTCGCTGAATTTTGGATACGTCTAGTATATAGTCAAGACAGGGCCTGTTATTCCTCTTACTTTCGAAGACCTACGTACATACATATATCACGCTTATATCCCTTGCGGGGTAGGCAGAGCGTAAACGGCCGTAAAATATTTTATTTTTACTTCTATTTTATTTTATTTGGGAAGGTTACAGCACACAGTCTTTACACAATAGTTCATTAATTGTAACGTGATTGTAACAGTATTGCCATTGTCTGACAAACAATTGAGGGTCATTCAGAAAATTTTATACCACCATAGTGAGAGGTTGTCAGCGTCGCAAACAATTACAATGTTACATGTAACCCTCAAATCCCTTAGTACCTCTTACGACACCCTCGGGAAAGAAATAGGGCTAATATAAGCCGGCATCACACGGCATACCTAAAATCTTTGATGTGATATTCAAAAACCGTGTGATGCCGGCTTAGAATAGTATCACCCCATTTCTTTCCCGTGGGAGTCGTAAGAGGCGACTAAGGGACTCGAGGGTGTGTATTGCAATTTTAGGCGATGGGCTGACAACCTGTCACTATGGACGTTGTGTAAATGGCCGTTTTTTGCGGCTGTTTACGCTCTGCCTACCCCGCAAGGGATTATAGGCGTGATATGTGTGTGTAATATTCAAATAAGCCGAAATTCCGCGACTGATCTACACGCAGGCGTGTTTTAACCCGTATCCTCGTATTTAATATTATAGACATTATATAAATATCATAGACAATTTACACAGCGCCATCTAGCCCCAAACTAAGCAAAGCTTGTACTATGGGAACTAAAAAGCTGATATTTATACTTAAATACTTTTTTTGTAAATAAATACATATCATATATAGAAAACACCCAGACTAAACACAAATATCTGAAAATAGCTAAACAAATATTTGTGTCATGTGGGGATCGAACCCACGACCCTCGGCGTAGCAGGCAGGGGTATTATCCGCTACGCCACCTGGTGCCTATTTTATGAAACTACAGGCTACAAGTCTACAGGTGAAATTCGTAGTATATTGCGTAGCTGGTTAATATTTCTGTACCCGATATTATCAAACTACAGGCTAAAATTTTACAGGTGAAATTCGATGTTAATTGTAGACTGTAGACTTGTAGCCTGTACAGTGACAGGTCTACAGGTGAAATTCTTAGTACATTGCGTAGCCGGTTCATATTCCTGGTATCATAATGGCTAACCGACTACGCAATGAACATCGAATAACACTTGTAAAATTGTAGCCTGTAGTTTGATAATATCGGGTACTGGTATCATAATGGCTAACTGACTTCGCAACGAACATCTAATTTCACTGTAAAGTAGCCTGTAGATTGATAATATCGGGTACAGGACAGTCAAAATATATTCATGTATCTATTTGTCTATTATAGTGTTTCGGCAGTGCCATGCACCCCGGGTCGGACCAGGTACCTCAAGTGTGTATCTAACAAAATCTCTCATTTGCGATTAATTACGAGTGATGATGATAATAACGTTTTTGTGCCTAATCATTAATTATAACTTTTTAAGCACTCGCGATCACTTTCACTCATTTTAAGTATTAGACCGGGTCTATCGCGATAGACCCGGTCTAATACTTAAAAATCATTAAAAGTTCCGAGGCCGCGTTGAACGGAGATCGAGCACATTTTTGTAGTATTTTTACTTTTATGTTTTATACTTACCTACTTATACCTACTACAGATGCTATGCTACATAGTAGTATTTTACTATCTGTGGTCACACTTAATAAAATGCTACTGTCATAGCCTATATTTTATTAGCTCCATGGTAAACTAACGAAACGAATCTGCAAAATATTTTGATTGTTCGATAGTTTGGCAGAACTTTAATTCTTGAGGTAAGTACTACATCTGTGGTAAGCAAGCAAGTAAGTAATTTTTACAAACCTAATTAATAGCATAAGTCATAACATATTTACTCTAACCATTTTGTGAAATTCCTACGGGCCTTCTGTGCTATCGTCCCGGGTTCGATTTCCGGCTAAAATATGAATTTTGGACACATCTCGGTGTTCTTTGTCAGTATTTCTTTGTACCCCCGTCCTAGATAGATAGTACCTATACGTATATTTTTATCCGTACTAATATTATAAATCTGAGAGTTTCTGTTTATGTTTGTTACCTCTTCACTTTAAACGACTTGACCGATTTTTGGATGAAATTTGGAACACAGGCAGAGTATAACCTGGAATAACACATAGGCTACTTTTTACTACGGGAAAACAACTATTGCCACGGGAAAATTACTGGCAGTGTGTGAAACCGCTGGGCGGAAATCTAGTATAGGAGTAATTTATTTAGAGGTATTATTAAGATCAATATGCTTTTTCTATTTAGTAGGTAGATGTTACATCTATGAAGTAGGTAAATCAATAAATGACACTAACTGGTGGAGGTTATAGTGTAACCGTGTTTTTTTTTCTGGATGAACTGGACGCTCGTAGCGGATTGCTACGTCGTAGTAAACAAACGTTAAAAATTCACATTCTGTAGAACCCTGTCCGTGGTATATTTATTAGAAAAAATTAAGTATAAATACTGGGGTTTCTACACCATTCAGTATTAAAAACAACTTTGCATACCTAGTAGTATGTATTTCGAGAAGCTGTTGCGGACACTATCCAGAAAATAAACGCTTTAAACTAAAACATCTAGGTTGCTTTTGCAAGTGTACTCTTAAGGCGAGTGTACCCGTGAATGACCTCGACAGTGGGGCCACTTGACAAAAGTTCCGTTGCCGAAGTTTTTAGTATTATCCTTAAGTAAAATTAAAACCTGCAAACTCAATGAAATATCCGCTGTAATTCAAGTTATGGCTAAGTGCCTAAAAACGTCCACGTTTGGTATTCATTGCTATAACTTTAATTAGGTACAGCGAATATTTCATTGAGTTAAAGGTTCTATTTTTAAATAAGGTGAACTACAATCTTGGGCCACGGACATTCTGATAAATTGTTTGTAGATGTTTGTATAAAGAGAAAATAAAAGCATACAACCCTAATTTCTTCAAAGTAAGAGTCTCTCTCTTTTCGTGTGGGACACCGAGTTGTCCAACGACCCGATGATCCCTGAAAGTAAGAGTGAACAGGCTTCTTCTGGGTGAGCTCGCTCCATCTTAGACTCTGTCTCTGTCCTATGACCTAGACTAGAGTCAAGAGCAAACCCATCAATAATAATAAAAAAAAAGAATATTTGAAGTGACGCCACTATCGAGGCCGTTCACGAGAACCGAGGACACACGCTTTAAAAAAAAACTAAAACATCTTGGTTGATTGTGCAAGTGCGAAAAACGCGTGGCACGGCTCTATCTACCGGATTAGTTTTGCAACTAATATCCCATACATAAATTTGGTAGTCATCTAGGTTGAATTGTGTTTATTATTGTGACATCCACAGGCTAGGCAAGCACCGCCCGAGACTCCAGTGACCAACGGTGCCAACAGTCCGGCGACGCCGCCGCCCTACGACTTCCAGGCTCCTATAGTCAGCTTGAAGCGCCCTTCGCTGGTTTAGATATTGATCAATAAATCAGTCGACGTATAATGTTATTATAAGTAAGTAGGTATATCGTGCTATAACTACTATACCTACTTGCCTAATTTGTGTTTATAGCCAGTATATTTTGTATCGATACACAGTATAATTTATACCTAACCAAATAAAGATTTTAAATCAGATTTGACTATTATTTACTTTATTACACAGGTAACCTACCTGATCAAGAATCTATATACTTATACACAACCAAGACTCTTTAATGAATTTTCAATCTAATTTCTTGAATTCAACTTTATGCCGTGTGATTGCCGGCTTAGAATAGCATCACCCCATTTCTTACCCATGGGTGTCGTAAGAGCCGACCAAGGGACTCGAGGGATGTGTATTGCAATTTTAGGCGATGGGCTGACAACCTGTCACTAGTGATACACAGTTATCTGATTGACCCTCTAGCTTTTGTCAGACGTGGTGTTAATATCCGTTTTACGGCCGTTAACGCTCTGCCTACCCCGTAAGGGATATAGGCGTGATTTATGTATGTATGTATGTAACTTTAAATACAAAACTGATTTACAACTAAGGTACTAAAAATATCCAAACAAAAAAAGATTGAAGTAGCCTAGGTCGAAGATACGTCCTGCATGGGATGGGCCTTGCAAGCATCCTGAACATTTACGTTACGTACTTTTGCACAGAGAATAACTAATGAATTACATACATACATACATATATCACGCCATGTTTGAGGGTTCTTCGGAATATTGTGTATCGCTATAGTGACAGGTTGTCAGCCCATCGCCTAAAATTGCAATACACACCCTCGAATCCCTTAGTCGCCTCTTACGACTCCCACGGGAAAGATATGGGGTAATGCTATTCTAAGCCGGCATCACACGGTTTAATGCCGAAACACAAATAAATTACAATAAACAAACACTAATAAATTGCCGAGTAATAACTAATAATATTCATCGTTAAATTACTTATAACGCCATCTATACAGATTTAAAAATATATATTTGATACTGCCATCCATGAACGCGATAAAAAAACTGGTTACTACCTGAAGACAGATTAACAAAACAAAAAAAAATAAATTAAAAACTACTACCACGAGCCCATCAGGTAACACAACCAGTCGTATTATAATTTGATTTTATAAATATTTTAGTGGAACTACTGTAATCAGTTTTAATTTACCTATCATATCATCATCTCAATCAACTAGGCATTTATTGAGAGTGAATGTACAGTCGGTTATAGCACGTAAGGTACCAGGGGTACTCCAAAAGGGCTGAATCATTTTTGTCCTTAGCAATATTTTTTTCTTGACATGAATATGTTTTAGTAGAAAATTTCTTCTTTTATGAGAATAAGTTTAAATTTTGATTATTTAATTACTGGAGATAAAAATTATTCAGTTCTTTTGGAGTATTCCTGTTACCTTATGTGCTACAACCGACTGTACCTACATACATGTTGTATAGACTGTAAAATGTAACTACGCTACAGTTTTATGAGATTAAACGATATTTATTTATTGATTATAGGAATCGATTCAAGCGAGGCCTTTTCTTAACATTATTTAAGGTAATATTTAGTATAATCTGTACGGAAATCATGAAACCATAAGTTCCTGAAACTGTCCCAAAAGGGGTTGAACGATGTAGTCACCCTTATATTCATACAAAAACAAATGTTGTGTTTTCTCAAAAACGAAGCCGATTCTAGAGGAGATTGTTTGAAGAACGAGTCCTTACTACATTACGATCTAGAATTCCTCTTTGGTTAGTAGTTTTAGGTCATACTTGCAGAGATTTCGGATGCCGGTTTTTTGGGGAGCCAGCGACATGGGTTGGAAACATTCCATGGCTTATTTCTCAGCTCCAGTTGAGTCACATAGCTATTGAATGTGCTTGTAGCTGTCACATATTCCGTCACATTTCTTTGGCATAGCCATCATTTTGGCACATTGCGCCGTTAACAAGTAATCTGATGATTTCTCTGAAATTCTAACCTAAAAGCATGTCGCTGGCTCCCCAAATTTTTTGACCTGAAATCTCAGTCTAGGTAGCGTCACATTGAAAACCAGTCTTAAAATAAGAGTCCATCTATTCGTCACAAACGTTTGAGCCTCTCAGCTTTGAAAAATATATACTTTGGGGAGCCAGCGACATGGACATGAATATAAACCATTTTTGTTTAAATTCGTATGTATAGATGGCGATAACACATAGTAGTAATGCTATTCGATTATAAGTGGCGCTCCTTGTATTAGTAACTCAACTGTTGGAAAGATGGCGTTGTAACCATTGTTTTGAAAGGTTTATATCTCCTTCTCTTTCGCTCATTCATTCTCTTCAAAAATGGCACCTGCGTCGATTTGTTTGTGTTGAATACGTGACAAATTGTTTATTGTGTTAAAGAAGACTTCGACCACAAATTTGAGTAGGCAAAACTCCTCAAGATGGGAGTACCAGCATTCTTTCGCTGGCTCAGCCGCAAATACCCCAGCGTCATCGTGGAATGTAATGAACAGAAGGTATAGTAACATAACCTCAAAATGCACTGTAATTTTCCAAATTTTGACCTTAATTTCAACTTAAATCTAAATAAAAACGTTAAAATTTGCAGCCAGTCGACGTAGACGGCCAGATAGTGTACGCTGATTCATCACTTCCAAACCCTAATGGGGTAGAATTCGACAATTTGTACTTGGACATGAACGGTATAATCCACCCGTGTACCCACCCTGAGGACAAGCCCGCGCCAAAGGACGAGGATGAGATGATGGTGGCTATCTTCGAGTGCATCGACCGCCTGTTCCGCATCGTCAGGCCCAGGAAACTGCTGTACATGGCCATTGATGGAGTTGTGAGTAGTCTTATTGAATTCCGCTTATTTGTCTATTTTTTAGTTAGTTTATGGTTGATTACTGCTTGCTACGGCAATAAACATTATGAACAAACTACTGCATATTAGTTTTTATCATTAAAGTTGTGTCACACCCACACAATACAAATGGATACTGGTAACAAAATGCTTTTTGCAGAAAATTACATCCAATACTAAATATTTCCAGGCTCCCCGTGCCAAGATGAACCAACAACGCTCCCGTCGTTTCCGAGCCTCCAAGGAAACCCAAGAGAAGATCGAGGAAGTGGCCCGTATCCGCTCGGAACTGCAGGCTAAAGGAGCATACTTGCCCCCGGAGAGGCCTAAGGAGGCCCACTTTGATTCCAACTGTATCACACCAGGAACACCCTTTATGGACCGACTTAGCAAGTGCTTGCATTACTATATTCATGACAGGTATGTTTGATTATACATAAAATTTGCTTATTCTATTGGGTAGCTTCTTCTTCTTCCTCGGGTTGATACCTCTCCGGAGCTTGCAGTCCGGTGATCGGCTTGCTATGTGGGAACTATTTCACCTAATTCCCAGGTTTGGGGCACTGGGTTCACTGGTGCTCCAGCAGCCGCACCTTGAATCAAGCAGAAATGCAGGACATCTTTGAAAGATATTTGAGTATACTACTGCAAGTTTGTTTCACTTACACCTAATTTACAGTTGAACTAGTTTAGACAAAGCAAATAAGAAAAATAATGAAATTGCATGGAAATAAATAAACATTGTTAACATTCATGAATCAATAACAATCTTCTTCTTGTTTTGGGACACTGAGTAGTCCACAGACTAATAAACTCTGCATAGGGGTGACAGCGAATGACTGACAGCAAATTTCTGTGCTCTGTGGAGTCGTCCAAAGACCCAATGAACCCTGGTATCAGAGTTTTTCAACTACAAAAACAGACTTTGTCATCATATTGTCATTCTTTTCAGGTTAAACAATGACCCCGGATGGAAGGGCATCAAGGTGATCTTGTCAGATGCCAATGTACCCGGAGAGGGGGAACACAAGATTATGGACTACATCCGTAGGCAGCGGGGTAAGATGCACTCCATTTACTATAGTTTATAACATTTCATGAAGAAAAGCATGCAGTGACTACCTATAATTAGGGCTACACTTCTAAGATTTAAATGTTATGTTATTCGTGCACATGTAAGTGAAAGACTCTTGGTTTTCCAAATAAGAAAAAAATTACCTATAGAGATACCACATTAGTAGCAACTGCACTGTGGATCAAAAAAGTAATAAATTTTCTGTCAAATCAGCCTATCAATGAAATTTTATGCTTGTATACACTTGTATCAGAACTCTTAATATGTTGCATGCTTACTACCTAGCTACCTATACTGGTCAGTTTATTCTATGATCTTCCTCGGGCCGGGATGTCTATGGAGCTTTCATACAAGTGATCAGCTCCGCTTGTTTACTTTACAACAACTATAACTAATAGAATATAATAGAAAATGTTTATTTCAATGTTCACAACATAGCAGAGTAAAATACCCAATTAGCTTAAATACTAGAAGTTGTACAATGAAGAAGGTGGTCACTCAGCAATATGCTATAATACTAAGTAGGTATTATAGGGCTGGTATTCTGTGGTACCCATTCATGCTTTTGCACTGATCAAGACAGATCTACTAAATATTCTATGATATGTTACTCAATTTCTTGGTGGATTCTATGATGAGATATAGGCTTAAGGTTTGTTTGTATGTTTTCTATTTTAACATTAACTGCCATGACTGCGAGGCCATCATCTCATATTAAAGGCGCAAAGATCTCACAAAAACCCACACAAACACTTTCTAACTAACCAAGTGGTGACATCGTGGAGTGACCTGCCTGACAGTGTAGTTTCGGCAACTAGCCTATCTATATGCATTTAAAAACAAACTAGACGAACATCAAAAACAGTAACGTGGAAAATTAAAAACTAAACATAAATAACTAAAGTGAATTATAAGAGCTATATAGTGACGAACTTGAACAGTGAATAGGATGCAGGCATTATCAATTGTTTCAACTTCCTGCCTGTTCAAATAAATAATAATAATAAAAGAAAAGAAAATTGTGTTATACAAATTTCTTTTATTTACAATGACAGATCATGACATCAATAAGTGATAATACTATCCTACATTGAATAAAGTAATTTAATTTTCGTTTTCATTGTCACTTACTTATCAGCCTGATTATCCCTTAGTCGCTTTTGACGGCACCCATGGGTAGAATTGGGGTGATGCTATTCTAAGCCGGCATCACACAGCAAATGTATTTTGCGAGTACTGTATTCTATGATCAAAATGAAATTGTTTATTGATGAGAATGTAAGTAAGTAGGTAGTACAGTAAGGCCAATTCAATAAGCCATATTTGGCAGCTGTTACTTCGTTAGAGGAAAATGTGCAACGTTCCTTTCTTGGAGGGTGAAAGTAAACTATTTAATTAACTTCAACTTGTTATTTTTTTTAAAGGTATAAAAGTTTAGGGGCCGTACATTTGCTCGGTGAGCCGCCACTTTTGCGTGTATGGGAGTACAGATTATTTAAACAGCCGACATACAAGAATATACAACAAAATAAATATCAATTTACGCAGATGGAGTACTAAAGTAAGGGCCTACAACTTACGTCTTACGTGAACAATGGTTAAAGTGTAGGTAGTAAATTAACACACATTAGTTTACATCAAAACCGCTCTATTTACATCAATTTGGAACTAAGGCGAGGGCCAACACATTTACGCCCAACGGAAAAATGTTAAAATGTACGCAGTAAATTAACACTTATTTTAATAGTTTACATAAAAAACCATCCTATTTTACTCAGACTTGGAACCAACACATTTACGCCCAACGTAAACAATTGTTGGAAATGTAGGTAGTGAAACAGCAAAAAGTAATCCACACTTCCACGACAATAAAACAGTGTAGTTTGCAAAACCGGCACTAGATAAACCCTCTGCCTTTTCTGCCTGGATTGAGTTTCCGTAGTACCTCAAATCAGCTGAGCGACTATTATGTGTGCGGGGAGGGGTCCATTATTTTACGTATTTTCCTCCTATCGTGATATATGTATGTAAATACTAATGTTTTGTATAACAGCGCAACCGGACCACGACGCGAACACCCAGCACGTGCTGTGCGGCGCGGACGCCGACCTCATCATGCTGGGGCTGGCGACACACGAGCCCAACTTCACCATCATCAGGGAGGAGTTCAAGCCCAACAAGCCCAGGCCGTGCGACGTGTGCGGACAACTTGGTAAGCAGCAGATAACATACATACATGTAGCAATGCGACCTCCGGGCATCGCACTATTTTGTCAACACTGTCCACTACCAACTTCTATCTCATCTTTCACATTTGAATTTTGAATCGCTGTCGTTCCAAGACGCCGTTTTCCAGCAGATCAGGCAGCTTAAAGTAAACCTCGGCATGGACTAGTCGTCCAGACGGCAGTGCTTTTAAGTTATCATTATATACAAGCCCTCGTGCTTGCTAGTTTGTGCAAGTTTCTAGTAAAGCTTTCCAGACCACCGATTTTAACCTTTAGAGGTAAGTCACTTGCCTCGGCCTTATTTAGATCCAGACCTTTGTTAAAATAGTCCGTAAACCGTGTAAAAATATCATTCCTAATCATTGTACATTTTCTAGGGTTCTTCCCTACCACATTAAATATCCATTAACCAAACAAGAGTTTCATTAACCTACCCTGACGATTGTCGCGGCCACGCGACATACATACATAAATCACGCCTATATCCCTCACGGAAGGCAGAGCGTTAACGGCCGTAAACGGATATTAACACCACGTCTGACAAAAGTTTGGGGGTCAATCAGATAACTGTGTATCACAATAGTGACAGCCCATCACCTTAAATTGTAATACACATCTAAACCTCGAGTCCCTTAGTCTTACGACACCCAGTAATAAGATAGCAGATAACATATTTTATATATATCACAATAAAACAATTTTAAACGGATTTAAGTTGTGTTTATTTAAGATTTTGCAATTCCAACGTTTCAAACTCTTTAGGAATTGTAAAATTCGAAATAAACACAACTTTAATCCATTTAAAATTGTTTTGTTGTGATCAGTAATAGTTGTGTAAACTCAAGAAAATATTTTCTTTTATATTTGACTGGCACGATGCCATAGATGCGATGCGATGCGATGGATAGTAGCCCTGCCTGCTACGCCGGTTGGATAAGTCGTTCCCCTCATCCATTTGTAACGGTCGTTCCCCTGGTCACAACTCCCGACCAGGCGGGCAGCTACTCGCCTCCTCACAGTTGTCACTCGCCCTACTCGCCTCATAATCACTCCTTAAATACTACTATTTAATTTAATAATTAACACTTTTTCACTAGTGACACTAATTAAACATATATATTTAATTAGTTAAGAGGGTTTGCGTATTACAATTTTAGGCGACAGTCATGACAATTTGTCACTAAAGTGATACATAATTTTATTTTTCTGAAACGGCTCTCATATATTTATATATTTTACAGCCGTTTACGCTCTGCCTACCCCGAAATAGATGAAAGCGTGATATGTGTGTGTGTATTTAGTTAGTAAAACTAATGAAAATGTGTTTTATTAGGTTATTAGTAGTTTATCCCGTGTGATGCCGGCTTAGAATAGCATCACCCCATTTCTTGCCCGTGGGTGTCGTAAGAAGACAACCTGTCACTATAGTGATACACAGTTATCTGATTGACCCTCGAACTTTTGTCAGACGTGGCGTAAATTACCGTTTTTCACGGCCATTTATGCTCTGCCTACCACGCAAGGGACTATAGGCGTGATAAATGTATGTATGTATGTATTATTACTTTAACATGGAGTTCGATCAAAAAAATAACAACACAAAGTCTAAAATACTACCTCTATAATCTAAATGTCTTTCAGGTCACGAGATGAAAGAATGCACGGGTACATCTGAAGACGCGTCGTTAGTTCGCTCGGACCCCGCGTTCGGCAATCAAGACGCCTTTATATTCGTGCGGCTGTCAGTACTTAGAGAGTACCTAGAAAAGGTAAGGCTGCTTTTTATAACTGAGCGTGTTCTTTTCACAGTGACAACTTTTATATCTCTCTTTATTCGTGTGGGACACCGACCCGATCGACGAACCCTGGTATCAGAGTTTTTTAGCCGCCTACTACCACTAGTAGGCATCTGAGCCTCTGACACTTTTATCTGACAACCACCGACCTCATTTATTACTAATATTATAAATCTTAGAGTTTGTGTGTGTGTATGTATGTATGTTTGTTACCTCTTCACGCTCAAACGGCTTAACCGATTTGGATGAAATTTGGAAAACAGGTAGAGTATAGCCTGGAATAACACATACGCTACTTTTTACCGCGGGAAAACAACTATTACCACGGGAAAATGAGTCGCAGCGGTTGAAACCGCTTAGCAAAAATCTAGTTAATTATACGCATGTAAATAACACGCTTTGAAAATTTTGACTTCAATTTGAAACAAATGTCGTTTTCAGATGGTGGTGGCGTAAAGTTACATGCCGTGAGATTAACCTGGCCAGCCCCGAGGCAGTGCCTTTATTTTTATCGCGCCCAAGCCAGTTTTCTATTAGGACATTACAAAACAGTTATAAAATAAAGAAAATTGTGTTTTACACATTTCTTTTTTTTACAATGACGGATCATGACGTCAATAACATCGATTAAGATACACTTGCACAATTGGCGGGCAAGGAACGGTAGCTGCGGTAGCCCAGATGGAAGAGGCGTCACCACTTGTAATGTCGAAAGTAGCAGGTTCAAACTCTGCCCGCGCTTGAAAATTTTGCAAGTTCAAAAAAAAACAATGCTTTATATGATTTCGATTTGATTTGAAAGGAGCTGCAAATGCCGAACCTGCCGTTCCCGTACGACTTCGAGCGCGCGCTGGACGACTGGGTGTTCATGTGCTTCTTCGTCGGCAACGACTTCCTGCCGCACCTGCCGAGCCTCGAGATCCGCGAGGGAGCCGTGGACCGCCTCGTCAATCTCTACAAGAAGTGCGTCTACAAGACCAGAGTGAGTTGATGTGTATTATACATACATATACACATCACGCCTATAATCCCTTGCGGGGTAGGCAGAGCATAAACGACCGCATAAAACGGACATTTACGCCACGTCTGACAAACATTTGAGGGTCATCCAGTAAATTGTGTATAGCCATAGTGACAGGTTGTCAGCCTATCGCCTAAAATTACAATACACACCCTCAAGTCCCCTATTCGTCTCTTACGACTCCCATGGGCAAGAAAGGGGGTGATGCTATTCTAAGCCGGCATCGCACGGCATATGTGATGCCGTGTGATGCCGGCCGTTATGTGTATTATAACGATGTAAAAAGACTACAAATGTTTTAAAGGGCTAACTAAGCAATTTGCCGTGTGATGCCGGCTTAGAATAGCATCACCCCATTTCTTACCCATGGGTGTAGTAAGAGGCGACTACCCGACTCGAGGGTTAGATGTGTATTGCAATTTTAGGCGATAGGCTGACAACCTGTCACTATAGTGATACACAGTTATCTGATTGACCCTCAGAATTTTGTCAGACGTGGTGTTAATATCCGTTTTACGGCCGTTAATGCTCTGCCTACCCCGTAAGAGATATAGGCGTGATTTATGTATGTACGTATGTATATAATTAAGCAACTTTCCCCGAAGAACATAGGTCAAAATCTGAAATAAAGCCTCGCATACAAATTGACTCATTTTTATGTTTCACTCTATGTTTCTTGGGGAAAGTTATTTAGTTTCATGGACTTGTTAAAGGCCGTTGTAGCGCTGTGGAAGCGAGACTGCCTGGGACGCAAAAGTTCTGAGTTCGATTCTCGGTGGGGCACTGACAAAGTTGATATTTATTACTTTATGAATTTATTTCCAGTCTAAATTAAAAATTCTAGACTAGCTTTTCTACTTTTCGACCTATTCCAATACCCGACCGACACTCTCTCAGGGCCACTTTTCGTCCTAGGGTTCTTATTTCTAAGTTCTGTTTTGGAGGCACTTTAAATCGTTGCTGTCTACTGCGATAATACTGAAGTTTTGTTTATACAGCCATGTCAAAATATGTGGTTTAACTCTCACCTATATGGTACAGTGTGTGTACTGTTGACTACCCTCACTTTAAGTTCAAAACCGTAACAATAAGTGATGCATTTATTTTTTTATTTTATTTTTTTATTGAGGATGGGTTTGCTCTTAAGTGGTCATAGGACAGAGACAGAGTCTAAGATGGAGCGAGCTCACCCAGAAGAAACCTGTTCACTCTTACTTTGAAGAGATTAGGGTTGTATGCGTTTGGAAACACAGGTATCGCAGATTTATGGTTTAAAACGATCACTAAAGTTCATCGGGTCGTTTGTCCCACTCTAAATTAGTTTTTTTTCCACCAGGGATGGATAACAGACTCAGGTGACGTGAACCTCGATCGGGTGCAAGTGATCATGGACGAGCTGGGCCGCGTGGAAGACGAGATCTTCAGGAGGAGGCATCAGAACGAGCTCAACTTCAAGGCCAGGGACAAAGCCAAGCGGCGGCAGGAGAAACCTAACTTTGCATTGTTAGAAAAGACGCAGTTCGCGCCGCAGGTAAGAGTGAAAAACCTCGTGCAGGTAAAAAGCCTCATGCTTGTAAAAACCTAGACATAGAGGAAGAAATCTTCAGGAGGCACCAGAATGAGCTCAACTTCAAGGCCAGGGACAAAGCCAAGCGGAGGCAGGAGAAATCCTACTTCGCATTGTTAGAGAAGAGAAAAACCTCATGCAGGTAAAAAGCCTCATGCTTGTGAAAAGTTGCCCAGTGACACTTAAAAATGCTCTTCTTATTTTTGTATGAATCGAGCGCATGTCTTGGCAGCTCTGGCTAGAAAGTGCCCGCCACTATTGTAGGCTATAACAATTCTGTCACTAGACCAAGTGCAAAAGCGAATGCTATGGCCTTTCTGTCCGTCAACGTGTTAAATCAGGAACTAAGATATAGAGGACGAGATCTTCAGGAGGAGGTACCAGAACAAGCTCAACTTCAAGGCGAGGGACAAAGCCAAGCGGAGGTAGGAGGAATCCTACTTCGCATTGTTAGAGAAGAGAAAAGCCTTATGCTTGTAAAAAGGCGAGTGTCTAAAAAACCTCTTCCAGGTAATCATCAACCAAAGAAGACTGTTTCGGCTTGTACTCGTCAAGGTATTTATACGAGCACACGATCGATCGCACAAACTCGCCACTCTACGCGTCACAAGTGATCAATACGGCGGCGCGTATTCATTCAGAAACATGTCTCGCAACATTCTTCTTCTTCGTGTGGGGACACCGAGTCGACGACCCAATGAACCCGCAACATTGTATATCAACAAATTCACTAATTTCTGTCTCAGATACATGTATCCGAACTCGCGGGAACTAGTGTAGATCTTTTTTATCTGTACAATGTTGCGTGACAAATGTTTCTTGATTAATACACGCCTTTAAAAGCCCCATGCAGGTAAAAAGCCGCACGCAGTAAATTTGAAATCTTTTAACGGTAGGATTTATACTGATATTTTAATTCAAACTAGAATTATTTGTTTCTATTATGTATTTTTAGAGTTCCGTACCCAAAGGGTAATAACGGAAACCCTATTACTGAAGCTCGGCTGTCCGTCTGTCTGTCTGTCCGTCCGTCCGTCCGTCCTACAGTTACGAGGCTGTATCTCCTGAACCGTTATACCTAGACAGTTGAAATTTTCACAGATGATGTATTTCTGTTGCCGCTATAACAAAAAGTACAAAATTATTAGGGCTGCCATACCTGTCAGAGCATAAAACATGTGTTTTTTTTACAAGTAAATAATGGTATGGAACCCTTCATGCGTGAGTCCGACTCGCACTTGGCCGTTTTTTTTTGTGTTTCTATTGGCTATGTTTGTTTCTGTGGAGAATAAAAAATATGCGTTTACTTTCAGTCGATTGCGGACGCCGGACAATCAGTGAAGAACGCTAGACAGGAGGCCGCTGAAATACGTATGGCCGGCATGAAAGCTGCACAAGAGGTTAGTTCGTAGGTACTGGCTCGATGGCGTAGTGGGTACTTCTTCTTCTTCTTCTTCTTTTCGTGTGGGACACCGAGTCGTCCAACGACCCGGTGAACCCAGGTGTCAGAGTTTTTCAACCGCCTACTACTAGGTAGTAGGCTTCTGACATGGTAGCGTAACGACCGCCGCCTAAGCAATCATAGACAGCAACCGGGACCGACGGCTTAACGTGCCCTCCGAAGCACGGAACCATTTCTTTTCGGACAATCAGTTGGTTCACCCTGCAATGTCCTGACCAGACCGGGAACAAATTCACAAAGTGATAAATATCAACTTTGAGAGTGTCCCGCCGAGAATCGAACCCGGAACCTTTGCGTCGCAGGCAGTCGCACTACCACTGCGCCACATCGGCCGTCAAGTGGATACTACCCCTGCCTGCTACGCCAAGGGTCGTGGGCTCGATCCCCACACACCACAAGTATTTGTTAGTTACTTTTCAAATATTTGTGTTGAGTCTGGGTGTTTTCTATCTATTGTATGTATTTATTTATTTTATTATATGAAATACACGAGTATTTATGTTTTAATTAGGAATTTGTTCTATACCAGATTTGCATTTATTTATTGTAACACTTAATAGCACATATTTTGACATTATTTTTCATACTTTATCCATTAGCTATAAGAATAGGATTAAGACGAGTGTAGTCGTCAACGACCCAAGTTTTTAGTATTATCCTTAATTTAAATTAGAACCTGCAAACTCAATGAAATATTCGCTGCAATTAAAGTTATGGAAAAAAGTACCTTAAAACGGCCACTATTGGTATTAATTGCCATAACTTTAATTACAGCGAGCATTTCATTGAGTTTGCAGGTTCTAATTTTACTTATAGATACTAAAAATACTAAAAACTTGGGCAACGGACATTTGATAGATTGTTTGTATAAAGAGAAAACATATTTTTTTTGAAGTGGCGCCACTGTCGAGGTCGTTCACGGCTACACTCGCCCTAAGGAAAGCTTGAGAAATTGTGTCACGACTAAAAAGCTTGTTTACTTATTTAAATATACACACTACACTACACATATCACGCCTATTATCCCTTGCGGGGTAGGCAGAGCGTAAACGGCCGCAAAAACGGACATTTACGCCACATCTGACATATATTTGAGGGTCATTCGGAAAATTGTGTATCGCCGTAGTGAGAAGTTGTCAGCCCATCGCCTAAAATTGCAATACACACCCTCAAGTTCCTTAGTCGCCTCTTACGACACCCACGGGAAAGAAATTTAAATATTAACCATTTATTCTCTTTTAGAATAATAAATCTTAACCTTACTATCAATCCGTATAAAATACCGCTTTTATTTATTATACAGGGTTATTTTTTATTCGTTGGAAGGGGAAGACCTCGACGAACGTACCTTGATCAAATCGGGGACGTGCTAAAGAAAGGTCAGGTCAAGAGTACCCTAAACCGACGAGCATGCATGAAGAGATTGATGAATGTGGAGGAGGCGAAAGAAGTATGCCAGGATCGTAGTAAGTGGAAGGAAGTAGTCTCTGCCTACCCCTCCGGGAAAGAGGCGTGATTTATGTATGTATGTATGTATGTTTTTTATTCACCTCGGAATCAACCTGTAAAATTTCCGGGGTGAATAAAAAAAAATGGTTGCCTGTAAAGTCGGTATACGGGCGAAGTTTGAACGTGACAACGTAATTCCCGAATGCTGCGCGCGAAGGGCACCGATTATGCTTGAGTGGGAGAGAGACGGCATTCAGCGTGCCTCTCTTTCGGTCATGACTCACTGTAACAGACGTGAGCGGGCGTTATATTTTTCTGTGCATGCCACCGACCCACAACCTAATTTAAGACGTTGTCACGTCAATAACCTTGTATTATCATGCTGAATCGTGTCTATTGTCAGGCTGAAAACGCTGGTAGGCACGGTCGCAAGCGCTCGGCCGGCGCCGCGGGGCTCGACGATAGTGATGATGAGAAACACGACGAGGTGCGGCTGTGGGAGGAGGGCTTCAAGGAGAGGTACTACGAGAGCAAGTTCGAGGTGTCGCGCGACAATATGGAGTTCAGGTACATTAGATCACTAAATACACATACACATATCACGCCTGTAATCCCTTGCGGGGTAGGCAGAGCGTAAATGGCCGCAAAAAACGAACATTCACGCCACGTCTGACAAATATTTGAGGGTCATTGGACAAATTGTGTATCGCTTTAGTGACAGGTTGGATCAGAGACAGGATCACTAAATAGTAGACAATTAAGTCGCTTCCCGTGTCCCTATGTATGTTTAGATCTTCAAAAGTATGCAACAGATTTTGAGCGGTTTTCTGTAGTAGATAGATTGATTCAAGACAAACGTTTTTTATGTGTAATTACATACATTACATACATTGTACACCTTTTAACACCAAGTATGGGAAGGTCAAATTATTTTTTCATATTTCGACCTATGTTCCTTGGGGAAAGTTGTTCAGTTTCACGTACTGGTTCACCCCTTAAAATATTCTCAGCTAATTTTTTTACACCTTATACATACATGAAAATGACAAAACTTTGTAAATGTTTTAATCGCATGTCTGGCAGGTACCGCGTGGCGCTACAGTACGTGCGCGGGCTCTGCTGGGTGCTGCGCTACTACTACCAGGGCTGCGCGAGCTGGAAGTGGTACTTCCCCTACCACTACGCGCCCTTCGCCTCCGACTTCGTCAACATCACCGGCCTGCAGACCACCTTCGAGAAGGGCACCATACCCGTGAGTAGCTCGACCATTCAACCATTCGATTGAACCACCAACAAATAGTAAATCTACAAAATGTCAAAAGAAAATAAAGCAAAGCGAACACCCTCCCTTGGCAGCAATTAATCCAGAAGATACTACTGGTGTAAATACCAAGCCATCTACCAGCACACCGGCTCCGTTAACTTCAATAGATAGAGCCTTAAATGAAACCATTTTGGCTGACATATCGCCACTATCCGATACAAGCAAAATTGAACGCTCCGGCTCTACATCGGATGAAGACAATGACACAATAGTAACGATAAATGTTCCTACAGAAAATTCTTTCCAATCGCTCGTTAATCTCGTAGACTCGGACGACGACCCGCCATCAAAATACAACTTATCCAACAATAGAAGACAAGACAAAATTGGCCTTTCACGTAGCTGCCCGAGTTTGCATAAAATAAACTTAATAAATGACATAGAAAATATGACTGAAAAAGTTTACAGCCTTGAAACACAACTTGCTTCAGCAGAATCAGAAATTGAGACACTGTTATCAGAAAATTATCATCTGAAATCTGAATTAGAAAAATTTAATAAGAAGATTGTACTTCTAACCCAGTTTTGTATGAAGCAACCAAATAATCCCGAAATGAGAAAACTAAAACAAAAAAACCTAAACAGAACAATGCCAATATCTACCTTTATTGAAGATAAAAATAAAACCGCTCTTTTCGATAGGTCTTCGCCACGAAATACCTCAAATTATATTCAACTTACGAAAACTCTACCTGCAAAAACAAATAAAAACATTTCAGAAAAGCTGCCCGAACCTGATATTCAGCAGAAAGATAGTATCATCTTGAAACAAACGTTACCTCATACTAGTCAATTGACACAAAATATTAAAAAACGGCCTACCGTTCAACACGCAACTAAATTAGATCCAACCAGGAAAATATGCATATACGGTTCCCAACAGTGTGTTGGCCTCGCTTCTGCTCTTTCCTACTCAAGACTAAATACTGAATATGAAAAATACAAGGTTTATGCTGAAATAAAGCCAAAAGCACCTTCAAAGGAAATATTGAAAAATTTTGATGATACAAAAATACAACCACAAGACAAAGTAATTATATGTATAGGAGAAAATGATTATAATCCACATGATATTGAAATTCAGTTGCGATTATTGCTGGAAACACAGAAAAAAAACTGTATAATTGTTTTAAGTGTGTACAAAAATTATTATTTAAATGAATACAAACTAAATAACTGTCTTAAAAACATATGTAGTGAATTTGAAAATTGTTATTTTGTACGCTGTAATAATAATATTTCAACTTTATGCACGTCAATCAATTATGAAATCGATTTCATTGATTATAAAAATAAGTATCTTAACTACATACAACTGAAAAAACTCATAAACCGTAAAGCATCACATCACATACTACCCCCGGAGAGCTCAACCTGTTTGCAATACAAAAAGGGTACTATTCCGTACTATTTTTCTCGAATTAATACTGCAGCAAAAGAGAAACAGATCAGGGACTCTACAAATCTAGAGACTAACAATAAAAAATCACCCATTAAGGGAACGATTCCGTACTATTTTAGGCAGTCAAATAGTACTGAAAATTGTAACTCAAAAATAAACAAAAGCATGTTTTTTCGTCAGTAACTCTCAGAACCTTATAGGCAATTATCTAGACTTTAAATTATTTCACCAAAATATAGATAGCATATTAGCCAAAAAAGAAGTTTTTGAACTAACTTTGCAAGAATTACATAATCAAAAAATTGACCCTGATGTCATCTGCTTATCAGAAACCTATCTTCAAAGCGGATATGAAGCTTTTCTAAAGTTACAAAACTATATATTAGCTGCTACTTTTTGCAGAAATGCAAAGAGGGGAGGAACTTGCATTCTCATAAAAGATAATTTAAATTTCAAACCACTTCCCTTAATAACACAATACTCTTCCGTAAACACATTCGAATGTTGTGGAATAGAATTAGTCGGACACAAACTAATAATACTCTGTGTTTATAGAATACCTAAATCGGACCCAAATATTTTGCTATGTAAACTCGATTCAGTGCTAGATGCAGTATATAAAAAGTATGACACTAAAGTAAAAATAGTGGTTGCTGGAGATCTTAACATTAATACGTTAAAACCAGGAAAAATCACTTCATACTTGCAAGATATTTGTAACAACTATAATTTGACAATCCATATAAAAACTCCTACAAGAAAAAACTCTTGCATAGATCATATATTGAGCAATATAAAAAATGCGACTGGTTTGGTATTACCATTGCATCTTTCGGATCACGAAACAGCGCAGCTTTTGAGCTTTCCTTTAGCCAAGAGAGTCACGAAGCCTGCATTTCATTACATATATAAACGAGATTTCCATGTTGAAAATACTCGAAAGTTTCACGAATGCTTAAACAGTTTATCATGGGCGGAGGTTTATGAAACGTCCGACGCAAACTTGGCATTTAATAGATTTCATGAACTTTTCTGCCTTTTCTATAACCTCTGCTTTCCTAAAGTGAGAATAAAAATAAATAACTTAAATAGAAGAAAGCAAAGATGGATAAGTCGAGGACTAAAAAAGAGTTGTAAAACCAAGCGTTTTTTACGCTACAATTATTACATGAATAAAACAGCGATTAATAGAAACAAATATATATATTACTCAACTATCCTCAATAAATGTATATTTAAATCCAAGAAGAATACAAATATTAATTATATAAACAAAAGCGAAAATAAATGTAAAGCGTCTTGGTCTATAATAAATGACGAAATATCTTCAACAATCGCACATACAAACATTGACTGCATCAAAATAGATAATGATTTTCTTACAAATCCTCTTGACATAGCTACGGCTTTTAATAATTATTATACAGAATTAACAAATAAATCAAAACTCCCAATTCAGTCGAATATATCTCACTGCTTACACCATTCCATGTTCCTTATACCTTTGTCTGAAAATGAAGTGCTGGCCGAAATAATGTCACTGAAAAACACGAATTCTGTGGGCCATGATGAGATAAAAACTAGTATTTTAAAAACTTGTGTATATGACTTCCTAATAATTATTACATATCTTATAAATATTTCCTTCTCGACAGGCATTTTTCCAAAAATACTTAAATATTGCATTGTCAAGCCATTATATAAGAAAGGCGACAAAGATAGCATTAAAAACTATCGACCTATCACACTTATCTCCATTTTTTCAAAGATTTATGAAAAATGCATGCTTCGCAGAATTCTTAGCTTCTGTAATAAATACAATTTAATTAGCAAGAAACAATTTGCCTTTCAAAAGAACAAATCCACAACACATGCATTGTTTTCTCTTATAGAGTCCATTCTGATAAATACGAACCGCAAAAAACCAACAACAGGCCTTTTCCTGGATCTAAGCCAAGCTTTTGACTTTGTGTCACATAATATTCTCTTACAGAAGCTTGATGCTTTAGGTATTAGAGGTTTACCTCTAAAATGGATAAGTTCGTATCTCGTTAACAGGGAACAATGTGTAGTAGTGAGTAAAATTGATAAAAATAAGTACTTACAAACTTATTGTTCAAACTATAAAAGTATAGAATATGGAGTCCCACAGGGCAGCGTTCTGGGCCCAGTCTTATTCTTATTATATATAAATGACATAACTAGGGCAACAAATCATGACTGCATATTATTCGCTGATGACATTTCAATTATTGTTACTTCAAATAAAGCTAATTATAGTAGACATGAACATGAACTTGACATAAATAACACATTAATAAATATAATTGATTGGCTTAAATTAAATAATTTATACATAAATCTTGAAAAAACTACATACATGCAATTTAGAAACTCAAATTATTTAAAAGATGAAGGGTTCGAGTTTTATATGAAAACACAGTAATCCAGCAAAGTGCAGTTACAAAATTTCTCGGCTTATGTCTCGACCAGAATGTTAACTGGAAAGCACACGTAGAGAGCGTTTGCAATCGAATCAATAAATTTGCATACGCTCTCAGACAGGTCAAAAAAGTAACAAATTTAAGAACTGCCCTAACAACATATCATGCATATGTTGAATCTGTTTTGCGATATGGTTTAGTTATCTGGGGTAATAGTACTGACATAGGTGTTGCCTTTATAGCGCAAAAAAGGTGCATACGATCAATGTGTGGGATCTCAAACCTCACATCTTGCAAACCATATTTTAAAGAATTAGGATTACTACCTTTGCCGTCGCTTTATATATATGAAATGTGTGTTTTCATACATAAAAATATGCACTTGTTTAGGAAATCTTACCAAGTGAATACAAGAACCCAAAGAAATCCCGACAGGCTTATATTTCCCGACACACCTCGAACATTAATGTTTAATAAAAGTTGTCTGAGTATGTGTGTCAGAATATACAATAAGTTACCACATGTAATAAAAGACGTAAATTTTAGATCTTTTAAACCCAATTTGTACAAATGGCTCGGTCAAAAGAATTATTATCATGTTAATGAGTTTTTGAGTGACAGTTTACTGTAAATATTTTAAGGATCCCATTATTATTATTTTAACTGACTTGGAACGAATTTGTACTATAAATCTATATTGTAATAAAATAAATCGTCATGTTAATTATTATTATGTGACCCATTTTTTTTGGGTATTTGCATGCTAATTTATATGTTGGCAAAACACTCAGTGCACTCATCTAAAATTGTACCATCTTTTATACAGTGTTTTATGCAAATAAATAATTTCTGATTTCTGATTTCTGATTTCGATAACTAACACGAAAAAACTTTTTTAGTATTTGTTGTTATAGCAGCAACAGAAATACAACATCTGTGAAAATTTCAACTGACTTACTTTCGCGGTTCATGAGATACAGCCTCCATACAAAAAGCAAGTTCTTTGTATGGGAGCCCCCTTAAATATTTACTTTATTCAAATTTTTAGTATTTGTTGTTATAGTGGCAACAGAAATACATCATCTGTGAAAATTTCAACTGTCTAGGTATAACGGTTCAGGAGATACAGCCTCGTAATTGTAGGACGGACGGACGGACAGACAGACGGACAGCCGAGCCTCAGTAATAGGGTTTCCGTTATTACCCTCTGGGTACGGAACCCTAAAAACATATGAAGATTGTGTCTTCGAATTTAATAAATATCAGTGAGATGAAGCTATCATAAATTACTGGAAAGGTGTGACGACAGCGCCGTCTATTAGAACTGTTTCGGTACAGAATAGCAATAAAATGCCAAAAAATTACAAATTACATACCTATAATCTGTCCAAGTAGGTATTTAAGAGAATGTAAACAAACTAGAGGGACAACATTACGCCCTGCGACATAAAAAGACACTGCAAAGTTTATAAATTGCTCTAAAGGCCCTTTTTTGGAGAACAAAATTGTTTCTATATCAGCGGCGCTGCCCCACAGCCTAATTTCATAGGACATAATGCTAATAAAATATTTAAATTTAACAAGTAGCTCAGTTGCAAGATCCTTGATCAATCTTATTTTACGTACCGCATATGCAGCCGTAAACTCTAATTTTAAATTATTGAGTACGAGATATTTATTCAAAGAATGTTCAATTTTTTGAATACCTTCTCGGACTAAGTATACACAGTTTATCCCCTAAGCGCAAACAACATTTTAAAATTGTCGCAACGTGTGAATAAAATAAATGTTGACGTCCATTTTAGAAAATAACGTATCATGGTAATAGGTTGTCAGCCTGTCGCCGAAAACTGTAAAAATCTGTATGTATTTACAATTCTAATGCTAAACTCAAATTCAAATAACTTATTTATGAGTAGAAATTTCCAAGATTATCTTTTAGGAAGTCATAGTCTACATAACATAACATAATACATTAAAAAAGAATACTAAAAGAGTAATGTAAAAAAACCATGTCAAATTTTAAACCCATGTTAAATTTATGTTTAAATATGATCTATCTATCTACGTCATACTTTCTGTTGGAGCAACTGTTGCTACTGACTAGATGTCTTTGTCTTTAAGGCGAGTGTAGCCGTGAACGACCTCGACAGTGGCGCCACTTAAGAGCGCCTTATACCTCAAAAGTCGTTTTTCAAAACGATATTACTCAATAGAAAAGCGTCGTAAAATTTTGAAAAATCTAAATGTTATAGTTGAGGATCTAACAGAGTAAATTTCGATTTCAATTACACAATCAGATAAAATTCGCTCGATAGAAAAAAATGCCAAAGTCGCCTCTAATCAAAATTTAATTACGATATTATGCTTAAAATATTAATCTTATTGAGATAATTTTTATACTACTCTTTAGATAAATCAATTATCTAGTAAAAATCGGCAAATTCAATGTTGTAGTGCTACTTTATGAATTATGATGTCTAAATACCTACAAAAAGGCGAGGGGCGCGGCTCCGCGGGCTTCGTCAGTCGCGCGGTGGCGCTTACGGAGGCTGGACCTGTGCTGGTGCTCTGCTCGACGTGCGACGTGATTTGATTTTTCGATTTATTTGCTACCATTTAGTGCTACAGTATAATTAATGCAGTATAACAACGGAAAGAAAAAGTAAGGCCGGCTACTAGATATTCTAACTTTTTTAAAAATGGTCTTGTAATATTTGGATATAACAACATCCACAACTACAACGGTCCACTGCTGGACATGGGCCTCCTGGTATTAGAGGGTGTTTTCCATGCTTGGTAGGCGGGTTGGTGAGTGCAGTGGAATGTGTTGTATTATATGTAGCAGAGAAATATTGAAATCACACCAGATGTCGAAATGATTGATTATTATTACATCTTATTACAAAATAATAATAATTTTATACTTAAATCTATCTACTGAAATTACGCCATCCAGGGCCAAACACAGGAAGTTCAACAAAATTCAAAACTCCGGTCACCCATAGTCCTTTATAAAAGACTTTTGCTGAAAAGTTCTTGGGGCCAGATAGTCTGGACGAAGGACTCGATTTTGAGAAAAGTCGTCGTCACCTCATACGCGATAGGTATAACACGTTCCGTTTGATTCATCATAATCTCCTAATGATGGATCAGACTGTTTTGGTACACTAGGTATCTGTGACGTCCGCATAGATGGCGGCTTTACTATTTAGTTTTATGCTATAATACCGTTTGCCGTGTGATGCCGGCTTAGAATAGCATCACTCCATTTCTTTCCCGTGGGAGTCGTGTGAGGCGACTAAGGGATTCGAGGGTGTATATTGCAATTTTAGGCGATGGGCTGACAACCTGTCACTATGGCGATACACAATTTTCCGAATGACCCTCAAGTATTTGTCAGACGTGGCGTAAATGTCCGTGTTTTTGCGGCTGTTTACGCTCTGCCTACCCCGCAAGGGACTATAGGCGTGATATGTGTATGTATGTATGTATACCGTTAGCCGTGTGATGCCGGCTTAAGGTGCTGTTCCGAACCACCTTTTCCGACGGCCGATGGCACATGCCGCGGCTATCGGCCGTCGGCAGTCGGCCGTCAGCCGCCGCGGCAGATGTAATTCCGAAGGCAGCGGCCGACGGCCGACAGCACATGTCAGAGTATAGTTTTCAGGACTTAGTTATTATGTTTATTAGGTTATTATGGTTCATCGGGTTATGATGGTTCATAGGGTCGTTGGGTTCATCTTGTCGTTAAGGTTCATCATGTGGCCAGAGTTCATCGGCTTGCTAGGTTGGTCGGGTCATCATGGTTCATCGGGTTATTATTTTTCATACATACATACATACATACATAAATCACGCCTATATCCCTTACGGGGTAGGCAGAGCATTAACGGCCGTAAAACGGATATGAAAACCACTTCTGACAAAAGTTTGTGGGTCAATCAGATAACTGTGTATCACTATAGTGACAGGTTGTCAGCCCATCGCCTAAAATTGTAATACACATCTAACCCTCGAGTCCCTTAGTCGCCTCTTACGACATCCATGGGTAAGAAATGTGGTGATGCTATTCTAAGCCGGCATCACACGGTATTATTTTTCATCGGGTTATTATGGTTCATAGGGTCGTTGGGTTCATCTTGTCGTTAAGATTCATCATGTGGCCAGAGTTCATCGGTTCACTAGCTTCATCGGCTTATCATGGTTCATCGGGTTATCATGGTTCATCTGGTCGTTAGGTTCATCTTTTCGTTAGGGTTCATCATGTGTCCAGAGTTCATCGGTTCACTAGCTTCATCGGCTTATAATGGTTCATCGGGTTATCTTGGTTCATAGGGTCGTTGGGTTCATCTGGTCGTTAGGGTTCATCATGTGGCCAGAGTTCAACGGTTCGCTAGGTTCATCGGGTTGCTGGGTTCATCGAGTCCTTAGGGTTCATCATATCGTTAGGGTTCATCGTGGTTCATCGGGTCGTTATTGTTCATCGAGTCGCCAGAGTTCATCGGTTTGCTAGGTTCATCGGGTTATCGTGGTTCATCGGGTTATCATGGTTCATAGGGTCGTTGGGTTAATCTTGTCGTTAGGGTTCATCATGGTTCATCGGGTTATCATGGTTCATCTGGTCGTTAGGTTCATCTTTTCGCTAGGGTTCATCATGTGTCCGGAGTTCATCGGTTCACTAGCTTCATCGGCTTATCATGGTTCATCGGGTTATCTTGGTTCATAGGGTCGTTGGGTTCATCTTGTCGTTAGGGTTCATCATGTGGCCAGAGTTCAACGGTTCGCTAGGTTCATCGGGTTGCTGGGTTCATCGAGTCCTTAGGGTTCATCATATCGTTAGGGTTCATCATGGTTCATCGGGTCGTTATTGTTCATCGAGTCGCCAGAGTTCATCGGTTCGCTAGGTTCATCGGGTTATCGTGGTTCATCGGGTTATCATGGTTCATAGGGTCGTTGGGTTCATCTTGTCGTTAGGGTTCATCATGTGGCCAGAGTTCAACGGTTCGCTAGGTTCATCGGGTTGTTGGGTTCATTGAGTCCTTAGGGTTCATCGTGTCGTTAGGGTTCATCATGTGGCCAGAGTTCATCGGGTCGTTATTGTTCATTGAGTCGCCAGAGTTCATCATGACATCAATAAGTGATAATGGTATCCTACATTGAATAAAATTATTTCATTTTCATTTTCATTTTCATTTTTTTTTCATTTTTATCGGTTCGCTAGGTTCATCGGGTTATCGTGGTTCATTGGGTCGTTGGGTTCATCTTGTCGTTAGGGTTCATCATGTGGCCAGAGTTCAACGGTTCGCTAGGTTCATCGGGTTGTTGGGTTCATCGAGTCCTTAGGGTTCATCGTGTCGTTAGGGTTCATCATGTGGCCAGAGTTCATCGGGTCGTTATTGTTCATCGAGTCGCCAGAGTTCATCGGTTCGCTAGGTTCATCGGGTTATCGTGGTTCATTGGGTTATATTCAAATTAGTTTACTTAACTGTCCTTCCAATATCCTAACACACATAATAAAATAACTAACTAACCAACACAATGACCAACTTAGTTGGCCTACTGCATAATTTTATACTGTGGCGTTATCGCCCGCCGCGTAAGGTCAGCGGAGTTCAATTCAAAACGGCCCGCGCGTAAAGCAGAGGCGGGTCGCCTTGGCGCGTAAAATACCTAAAGCTCCCGAAGAACGCGCCCTTAACAAAAAAAACTTTTTATACAAACAATCTATCAGAATATCCGTTGCCTGAGTTTTAGTATGATCGTTCGTACGTTTATGTAAGGTGCTATAAAATGATTTATGTAGCGTGTTTACTCACAGATAAGCTACGTAAGCCAGAGTATACTGAAAAATTCAAGTAAAATTAAAACCTGCAAACTCATGAAATATTCGCAAGGGATAATAGGCGTGATATGTGTATGTATGTATTGTTGAATGTGTGTTGTGGTTTCAGTTCCGTCCCCTGGAGCAGCTGATGGGCGTGTTCCCGGCCGCCAGCTCCTCGCACGTGCCCAAGCCCTGGGCCACGCTCATGAGCGACCCGGTAAGTCTCCTCCACCCTTGGTCTCCAGCATAAGAATAGATAATAATACTGGCGTGTAGAAACGAAACTCCTTTGTCTGGGCCCCAAAAGCCGCGCTTTAAATACCTACTTCCTCCCGCAGCCCGTAACGCCCCGCACTCTCCCGCGCTTTAAGTCGGGGCTGTCACGTGCCAATAATTTTATTCCAGACTAGCGGCCAGTCAAGCGGTTGCGACCGCTGCTAACAGTTTTCCCGTGGGAACAAAATATTTACCCGTTTTAAAGTCTTACCTTACCATTTTATTGTTAACTAGCAGCCCGCCCAGCGGTTTCACCCGCCGCTAACAATTCCCCCCCCGGCAATAAGACAGTTTAATATAGCCTATGTTCATCAGGGATAATGTAGGATTCTAAAAATCTTGACTTCAATTTGAAACAAATATAGTTTTCAGGTGGTGGTGGCGTAAAGTTACATGCCGTGTGATTAACCTGGCCAGCCCCATGGCAGTGCCTTTATTTTTATTTTTTTTATCCAGCCCGAGCCGGTTTTCTATTAGGTCATAACAAAATTGTAATAAAAAAAAGAAAATTGTGTGATAGAAATTTCTTTTTTTAGAATGACGGTTCATGACGTCAATAAGTGATAATACTATCCTACATTGAATAAAGAATTTCAATTTCAATTAACAGTAAAATATTTTTTTAAATCGGTCCAGTAGTTTCGGAGCCTATTCAATTCAAACAAACAATGAAAAAAAAACCTGTTTCTAATATTAGTGTAGATTATATTATTATTATTTTAGTGTGATGCCGGCTTAGAATAGCATGACTCGATTTCTTTCCCGTGGGAGTCGTAGGAGGCGACTAAGGGCGACTGAGGGTGTGTATTGCAATTTTAGGCGATGGGCTGACAACCTGTCACTATGGCGATACACAATTTTCCGAATGAACCTCAAACATATGTCAGACGTGGCGTAAATGTCCGTTTTTGCGGCCGTTTACGCTCTGCCTACCCCGCAAGGGATAATAGGCGTGATATGTGTATGTATGAATTATTTTAGTGTAGATTTTTTTAATGCATTATTTAATGTTTTTTGTTGTCTTTTTTTATACCGAGTAAGGGACAGCCCTTCGAATACTGATAGGGTGCATGAAACATAAAACTGGACAACTTTCCCCTAGAAACGTATGTCAGGAAACGCCAAAAAAAATACCTTCCATACATAATCACAATCAGCTGACTGCATTCACTATGGGAAGTCAGTTTTTTTACGTTTCCTGAAATATGTTCCTAGAAGAAAGTTGTTCAGTTTCATGGTCTGCATGTACCCAATCAGTATTCGGAGGGCTATCCCTGACACCCTTTAATACAGTAATGATTAAATGTAATCATTACACTGGTACGAATAATGTGGCGTAGTTTGTACATTTTTAAATGAAATGAAAAAGTAGTTATTGTGGCATAACTGTAATAGTTAGACATATGGTATCGCGGACATTATTATAGATATTGATGTCCTCTATAAAACAAAAAATCACTGTGCTCTATTGTCAATAGTTTCCACAGCGTACGCGATATAAGATATTTTTTTGGTACATTTTTCACACGTTGGGTTACATTATCGAAATTTTCACGCGGATCCCTATTTTTTTTCTCGTATAAAATATAGCCTATGTTCATCAGGAATAATGTAGGATTCTAATGGTAAAAGAATTTTTAATATCGGGCCAGTAGTTTCGAAGCCTATTCGATGCAAACAAACAAACAATCAAATCTTTCCTCTTTATAATATTAGTGTAGATAGGTAGGTTTGATACCTACCTATTCGCCGCCTCGCCGATTGACCAAAATGCAATAATTTTAAAAGATTTGCGATGAATATTAATTGTTTGTTATACCTATTCAAGGATTTCTTATCAAATGAACTTTTTGTTGCAGTCGAGCAGTGATAAGTAGGTACCTACTTACCTACGTTAAAAAACATACCTACGATACGAATGTGCTTATTTATCATTATCAGCTAACAATGACTTAGGCACCTAGGTAGTTTAAATTAGAAAATGGAAACTAGGTACCTACGTAAGTAAAAATAGGAGTACACACAACAATTACGTATAATAACGAATAGTAGGTACCTTGGCTCATCTTTAGGCAAATTAAAAAAACTTAGATGCGGAGTCTTCCTTCCATCACTTTTGCAGCCATACACACTACAATAATTCGGCATTGCTAAATTTTTCACAAAAAATGAAAATTCGACCCGCGCGACGAACGTTTCCGCGGCGAAGCGCACTCCCGACTGAATTGTTCTCTAAGAGACAGCCAGACGGATTGACCTTGAGCGCGTCTAGAGCGGGAGTGTCATCTCTATGTGATTTCTACTCTATGTCTCCAGTTAAAATAAATAAATAAATAATACGTTTAATCACCAGAATAACACACGTGTTCACAAAATTTCTTTTCTGCCAAGCTAAATAATAGCTTAAGGGCAGAGTTACTGGTGCTCAACCAGGCACCATCTGACCAATTTCTCTTGAATTATATAACATTAACAGCCAATTGCGTGTGACGCCGGCTTAGAATTAACATCACCCTATATCTTTCCCGTGGGAGTCGTAAGAGGCGACCAAGGGACTCGGGAATACACTCCGTATTGCAATATTGGGCGATTGGCTGACAACCTGTCACTATGGCGATACACAATTGTCCGAATGTCAAATGTTTGTCAGATGTGGCGTAAATGTCCGTTTTTTGCGGCCGTTTACGCTCTGTCTACCCCGCATGGGATTATAGGCGTGATATGTGTATGTATGTATGTATTTTTTCCGAATTTTGACCCCCCCCCTCCTATAATCATCCTACCGTCATAATTATGTAGACCTCCCACCCCCACCTGTCTTAATGACGTCATATCTCATACAAGTGCAAAAGAGATAAAATGGGTAATAAAACAAATAAAAAAAAATTAAGTAATTAAATTAAGTAAGCGCTTACTTGACTTCCGAATAATGACGTCATTTCATTTCATATTGAGTAGGGTATCGTTGAATCTTCTTCTACAAATTTAATAGTCTTAAGTCTTGTCGGTGGAGTTACTTCAAATTTTCCCTCTTCTCTGCTAGTGAATTGACCTCGTCGTTGAATAGGTCTTGTAAAACAATAGGAAGGTTTCTGTGGAACAAATACATTTAGACATCTCTCCAACGAGATATTTGCTTTTAAAAAAAAGGCCAAAGAAAACTGCATCAAAATTATGCACACTTTAAAAGATTGAGCAGACATAAGGACACGGAAAGCGACTTCATTTTATACTATTCAGTGATGTAAAAAGAGTTTTTATATACACTCGTCTCATAATGTTCGAATTATGAATTCGAAAACAGATGCATAATGACCTACTTTATGCATTCCGCCTATAAAAACTAGGGTTTACTATAAATTACAGAAGCGTAATGACTTAATGACAAAACTCTTAATACGATAAAGTTGAGAAATGAAACGAAGTTTTTATTTCCAATACTCAAATCGCTATCTTCCGCCGCACCTGACAGTTGTTGTTGTACGGTAATTTTTCGGATGTTGTTCAGTTGTTTTAATAGGTTTTTGTTCTGTTGTTGTTCAGATGTTGGTTAGTTGTGGTTCAGATGTTATTCCGATGTTGTTCAGTTGTTGTTCAGTTGTTGTACAGATGTTGTTCAGTTGTTGTTTCGATGTTGTTCAGATGTTGTTCAGTTGTTGTTCAGATGTTGTTTAGTTGTTCAGATGTTGTTCAGTTGTTTAGTTAAGTTATTGTTAAGACTCCACATCTAAACAACTGCTAAAGTATAGATTTTTAAAAATTCATATCAAGCCATATTACGTTCTCGTATTGAATTTGTCCTTGTATCGGGCCTTGCAATCGCCGGTGCGTACGTTTAGAAAAGTGTTTTTGAGTTTTTTTGGAGAGTGTATATAAAATAGTGTATGCAACTGCTATAATTAGGCATTAGAATGCTCGTGTCAAACTATTATCACACTCGGCTGCGCCTCGTGTGATAAACAGACACTCGCATTCTAATGACCCCCATTATACGACAGTTGCATAAACTACTATTAAACTGTACCAAACCCGTCAAGGTAAAAAGCATTGTAATAAGAAAATAGTAACCAGCAGGTAAAACTGCTGGAATGACTGCTAGTTATATAATATCGGCAATGAAATTAATTCGATCATTTATTGACGTTATGATCCGTCATTGTAAAAATATAATTAATAACCCACTTTTCTTCCTTTATAACAATTTGTATAGTGCTGATAGAAAACCGGCTCGGACGGGATAAAAATTGAAACTGCCTCGGGTAGTATTTGGGTGATGATATTCTAATCCGGCATTACATGGCATTACATTAATTTATAATTAATTTTCTCCACAGTTCTCGCCAATCATAGACTTCTACCCGACGGACTTCAAGATCGACCTGAACGGCAAAAAGTTCGCGTGGCAGGGCGTCGCTCTCCTGCCCTTCGTCGATGAGACACGCCTATTCAAGGCACTGGAGCCCTATTATGAGGAACTAACTGTTGCTGAGAGTAAGTATATACAAGCTGTTACAAAATTACGCAAAAATAATAATATTCTTTATTTTCATCAGTCGATGAAATAATAATAGCACTAGTCTAGGTCAATACTACACTTCCATTCCAACGAATTTCAAGTTGGCATACATTTCTGGTTATCTTCAGTTCATTAAAATGAATTGATTCATTTTGGGGTGGTTTGGGATCTACCTCCTAGCGGTGGAGCCCGGGCAACGGCAACACAGGCTTGCCTGTGGATAAGTCCGGCTGAACGATCCCACGTGCGCGGTGGAAGGCTCCGTAAGGGGCCGCCTGGCTCGCGACCACCATCCCACCGAAGTCTGGCGCCAAGTAGCCACCTGCGTTCCGTCAGTGTGTGGGAGTGCCAGTGCCTTAACAGGCTTCTTCTGGGTGAGCTCGCTCCATCTTAGACTCTTTCTCTGTCCTATGACCTAGACTAGAGTCAAGAGCAAACCCATCATTAATAAAAAAAAAAAAAAAAAAATACACCCATGAAATAACAAGCAATGTATATCGAATCTTGCTGCGCCGCGTTGGCAACTTCAATTGAACTTTAAACTGTCACAATAGTGCTTTGATGCAACGATAGTTTTTATGAGTAATTTCATATAAAAATATAATTTACATAATTTTCAAAATCGACATTGGGATTTAATTTTTTGGTCAATAGCCTCTTTACAAGGGTCCCTTTTACACCCTCTCGGCTTTACTTGTTATTCTGTAACACGCGGTATATATGGTGTAAAAAAAATATACTGCTAATATTTTAAGAGGTGAACCAGTTCGTGAGATTTCCTCTCCAATTTCCTCAAGAAACATAAGTCGAAATATGAAAAAAAAAATTTGATCCTCCCATACTAAGTGTGTTAGCCGGCCGGGTTAATTTGTATAGGAGGCCCAATTTTTTTTTCATGTTTTGAGCTATGTTCCTTGGGGAGAGTTAATCGTTAATAAGTGATAATAATATCCTACATTAAATAAACTAAAGTACCTAAATAAAAAAAATACATACATACACACACACACACATATCACGCCTATAATCCCAAAAAAATACAATTTCAAAATATTACACTACGGACTCACAACTTTTTTAATGAAAAGCGATATAGTCTTAAGGATTTTCTACTTTGCGTACCAAGTTTTAAAACACTTCCCGTGTAAGGTATAACATTTTTGAAAACTTGCAAAATTTTCAATCGCGGTCAGGATTTGAACCCGCGACTTTCGCCATTACTCGCCTCTTCCACCTGGGCCACCGTAGCTCGTTCCTTGCCCGCCAATTTTGCGGCTCCATCTACCGGGTTAGTTAAGCAAATAATAAAAAACCAGCGACTAATTAATTCTTTACAGATTTTTCTACTTTTTTTTTTTTTTTTTTTATCATTGATGGGTTTGCTCTTGACTCTAGTCTAGGTCTTAGGACAGAGACAGAGTCTAAGATGGAGCGAGCTCACCCACCCTACTTTATTTATTATTTATTTGCTAAATGACAACTTATTTTCGGATAATTTTTCTAGAGAAACGCAACATCCGCGGAAACGACCGTCTCTACGTGTCCCCCGGCAACACGAGTTACGAGTTCCTGCTCGGGCTGTATGAGGCGGGCAGCGACCTGCGGGCGCTTGTGGAGCGAGACCAGCGGTACCCCTTCCGCGCGGAGGGGGTCAAAGGGGACGTGTTTCTGTGCGCTGACAACGTCATTCAGGGGGGGTGAGTGTACTCATACATACATACAAAAATATACGTACATAAATGACGCAGACACAAAACAGGCTACATAAAAATGACGCATGCATCTCTTAAGTTGTAGACAGAGCGCAAACAGCCGCGAAACACGGATATTAACACCACGCGTGACAAAAGTTTGAGGGTTAATCAGATAACTGTGTATCAATATAGTGACAGGTTGTCAGCCCATAGCCTTAAATTGCAATTCACATCTAAATCTCGAGTCCCTTAGTCGCCTTTTACGATTCGCTCTGCCTACCCCTTACAACGTCATTCAGGGGGGGTGAGTGTACTCATACATGCGTCACGGCAACACGAGTTACGAGTTCCTGCTCGGGCTGTATGAGGCGGGCAGCGACCTGCGGGCGCTTGTGGAGCGAGACCAGCGGTACCCCTTCCGCGCGGAGGGGGTCAGAGGGGACGTGTTGCTGTGCGCTGACAACGTCATTCAGGGGGGGTGAGTGTACTCCTACATGCGTCACGGCAACACGAGTTACGAGTTCCTGCTCGGGCTGTATGAGGCGGGCAGCGACCTGCGGGCGCTTGTGGAGCGAGACCAGCGGTACCCCTTCCGCGCGGAGGGGGTCAGAGGGGACGTGTTGCTGTGCGCTGACAACGTCATTCAGGGGGGGTGAGTGTACTCCTACATGCGTCACGGCAACACGAGTTACGAGTTCCTGCTCGGGCTGTATGAGGCGGGCAGCGACCTGCGGGCGCTTGTGGAGCGAGACCAGCGGTACCCCTTCCGCGCGGAGGGGGTCAGAGGGGACGTGTTGCTGTGCGCTGACAACGTCATTCAGGGGGGGTGAGTGTACTCCTACATGCGTCACGGCAACACGAGTTACGAGTTCCTGCTCGGGCTGTATGAGGCGGGCAGCGACCTGCGGGCGCTTGTGGAGCGAGACCAGCGGTACCCCTTCCGCGCGGAGGGGGTCAGAGGGGACGTGTTGCTGTGCGCTGACAACGTCATTCAGGGGGGGTGAGTGTACTCCTACATGCGTCACGGCAACACGAGTTACGAGTTCCTGCTCGGGCTGTATGAGGCGGGCAGCGACCTGCGGGCGCTTGTGGAGCGAGACCAGCGGTACCCCTTCCGCGCGGAGGGGGTCAGAGGGGACGTGTTGCTGTGCGCTGACAACGTCATTCAGGGGGGGTGAGTGTACTCCTACATGCGTCACGGCAACACGAGTTACGAGTTCCTGCTCGGGCTGTATGAGGCGGGCAGCGACCTGCGGGCGCTTGTGGAGCGAGACCAGCGGTACCCCTTCCGCGCGGAGGGGGTCAGAGGGGACGTGTTGCTGTGCGCTGACAACGTCATTCAGGGGGGGTGAGTGTACTCCTACATGCGTCACGGCAACACGAGTTACGAGTTCCTGCTCGGGCTGTATGAGGCGGGCAGCGACCTGCGGGCGCTTGTGGAGCGAGACCAGCGGTACCCCTTCCGCGCGGAGGGGGTCAGAGGGGACGTGTTGCTGTGCGCTGACAACGTCATTCAGGGGGGGTGAGTGTACTCCTACATGCGTCACGGCAACACGAGTTACGAGTTCCTGCTCGGGCTGTATGAGGCGGGCAGCGACCTGCGGGCGCTTGTGGAGCGAGACCAGCGGTACCCCTTCCGCGCGGAGGGGGTCAGAGGGGACGTGTTGCTGTGCGCTGACAACGTCATTCAGGGGGGGTGAGTGTACTCATACATGCGTCACGGCAACACGAGTTACGAGTTCCTGCTCGGGCTGTATGAGGCGGGCAGCGACCTGCGGGCGCTTGTGGAGCGAGACCAGCGGTACCCCTTCCGCGCGGAGGGGGTCAGAGGGGACGTGTTGCTGTGCGCTGACAACGTCATTCAGGGGGGGTGAGTGTACTCCTACATGCGTCACGGCAACACGAGTTACGAGTTCCTGCTCGGGCTGTATGAGGCGGGCAGCGACCTGCGGGCGCTTGTGGAGCGAGACCAGCGGTACCCCTTCCGCGCGGAGGGGGTCAGAGGGGACGTGTTGCTGTGCGCTGACAACGTCATTCAGGGGGGGTGAGTGTACTCATACATGCGTCACGGCAACACGAGTTACGAGTTCCTGCTCGGGCTGTATGAGGCGGGCAGCGACCTGCGGGCGCTTGTGGAGCGAGACCAGCGGTACCCCTTCCGCGCGGAGGGGGTCAGAGGGGACGTGTTGCTGTGCGCTGACAACGTCATTCAGGGGGGGTGAGTGTACTCATACATAAATAAAAATACATACAATGACGCATGTATCCCTTACAATACAATACTTAATATACTTTATTGCACAAGATAATCATATAAAAAACAAAATATGAAATAATATTAAAATTGTACAATTGGCGGCCTTATTACTCAGGTAGTAATATCTTCCAGGCAACCAGGTAGTAAGGAGTGAGCTTTATTAAAGTAGTTGAGGGATAGTGCAACAAATATATAAATTACATATATAAGGTGTAAAAAAAATAGCTAAGAATTGGCCCTCCCATACAAATAATCCCGGCCGGGTAACACACTAAGTATGGGAGGGTCAAATTATTTTTTCATATTTCGACCTATGTTCCTTGGGGAAAGTTGTTCAGTTTCACGTACTGGTTCACCCCTTAAAATATTCTTAGCTAATTTTTTTACACCATGTATATTACTTACATCAAAATATAGTAAGTATATTGCAATATTAATGTAAACAAATAGTATATAAACATAATTAGAGGGGACGTGTTGCTGTGCGCTGACAACGTCATTCAGGGGGGGTGAGTGTACTCATACATAAAAAAAACATACAGAAATGACGCATGCATCTCTTACGTAATAGGCAGAGCGCAAACAGCCGCGAAACACGGATATTAACACCACGCGTGACAAAAGTTTGAGGGACAATCAATTTAGGCGATGGGCTGTCACTATGGTGATACACAGTTATCTGATTGACCCCTGACAACCTATCACTATGGTGATACACAATTTTCTGAATGACCCTCAAATGTTTGTCACGATCAGCTGACTGCAATTACTATGGGAAGTCCAAAACATTTTTGACGTCAAAAATGTTCACACGGGAAGTTGTTCAGTTTCATGGTCTAAATCCACCCTATATGTATTCAGAGATCTGTCCCTTACACCCCGCATATTACTTTTTTTTTTTTTTTTTTTTTTTTTATTGGGATTACCAAACAGTTATACAATAAAATCTTACTAAACATGTTCATCAACTTAAAAATAATTGTATAACCCGCACCGGTAACCACAAATTAATAAATGTTTTTAATCTCAAGTTGGTAGTTACACAATTTCAAAAGGTAGTTAAGTTTACAACATAAATATAATATAATAATCTAATTATTAGTCCCAGACTGGGACTAAAAGAAGTGACTGAGCATAGGTGATAATAATAATGTCACACGATCAAGCCAGATATGGCCGTAACTTGTTTCTTAAAACTACCTACGCGCACGGCCATGATATCTATTTCATTAAAATGTTGATTATAACAGTTCACCATGCGGCACAAAGGAGATCGCTTTCCAGCATTAGTGCGACAAGGCGCAGTGACGAACAAACGGTGTTGATTGCGACAATGTGTTCTATGTGGTATCCTATAGCAAAGATAATTATGTAAGGACATACAATCATACTTACCATGACAGATATCATAAAGCAGCATTGTTTGTAAGAAGAAGCGTCTAGACTTTAGGGTCATCATGCTGTATTTATCTAAGAGGAGCTCATATGACAAGCGACTGTTAACACATTTAAAGTACATACAGCGTAAGAATTTTTTCTGTACTGATTCAAGTGCATCCACATATTTATTGTAAAATGGGTTCCACACGGCCACCGCATACTCCAGTTGCGAACGAATTAAACTTTTGTAGATGTAAAGGTAGGTGGAGGGTCTTGTGAATTTAGAGCATGATCTCATGACAAAATTACTTGTAAGCGAAATGATAATTTTCATAGTAAGGTTCACCGTTTGGCGGGCAAGGAACGAGCTGCGGTAGCCCAGATGAAAGAGGCGTCGTCACTTGTATCGACGAAAGTCGCAGGTTTAAATCCTGCCCGCGCTTGAAAATAGTATTAAGAAGAGTCATGTATTTCTCATAGGTTAAGTGAATTATATTCTTTTTATGAAAATTATATGTCTTAAACCGTAGATATAATACATCTTTTGTTTGTCCACAGACAACTAGCGTCCCCCGTGATCGGTTTGACCCCAGTGCTGGGCAACCGGGTGGTCTGTGTGAGGTTCATTGACCCGCAGTACCCTGAAGACTTCATCTTCCCCGCAAGGCGCTTGAAGAACGCTGTTGAGGCTCCCAGAGTGCTCAAACCTGGAGACTTGTCTCACCAGGAGAACAGGAATTGGAGGCCTCAGATTGGTAAGTGAAACCGTGCTCTCTGTAGCACTGACAGTGGTGTGCGTGAGGTTCATTGACCTGCAAGACCTGCTTTATGCATTGTGCCTCAAGATAATTAAAAAGAAACACATTATATTGCAGTTAAGAATGATATACGATATGATTACTTGATTCAGATCCCATATTACATTGTCGCAATGAATATTCAGAGCTATATTAAGTTTTCGTATTGAATTTTCACTTCCAATATCAAAGCGTGGATGGACTTTGCAATCGCCGGTGCGGAGGTTTGAAAAAGTGAACATACTTGATTTTTCAGAGATTTTTCGTAGAGTGAAGTATATGCAACTGCATATAATTAGTTATCATATGACAGTATGCCGTGTGATGCTGGCTTACAATAGTATCACCCGATTTCTTTCCCGTGGGAATCATAAGAGGCGATTAAGGGATTCGAGGGTGTGTATTGCAATGGGCTGGCACGGAGATTCACAAATTTCCGAATGACCCTCAAACGTCTGTCAGCCGTTTACGCTCTGCCTACCCCGCAAGGGATTAAACGCTTGATATTAAAGTTCTTTATTCAATGTAGGATAGTACCTCTATTATCACTTATTGACGTCATGATCCGTCATTGTAAATAAAGGAAATTTGTATAACACAATTTTCTTTCATTTATAACAATTTTGTAATGTCCCAATAAAAAACCGGCTCGGGTGGACTAAAAAATGAAAATAAAGGCACTGCCTCGGGGCTGGCCAGGTTAATCACACGGCATGTAACTTTACGCCACCACCATCTGAAAACGACATTTGTTTTAAATTGAATTCCAGATTTTCAAAGCGTGTTTTTAACATGTGTGTGTGTGTGTAAAAGTTGCATAAAAAAACTTTGTTTTTAACAGGTATGGTGCGATCGAACACGGTGGCGAGTTTGGAAATGGCCGGGCATCGAATGTTGGGCCACCACCTGCCGAGGGACCGCTCCTACGGGAATGTGCCGCCACCGCAACACCAATACGGGCAACACAGTAAGTACATGTACACAGTTGACGGCTGATGTGGCGCAGTGGTAGTGCGACTGCCTGCGACGCAAAGGTTCCGGGTTCGATTCTCGGTGGGACACTCACAAAATTGATAATTATCACTTTGTGAATTTGTTCCCGGTCTGGTTAGGACATTGCAGGGTGAGCCACCTGATTGTCCGTAAAAGAAATGGTTCCATACTTCGGAGGGCACGTTAAGCCGTCGGTCCCGGTTGCTGTCTATGATTACTTAGACGGCGGTCGTTACACAACCATGTCAGAGGCCTACTACTAGTAGTAGGCGGTTGAAAAACTCTGACACCAGGGTTCATCGGGTCGTTGGACGACTCGGTATATCACACGAAAAGAGAGAGTAAGTACATACATTAACACCCACAACAGTCCACTGCTGGACATAGACCGATCCTTATTTGAGGGTATTGCCATACTCACCACGCTTGGCAAGCACAGTGCAAGATATTATTTACACTTTATTTAGATTGCCCTGAAATACTGGAACGAATAGTATTTAATTGCCGTGTGATGCCGGCTTAGAATAGCATCACCCCATTTCATTCCGTGGGAGTCGTAAGAGGCGACTGAGAGACTTGAGGGTGTGTATTGCAATTTTAGGCGATGCGCTGACAACCTGTCACTGTGGCGATACACAGTTTTCCGAATAACCCTCGATTATTTGTCAGACGTGGCATAAATGGCCGTTTTTGCGGCCGTTTACGCTCTGCCTACCCCGCATGGGGTTATAGGCGTGATAGTGTATGTGTGTGTATGTATGTATGTGTATTTAATATCCCCCTACGTCGTACAAGACACACTAAAGTATTCCGGGTTCCATTCCACGCCAGTAATTATGGTCAAAATGCTGTTTTCACAAGACTAGCAAGAAGTTATAACTCTGAGTTTGATGAGATTGATCCATTTCTTCTAAGTAAATCCTTGTTTAAGGACAGCGTCAAGTTAAGAATACTCGAAGTTGTGGCAACTTAATATAATTATTATAAAACCAAAAACATCCTTAAGAATTGTAAAATGTTACGTGAAGGTACGGACGTACCTGGCACAGCAAACACACACACACACACACTGATGCACGATGTATGCGCACATGTACGAGTGTTTTCATATTTAAGATTATTTGATTTAAGTTTTTCTTTTTCAATTTCTAAGCTATATTTTACTGCTCCGAGTATCATAGATACTACTTTTATTTGTGGACTGCTGTTATTGGCCTTACAAAATGTATAAGCAATATGTTAAGTTAATAGTTCTTAAGGCTGTTGTAGTCCCAAATTAACTAAAACAGAAATAAAAACACAGGGAATGCTGCTGCCCATTCCCTGGTTGAATTTATTCCTCAGTCGCTTTATACTACACTCACAGTAATAAAATATTACCGTAATATACCGTTTAATAAAACATGATTAAGGTGGACGTACCGGTTGTAACCCAGGCTCCAATCATCGGCCAGTTTATTTGAAATAATTATATAAATACTTTTTGACAATATTTTAAGATATTTAAAGATTCAAAATGTCTTTTTTCAATGTAGGATATTACTTTATTATCAATTTTATATTGACTTCAAAATCCGTCATGGTAAAAAATGCGATTATAATACTTCTGTATTATCGTAAAAGGAAACCTTGTTAGGCGAATAAAATAATAAAAGCACTGCTACGGTGCTGGCCAGAATAACAACACGGCATGTAACTTTACGTCACCTGTAGTAAACGACATTTGTTTCAAATTCTAGTCAAGATTTTCATAAGGTGTTGTTTAAATTCGTATAATCAATTGCACCCATCACACGGCACCTAAGCCGGCATCACACGGCACAAAAATGTATGTTTTACGAAAACAAATTAAGTGCAACAAAAAAGATCATATCCTGCGATAACGCGAACCTAAACACTGTCCATTATCCGACTAAACGCCATTAAGTCTAAGAAAACAAAATTACGGCCGGTCCCGCCCGTGAATGGAATTCCATTATTCCAAATACGAAATTCAAATTGGCCTATCGTCGCAGGCATTGGCGTGTAATAGCGCGCGAAAGCAAACAGGAAGCGAGCGGGGAAGCCATTGTCCGCGGCAGTGTCGCCAACTAGGAAAATAATAATTACACGAGGGTTGCCAACACAATGGGGCGATTTTTTTCTAAATAACGGGTCGATCGACTCAAGTGCTTCCTATTATCCGGCGGGAGAGGATTTGTCGGGAGATTTTTTAGGGTTCTGTATTCAAGGGGTGAAAACGGGAGCCTATTGCTGAGACGCAGTCTGTTTGTCACCGGGCTTTTTCTCATGTAGTGATAGATAGAAAGATAAAATTTTCACATACAATACATTTCTATTGCCGCTGTAACATTAAATACTGAAAATTATAATAACTTAAGTATTTAAGGGGACTCTTTATTGATAATGGCAACTGCTTCACAGATTATAATACATACATACATACATAAATCACGCCTATATCCCTTACGGGGTAGGCAGAGCGTGAACGGCCGTAAAACGGATATTAACACCATGTCTGGCAAAAGTTTGAGGTTCAATCGGAAATTTGTGTATCACTATAGAGACAGGTTGTCAGCCCATCGCCTAAAATTGCAAAACACATTTAACTCTCGAGTCCCTTAGTTGCCTCTTACGACACCTATGAGTATGCTATTCTAAGCCGGCATCGCACTTCAACACAGATTATAAAGTTTATTTTAATAATAAATAATATAGCTATACCGTGTGGTGCGAGATTAGAATAGCATCACCCCAATTCTACTCGTAGTTGTCGTAAAAAGCGAACAAGGAATAACCATCCAGGGAATAGGCAGCAGCGTTCCCTATGAATGCACTGCGCTCGCCAATCCGCCTGGCAAGCGTGGTGAGTATGGCAATACCCCCAGTAGGGGGAGGCCTATGTCCAACATTGGACTGTTGTGGCTGTTAAATAAACTAACTAACTACGCTGGCTCAGTGACCTGAAATGGATCTTGGTCACTGAAACGAGCTTGTGGCTGTTAATGTTATGTTTTTAGATAAATGATAAATAAAATGATAAATGATAACTTTATTTGCTTAGACTAGGGTACAGTACATAGATGTTAAAATAATTTTAGATTCTCCTAATTAGCCATGTCAAATAATTACAGCATGCAAATATTTTATATAAAATCTTCGAAGTCAGTTTTTGTAATCTAAGTATTCTTTGACGGAGTAGAAACACTGCGTACTACTGAACCCTAGCCCTACTAGCCCTACTAAACCCTTCGTGCACGAGGTCGACTCACCCTTAACCGTTTTTTTATTCTTACTTTTTTATCGATTTCGTTGAGCTTTTGACCAGGTGTCTTAATTCGAGTTTGAGTAACTTTTTACGGTAATCCGATGAAGATAACTCTCGGTAGGATTATTATAAAGCTTCAGGAAGTACTCTTACAAAACTTTTAGTAGATTTGCGCTATGTAAACAGTCGAAAGAAAAAAAATGCCACGTATAAAGTTTGAATAGAGGCGGTGAGGTAAGCTTTTAGTCATATATATATCACGCCTATGTCCCATGGGGTGTAGGCAGAGCGTAAACGGCCGTAAGAAACGATCATATACCCCAAATCTGACCATTTGAGGTTCATTCAGAAAGTTGTGTATCGCAATAGAGACAGGCTGTCAGCCCATCAGTCAGTCCAAATTAGCGAGCTATGAATGAGCCGCAGTAGCCCAGGTGGAAGATTCGTCGCCGTCACTGGTGATGGCGAAATCGCTGGTTCAAATTCTGCACCGGTAGAAAATTTTACAAGTTTTCTAAAATTATAAACCCAACACACGGGAAGTGTTTTAAAAATTTGGTATTCAATATGCAGGTCAACCTACTCTTGCTTCGGCTAGAAAATTTACCGTAAAGGACTAATTTATAGAACTAAACACAAGATTTCATATATACATATATCACGCCTTTATCCTTTACGGGGTAGACAGAGCGCTCACGGCCGTTACAATACGGTTGCTATCGCCATGTCGGACAAACATTTGAGGGCCGATTCAGAAAAATCGTGAATCACCAGAGTGATAGGTTTTCAGCCTTTAAAATTGTAATACATTTGTAACCCTCGTCTCCCTGAGTCGCCTCTTACGATACCCGCAGGAAGAAATGGTGTGAAGCAATTTTAAGAGAATTTGTCTGCTAGAAAATTAACCAAAAAGAAGTAACTCATTCTAATAATGGCGGGTGACAGGAATAATGCCAATAGGAAGAATGGACGGTTCCAAGTGTCGGGCAAAGGGTAGCTACCCCGCCTGGCCGGGTGTTGTGGCCAGGGGACCGACTGGTCCGCCTGGATAGAATTGGAAGCTGTATATATATAGTGCGCGGTGAAACATTTCGATACCGCGTTTCAGGCTCTTTGTTTCTCTGCCAATCTGTCACGTGGCGCCATCTTGCAGGTATGTTGGAACTTCTGTTGCGTCTTGTTTGCTAGTGAACCACTTGAGTGACCTTCTTGTAGTAAGTAGTTCCCAGAGGTCGATACATACTAAACCGCTGCGAAATCCGTTAGTAAAACTAGGTTTATGAAAAAAAATACTTAACCTAAAAGATTTCAATATAAAATAATCACCAGTCATGCCTACACGTCAAGACGTCACCCCAAACCAACGCTGTTTGTAAAATATCTTTAATTCCTATTAACTTTGCATTCGAGTCAATCAAATCCAAATTAACAGACTCCCACCGTTTTCGCATCCTTATCACGAAGAAATAAGGTTCAAATTGACTGCTATTTTGCGTATAAAGTCCCCCTACAATGTGCCACGCGTCCTATTCCTACGCCCCCGAACTACAGGCTTTTTTAATTGAATACGCCTGTTTGATTTGGCGATTGACGTGTGCATAAACACAGATTTTTCAGTCGCAGTCAAATTGGGTTTCCCATAAGATAATTGGGAATGTTTTTTTATGTGTTTTTAGATGTAGAAGGAACTATTTATTATACCAAACTCAAATAACGTTGCTTTTCGTATAAGCTATTTCTCTTCTTTCTTATCTTCATGTGGGACACCGAGTCGTCCAACGACACGATGAACCCTGGTGTCAAGAGTTGTTTCAACCGCCTACTACTAGTAATAGGCCTCTGATAAAGTTGTGTAACGCCCGCCGTCTAAGTTATCAATCATCATAGCCAGCAATCGGGATCGACGGTGTAACGTGTCCTGCGAAGCACGGAACCATCTTACTTTTCGGACAATCAGGTGGTTCAGCCTAATAATACGAGCGAGATTCGAATCCACGACTTTCAGTAATACTATCTATCTACCGTGCCGAAGCGCTAACCATTGATAAAACAACGTCCTAAACTTACTGCAATCTGTATATTATACATACATACATCACGCCTATAATCCCTTGCGAGGTAGGCAGAGCGTAAATGGCTGCAAACACGGACATTTACGCCACATCCGACAAACATTTGAGGGTCATCGGAAAACTGAGTATCGCCATAGTGACAGGTTGTCGCCCAGCGCCTAAATTTGCAATCAACACCCTCGAGTCCCTTAGTCGCCGCCTCTTGCGACTCCCAAGGGAAAAAAAGCTCTAAATTCTTCTTATTTTTTGGCTAAAGGAAATGCCAAAAACAGCTAAGAACTAGCTATGGATTTGTAGAACCATCCTGCATACTACTGACGAAAATATAACCCCGCTAGCGGCCTGCCCAGCGGTTTTACCCGCTGCTAACCCTTTTCCCGCGGGAATAAGATATTCTAATATAGCCTATGTTCATCAGGGATGATGTAGGATTATAATGTTAAAATAGTTTTTAAAATCGGTCCAGTAGTTTCGTAGCATATTCAATGCAAACGAACAAAAAATTTTCCTGTTTATAATATTAGTGTAGATACGCCCGTCATATCTTGCCTAAAAAACCTAAAAAAATACACCCCCGAAGCAGCAAAAACGGGGAAAAGCATAATAACCTGACGGGCTGGGACGCGGCACAATTAAAGCGTGCGTGCTCAAGAGGGCAACGGGCAGAGCCAGCCAGCAGCCACCCCCCGGCCGGATGCCGCGAATATCAGCCGGGGAGAACTTCGAGTCAGGAAATCACCAAGTAACTACCTGACTGCCTACTGACGGCCGATGTGGTGCAGTGGTAGTGCGACTGCCTGCGACGCAAAGGTTCCAAGTTCGATTCTTGGTGCGACACTCTTGTCACTTTGTGAATTTGTTCCCGGTTTCCTAGTTAGGACATTGCAGGGTGAACCACCTGATTGTCTGAAAAGATATGGTCCCGGTTGCTGTCTATGTTTACTTGGACAGCGGTCGTTACATAACATGTCAGAAGCCTACTATTAGTAGTAGGCGGTTGAAAAACTCTGACACCAGGGTTCATTGTGTCGTTGGACGACAGATTAGAGTCAGGAAATCATCAAGTAAATAGCCTTCTGTCATTTTGAATCAAAATGTTTTATAAATTAACAACAAAAGAAAAAATCATGGTGGTTAGATAAAGGGCTGGTGCGGAAAGGAACGGGAAACTACCACATCTATACATACATACATACATCACGCCTATATCCCTTGCAGGGTAGGCAGAGCGTAAACATTCGTAAAAAAACGGTCATTTACGCCGCGTCTGACGAACATTTGAGGGTCATTCGGAAAATTGTGTATCGCCATAGTGACAGGTTGTCAGCCCATCGCCAAAATTGCAATACACACCCTCGAGTCCCTTTGTCGCCTCTTACGACTCCCACGGGAAAGAAATGGGGTGATGCTATTGGCGTCACACGGCACTCGCATCTATCTTCCCAAGAAACCATGGAAAGTGAAAAACAAAAAAAAGATTAATGAGGGTTGTTCAAGATGTACTTCTTGGTAATTATAGTTTAAGTTGGGTCATTCGTAATAGATGACTTCGATTGTTGATAAATATGACACTCAAATTAATTTAGTTATACATTCGTAACAATAATGTTACACCAAAACCTTTTATTTATGAATGCCATACATAGTCCCAGGCTGTGCGCCAATGAGATAAATTAAAATTATGACAGAATATGGGATTACATACATACCTACATATATCACGCCTTAAATACCTTCCGGGGTAGGCAGAGCATAAACGGCCATAAAAACGGTCATTTACGCCACGTCTGACAAAACATTTGAGGGCCATTCGGGAAATTGTGTTTTGCCATAGTGACAGGTTGTCAGCCCATCGCTTAAAATTGCAATACACACCCTCGAGTTCCTTAGTCGCTTCTGACGACACCCATGGGAAAGAAATGGGGTGATGCTATTGTACGCCGGCATCACACAGAATAGGATACGGGAGAATATGGGATTCGTTGATAATTAAAGCTAGGTGCAAGTGCTCAAGTGCTAGCATGGACCTAGCTGGTAGACAACGCCCCCAGGGTCGACTAAAAAGGAAGAAAGAGAACGAAATAAAGATTGACCAGCGTAACTCGCTACTGTACTTCTCGCAGTGTAAGTTACTCTTTTTAGTTAGTCCAAACACTTCGCGTTGATAGCAAGTAAAGTTATCATTAAATAGGTAGTTAGCATTAGAATCATCAAAATCTCCCGTTATAAGCGCCCTCATCCGTATCCTCATCCATCCGAGCGCCGTCGCTCCCGGTTGCTGTCTATGATTACTTAGACGGCGGTTGTTATACAACCATGTCAGAGGCCTACTAGTGGTAGTAGGCGGTTGAAAAACTCTGATACCAGGGTTCATCGGGTCGTTGGACGACTCGGTGTCCCATACGAAAAGAGAGAGAGCGCCCTTATCACTTAGAAAGTTAACTCGATGAAGACGTAATTTATCAAAAATCTGCTTATGCCAGTTTTGCAGAATTTTGTATTAATGATTGTCGTGTCGCTGTAAATCCTTGCTAGTCCCAGGTCGGGCGCCATTTTGTCACATTTTTATTCCGATAGATCAACTCCAAACACTGGAAGTGACAGCGTTCATAATTAAAGCTAGGTGCGTGATCAAGTGCCGATCTAGGACGGCTGACGGAATTCGCCCTTAACTGTACCTTAGTCAGACAGTAAAACAAAAATCCTTCAAATATTACAAATGTTGTAGAGAGAAGGTATAGCAATACCCCCTAATAGGGGAAGATCTATGTCCAGCTGTGGAGTCATTAAGCTGTTTATGTATGTCAAACATCCAACCCCTTGCACCGGAGAGTACAAAAAACAAAGAACTTGAAATATAAAACTGAAATCGCAGTTGGTCCCAAGTCGGGCGCCATTTAGTAACGTCTATTCCAATAGAACAACGACGGCGTTCGTAATTAGAACTAGGTGCGCGTGCTCAAGTGTCGGTCCAGGACGGCTGACGGAAGCCGCCCTTAACTGTACCATAGCCAGACAATAAAAAAATACAAAAATCCGTTAAAACTGACGAAATTCGTAGAGAGTATCGCAATACCCTTTAATAGGGGAATGCCCTTGTCCAGCAGCGGACTGTAATTGTATGTATCTATGTTAATGTCAAAAATCCAACCCAAATGCACCGCAGAATATAAATATTCGAATTTGAAATATTAAACACTTCACAGTTCAAATCACAGTCCCAAGTCGGGCGCCAGTTCTATTCCAATAGACCAACAGGAGCTGACGGCGTTCGTAATTAGAACTAGTTGCGCGTGCTCAAGTGTCGGTCCAGGACGGCTGACGGAAGCCGCCCTTAACTGTACCTTGGCGGAGGGCGAGAGGGCACCACCGCAACCCTTCACCGAGGGTTAGGACGGAAACCGCTGAGGATCTGAGATGTCCCAATGTCAAACAAATCATTCATGTGTGAACATAAGTTATTCGACTATGTATTAAAAACTGTTTAAATCTGTCGATTTTATCCACATCAAATCAAAAATCACCATCAAAAATTGTATATACGAGTAAGGTGTTAAAAAAATAACTGCAAATATTATATGGGGTGAACTAACCTGACTTTATGATGATGATGATGAACTAACCTGACTCTAAACCAATGTGACGAAAATCTAATTTAATCTAAACAGCGCTAATTTAAGGTGACTTAATATATATTTTTTTCCCGAATTGAGGCGAAATTACTTGTAATTTTAACTCACTATTTCTCGACGTATTTGTTAGTCAACCTTCCTCTTATCTTTGATAGTCTCAAGTTCGGAAATGCCTGCCCAATATTTGGCACGGACCCCTAAAACCGCAGCCTCTATGCTTTGTAAGCGACATTTTTTGGCAAAGGAACATGCCCTTTCGGCGTATTAATGCGGACAAGGCGAGACATCGCCACTCGACAGCTTTTTGTATCAGAGCAAGAAAGATTAGTCAGAGGGAAGCTGGCGTACCACTCGTTGAAGCCTTGAGAACTTGTCGCCATCACACTTGGCGCGCGTTAAAATACAGTGTCTTTTTTAGAGCTGGCTGACAATAGCATCACCCGTGGGTATCTTAAAAAGCAACTAAAGGAAGCACAGCAGCGTTCTCTGAGGATAAAACACCTTCCACTAGGCCAGAGGCCTATGTCCAGCAGTGGACTGTTCTGGTTGTTGTAGTGGTTAGAGTATACAGGCTGTAAGGGACGGTGTACTGAGAACTTTGCAGGCATGATCAGACTATGAAACTGAACAACTATGGAGCCAATGTTGGGATACGATATTTTTTTGTTTCTATATAGTCAGTCATTTGATCGAGAATTTTGTACGGGAAGTTCGATTTTTTTTCTCGTTTACCAACATATCCTCCATAGAAAAAGTTGTCCTGTATTATGGTCTGATCATGTCTGCAAAGGTGTACTATCCGGTCCCTTACACCCCGTATCACAATACAAAATCCAAGTCTTATTGGAAAGAGTTTTTCTCATGACTTCGCAGTTCCCTCTGATACATTTTCTTGCACTCAGTTCGCCACTTGACGGCTTTTTATATCGTTTTCAGTTTTTTGAAGACACGTCTTCGGAACAAGCTCTTTCACAAAGCAAGTATTCTTCGGATACATCGGGCTTAGATGTCAGATTGAAATACTTGAAAATAAGATGCTTTGAATCATTATTGAACTTTTTCTGTGGTTTTTGTCTGCGTACTATATGAATAAACGTAAATAACATTAACAGCCACAACAGTCCACTGCTGGACATGGGCCTCCCCCTATTGGAGGGTATTGTCATACCCACTACGCTTGGCAGGCGAAGTGGCGAGCGCCGTGAAAGACGTTGCATTCACCGGGATTAATTTATAACTTAGTCAGTTTTTACTACACCCACAAATAGTATTGGGGTGAAGCAGTTCTAAGCCGGCATCACACGGTTCTTTATTGCTCATTTTTAATGCACAACAGAGATGAGGGTTTCCCTTTAAAAAAAAAAATACAAAAAGCATGCGAGAAGGAAGATTGATACAACCTAAAGCAAATAATTATTACGGAGAAAGGGTGAGTGAATATGTGGTCCCTAAAATTTTTAATAAAATAGATGTGTTGAGAACTGGTCCTAAGGTCGGAATAAGTAAATGTGATAAAACGTAAGCTGAAGGATTCCCTTCTACTTAATGTTTAAGGCTGCTGAAGTAGGTATAACACATTTCCTTTCACTTTTAAGTGGATAGATATATTTTATTACTTTTCTTTTAGATTAATTTCGATTTATTAGTACTAACTGTATTATGATAAGTCTATTTAAGCATGCTTTGGTAGGTATGTATAAATTGTAACCGAGCGATACTCGCCATCAAACTTTTTAGTTTGGCGAGAAGTTTAAAATGTAATTACTATGTACTTGCCAAATATATTTCTAATAAAAAAAAAATAAAAAAAATTACAAAATATATGAAATATTAGATTTCTGCCCAGCGGTTTCACCCGCTGCCACTCATGGTGGTAATAGTTGTTTTCCCACGGTAAAAAGTGGCGCTTACACCCCGTATATTGTTAAATTTTACTAGTGACCGATAGCGAAAACTTAAGACGGGCTGGTGACAAGCAACAACTTTTCCCAAGGAACATGGGTCGAAATATGAAAAACATATTTAGAACATCCATAGTTACCCAAATCCCAAACAAGACCTCCCACACAAAATTTCCGTTGAGAACTCAAAATATTTTGGACATATTCAACCTATGTTCCTTAGGGAAAGATGTTACTTTTCACCAGCCAGTCTTGAGATTTCGCTATCGGTCACTAGTTAAATTTCATCCTATATATTGTAGACGTTTCTAGCTAGGTATTTATTTCATGGCGGTTGCAATATGTTCCTCTTTCCTCCCCATACACCATACGTGTTATAATTTCGGCTTGCTCGTCTATTTGCCCCGCTCCGCTTGTGTCGAGTCGGCGCGACTATCACGAGCTTATTATGTGTGCCTGTGACGAGCGAACACATCTTCTTTCAATATACTTTGGTTGATACACTTACAGTTCTAGTATTCGTTAAAATAACTTTACTAAATACCGCTGTGCGTCGCTTCGAGACGAATATTAAGAGACTGAAGATTTGGTAGCGGCTGTCGAGGTGCCGGTAGCTCTATAAAAATCAATGTCCTATTTTCATTTACGTCAAGTACCGCCGTTCCAATAAGTCGTATTTGACAGCTGTCAGATTCGTGATAATACTATAGCAGAGGGTCCACTTTCTTTTGTTGACATCTCTTTTAGTATGGAGATGACAGCTGTCAAATACGACTTACTGGAACGGCGGTAGTTGTCTCCTAAAAAATATACGTTTTTTGTACATAAAATCAAAATAAAGAAGTTGAAATTAAACTTTTAACAATAAAGAAAGAAAAGTATAGCATTCCATGGAGCTCTTCTATAGCGGTTTAAAAAATTCCTCCCCATACACCATACGTGTAATAATTTCGACTTGCTCGTCTATTTGCCCCGCTCCGCTTGTGTCGAGTCGGCGCGGCCATCACGAGCTTATTATGTCTGCGAGGAGCGAACGCGCCTTTTTTATTTCTTTATGTCTCATGTGAAGCGCTAGAATTTTTAACTAGGCAGGTGCAGGTTTTTTACATACATATATATATCACGCCTTTATCCCTTGCGGGGTACGCAGTGTACGTGGTATAAATGTTAGTTTATATACACTCGTCTCATGATGTTCGAATTATGAATTCGAAAACAGATGCATAATGACCTACTTTATGCATTCTGCCTATAAAAACTAGGGTTTACTATAAATTACAGAAGCGTAATGACTTAATGACAAAACTCTTAATACGATAAAGTTGAGAAATGAAACGAAGTTTTTTTCACCAATACTCAAATCGCTATCTTCCGCTGCACCTGACAGTTGTTGTTGTACGGTAATTTTTCGGATGTTGTTCAGTTGTTTTAATAGGTTTTTGTTCTGTTGTTGTTCAGATATTGATTAGTTGTGGTTCAGATGTTATTCCGATGTTGTTCAGTTGTTGTACAGATGTTGTTCAGATGTTGTTCAGGTGTTGTACAGATGTTGTTCAGTTGTTGTTTCGATGTTGTTCAGTTGTTGTTCAGTTGTTGTTCAGATGTTGTTCAGATGTTGTTCAGTTGTTTAGTTAAGTTATTGTTAAGACTCCACATCTAAACAACTGCTAAAGTATAGATTTTTAAAAATTCATATCAAGCCATATTACGTTCTCGTATTGAATTTGTCCTTGTATCGGGCCTTGCAATGGCCGGTGCGTACGTTCAGAAAAGTGTTTCTGAGTTTTTTTGGAGAGTGTAGATAAAATAGTGTATGCAACTGCTATAATTAGGCATTAGAATGCTCGTATCAAACTATTATCACACTCGGCTGCGCCTCGTGTGATAAACCGACACTCGCATTCTAATGACCCCCATTATACGACAGTTGCATAAACTACTATTTTACGGCCGTATACGTTTGACAAACAATTGAGGGTCACCCAGAAAATTGTGTATCACCATTAGATACAGTTTGTCAGCCCATCCCCTAAAATTGCAATACACATGTTACCCTCGAGTCCCCTACACGTAGGTCCCCTGTACATTCTATACAGATACATATTAAAGGCTGTATCTTGCATTATTCTGGCACTGGTAAATACTTTTTCTTGTCGAGAAGGAATCAAAGTCGACGAACGATTTGAACTGGTGGTCAGTGTTCTTATACCGCAAACTTCTAGCAGTAGTTCATGACAAGATCGTGTAGCGACTGCCATCTAATTAATTATAGTATTAAAATTACAACAGACGAGTAGATCTGACTGTGCTGTCATATCGGACTTTTTCAACTGGCTTTCCCGTAGTTGAAACGGTAGGTGCGGTTAGTCCCACGTCGGGCGCCAACTAAGCACAATGGCGGCTAATGGCGGCGCACCGTTTTACACACTCGCTGTAGTAAAGTGCAGCTTCTAATTGTGATTGCACCATAGTTACACCGCTGATTTGTCAACTTCTTATAAAGGTTGTCCCGCTTTAAGTGGTCCAAAGAAAAAAAAACTATATTCTAGATATCTTATCCCACCAATCTAACAAATGAAATTTATTAATATTAAAAGATAACGAAATGCTATATGAGTCGGCATATTTAGAAGCGGTGTTCCAATTTTTTCCTTAAATATTAAACAATATTCTTTGCTAGATTGGTAGCATATGATTTCCAATAAATCTAGATTTTTTTCCTTTGAACCACTTACAGCGCGACACACTATATATCGTAACAGAAACTGCGGGATATTTACTAAAATTCGTTTGGCAAATTGCTTCGGGTTTGAACATAAATAACTTAACACTTATGTACTTCTAAGTTAAATTTGTGAAATCGATGTATTAAGATTTTGCTTTTGTCTCAATAAGATTTTTAAAAGGTAAATAACTAGGGTGCGGTTAGTCCCACTCTGGGCGCCAAATCGGAACAATGGAACTAATGGCTAAGCGTCGCTTTGTACGCGCTGTTTTCGAGTACCGCTTCTAATTGTAATTGCATACCAGATTCGTCCCAGTTCTAGTACGTTTTTTTATTTTAGCTTTCGTGAACTTGAATGCCTGCATTAAAGGACACACACCCACACACATCACGCCGGTATCGCTTCGAAGGTAGGTAGAGTTTTGACGGCGTACGATCTCTATTGCCACGTCTGACAAATATTTGAGGGCCGTTTCAGAAAAAATACGTGTATCACCATAATGACAGGTTGTCAGCCTCTCGCCTAAAGTTGTAATACACACGAAACCCCCGAGTGCCTTAGTCATCTCTTACGACACCTGCAGGGAAGAAATAAGTGTATCTATTTGTAGTTTATTTAAAAAAAGAATTATCCTTCTTCTAATTTGGCATCACACGGTGTTAAAGGACATTTGTAAAAAAAATATGACACCTAACTTAGAAAGTTGTAGCACTCTGCGAAGTCTGTGACTACCTTCAATTTCGCTAAATCATTTCTTACTAAAATATGGCCAGCAGATCAGTATAATAGAGGTAGGGTGTAATTTTACTAGTGACCGATACTTAAAAACAGATTACGGGCTGGTGATAAGGAACAACTTTTCCCAAGAAACATAGGTCGTAATATGCCAAAAAAGAATTGAGCTTCCGTAGTAACTCGAATCAGCTTATCTGCAATTTGTATGGGAGGTCCAATTATTTTTTTCAAATTTCGACCTATGTTCCTTGGGGAAAGTTCCATAACACCAGCCGGATCTGAGTTTTTGCTATCGGTCACTAGTAAAATTTACCCTATATTCAGTTGTCGATTCAGGCTTTATAGCCAAGGTGTAGATATGGTGGCTTGCCCGGAGACCTTTGCGGTGGCATAACAAAAAAGTTGTACGCTCGTTTAGACAGTGATTGAATTATCTTTCCTTAACGTTGTCAAACAGCTTAAACCACCTGTAACTATTTTTGTAATAATAAGATAGATAGATAGATAGATGAACACTTTATTGCTTACAATATACACAATAGAAACAAAACAATACAGAAAACTTAAGACTAAAAGTAAGCAAAGGCGGCCTTATCGCTTGCAGCGATCTCTTCCAGGCAACCTTTACATATAAATAGAGACAGAAAAAGAAATGATTTGCAAGTAGTTGCACAAGCAAATTAACACCGTAACAGTAAAATTATTAAATTTAAGAATAAAAAAAAACACTTATGTAGTAGTAAGAACACTTACAATAGTAATACATACATACATAATAAGGTTAGAGTTTTACCTTTTATTTTAAACTTTTAAGCCAACTGAGCCTTCTTTTTCGATTCTTCATCTTCGTTTTTGAAAAGCTAATTCTATTTACATAACTCACTTTAAAGTATTACGTATCAAGTCAGATCCGATAAAAGGGCGCCTTTCAAAAATATTACACAAAACCTTTGATCTGTACGCTTCGGCTAAGCCAGATGTAATATGAGTGTAAATATGCGAATACTTTCATATTTTGTTGGCTGAAAGTATTCCCAGTATCGATGGCTGTGAGCCCACTTCGCGCGGAATCCTTTTAGATCTGAAACTTTGATGTACAATACGGCTTGGCGTCTCCCCATTGCTTTAAAACTGGGATTATATCGCTCGAGGATTGAGGATGTAGAGTCGCTGGAAGCGGTAGAAAAATGATGTACTTACAAGGAATACAACAAACTATCCTGTAACATCAGTTCATATGGGACTTCGAATCGATTAACCCGATAATCCCTGGTGTCAGATTTTTTATATCACCTAATTGGTAACTAATCGGCGTCTTACGGTCAGACTACCATCTCAGAGATCATACACAGCAACCGAGACTGTTAGCTTAACGTGCCCTCTAAAGCACGGAACCATATCTCTTAAGATCTATTAGGCGATTGAGCCCGCAAAATGTGCCCTCTAAAGCACGCAATCATTTATCTTACGAACTATCAGTAATAAAATTTCAACTCTGAATTAAAACAGTCTTTTCGTTACTAAGAACTCATTTGAATTATGATGAATAGGGTTTGAAAATGCACGGCCAACACGATTGGCTTTTCTACTATGTATAGCCCTCCAAAACTATTATATACATGGATCTATCCACTTTTTCGTGTGGGACACCGAGTCGTCCAACGACTCGATGAACTCTGGTGTCAGTTTTTCAACCGGCTACTACTAATTGTTTAGGTAGGTAGTAGGCCTCTGACATGGTTGTGATAGACAGCAACCTTACTTAGATACATGCATAAAACGTAGTAAAAGTGATTATCAAAATGAGGTGATGATATTTTAAGCCATCACCTCATTTTGATACTTACTTTTACGTTTTTCATCACAAGGCAATGTGGTCTTTTCTAGTCTCTATATATCTCTGTGCGGCATTACTTCACTTGGCGTGCGATTAAACACTTTGCTCGCGGCTTGCAAGCGGTTTTAACTCCGCAACAGCCGCACGAGCGACACGAGCGAGCACAAAGAACTAGTAGCAAAGGTGGGAATTATCATTACGCTAGGCTTTGAACTTGCAGGATGTGAAAAATGCGAAGATACATTTAGTACATTCATCTGAAGACGTTTAAACCAGAAAATTTATTTTATGTTAGTAAGCAAGTAGGTAATAGTACATTGTTGTCGAGGTATGGAAAATAAGACTTTGCTGGACTTCAATTATACAAGTCAAGCAAAGTAATTTTCCCCGAGGCTTACATAGTGCTTTTCTCAAAAAAGGCTAGGAAATGAAAGATTGTACTTCTTATAAAAGTTAGCTAGCGACCACAACACAACGAAACAAATAAAAATTTACAATTTTCCCACCAATTGTAATTTTTTAAAATTCGCCTGTAAGGCACAGTGTTACGTAATATTCAGCCATACTAAATGTTTAGTTCATTCTTTTCTTTTTTAATTCTGGACAGGCAAGGGTCTTCACATCGTACAGCCTCGTCTTTAGTTACCTGTTTCATACAAAATTACGTTCCGTTTCTATGAGAGTCATCGAGATAATTTTGAAATCAAATTATGTGGGTTTAGCGTATAACGAATTTATCTTAATGGACACCAGCAAAGGATTTCCATACTACTTTGCTGGCGTGATCTGAGACGTGACAAACAATGTGAAACTTCGCGGTTTCTTTTTTTGAAAGAAATGAACACATTTCCTAGCATGTTTGAGAAAATTCTTTATTTGCATGAATACAGTATTTATAAAGGTCTTAACATAATAGTTGTCCACGTATTCTACCTGATCGCAGGCTAGCAAACATTACTCATACATAATAAATTTTAATAAATGTAATAATTAGCTATTTAAATATTCAGTCACCGAGTAAAAACACTTCTCACTCAGCCATTCAGTCAACGCCCTTTTAAATTTATGTTTATTTAATCCGTAAAAAACTACATTACCTTTAGACAACAAGTGAAGAACTAACAAAACCAGCTACTTTCGCTATCAACTGTAGCGACGCCACTTAAGAAAAATATCAAGTACTATTTCAAGAACGCCTATTATCCCTTGCGGGGTAGGCAGATCGTAAACGGCCTCAAACGCCCATTTACGCCACGCCTGACACATATTTGAGGGTCATTCGGAAAATTGTGTATTGCCATAGTGATAGGTTGTCATCCCATCGCCTAAAATTGCAATACACACCCTCGAGTCCCTCAGTTGCCTCTTACAACTCCCACGGGAAAGAAATGGGGTGATGCTATTCTAAGCCGGAATCACACGGCAATTATTTATTTACTCCAGTACTATTTCAAGAACGCCTATTATCCCTTGCGGGGTAGGCAGGGCGTAAACGGCCTCAAACGCCCATTTACGCCACGCTTGACACATCATTATTTGAGTCATTCGGAAAATTGTGTACTGCCATAGTGACAGGTTGTCAGCCCATCGCCTAAAATTGCAATACACACCCTCGAGTCCCTTAGTCGCCTCTTACGACTCCCACGGGAAAGAAATGGGGTAATGGTACTCTAAGTCGGCATCACACGGCAAAGATATGTGTACTTATTTCAAGAATTTAAGGGACAGCCCTCCGGATACGTTCAGGGTGCATACAGACCATGAAACTAAACAACTTACGATGAAAAAATATTTAAGGAATCGCCAAAAAAAAAATTATGTCCCATCTCATAGTATTTGCAGTCAGCTGATTTTGATTTTGTATAAGAGCACTTCATTTCTCAACAACCTTGAAATATTTATGTATGTTTATGTATTTTTATATTTATGTAAATTTGTTTATTTATTCATGTAAGTTTATATATATTATTTGTATGCATGTTAAAATATTTTACAGAGTTATATATTCGTTTATTTTGTTAAATTTGTTTCGTATTGCCTATTTGCCCCAAAATTTTAAATTCTGTCACAAGACATGGGTTGGCTGGAAGAGATCTCTTCTTTAGAGATAAGCTCGCCTTTGCGACAAAAATTGTATATTTTTTTTTCTTTGTATTTTTTGTGCAATAAAGAATATTATAGGAGGTCAAATATGTTTTGTCGTTTTCTGGCATATGTTCCTAGGGGAAAGTTGTTCAGTTTCATGGTCTGAATGCACCCTATCAGTATCCGAAGGGCTGTCCCTTACACCCTGTACATTTACGCATTTGTAATTGTTCTTTATCAGTTGAAAAGAAATAATATTCGAATCATACTTTATTCTTAATATCCACTTATTAGAACGTTATGGAAGGGTATTAATACTAAGGTACCACGTTTTCTCTGTGCAGACAAAGGCATGTTGTTTGACACTGTATTATTTCATGAAAAATCGTCTAAATTTTATTATTATTAATGATAGGTTTGCTCTTGACTCTAGTCTAGGTCATAGGACAGAGACAGAGTCTAAGATGGAGCGAGCTCACCCAGAAGAAGCCTGTTAAGGCACTGGCACTCCCACACACTGACGGAACGCAGCAAGCTACTTGGCGCCAGACTTCGGTGGGATGGTGGTCGCGAGCCAGGCGGCCCTTTACGGAGCCTTTCACCGCGCACGTAGGATCGTTCAGCCGGACTTATCCACAGGCAAGCCTGTGTTGCCGTTGCCCGGGGTGGACTGCTAGGAGGTAGATCCCATACCACCCCAATGTGGCTATTCCGCTCTGTTCTCACACACAGGATTTGCCATTAGTAGTAAAGGGACGTTTAAAAATTCTAGGCAGGCTCTTAATGCCAGTAACCTGTGGCATAGTTCCATCTACCTGTATAGTTTGAAATCAATCCCAGCGACTAATTCAAAATCTTTTTGTTCCAGATCGCTCGCAATCGGCTGGTTCCGGACCTCACCGAGGCGGGTACGTACCTTTCCAACAACAACAACAGGGGTACCAACAGAACTACAACCAGGGGTACCAACAAGGCCATAATCAAGGCTACCAGGGAGGGCAGAATCGCTCCGGCTACGGCCAAACTGGCTCGGGCCGGTTCGGCAACCAAGATGGCTACCAAAACCAGAGGAACCAGGGTTACCAAAATCGCCAAGGCGGTGGTAGTTATTCCTCAGGATACAACAACCAAGGTGGAAACCAAGGAGGTTACCAGAGGGGTCAGAACCAGGGCTACAACTCACACAACAGGTCCAACTCCTACCAGGGTCAGGGGCAAAGGGATCAAGGGTCACGGCATCAAAGTAACCAGGGTAGGTCCACGTGGCGTTGATACACGAAACACGCAGAACTATGTCAATGTGTAAATAGAAAATTTTGTGCTTTAGCGCTGAAAACAAAAAAAAAACTCACTGACTGAACGGTTTGAGAATCGTACATACAATGACATGGAAAAACTTATCCTCGTTACGCCCAGACCTCATAGAGCTTTTAACATATAGCGGCAGTTCCAGTTTAAACTGGTTCTATAGATTAATACCATATCACATGCCTCCTGTTAATTAGTTTGAACCATAAAATGTTAAAGACACTGATATTTACTTTGAAAGTTTATAAAAATACTTTACTATCAGGTTTTTTGTATTGTTTGCATAAGCTTGGGCTTGTACTACTTTAGAGCTATATACCTTTTAAAAGGTATCTGGGCGTTACGACTATTTTGACATTTAGGTTTTTTTTTGGGCGATCGTTCAATGTACTTTTAAGAAAATAATTAGTAAAATGTCTTCTTTGAAAGTTTTAAATTAATTTGGTCACCAATGATTTTATCTACCTATATGTAATTTGCAAAAACACATATATCACATACATTATAAAATTGCTTATTGCAACTAACAATGGATTTAAAAGAATTGTTTTAGTAGACGCTAAGAGAAAACACTCAATTTGACGTCAACATGAAATTGTTCCATAGGAAATAAGGAAGAAAATATAAAATTTAATGAACACTGATTATTGTTTATTTATTCAAAACCTCCACACCTATAACCTCTAAAACCTGACACTTAAGACTAAAATATCTCCTATTATTTTCTAAACCTATTTGACGGAAAGTGACAGCACTAATTTTAAGGTAAGTTAAAAGAATTTGTATCCCGAAAAATTAAGATATTAAGAATTAGGCTAACCATCAGGGTAATCGTTAATTTGATTGGTTTTCTTAGGTTACCACAACTGTAGAATTTTAACCGATGTTCAGCCAGCAACAATTCAGGCAATTTAAAATAAAACATGTAAGCAAAAGAAATACCGTTGCTTCCCACGAGTTAATTCAAATCAATCAAAATTACAAATTAACTAACATTTTTCGCCCAACTGGCTGTCAAAACATTTTCCAATATGGCGTCCGAAACGCGTCTCAAGTGGCGTTTGTTCTCGATCAATAGTTTTTATTCTTTTTGCGCCACAATCAGAGGTAGATGAAAGGAAATTAGGGGCAGTACCGCTGGAGGCCACTCGAAGCTGAATAAGGCGGACTTAACGGAGAAATTCAAGGGTTTTGTCCAGGTGAGCTTTGTGTAATGACTCGGTAATAATGTGCTGATTTGGCAGTTGGTTGGATTATACCGTTGGAAAGACAAAACGGTCAAACGAAAAAAACTTTTGCACAATTTAAATGAGTAACATTAACAGCCACAACGTTTCACTACTGGACATGGGCCTCCACCTAATGGGGGTATTACTATACTCACCACGCTTGGCAGGAGGATTGGCGAGCGTAGTGCAAAATGTTCCATTCACAGGGAACGCTGGTGCCCCTTCCCTGGATGAGTATCCCTAAGTCGCTTTTTACGACACCCACGAGTAGAATTAGGGTGAAGCTATTCTAAGCCGGCACCACACGGCAAAAAAACGAAAAAAGACAGGTAATCTCATGAATGCAATCATTTGGTCACTAGGCGGGGATCCTCCTCGGTAAAAATAATCATCCAGGGAATGGGCAGCAGCGTTTCCTGTGAATGTGACATCTTGAACTGAGATGGCCATTCCGCCTACCAAGCATGGTGAGTATATGGCTGAATCCCCCAAAAGGGGAATGCCCATGTCCAGTGGTGGACTGTTGTTGCTGTTAATGTTAAGTCAGTAACGTTGAATCGAGACAACTGTTTTTTTTTTCGTGTGATGCCAGCTTAGAATAGCATCACCCCATTTCTTTCCCGTGGGAGTCGCAAGAGGCGACTAAGGGACTCAAGCAAGGGTGTGTATTGCAATTCAAGGCGTTGGGCTGACAACCTGTCACTATGGAGATACACAATTTTCCGAATGACCCTCAAATGTTTGTCAGACGTAGCGTGAATGTTTTTGCGGTCGTTTACGCAAAAACATTCACGCCCCGCAATGGATTATAGGCGTGAGGACACACCTCTGTGTCTTTTTTTCCTTTTCTAGGTCTCTCCTATTGCCCTGAACTCAATCAGTTCTGTACGTATAACCGGCGAAATTATACTAAAAAATACTTACAATATACCTAACAATGTGGGCAAGGGCGGGTGATTATTGTATTCTATGAGAAAAAGTACACTTAATAACAATTTCGCACCACACCCTACCTGCATCTTCCACTCCACTTGTCTCCATACCCGGTTTCCCACGTCACAACCATGTCGTCCATGTAAAGTCGTCGCAGTGTCGCGATCACTTCCCATACACCGAGATCAAGAATGTTCACTTCACCGTGCAATCTGACAAACTAGACAAAAGACGTCGATTGTAGTGAGCACTAATGAGGTAAGTGATTTCGCGAGGGGTCAGCGTGACGCCGGCGCCGTGCCGCGCTCGCGTGACGCTCAATGACGTCACGCGGCGCGCGCGCCACACGACGCCGACGTTCCAAATTCAAATTCCATTTGACAGATGAGTTTGACTTCTTGAGGTGGGCCCGGTGGTGCAGTTTTGACTGGATTTGGCGATGTGTGAATGAGCAATTGCAGATTTTATGGGAATGCGCCTCCGAGATTGACGGCCTGGGAACTGGCAGAGGTGGTCTGCAAGTCTTGGTGCCCACTCGACTGGTAAAGGAATTTGTGAAAGGTATGTAGGTACCACTTGACTTCTTTTGTTGATTTGCGCACCTTTACAAAGACTAAGTAAATTCATGGTTTAATTATTTCTTCCTATAAATTATCGATCACCTTTAGACCATTGAGAAAATCTTTTGTATTATGTTTCTTGAAGAAATCAGTTTATTTTCATGTAAGCGAAATATTTTCAGGTTTTTACATCCGGCTTAGATGATACTTACGTATCTTAAGCACTTTCATTCGGTTTTTTATTATCCGATACCATTCTTATACATATTATGTTAAAGTAAATAAAAACGACCTAACTTTGTAAACAATCCAATTCTACCAGCTGGCCTGTAAATAATGAACCCCACGAAAATTAGTAGCCACTTGAAACGCAGTAAAAAAGTTACAAATTGTTCTAGTTTGCCCCCAAATTTTGCATTCCGAACACGCAGCTGCCTTGCGCTCATTGGTCGGCGTCGCTTCACGCTGATTGGCTCACTATCTGACAGTAATGGCGTTAACTGTACCGAGCGCGGGAAAAAATGACATAGGCGCAATATGAAGAGCCTCAATTTTGTATTTTATTGCGTGAGTGCAGCGTTCCAATTTCAAAAGCTTAGGGTGAAGTTGATCTTAGGGTTGCTGCGTTTAGTTCCGTTTTCCTCCCCTGCAGACAGATGTTGCTACACTTTAGTAACAATTTCGCCCACAACTCGTTTCAACAGCCATTGTGTAACATTTTTTGTATTATTTTGCCTAATTCTTTACAGCCGTGCGGTTGGTTAGATTTTTATCGCCGGGATCATAATTCATTGGATTTGTTTTTGTTCCACGCTACCGGTTTTTGCTTTATGTTTGGAATGTTTATTTTTTTAATAGAGAGAGATATTAAAATAGTTCAAGAACTAATTGTACTTTAATAACTAACTCTTCAATGTTTGCGTAGTTTTGTTATAGTCACCTACTTTACAAATTAGGCATGAACATAAAAGTAAAGTTTTTTTATATAATAAATTACCTAAATGTTTAATGGTTGTTGTCTAATTAGTAATTACTTGGATTAAGTATTATAATATGTAATTAATTTCTATCACATTCAGAGTTTTTAAAATTATATTATATACCTAAGTACTTTTATCTATCGGGTCGTTGGACGACACGAAAAGAAGAAGAAGACTAGAAAACAAAACAAAAAATATATAATTTATTTATATGAATAAAATAATTTAACGAAGCCAGTTGTCCATAAGTAAGCCGGGATGTTATATTCACGGGCGGGCGCCCTTTGGAGCGCATTATATTTTTTATTTTATACTTTTTTAATAATTCGCGCGCCAACTGGAGAGCGGCACTCGAGCACGGACTCAAAAAATCTCGAAAATTCATCCATGTGTCGCGCGAGTGCTGAGCCAATGTTCGCTGAGGGTTCCGTAGCGTCATTCCTGTTACTATTTCAGAAAAAAAATGTATTTAAAGCACGTAGCAATTTTTTTATATTGTTTTTAGTTGACTCTAAGTACATTTTAAATATCGAAAATAGCTTCAACATTTTACGCGAACTTTACCTACACAGATTGCGGTAGCCCGAGTAATTTAGCTTATAAAACTAACTAGGGAAAAGCTCAGATAAATTGTATAGTTGCTGCTGCTGTCTATGATACACAACCATGTCAAAGGCCTACTAGTGGTAGTAGGCGGTTGAAAAACTCTGACTCCAGGGTTTATTGGGTCGTTGGACGACTCGGTGTCCCACACGAAAAGAGACAGAATTGAATAGTTATTGCAAACATTACACTGAAATACTTAATAATTTTACTTATTTATATACACAAGTATATAAATAAGTAAAATTATTATATATTATTACTTAATAATAAACAATTATTATTATTACTTAATAAACAATTACTGGTCGGCAAATAGGTCACAGTCTGGTGCCACAGAGAGAAGCTGGTTGAGCTGAGTGCGTGCGCTTACAAGTGGAGAGGCCCTGTGCGCCTCCGTGCGGACCACCTCCTCCGCCAGCAGCCGGTGGCTGCGACCTCGCAGATATCTATCTGGGACGCAGAGAGTGCTCACCCTAGAGATCAACTCCGGGCAGTCAGATTCCCCTCGCAATAACTGACAAGATGTTCACAATTTCTTAAAATTGCGCCTGACCTACTGGGAATTCATCTCTAACGTACCCAAGATAAATTTAGTGGAACGCAAGAAAGGATAGTATCCATACTCTTTCTTGTATAAAAATCGAAGAAACGCCTTCTGGATATTCTCCAATAGCAAGATGTACGATTCCTCATGAGGACTGCAAACTAATTATATATTATTTATTAGTTTGGCATCAACTAAAAATCTAATCAAAAAGAAAATCGTTTCCATGTTTATATGATCATTGATATACGTAACATACAAGTTGAATCCTATCTTCAGAAAATAATCCCGAATTTTATTGCATTTCTTTCACATTTACCCGTGTAGGTATATTTTTCCAAGGATCCCTAAGCCCGAAACCACGCCATTTGACGCGACGGCGCATTTTGGAAAAATCTATTGTTTTGTAATCTCCCCCTGAAGTTGGCATTGAACACGTTTCTATAGAGCATTGTGGGCTACAAATTATGTACATTACATGGGCGCAAAGGTGACGACATCATACATTCATGTAATGTGGCTGAATAGGCACACACCCTTTGACACGGGGAAACGTTATTTAATTTTGGCGCTAGTTTTCTTTGCAACACGAATGCGTTTTTTGTGTTGAAAATGTGATGTGTGTAATATTAACAAAAAGAAATAAAAAGCATGGAAATTAATTTAAAAACTATAGGGTATAATCAAAATTATAGTGTATCTAATGAGTAGCTGAAGCCAAGGGGTTTTGTGTGGCTTTTACTAGCGCAGGTCAGATACACAATAGTCCACTGCTGGACATGAGCCTCTTCCTATTATTGCAATACTCACCACGCTTGGAAGGCGGATTGGCGAGCGCAGTGCAAGATGTTGCATTCACAGGGAACCCTGCTGCCTGTTCCCATGATGATTATCCTTTAGTCGCTTTTAACGACACCCACGAGTAGGTTCGAAGTGATGTTATTCTAAGCCGGCACCACACGGCTGGTCAGATAGCAGGGCTAGTGGGCTATATATAATAAATATTATACCTACTTATTTCAATAGAACCTTTTCGTTCGCAACTCCTTTGCTGATCCAAAATACAAAGCGAAACACTGAAGTAGCGATTACTGTTTCAAACGCCTCGCTCAAAAGAAAGAACAAAATCAAATGCTTTTACGCCGTGTATCGCTACGAAGCAATTGACATCAAACGCGCTTTGTGCACAGTTTCTGGCATTGTTTCGAAGCGAGGCATTCGCCATTACGGCGGCGGCGCGACGATCTAAAGAGAGTGACAGCTTGCTCGCGCCTTTTTACAGAGTGCTGGCTGGTTCTTACTGGCTGGCGAAATTGATTTGAACAATCTTCAAACTTTTTTTTTTTAAGAATAGTCAGTATTATATTAAGTTTTTATTGGAAGTAAGAAGAAGAAATAGAAGAACTGGCACATTTGCCATAATTTAGAAAAAGGTACAAAAAAAAACGTTTAAAAGATTGCCTGTACTATGGCACGCGCCGCTTCCAATTCTTACTTTGTGACTAGATTGCTAGTAGGTACCTATGCCTATCCTGATGGATAAATTTAAAACCAACAATTATTGATATTATTTGCATAAATTGGCTTAATCAGTACACGTATTATTTTATATGAGATACTGTACAGTGTAAGAAAGCGATAATTAAAACCATTTATAAAATAATTGTGGCATTTAATCGAAATTTAACTTTAAATGTATCGTTTACCTCTACTTACATACCTAACTTATGTCTCATTCTAGTCATCAATTTATAATTTTATACCTTTTTTATAAACCAAAAATGTCGTCAACCATTATGCTTATTTCGTCAAAATCAAAACCATACGTTTCGAAAACTTTCTTGATTTCTGATATCTGTGGATTTGCAGCCAACCTCTTTAATATGCCTTGAAACTCTTCACTCGAGACTGTTTCGAATAATTCTCTTACATCATCACTGGTTGCTAGTTTCTTTTCGAATAATATCTTCCAATCATCAACGGGTAGGACTTGGAGTATGTCTTTGATGAATCTTGTCATTCCTTTGCCATTTTTCTCTGATGAAATGAATTCGTGTCGTCCAGACGATTGTATAGCCAAAAGTGAGTTTATAAGGTCCAAAATTGATTTTACGTCGTATCCTTTGTTTTGGAGGTAATCCATGGCCTGGAAAAACATAATTACTTAGTTAAACTTGCCTATACCAACTTTGATAAATAAATAAATATCCTGGATAATTGACACGGCAACATCTAGCCCCAAACTAAGCAAAGCTTGTAATATCGGAACTAGATAGCTGATTTATACTTATAAATACATATTATACATAGAAACATCCAGAAATACTGCCGTGTGATGCCGGCCTAGAATAGCATCACCCCATTTCTTACTCATGGGTGTCGTAAGAGGCGACTAAGGGACTCGAGGGTGTGTATTGTAATTTTAGGCGATGGGCTGACAACCTGTCACTATAGTGATACACAGCTATCTGATTGACCCTTAAACTTTTGTCAGACGTGGTGTTAATATCCGTTTTACGGCCGTTAACGCTCTGCCTACCCCGTAAAGGATATAGTGTGATTTATGTATGTATGTAACATCCAGAAATAACACACAAGTATCTGAAAATTGCTTGACAAATATTTGACTTGTGAGGATTGAACCCACGATCCTCGGCGTAGCAGGTAGGAGAAGAAAACTCAAAGTGCTATTTCAAAGGTCAAACCGCCCCATCTAACTGAACAACTTTTTCCAAGTAAGTAACTGAAAACGAAGTTACATATATATTACGCCTACATCCCCCGCTGGGTAGGCAGAGCGTAAACGGCCGAAAAAGCAAACATTTACACCACGACTGACAAACATTTGAGGGCCATTCAGAAAAATATGTATTGCTATAGTAACAACTTATCAGCCCATCGCCTAAAATTGCATTACACATGTAACGGTCGAGTCCCTTAGTCGCCTCTTACAACATCTACGAAAAAGAAATGGGTTGATGCTATTCTAAGCCGACATCACAAAGTAATCTCAATGTCTTACCTCCTTAAATTCCTGAATAGCTTCGAACTTCATCGTGAGCTCGTGGAACTCTTTGCTCAGCACAAAGCTCACAAAATTTGCCACATCCGGGTCACTCACATACTCCATGACCACCCCCATCAGCTTCTCAGGGTCCACCATGTTGAGGAACTCCATAACATGCGGAGACCATGTCTCCTGAATCTCTTCCAAGTCATTTGTGGGTAGATTTTGCAACGGTTCGATTTGAAGTTCCTTTTTCAAATTCAACGGCACTTGAATTACTGATGCGCCGCAAAGCATTATGAGGTTAAAACATAAAAATTTAAACATTTTGATTACTATTTAAGTAATTTACAATATCAACGTCAGTAATTATTTCTATCTGCTAGACAACTAAGTTTTTTCCCCTCTTATATTGCTCGTTATAAATATAATTGCGAAAGATATTGTGGTTTTGTAAGAGTATCAATGGCCTATTTATTGCTATCTCAGGTGCGATAAAGACAATGAAAGAGTAAACAGATTAATCCGTAGTTTACAAAGTCGTTTAATAACTGCTACGATTACTGCTTATTAGGGATTTGTTAGATAAATTGTTTATATTGTATTTTCTATGTTCTTTGGGTAAATCTACAAGGATCTTGTTATCTACAGTGTTAAAATCCCACCAGATAAACCTACGCATTTTTGTTTCGTCGAACGTGCGTGACAGCGAGTCGACCTACGACTCGATAAACCTATGCAGCAAATGTTACAAATATTTTTAGGGATAAAATTGAACAACTTGCCCCAAGGAACATAGGTCGAAATATGAATAAATTTGGACCTCCCAAATAATATGTTCTAGCCAACCGGGTCAATTTGTACGGGAGGTCCAAATATTTTTTCATTTTTCGATCTGACATAGGTTGGAAAAGCTGTTCAGTTTCGTAGACTGGTTCATTCCTTTAAATATTACGGAAAGAAAAAAGAAGAAGAAAAAGCCTGTTAGTCGATTTTCCGATACAACTTTAACAGTTGATAAACTCGAAAACTACAAAAACCGTGTTCCTCCATCGGCAAAATTGTGTATGTTGATAACATAATTTATGACTTATTGATTCAATTTTAACCTTTCCCATCTTATTACCAATGATTTACAAAATAAACACCCAACGCAAACTCTTCATCACAAAGACAGAACAAACAATTTCAAAATAGGAAATTAGAACCATTAAAACAAGCCTAGAATTTGTACAATATGACGAGAACTCATTAACCAACAAAGCCTGGATATAATGGTGGCAGACACCTGTCAACGTGTCGACGCCTGTCAAAACATCCACGCTCGAGAATTGACAGAATGGACTAAAATAAAGGACGGTGCACGAAGAGTGTCGAGTCATCGGCGGATAGGTGCAGTATCTCGCCAGATTCAGTGATCCGTTGGTGAAATAACAAATCCTATGTGACAGAGAAGAATAATTGAACTTTTCTATCTGACAGTTCTCGAGCTTTTTTATAATGCCCTATCAGATGGTGTCGTGCTAAGTTGAAGTTTTGGATTTTTGTCATAAATGCATTGCATTTATTTACATACGCTTCTATGCAAATAACTTTTTGAGTTTAACTCAGTGCCATTTTGCAGATTGGCTTGAAAATTCCCATTCTTCTTAGGAACGGGAGACAGAGCTCTAAAATTACAGAACTAAACGCACGGACAGCAATGTATCCAATTTGAAGTGAACTTAAAAACAAGCGGTGATGGCATGAGAGGAAAGATCACTTGAAGACGCCAATTTCTTCTGACGATAATGATTAGGTACGTACCTAATTGTTTTTGATAGTTTTTTTTGCATTTAGCACGAAGTTTCTAAAAATAGATAAGTATACCTCTATAAGCTCATCTAGACGAATTTCGTCTTTCAGTATAGAAATACAGTTTAGCTAAGATTAAGTCACGTCAAAACTCCATCATATTCAGCATATTTATTTATTTACGTTGAACTTACTGTTATTAATCATGTACACTTGTTAACCTATGATCTAAATAATAAAACAATTATCAAAGTAAAGGCTTCATTAATTATCGCCTGTCGTCGCTATAACGTCTACAGAAGTCTCAAAACGTCTCTCAGTCCACTTCGGTCTGTGGTCAATAATACAATCTACAGAACCCTCTTAAACCTCAGCGTAGCGTAGCGCTGGTGGTCGACCCGACGGGTTCGGCTCTGGGCGAGTGTTAATGAGGACGAACGCAGGCGTGACTTGGCACATACCACGGTCAACCATATGACTAAAACTACAGGCTACAGGTAAAATTCTTAGTACATTGCTTAGCCACAATATTTAGTGTCTTAAGATAGTTCAAGAGCCCAGTGGCGTCCAAAAAAGGGAAAAAGCCCTGGCTGGACACTCTAGATGCTAAATGCTAGTCATCTGGAAATCAAATTATCAGTTCGCGGCAATAAATAACAACTGTTTAGGAATAAAACATAGCTTTTGGGATTAATATCATAATTTTATTGTGAAAAGTAAAAATTAATTACTAAAATGCAGTTCACATTTCAAATGTTGAGGGCAAAGAGCATATAAACACTTACGTTTGAGAGAAGAAGAAAAAACCTTGCCATAGGCAAAAAATAACACAACATTACAAATGTTGTCACTTTAGACACTAAAATATCTACTAATTTTATAACCCTTAAATCATAGATTAAGTTGGTTCTAAACAACAACAGAGATTATTTAGAATCAATAAAATCTTGTAAAAACTATGCAATTCGGTTATGTAGGTATTCCAAATATTACGACCTACTCTCGTTTCAATAATGGAAGGAAAGATCGAGGGAAGAAGAGGGAGAGGGCGACCTAGACGAGCGTATATGGTGGAAAAAATAGGTGTCATGTCGTATAAGGAAATCAAAGAGAAGGCTCAAAAAAGAGCAGATTGGATATTACTCCACCGACAAGAGCGAGGCTCTTAAATTAATGATGATGATTCCAGAAATGCTAAAAGTGGCTACTTTGTAGGGATATATATTGCCTCGTATTGATAATTTGGTTTCCAGATGACTAGCGTACCCACCCAGGGATTTTTTTCCTTTTTGGGGGCGCCACTGGGCTTTCGAACCACCTATTGATTGATATAAAATATGTTTCAAATAATAAATAAAAACATATAATTGATACCAAAAATGATTATATAAATAAATTAAATATTCGTTTTGGCCAATGTCTTACCGGCTACGCGATGTACATCGAAGTCTACCTGCAAAGAAGTCTCAACGTTTTTAATATTGGGCATTGGTGGGCCGAACCGTTATGGTGGTCCACCAATTATTGCTTGAAAATGGAATGCTATAATTTGCTGTCATCTAATTGTTCAACTCGATTCATTGTTAAAAATACCCTTTTGGATAATTTCGCTAATATAAGTTCTAGGAAGTTTATTTTCCAGTTAGTGATTCGACATTTTGATATAGTTTGAGAGTAATTTTTACCTAACCTAAATTGTAGAGAAAAATTGGGTTAATTAATTATGTCGTAAAATTAATTTTTTAAACTACGTTGTTTAAATCATAGCTTAAAGTCAATTAGCTACCTTTACAACTGAGCTTTTAAGGACAAAATAATCAAAAAACTCTCGTAAACAAGCAGAGGAACCCGCAGCAAAGGCGTAGGTAGTCCACTAATAAATTCATTACGACGCACGCCCGTGCTCTATCGATTGCGGCCTGTCCGCCCGAACGTGCCAGAGACAATCGGCGCGATGGCGCTTCTCTACGCAGCCATAGACTACAAACAAACGCCATATCTCACTAACCTCTACATCCGAAAACAACCTTTCACAGTCAGAGAGAAGGTTGAGATTGTTACGATCAGGCAAGCGAAGTACGACGTTGAATTTAGAATTACATTCGAAAAATAAATGTTAAAGCTACTGACACTGGCCGAAATAAAATCCGACCTTTTCGGAGCTTGCTAAAGCTGAAAGTCAAGCGGTGCTTTGGGGGTATATAATCTTTTTGGCGCGGACTTCTGCGCTCTTTGTCTCTGGCTGTCAAGCGTACTTGTGTCCCCGCGTTTTTTGTTTTAATTAGTCGCCCTAGTCGCTCCTTATGACCTGCACGGTTGGCACCTACATAGTTTGCGGACGTGCCTCCATTGTGAAGATGATGAGAAGCTTGTAGCTCATTTTGTTCGAACTAGTTTTGCTGACTCGCTTGATTCCTTTCAGAAGGTCTTATTTACGCCGAGTCAATTGTAATTATTGCAAAGTTAAAATTATGTAAACTTCTTTTCTTTACACCTTTCATTTTTGTCATTTTCTTAAAAGTCTTCTTACAAAGTACTTAATTCACTTTCAGTTTCTTTCCTTCTGCTATTAAAAGCCAAAAGAGGTTTTGCTTTAGGTATTAGCTCTATCATTTCTAAACATTACATTCCATTAGAACCATAATTTATTATTTACTTATACACTCAATACTAACTGAGCAGGTACCTACGCCTTATTTCCCAACGACAATAAAAAACGCATTTCCCAAATTAAAGGAAACTCCCCTCCGGCAATAAGTATTGAATACACGCAAATACATCAAATTGTGCCCCATGCATTTAAAGCGTCTTAAGAGTATGAATGGAAAGCCTTTGCCCTGACAAAGCGACCACACAGTCTACTAGACGCCTAATGAATTTCTCAGAAAGTAAATTCAAGTCTGTTATTGAGAATACATCTCCAATAATATATAGAGGAAAGATTTGATTGTTTGAATGGAATGTGCTCCGAAACCCCTTGACCGACAAAAAAAATCTTTTACTATTTGAATCCTACATTATCCCTGCCCTGATGAACATAGGCTACATTAAAATGTCTTACTTGCACATTTTGGTGTCAAAATATTTCCTGTTTTTAATGAACGTTTAGCATGCCAACGCAATTCAAAAAACGTCCATAAAATGCAATGGTAATTATGGCAAAATATGTGCCAGTATTACCGTTAATGGTTACGAGTATTATCAATGGGTATAATGAGATCGACCCGAGAAATGTCCTGCTCGCTTCGCTTGCCAAACGTGTCAGTTCCGAACTGTTTTTAGTTTGCGACAAGTGTTTGGAGTCCTCGCTCAGTTTAATAGTAAATTCCGTAGGTGTCAGTTCTATTCTGCTTTTAGCTTGCAGCAAGTGTTAAATAGAAAGAGAAACAGTTGCCGACTTATTTTGCAAATATACTTTTCGTCTTTCGTATTCCTTTAAAAGTTCAGCGAAAAAACTGAACTAAACTACTTACATAAAGTTTAGCGATTGCCCCGCTCGTGTACAAGAAGCTTATCGTAGAGGACGAAAGTCATACACGAGTTGTCGTAAGACTCTCATGAGACTGATGCCTCGCAGTGCAGCACCAGTAGTCCATATGGACGCAGTTTCATACCAACTGTAGTAAGGCAGATTACCTTACCTGAAGAGCTGAATAGAAAGCGAAACAGTTGCCGACTTATTTTGCAAATATACTTTTCGTCTTTCGTATTTCTTTACCAGTTCAGCGTAAAAACTGAACTAGACTACATAAATAATACAACAAACGAATGTTTTTCTTCGACTCCTAAATCACATACGGAATAAATCGGATATGTGGCCCACAGGCGTGAATTGCTTGGGGCACCAATTAGTCTACCGCCCCTGGCCAGTGGTCGAGTCATTTCATAAACTAACTAACCAATGTATAATAATAAATAATGTATAATTTACCTAACATTTGACATGTACATTTTAATTTATGAAATAAACTTAAACTGAATACGCGCGTTTACATCAGGAATATAGATCTGATGTTTTTCCAGAAAATATTTGCCTTAAGTGTGCCGTCTAGTAGGCTATGAGGGCGTTGCTTCGCCCTACGCCCTAACCCTTCCCGTATTCATGGCGTTACGGGGTAGGCAGGGCAGGAATAATGTTCGCAAATTTGTTTACAGATCGACTAGGCTTGTTCGTGTTTCAGGGGGAGGGGACAGGGTCGGAGCCAGCTGCGGATTAATAATAATATAATGTATTTTATATACACTCGTCTCATAATGTTCGAATTATGAATTCGAAAACAGATGCATAATGACCTACTTTATGCATTCTGCCTATAAAAACTAGGGTTTACTATAAATTACAGAAGCGTAATGACTTAATGACAAAACTCTTAATACGATAAAGTAGAGAAATGAAACGAAGTTTTTTTTCCAATACTCAAATAGCTATCTTCCGCCGCACCTGACAGTTGTTGTTGTACGGTAATTTTTCGGATGTTGTTCAGTTGTTTTAATAGGTTTTTGTTCTGTTGTTGTTCAGATGTTGATTAGTTGTGGTTCAGATGTTATTCCGATGTTGTTCAGTTGTTGTTCAGTTGTTGTTCAGACGTTGTTCAGTTGTTGTACAGATGTTATTCAGTTGTTGTTTCGATGTTGTTCAGATGTTGTTCAGTTGTTGTTCAGATGTTGTTCAGTTGTTGTTCAGATGTTGTTCAGTTGTTGTTCAGATGTTGTTCAGTTGTTGTTCAGATGTTGTTCAGATGTTGTTCAGTTGTTTAGTTAAGTTATTGTTAAGACTCCACATCTAAACAACTGCTAAAGTATAGATTTTTAAAAATTCATATCAAGCCATATTACGTTCTCGTATTGAATTTGTCCTTGTATCGGGCCTTACAATGGCCGGTGCGTACGTTTAGAAAAGTGTTTCTGAGTTTTTTTGGAGAGTGTAGATAAAATAGTGTATGCAACTGCTATAATTAGGCATTAGAATGCTCGTGTCAAACTATTATCACACTCGGCTGCGCCTCGTGTGATAAACAGACACTCGCATTCTAATGACCCCCATTATACGACAGTTGCATAAACTACTATTATTTACACTCGTCTCATAATGTTCGAATTATGAACTCGAAAACAGTTGCATAAAGACCTACTTTATGCATTCTGCCTATAGAAATTACAGTTTCATAGAAATTGCAGAAGCGTAATGACTTAATGAGAAGGCTCTTACTTCGATAAAATTGAGAAATGAAACGAAGTTGTTTTCTGGCAAAACTCATATCGCCATCTTCCGCCGCACCTGTCAGTTGTTGTTGTACGGTAATTGTTCGGTTGTTGTTTAGTTGTTTTATTAGATTGTTGTTGAGATGTTGTTCAGTTGTTGTTCTATTGCTGTACCGATATTGTTCAGCTGTTGTTGTTCAGTTGTTGTTCAGATGTTGTTCAGATGTTGTACAATTGTTGTTTCGATGTTGTTCAGATATTGTTCAGTTGTTATTCAGATGTTGTTCAGACGTTCAGTTATTTAGTTAAGTTGTTGTTCAGTTGCTGACTCGACATCTGAACAACTGCTTAAGTATAGAAATTTCGAAATTTCATATGAAGCCATATTACGTTCTCGTATTGAATTTGATCTTGTATCGGGCCTTGCAATCGCCGGTGCGGATGTTTGAAAAAGTGTATAACTGAGTTTTTTTGGAGAGTGTAGATAAAATAGTGTTTGCAACTGCATATAATTAGGCATTCGAATGCTCGTGTCAAACTATTATCACACTCATTCTAATGACCCCCATTATACGACAGTTGCATAAACTACTATTTATTTATTTATTTTTATTTAACAATTTATTGTACACAAGAAAATACAAAAACATAGAACATGGAAAAATGGTACAACAGGTACTGCTTAAGAAATTTCTTCCAGCAGACCTAAAGAAGCGTGAGTAGATTAAGGATATACGGATAATACGTGCACATATAACAGTTTACTTATAATTTTATCATGATCAAAACACAAATCAAATAAATATATGACTAAAAATAAAAATACACATATATATAACTATATATACCTATACAATATACAATATATTATAATACATAAATGAACTACACAAATTACGGAATTAAGGAAAGATAATGCTCTTTAACACGTTTTTTAAAGATAGCTATGGGGGGCTATCTCGAACAGTGGGCGGAAGAGAGTTCCACAGTCTGACAGCATGGACAGAGAAAGAATAAGAGTAGAAATCGGTACGATGGGAGGGCATAGAAAGGAGAGTCCTGACGTTTGTACGACAGGGCTTGTAAAGAGGGCGAGAGAAAGAGAAACGTTCACGGAGATACGAAGGCGAAGAAGGATTGTGAAGAATATTAAAGAGAGTACAAAGAATGTGAGTAGGTATTCCTGCGAAAACGGATTGGGAGCCACTTGAGTTGGGATCGAAACTGAGAAACGTGGTCATATTTTCTAAGTCCAAAGATAAAGCGGATGCACAAATTTTGAAGTCTCTCAAGTTTATTTAAAAGTTCCTCAGTGGCGTCCAAATAGCAAGCGTCAGCGTAGTCTAGGATAGGAAGAAGCAACGTTTGAGAAAGAGAGACCTTAGTAGAGAGGGGCAAGAAACTCTGCAGGCGCTTAAGTGAGTGAAATGAAAAGTGAATTTTTTTGCTGACTTCATTGATGAGATGACCAAGAAAGCTTCGTATCCATTACGACCCCAAGGTTTTTCGCGGTATTGGTGAATGCTATAGGAGTACCATTATACTGAATAATGGGAAGCATAGTGGCATCTATCTGTCTGCGCATGTATGGGCTGCCGATTACCATGGCTTGGGATTTCTTGGGGTTGACAAGTAGACCAAAAGATTTAGCCCAATTAGAGATGCTAGTAAGATCAGCATTGATTTTTTTTTACTATCATGTACATGTATGCACACGTTGTTGATCATTGTAAAAATATGCCGTGTGATGCCGGCTTAGAATAGCATCACCCCATTTCTTTCCGTGGGAGTCGCATGAGGCGACTAGGGGGACTCGCGGGTGTTTATTGCTATTTTATGCGATGGGCTGACAACCTGTCACCATGGCGACAAACAATTTTCCGGATGACCCTCAAATATTTGTCAGCCGTGTCGTAAATGTCCCGTTTTATGCGGCCGTTTACGCTCTGCCTACCCCGCAAGAGATAATAGGCGTGATATGTGTATGTATGTGTGTATGTAACCAATAAGCCATATTTGACAGCTGTCAGTTCCAAACTAAAAGAGATGTCACCAAAGGAAAATTTACCCTCTGCCATAGCATTTTCACGAATCCGACAGTTGTCAAATATGGTTTTCCTAGATCCGTGCCGTGTTTTTCTATATCCTTAGGCAATTTTCGCTCGTTCGCAGTTTTTCCTCCTTGTTTACCTATTAATATTCCAAAAAAATATCTAATTGCACTCTCGTTGCATTAAATCTGGGATCATAGCCAGGAACGTCCCGCGGTAGAAAATTTTGCAAGTTAAAAAAACGTAGTCAGGCCAGATTTAGGAAATAAGTTATCTAAACTTACATTAAATTATCGCTGTCACTTTCCGTCTAATTGGTTTAGAAAAGAATAAGAGATATATTAGTTCTGTCAAGTTTAAAATGACAATGGCCTCATTTTGGATATGAATTCTCTTTATACTAAATTTATACTTCCGCGACTGTTTACACTATTCATAGTTACAATTTCAACGGGTTCTTTCCGACGAATTTTTATTTATTTCAGCCCCGATATTTGCAAGCGTCATGACCACACGGGTAGGTAATTCGTCGGTGACCCGTTAATTATTTTAATTATTATTTATTTATTTATCATGTAACTGTGACACCTTATGGTTAGTAGAATACTATAACCTAAGGTGTTAGTATTACATTTATATGTTGAAATTGTAACTTTGAATAAATTCTCTTATCTTACCTTGAATAAGCGCTGTCTTTTCCGTCAGGTTTAAAAAAGTATAGGAGACATCTTAATCATGTGATGTTAAAATATGGCGACGATGACAAACAATGGCGACTAAATTAACTGGAAATTACGAAGAACCCATTGACATTTTAAACATGACAGGACTTAGATAAATCTCATATTCTTTTCAAAACCTATTTGACGGAAAATAACAGCGCTAATTTCAGGTAAGTTAAGACAATTTATTTCCCGAATGCCTAAATGAAGCCATGAATGGGTTCTCTGCCATTTCTAGTCAATTTGGTCGACATTTTTATCATTGTCGCTTAATTTGACAGTCGCGTATTTTGCATCAAATTATAAGACATGACATGATAGATATACCTAATTACCTATCCTATATCTCTTCGACAAATAGTGATAGCGCTAAGTTAAGATTAGGAGAATTTATTGAGCCCATAATATGGTTACGTCTACCTACGCCATTGTATAAGGACTGGCTTTCTTACTTTTAAGGGGTAATTCACAATCTGCCTACCTACTTACCTACCTCCTCTTTGCAATCGACTTTCCCTTACTTGCTACTAAGCTACAACCCTCTCGAAATCATGCAGAAATGTCAGCAATTCTCATTACGGCGTTCACCTGACACAAATCCGCGTTACACCAATTTCGCCGAGAGGCTAATAGTTTTCAATTTCCTTACCTGTCCCTTGCTGGTAACTGGTAATCCTTCGTTTTATTAGCTGCCCCTCCGATTCGCGCACGTGCGTACTCCAGTCTTTGTTCTATCAAACTCTACCCTCCGATTCCAAACGGAACATTTCTCACCCTACTCCAAACAAATTCTAACCGTACACCTACGAACTAAAGGTGAATGATTGAACTACATTTTGTAAAAGTTAGGTTATCTTTGCACCAAGTCCGCCATGTTATTATTTCGTTTTGGCGGGCCCTGAGTGACGTTTACAAGCCAGTGTTGCCATGCGGAATAAACTGTTATGCACGTTATGAGAGATTACTCGCTAATCTGGGAATATTGAAGACAATAAAATGAGCTTATGAGGTCGAGAGGGGGGCCAATGTTTGACGTTTTACTTGTTATTGTTTGTAGCCATTTTGTTATTGTTTACAATTGATCAATCATCGTCATTATGAAGGATTAACAAAAGGAAGTCGATATTTCTAAATTATGCTATTCATTTCAGATTTAGAGCAAAGCTATATGAAAATAAAATGCGTATAAAAACTCGTTAATTTTTATTGTTTTATAAATCGAAATTCATTACACCTCACTTCTCATTATAGTTACAAATTCCTTGTCAATTATTACTATTATTTATAATTAATAACGTCCCCTAAACCTATCTAACTAATAATAATTACATCAATCTAGAGCTCAGAACATAAATTAATTACATTTCCTCAATTTATTACATCTCATGATTAATCTTAATTAATTATTGGCTTATTGCTATTCATTGTCGCTCGGCGCGGGAATATGCGCCATTTTGCTTAAATGTTGCCAGTGCGCTTAAAAATTTACCTAGTTTTATTTACAACAAAATTTGAGCCGTGGCCTAAAAAGTACACTTTTAAAATATTTATTTGATTCAAAACAAACTCAAGCTCCATTAAGTATTTGCAATATAATCGTTACATTACCTTGTTTTATATTAGCGATGATGATTATCATCATACTATTAAATGGATCGAAATCAACATCATTTTTCAAACTTTCGAAAAACATAATTGCATCAGCCGAAATTTTCAATAAACATACACCTGTATTGTTGGAATGAATAAATATATATATATATAAATAGTGTGAAAGAAAACGTACTGCGTTCCTTTTAAGGGATAAACCAGCCCATGAAACTGAAAAACTTTCCTCAAGGAACATAGGTCAAAATATAAAAAAAATTACCATACATACAACCAGACTTAGTCTGGCTGCTACATTTTGTATGGGAGGTCTAAATTTTTTTCATATTTCGACCTATGTTCCGTAAGAAAAGTTTTTCAGTTTCATGGGCTGGTTCATCCTTTGAATGGAACGCAGTACTTTTCCTTACACCCTGTATAGACTACTTAAAAATACTGATTGTAATGCAACTCACAAAACGTAGGTATACACACTCTCTTGCAACACCGATGTGGGGCTAAGAGCGAAGTAAATAAAAAAGTAATTATTCGGTTCGAGCGTTTAGTAAACATTGGTCAACAGCACAAGTAGATAATTAGAGAGGCTATCTTGAGAACACGTCCAATATTTACAGGTTAGTATCTACACACACACATAACACTGATTTTACCCTAATTATACTATACACACAACAATATTCTAACACGGTTTTGTTTATTAGCCAAATAAAACAGGTTTTGGAATACATTTTTAGGACATTAAAATTGTGCTGTATTTAAACATGTTGTTGGCATAAAATAACCGACGTCGCGCCTTATATTTTTATAGAATAAACCCACTTATTCACACGGAAAAAAAGATCTGTAAATATATTTTCCTGTGAAATCCTGTTCATTTAAGATTTTTGCGCATCGTGAAATCCCATTTTATTTTACTAATTGCACTCAACATCATATCTACAAATTTTGATTTTATATTGAGCTTTGCTGTGTTTATTAAAAGGTACTTAAGGTATAAAACCGTGGCATTGAAAATGTTCAGATAATCTGTAAAATATAGACTCATCTAATTCTGAAACTACATTTCTTAGAAAAAATGGACACGGTATAATATAATTTGATCGAATTATTAAATAAAAGTATCACAAAAGAGGATAAGTTCAAATCCTTAATCGCGTTTATCGCTATAGTTATATCTATTTATTTACACTTCGTCTGGCATCCCTGATGTCCACTATCAACTGTCCACTTCACTAAAATCCTTCACTCACTTTCCACTTTTATCTAAATTGTCTCGTAGCTGCCACCAGCCAAGCTTTACCAGAGACAATGTTCTTGCAGGAGTAAATCATAAAAAGAAATCTTAACAAGATCTTAATTTAATACAAAAACTAGCTTATGAAAGATCTTTACGATGGTGTTAAAAATCTAGTTAAAATATTGCACACAATCAAAACTGCAAACGTTACAGATTTCAATCTCCCGTAAAACGAGGAGTTTCATAGAACGGTGACACCGCAACATAACCTCAAAACTTTTGCGTTTAGAATTTGCCTAATCGAAGTACATCTCCTCCTTGAACATTGTCTCGTGGTAAAGCTGGGGGAATTTCTACCAGGCCCGGCCCTGCAGCGGTAGATATCCTGAGCATTGCTGCTGGTAGGCGGGCTGCCGGTACGACGACACGAGAGGGTTGCTGCAAGCCGCCTGGCTTGGCTGCGGCGCTGAGTAGCCTGTGGGATAATTCGCAGGTTGAATTATTTTTGTTTACTATATATTTTTTCATCCAATATCTTCCAAAAACAGGGAAAAATGGAAGAAAGGGAGACAGGCCTTTTATCTGCAGTGGGACGTTACATGCTAGAAATAATAATAAGTACTTATTAATTTTCATCTGGACACAGGTGATTCAAATAATCAGTGCAGCTAGTTTAAAAATGCTGTGTTAATGTGTAAAATGGGTACAAACATAACCAATCAAGTAGTATTTTGAACTTTCTAAACGTATAATTTGACAGGTTACTTGTATCTTGTAAGCAAAATTTTGATTTCGTTTCAACTAGACAATATCCAAAATGTGACAAAAGATAAAAACTCAAAATACTGAAACGGGGTTCTTACCGTGATACTTATTTTTGTTGAATTGACCGATATCGAACAACTGATGTTTTGCGCAAAACATCAGTTGTTCCGTGATCATGGACCATGCAACTGTTGAAATATCGGACAATTCAACAAAAATAAGTATCACGGTAAGAACCCCGATTCAGTATTTTGAGTTATTATGTGTGGCCGCGAAAGTTTAAAACAGTTTTGTGCCAAAAGATGATTATTACCTGAAGTGGGTGTCGCGCAGTGGCTGTGCGCAGGTGACGACGCGTCGCCCGACCCGCACGGCTTGCCGTCCTTGACTAACACTGGCACAGCTACCCGCCGAGGTGATGATGATGACTGTACGCAAAGAAAAAAATATTTTGAAGACATTTCATATATGTACACAACTTTATAAAACTCCCCTGTTCGGGGGTAATTTTTCTTGGGCTGGCAACTCGTACAGATATTTTGTATAAGGATAAAGGAACATTTTAGAAGATAGAAGATGAAATTTTTATAACACCCTAGAAAGAAAACATATTCAAGTAAAAGGCATTCCAAAATTGTATATGTTTGGCCGCAGAATAAGAACTACGAAACTAATACTCGTACCTAAAAAACTGAACAAAATATGAACATTAATTGTTCCCTGTGAACTAATTTGTTCAACATTATGATTGACTTAATATTCGGCTTCCAAACATCAAAATTACAATAATTCTCCCCCAGCCCCGCCCGCCATTTGCTAACAAGCAAAAGTCATGTTCGCGCGCCTGACTGCGCTGGTGATAGCTACAGGATGTCCTGTTTTAAGTGGTCTAGAGAAAACATTAATTTTAAAGTTGGGCTATAGCTGTATCTTTTCAAAACCATATTTTTATTCGTTGCGGGATAGGCAGAGTGTAAACGACCGTAATAAAACAGGCATTTACGCCACGTCTGACAAACATTTGTATATCACTATAGAGACTGGTATATTTTTTACTTCACACTATTATAATAAAAAGGAAAAATTTGTACATTGACTGCTTGTTTGTAATCTCCAAAACTACTAACCGTTTTATAAGATGCTTTAATTGAAATTTCGTCATCTTTAAGTAAAAAGTCTACTTTTTACCACGAGAAAAAGCCTAAACATTTTTTGTTGCAATATACCTGCCTTAATATTTCGGATAATATCTTTATCCTATCATTAGACTAGACACGAAACATTTACTAGATTGGCACCTAAATTCTCAAAGTGTGTTCTCTGTTAAATCAATCAAACCAAATGAAATGAAATGAAAATAACTTTATTCAATGAAGGATAGTACTATATCATATATCACTTATTATTAGGATAGTACAATCAATTACACCAAAATGAATAAAAAAAAAACGAGATCCTTATAGTGGGACACACCGTATAGTTACGTGGCCCGTCGTCGCCCGTTTTCCCGCGCAAATTGGCGCAATGGCGCGCCACGCTCGACCACCCTTCGCGCTATAACCTAACCTATAATTTAATTGATTATCCCTTTCTTTATTTTCATTGTAATTTTGGGAAGTGACACGATGAAATGCTCAATTTTTTACGGTTGTAGCACAAAATAGCCCCCGCGCGCAGTCTGTAATTTGTGGTTGTAGTTTTTTTGTTTCTTAGTGTTAATCGTATAAGATATATCATAACTATCACTTTCGTGTCACCATGCTTAGCAAAATTAGGTATCACGCGTTTGGACCTTCTACTTTTTCGTAGCTTTTGCTACGATTGTGCTACGACGTAGCATGGCATTATACAGTTGCAATGTAAGTGTTGCAACATTTTTATTTGATTTGCGTAATAATTATTCAATAAAAACTTTGGGTAACTTTATATAAGGATCCTATTAAAGTGCAAATACTTGGACACCTGAAAAAATTCGGCCTTCCATACTTTGACACGTATTTAAACATTTTTGTATGGGAGAACCACCTTTTTCATATTTCACCCTATGTTTATTGGTAAAAGTTGTTCAGTTTTACGAGTAAAACTCACCATAAAGATATTTACACTAAATTTAATAGTATCTAATCTCTTGCCTACATCCTACTGAGTGTTCACCTCCCAAATATTTATAACATTCTGTATAATATTTTGTACAATTTAAAAAGTTATTTTTATTAAAAATGATCTAACTATTATAATATTGTGCGGGTCCCGTATCCGCGAATAAAATACCTTGAACCATGAGAGATCCCTATCATCCACAGTCGCCACCTTGCAAATAGGGGACAACCGTTTTCGCGACGTCGACATCTACGATTTTATCTCAGTGATACCAACCACACTTTTGTAATCTCCGATTTTGGAACACCGGTAGTCTATTTTTAGAATTGGTTGAAATTGATAGACGGCCAATATGGCGCAGTGGTAGTGCGACTGCCTGCGACGCAAAGGTTCCGGATTTGATTCTCGGTGGGGCACTCTCAAAGTTGATATTTATCACTTGTGATGCTAGCTTAGAATAGCATCACCCCAAAGGGACTCGAAGGTTAGATGTGTATTGCAATTTTAGACGATGGGCTGACAACCTGCACTATAGTGATACACAGTTATCTGATTGACCCTCAAACTTTTGTCAGACGTAGTGTTAATATCCGTTTTACGGCCGTTAACGCTCTGCTTAATCCGTAAGGGATATAGACGTGATTTATGTATGTATGTGAATTTTTTCCCAGTATGGTTAGGATATTGCAGGCTGAACCACCTGATTTTCCGAAAAGAAAGATGGTTCCGTGCTTCGGAGGGCACGTTAAGCCGTTGGACCCCGTTGCTGTCTTTGTTGTCTTTACACAACTAGATATATGTCAGAGGCTAGTAGTACTACTCTCTCCAATTAAGTAATTGGTCAATTTATTTTATATATAGTTGTAAAGTTACATGCCGTGTGATTTTATTGTAATTCTGTAAATTTTTAATATGAGTTTTTGGCTGCAATTTAAACATTATTATTATACCTAATATTAATTATCAATAATCAATGTATATTAATAATCAATATGTCTAATCTAAGTACAAAATCTTAATTTCTAACAAAAAAGAAATGTAACTTGCCGTTGGCAACACCAGCCGTGATTTTTATCTCCCACGTCCATATTCATTATTCATAAGGTTTTAATCACGATGGCACTTTACTTCTATTTAAAATACGCGGACGAGGATTTTTCACTATTGCTTAATCGCGTCCCGCTGAGGAGGGTTTTGAGGACATTTTAATGTTATGTAATTCGTGGCAAATTATGGATAAATATCTTGCTGTAAAACCGTATAGGGCTGTCTTTTTAGGGTTCCCTACCTCAAATGGAAGTAAATAATCCAAACAAAACTGATCATATGAATCACTTTGTTGTCCGTTCGTCCGTCCGTCCATTGGTCACGTCACGACCCCTTATCTAGAGAACGCGTAAAGATATCGGGTTGTAAGGTCGCTTGTAGTTGTGAAAAAGTCAATTTTATGCTGTAAAAACGCGTGTTTTGACCCTGTCACAAAGTAAGTATTGGCGGCTGCGCGCCGAATACAGAGAGCTCACTTCAAGCAAACGTCACGAAACTCTCCACAATTTAACACGCCGCCGTTTACAAGGAAATCCAAACCAATCCAAACACACTTGTAGTCGAGTGTCAATCGCGTTTGGTGCGGACGTGCAAAATGACTTCACACAAATATAAATAGGTAATAAATAGGTTTATTAGTATACGATGTGATTTGTACAAAGTTCCTTTAATGTTTAAAACTTGCTTTCCTAAAAGAACAAACAAGATTAATAACTCTAATCAGTATATTTTTTTATAATGTGATTTGAGTTCCTGCTTCAATAAAGGCAACTTTACATTTTTGATGTACATGTATACATACACATATCACGTCTATTATTCCTTGCGGGTTAGGCAGAGCGTAAACGGCTGCAAAAACAGATATTTACGCCACGTCCAACAAAAGTTTGAGGGTCATTCGGAAAATTGTGTATCGCCATAGTGACAGGTTGCTAGCCCATCGCCTAAAATTGCAATACACATCCTCAAGTCCCTTAGTTGCTTTCTATGACTCCCACGGGAAAGAAATGGGGTGATGCTCAGACTCAACAGCCCCAGGCAGATATCTTCCTACTATCTACCTACTCGTCATTCGCTCGCCATTTCATAATAAGTGTGCTATGTAGGTAGTATACGTAATATACATACAGGGAGTAACAGAAAGGGTATATCAAACCGAAAGGAGGTCAAAGTGGGGAAATGGGGAAAGTTATTCAGTTTCATGAGCACCTTTCGGCTTGATATAGCCTTTCTGTTACTCCCTGTATGTTTAGGTACCTACTCCATTGAATAAAATCGGTAAGAAAACTGTGGCAGCCCTTGCCGAAAGCGGAAATAATCGAAAAAAGGGCCGAGTGATTCTTCTGTACATTCTCTATTTTGTGACCCTGTCAAGGGGTTTCACGATTTCTAGGGTACTACGCGTGTAGCTAAGACTATGAAATATGGCACAGGTTAAGTAAAAAATAAACATATACCTACTTTTTTCGATAATATGATTTTTTAGGGAGCCGAAAAAGAACAAAATTAAATTTTCGCAGTCAGTACGTTGATAAACTGTGCAGTTTTATTCAACACATCATAACTGTTCAAATTTTTATGTTATTTTACAAAGTGGGCCGGCCCTGTTACTATTTCCGAAACTTGACATTGGCAGAATTTTCTCACTCAATGTGACTAGAGGTGAAATCTCGTGCTTTTGAATCCCTCCCTGAGCCCTGAGCTACGCCATGTTTGACAGATATTTGAGGGCCATTGCTGGAAAATCGTATCTAAGTATAGTGACAGATTTTCAGCCTGTCCCTACGACGCCAATACTTACTTTGTGGCCTGTCTCCTAATATTGTAATACACGTGAAACCCTTGAGCCCCTTAGTCGCCTCTTACGATACCCGCCGAAATGAGATGGGGTGATGCTATTCTAAGTCGGCATGACACGGTAAACACATAACACATAACTATAAATATTTAATGCTATTATTGCGAAGTTATATTGGGTCTTACCTGATTATGTTGATTTTGTTCCGCCATAGCTTTCTCCTTGGCTTGTCTTTTACATTTATAGCGATGATTTTGAAACCATATTTTGACCTGCAACAAAAAAAATAAGTTAGTAATGACTAGATTATAATTTTCTCTGAGACTAGGAAGGGATTCTACAAGTTATTATAGGATTGTAGTCACATCACGAGTGTGTACCTAACTAATGGACAAAGTTTTATCTATGCAGCCGAAAAATATCTACCCTAAAATATAGGGTAAAATTTTACTAGTGACAGGTAGCGAAATTCTAGAATTTCTAGGCGGACTGATGATAAAGAAACAACTTTTCCGAAGGAACATAGGTGGAAAAATTAAAATAAAATGGATATTTTATTCAAAATTGCCGATCTGGTGATTTGGGTTAGGAAAGGATGGAAGGTTAAAATATTTTTGACATATTTCGACCTATGTTCGCTGGGGAAAGTTGTTCCATATCACCAGCCCATTCTCTATTTTCAGTATCGGTCACTAGTAAAATTTCACCCTTCACCCTATATAATCAATTAGTTTACCTAAGATGACTGTTTCCATTCTTATAGCAAAGTGACTACAACAGCACCAGTAGTCTCCTTTATAAAGTGTTATCATCACCAAACTCATATACCTAAACTACATATAACTGGAGGGTTTTCCGCATTGTCCTCCAAGTGCATCTAACTTCAGTCAACAGCATCTGACCTCCGTGAAATTATCCGCGAGTTCACCCCTTCCCCGCACCCACCCGACACTCCACCTTAATGACGAAAGAATAAACACAGAACATAGCTCGTGTTTGCCTCGAGCCTTTGTCGACACACGCTCCGAACGCAGCAAAATATACTCTTTATTTATTATTTATTCATCGAGAGCGTTTCCTTCGTGTTTATTCTTTGAAATGGATGTGTGCCCCTCGCGAGAGGACGTTCCGTTATGAAAACGTTTCGCGGGTAAATGGCTGCCATTTTGTCGAATCGAACGCGGGATCCGTTATGAAAACAGGATGCAATCGTTACGTAGCTACTATGAAACGTCTCTAGTGAGGCTGTTCTCACACACACGCCACATGATTTTCCGGTGTTTTGCCGGACCCGATATTGCCTACGACGAAATTAATTCACGAAATATAGGCAGGAAAATAAGGTCGCTTTCGACACGTCTAAATAAAATTGAGGGCTGTTTCAGAAAAATCGTGTATCACTTTAGTGACCGGTTGTCCGCCTGTAGCCTACTCATGTATTACAATTTGTAGTGTTGTAGAGTGTCTCTTAGTCTAAGCCGACATCACACGGTAATTAACGAAATCCCATAGAAAAACCGAATATCACGGATTTATTGCACTTGTAACCGCGATCCGTCTCAGATAGTTATTTTTAGGCACTTTTATGGTTGCTTTCACGGATCGCAACATTGTCCGGTGCGTGTGCGATTCACCTTAAAGATAGAGAGCCAGTAGAGAGATTATTGCAGTGTTTGTGAAACTCTCGTGTAGTGTGGGAATGTTGGCAGCACTGACGCAGTGACGTGCGATTTTTGAAACTGTTTTTGATACAGGGTGTATGAATCTCAAACCAATCTATAAATTCACTTCTTCTAAAACGGGAAATTCACTCAGCGAGAGTTGACATGGGACTCAAGAGTTTATGACAAGAGTTGAATGAAGGAAACAATTTGAATTGAAGCCATATTGGTCTTAATTCTGGACATAAATCCTCCTAACTTACCTTGCATTAGCGCTGTCACTTTTCGTCAAATAGGTTTTGTGAAATGGGTTCTTCGCTATTTCTAGACAATTTGGTCACCATTGTTTTTATCGTCCTTATTTTGACTTTTGACGCTTATTTGCCAGATTATATGACAATACATGATATAATATAGATACCCTTTTTAAACCTATTTGACGGAAAGTGGCAACACTAATATAAGTCAGGAGAATTTATTAAACGAATTGAAGCCATTGTCCTTTTTGAAATGATCCTTATGCTTTGGAAAAGTTGTTCCTTATAATTAGGATTAGTCTCTGAAATTCCAGCGCAGCACCAAAAACACGCACTCATTTGTAATATCAAAATGGGTCAGATGTAGAGCTTACTACTGACATAACTTTAAACTTACTCTTATGTAGATTTTTTTATTTGACATCCCTTTTTAAACCTATTTGACGGAAAGTGGCAACACTAATATAAGTCAGGAGAATTTATTAAACGAATTGAAGCCATTGTCCTTTTTGAAATGATCCTTATGCTTTGGAAAAGTTGTTCCTTATAATTAGGATTAGTCTCTGAAATTCCAGCGCAGCACCAAAAACACGCACTCATTTGTAATATCAAAATGGGTCAGATGTAGAGCTTACTACTGACATAACTTTAAACTTACTCTTATGTAGATTTATTTATTTGACATTCTGAAAGTATTCATCGTAATGTGAATCTAATTTCAAGATCAACCCTGTACTGGGAGTAAATGAATAGGCATCGCTTATTGCACTTCGCTCGGCTCGGACGCTCTCGGCTGGAGCACTTTCTTTTCAAGCTCTTCAAGCATAATGACGACTAGTGTTTCCTTGCATGCACCCACCAAGTTACCACTAAGCTAGAGAGCTGTTTGATGGAGAGCTTGTGACTGCAGAAGCCGTAAGATTTGATCAGAAACTAAAAGTGATGGGAATGAAGTATCGGGTTATATAGGGAGTAACAATAAGGGTATAGCTTAAAGAAGGTCAAGGTATTCCTGAACAACTTTCATAGGTCGAAATATATATATATTTTTAAATGGACCTGCCATAGAAATTGCTGGTTAGTTTACTATTGGAGGATTTATTTTTTTCATATATTGACCTATGTTCCATGGGTAAAGTTGTTTAATTTCACGAGTCCCTTGACGTTGGTAGTTTGTATTCTGCTAAGAGTTTGAAGTATAGAATATCACAGTGGCAATACATTGACAGTTGAGTGTCGCAGGCATTACAATGGCAAAAAAGAGTATCGAGGCCTTGTTCTCTTGTGAAGTCCAGCCTTAAGTTTAAACTCTAGTCATTGTTTGACATCTTGACACGCCAAGATATAATACCGTGTATCGCACCCGCATGAGATGCTAAAATATACAGGGTGTAAGGGAAAGCCCTCCAAATACTTAAAGGGTGCATACAGACCATGGAACTGAACATATAACCATAGTATTGCAGTCAGCTGATCTTGATCTTGTATGGGAGGTCAAATTATTTTTGTCGTTTTAAAGTTGTTCGGTTTCATGGTCTGCATGCAACCTATCAGTATTCAGAGAGCTGTTCTTACACCCCGAATAATGGCACGCATGTTAGTCAACCCGGTTTCATTGCTAGTCAAATTCCTCGACCGCTAACGTAGCGAGCTCTCCGACTAGAGACCTCTAAGTATCTACACTGTTTGTTTTGCATCTCACGCAGGCTAGCGCGACATTTTGGGTGCGTCGAAGGGCTCCACGTTAAGAACTCATCTTTACACCCACTTGTCATCGCGTGATGTTTTCCTAATGCCCATCTCCATTCCTCTTGGCTACCGGAATGCCAACCACTTACCTCTCACTGCTATTGTTTATGTTGCCTTGGTATTTCTAATCTTCCTATTTGTTGAGTATTCAAGTGACCGTGGATCATGAGAACTACATGTTGTAAGTGCAACTTATAAGGGTCATCTTGAGTCAAAAGCCAGAAAGATTATCACAGATACTAATCTGTGAAGCAATCACTATAACTTACATCATTGGTAAATAAGCAAATAAAAAATCAAAACAAAACTTTTTGACTTTAACTTTAGCTTCAACTTCATTTTTTTTTTCTCATTTTGAGGCTTAACCGTTTTTGGCGCCGAAAGATCAGATGATCATAGTACCTACCCGTATCACAATAAGCCTTTAGTGAACGTTGATACAAGAAGGTAAATAAGAATTAAAGTCTTTATAGTACTTACGTATACCTACCTATAATGAGGAACAAAATATACTGAATTTTTGGTGACTTGTTTAGCTAAACTTGGTTTTCCACGTCCACTATGAAACTTATATTTATTTGTAGATTGTAGCGTGTCGTGCGGTGTCGATCATTTTTATTGACATATCTGCAACAAATACTAGGAACGTAATATTCCTAATCCAAACCGAACTATTTAATAACCTTCTTTCTACCTGATTTGATTGTCGCAAACCCCATTTCAAACTCCTGAGTGCGTCGCCGGACCTCGGTAGGTACATTACCGTGTCTGCATGTTGAGACGCAGGCGCGTAGGTGTTCCGTTCCACGAACGGTGACTTGCTGTATCCACACACAATTATTATCAATAACGATTCACTCATGTTTGTTCTGCTCTTCATTTGAGCACGAAATGTTTTTTTGGCCGTGTCGTTCCGATTTTATTGTTAATACAGGTATTGACTGATGTCATGCGTACAATGATCACTAATTTGTTCGTTTGTTTGAAATGTGATTTGGTCTTTCAAAACGTCATCTTCGTCAACACTTTTGTTTCTTCAAATGACCTTATTTTCGCCAGTAAAGATTACATAATCAAGTTCCAAATTCAAAACTGACAAAATTCGATTTTTCTCGCACAGATTTGTCAAGCGCGTATACTGTGCGCAACACAATGGTTGATTGTCGCGTCATATTGTACAGAAATATTGTATGGAGTTCCCACTGAGTAAACACGCGCCCGTCGCGCTGTCAAACTATCAATGTGCTTCATTTATTTAGTAACTTATAAAAATATTGCAGCTCTGACAAAAAATAATAAAATTTTATTTATAAGTACGTCACAAATCTCGACCTACATCCAAGGTTATATAGTTGGTAATCCTATGAAAGTTGGGAAAATGAGTTCTCAAAACCATAGCGTTCGATTTTCGTATCAAAATTCGAATTTGGAGACACGTGAAACAATTTTATTTTAGTAGAAGAAAGTTTTGTTTTGGGTGGCCAGTGTGAGAAATAAAAAAGAATGCGAAAGTAAGATACGAACTGTTTAAATTTAGAATAACAAGATTTAAATTAACGAATAAGATATTTACAGGCGATTGCGGTGTGGTAACCGATGACGTTGATGTCTTTTGTTTAAAGTGTATCGTTACGTATTCACAAGTATGTCTGCGTGACGATTTATTGTATACTAGGTATACAAAATCTCAACATTTGAAATGTTTAAATCTTTAAAATATTACACACACACACATATCACGCCTTTAATCCCTTGCGGGGTAGACAGAGCGCAAACAGCCGCAAAAAACGGACATTTACGCCACGTCTGACAAATATTTGAGGGTCATTCGGATAACTGTGTATCGCCATAGTGACAGGTTGTCAGCCCATCGCCTAAAATTGCAATACACACCCTCGTGTCCCTTAGTCGCCTTTTACGACTCCCACGGGAAAGAAATGGGGTGATGCTATTTTAAGCCGGCATTACACGGCATAGCCGGCATTACACTGCAAAATATTAAGTCTGTTATATTATAATATATTTATCGTGTTGCTATTTACCGTTATAAGTTTATACACCTGAAAACTGTACCTGATCTAGGACTTTTATTCTTTAAATGGTATGTTTCCTTCTGCTTGAGATAGTAAGGCTTGCTAAATGTATTCAGTTATTATCAGAATCGACAAATGACGTACTGACTAATATCCATCTCTATTTATTATTTACCTAATATTAAATGCAAATATATGTAAATTCACTACTAAGTACCAATGTTTGTTCTTTTACGTCCAAACGAAAACTTGAATAGCAGCGTTATGTGTTAAGCAATTAACGGTGGGTGACTAATAACCTAATAAGTAAACGAAATCACCTATTTTTAAATAAACATATGTGTATTCTGTGGAAACGATTTCGCAGTTTGTAACTTTACTTAGCGCTTATTTGATTTTTGACAGCAGGACGCCATATTGGATTCTATTTTGTCGTGAAAAGGACAAAAGAAAAATGTATTAACCGTCAAAAATCAATACTATAATGTGTAGCTAAGTATATCTCCCACCAGTAGATATATCTCTCGTTTTCAACATAACATATGTACCAGCTACATGTAACATAACGAGATGTTGATATGTATAAAATGAGGCGGCCCCTTCCAGCCGTCCGTGAACTGTAACTCGCTAAGCTTCACAAATATTGACGAGCCATTCGTTATATTAATATTTGCTGTAGCAAGTAATTATATTGCCGACTTATATCGTCGCTGCTATTAATGGTAAATCAAAATTTGAGTATTTGCGATTACGTAGGTATAAATCGCTTCTCGACTCATTTTCAACCCGGACGCTGGCAGAATTGCCCAAATAGACTTAAGCCGTTTCAACATTTTTACAATGATATTACAAAAAAAGTAAGAATGGTTTAAGTTTTTGGACAATAGGTATCAAATCGTAAAGAAAGTGAGAAAAATGTTGGAAACACAGCCAAAAGCGGGTCTAATTTTTTTGTAATAACTCGGATAGGATTTGTGATCCCAGGATGTACTGAATTTTTTTTTTTTTTTTCAGCCAACCTGTAAAACTAGGTAAGAAATAAATACGTGCGGGGACAAGATTGCACACAAAGTTAAAGAAAAATACAATATGATAAATAATTATTTGATAATAGTCAAATAAATACACATACCTAAACTAATAGAACTATAAATACAAATACAATATATAAATATAAATACATAATATACAAATACAATACATACAAATACATACGTAAATATCAAGGTAGTGAAAAGTAATGCTCTTTCAACCTTCTTTTGAAAGAGGATAAAGAACGACAGTCCTGGACTGCCTTAGGAAGATTGTTCCAAAGTTGTGTAGCTCGAACGGAAAAGGAGTTAAACAGGAACTTGGTATTGGCTCTAGGACACTCAAGTACCTTAGTGATACAAATGCGCCTAGGCCGGGAATCTGGAGGTAAAAAGTGAAAGCGGGAGCGGAGATACTCGGGTGTGGATGGATCATTGAGGATCTTGTAGAGGACAGACAGGATGTGCACATCACGACGAAGGCGGATAGGGAGCCATTTTAATTGAGTGCGAAATTCAGAGACGTGATCATATTTTCGAAGTCCGAAAATAAACCGAATTGCAAGATTTTGCAGGCGCTCAAGTTTATTCAGCAGCTCCTCTGTCACATCCAAGTAACACACATCAGCATAGTCAAGAGTAGGAAGGAGGAGTGCTTGAGCCAGCATTACTTTAGTCTGAAAGGGAAGGAAGCACTGGAGACGTTTGAGAGAATGAAAAGAATAATGCATGCGCCTGCTAACCTCATTAACCTGGGATGTCCAAGATAAGTGTGAGTCAAAGATAACTCCAAGATTTTTCGCTTTATCCGTGTATGGAATACAAACTCCATCATAATAAATGTGATTATTAGCAACAATAAGCTTACTTTTAAGTCTACTGCTGCCGATGATCATGGCTTGTGACTTAGTGGGATTTTTTCCTAGTAGGTAGGTATAAATTAAGTAGTGATGTGGTTAATGATATTGATAGGTGATATGATTCATATGATAGAACATCAACGATCTGACCATTCTCCCCCAACTTTACGGACACGTAAAAAGAAAGTAAGATATTGCAAAAATGGTAGAGCAAAAAAACTGCGGCCGCCGTCGTCCTACGCAAACACGCAACCGCCGGCCGATAATGCACTTAGACTCACAAATTACATATCGCCGACTGCCAGACACAATGCCTCCGTACCTGCCCACGACCCCCCGTGTCAGGTGCATCATCCACACAGATACTACTAATCCACCACCACAATAGACCCGCAACAAAAACTCCGCCATTCATCAAAATATAATCTCAGAAAAACGCGAAATGAACCGAAAATCCCGCAAATTTCTCGTGGATTCAACCAATATTTTTTCGCGGTTATTACACAATTACAGCGCGGGAAACGATGAAACGAATCAGGTTCTTATTTCGAAATTTGTTTTGACATGTTGGTAATTTTGAATAATGGGTGCTGGCTGCGGGTGGATGATAGCGCAAACAATTTTTACTTTTTTTAAATGAGGCAGATGATTTTATATCGGCGCAGCCTTTGCAGGAAGTTCATTGAAATCTCACGGAGATTAGAAAAAAGTGAAGTGGAATTATGGGGCTATTTAAAAGATGAGCCGACGAAAGGCTTTGTGGGGTTAGCTTAAATAATGATGATCGGTTTATTAAAATGTAATTTTAAGGTTATACCATTGTGCTTTCAGAAACCTTTACGTTATTCTACGATTTATTAACTTCATTGTGTTGAAATTTCATGGCCTGTATAAAAAGTGGTTGGTTCATATGTTTGCCGTGTAATGCCAGTTTAAAATAGCATCACCCAGTTTCATTTCCGTTAGTGTCGTAAGAGGTGACTTATGAAGCCGAGGTTTTCATGTGTATTACAACCTATCACTAAGTATAGTGATACAAGATTTTTCTGAAACGGCTCAAATATTTGACAGACGTGGCTATAGCGACTGTATTTTTACGGTCGGAAACGCTGTGCCTGCCTTGCAAGGGATAAAAGCTTGATATGTGTAATGTGTATGTATGTATGTTCTGAATACGGCTCAAAGGACCAAAAATTATATTACTTTTATCCTAGGTCAAAACAATCAATGATCATACAGTAGACACTAGACATGATTGTATAAAATAATGCAGTAGGTAGGTAGGTGTATCTTTTAGTCCGATCCGTTCTTTCCTGTTTCAGTCCGATCCGTTTTTCCCAGAACAACTCGTCTTGTTTGAACAACCACACAAACTTCTCCGGGTGAGCCCTTGCTCCCCCTCAACCAGTAAGGTGTAGGTTTCAAAGCCCCGGGGCTAAAATTGCAGTCCAGTGTATAAAATAAATAACAAAAAAGTCGGTCCTCTATGATACACTGCAAATTATTTCTAAGTACTGACCAATAAAATATGAGTGACTAACTGTGAAGACAGCTTTCTCACTTGACGTTCCGTTTGACATGGTGGCATTACCGCATCAATGCGCCATTATCTTATTGGTCCCATTAGGGCAAGGGCCCGCATGCGCGCTTCCGTCCCGCGCCGCGCCGCGCGGCTGCGTAGAACGTGACGCTGACAAAGGATCGTACTCTTTGTTTCCAGAATTCTGATGCTCTCACGGAAGACAGGTCATTAACCCGACGTTTTTTTTTAATTATCCTGTTTTTTAAATTAACATTAACAGCCACAACAGTCAACTGCTCATGGGCCTCCCCCTATTGGGGATATGCGATACTCACTACGCTTGGCAGGCGGCACAGGGAACGCTGCTGCCCAATCCCTTAGTCGCTTTTTACGACACCCATGAGCAGAATTGGGGTGATACTATTCTAAGCCGGCACCACACGGAAATCCAAAAATTATCCGGTATTCGTGTGTAATAAACAGTTTTTATTTTTAATTACTTACTTAACCCGACGTGGATATCGATACTTGAGGAATTAATATTGATTACAGTAAGAATTAAAGTGATTACAGTATGGCCGTATTAATAAGCCATAATTTACAGCTGTCAGATTCGTGCTAATGCTAAAGCAGAAGGTCCTTTTTTTCCTTTTGTGACATCTCGTTTAGTATGAAACTGACAGCTGTCAAATATGGCTAATTGGGATGGCTTGACAGAGTTAAGTATTTCAATAATTTCTAATGCACCATTTTCAAGTGAACTAAACCTATTAATTTACTTTTTTTAGATTTATTAGTGTTTACAAGAAAATTTTGACACCTCACACACGTTGACACACTCCGTAGCTTTATAAAGATGGGTTTAATACTAAAACAAACGATGATATCGGAAACCATCGAGAGCTTTGCAAAAATCATCCACGTAAAGTAGAGGCCATTAGGATTATGAAAAAGAAATCAAAGTCGATCTGTTTGAAAATGGAAGCGCAGTCCGCTGGGAGTCGCAGTATCAACAGTGGCGTCGTGCCGCGAACATCGAAATTTACTTAAGTTAAATAACGAAACGCGAGCCCTCTGTTTGCTCCGAACGTCAAATACTGCGGAATATTGTGGCTGGAGCTCAACTTTGCCTTTATTGCGGCGTCTATTTAAACTGCGCTATGAATATGCATTATGTAAGACCGGAATGCGTTTAGCCGACTCTAAGCGGGCTAAGCAGGCAGAACTTTGCCGCAGTCAGCGTCCTAACCTAACTACCTAAGCAAATGCACTTAAAAGTTCAGCTGCTTTGCGCGTTTTGGTTTGTGGGTAACTGTAACATGCTTATGCGTCATTTTGATCATTATCCTGATTAACCTGATAGCCAGTCATAAGGTATTTTTAAACAGATTATAAAAGTTACGTTCTTTACGTCAACAAATGGCGTTATACGTCTGGGAGTTTATCAACAAGCCACCGAGGGTAATACAATTAGCGTTCTAGTATTAGTGAACTGTTTTCGTTCTCGTAACCTTGCTGGCGTTACTTTTTCGGACCCGGTCTTTATTCATTGTAAGCGATATCAAAATACGCTTAAATAAATTGCGGCGCAAAAACATTATTTCCATTCTTTCAATCCAACTCCAATAATTTCAAGGTGTTCCACACAAAATGAAGACCATACAAACTCCAGTGCAAAGATGCCTCACATGTTCAACGCCATGTATCGATAATTGTTTCATTATTCTTTTTTAAACAGCTGTCAAAAAAGGCCTCATTTTTTACCGTTTCAGTAATTTAGTTATTGGCTGTTCGTCTCATTATATCGACTGGTGGTAAATAATATGTACTCAAGCTAGATGTATGATCATATGTGTAGGTCTGCAATGAAATTTTGCATTCGTTTAGTAACAATTTCATTTAGGTAACAAGGTAACTTGTATGAAAGTTAAAACAAATAGGCAGTACAGTTACATAGGGAGCGTAATTTAATACTTATTATAAGTAAGTGGGCAATTCTCAAAGCGGGGGCGTGAGAGGCGAGGGGCACGTGCTTGCGACTGACAGGGGGCCCTGGGGGTCACTGACGGGGGTCAGGGGGGCCCACTGACCACAGCACATTACAAAGCCTTAATCAGCTCGTTTAAATTCGGTAGTTGCTGCCGGCAACTTCCGGAATGGAATAAATTGATCCTGAATAAGTGGGCAAATTGGTTTCAGAAACTGCTTTGTGAATAGTTTTGTGGATGTAAAATTCTAAACTTGGTTGGGTTTTAGGAGTAGTTTACTGGTACTTGAAAAGCTGCGGCATTTATATACACATTGCTGTGACGAAAGATATCAAATACCCTTACAATAAGTAAATTATATTTTTCCTGAAACCCTAAAAAGTTACTACAAGTCAATTGATATTAGGGGCTTCTATTTGGTCGAGGACATCAAGCCTACATCTCAATTAATCAGTCGATTACCTGATCAATATCAAACAATCCAAATTCTGCTCCAGCAAGCTAAACACACGAACCAATTAATGCGGCGACAATGCCGGCATTATGATCGCGATTACGCGTCACGCCGCCGCCATTGTCGGCTGACGTTTGTTTTGGCGCGAAACCGGCGGCGGCGGTATTGCCGCTGACACCCCCAAAATGGAGATTATTCATGGATGTTTGCGGCCCATTGTCGCCGTTACACAGCGAATTTATGAAATTTATATTGACACGGCCGAGATTATCGAGTCATTGTTATGAAGGATTTGAATTTGAACGTGTGGGAAACTCAGTCGCGTGCCGGTGACAGATATTTATAATGGAACTTGGTATTTGCAAGCGCACGACGCAAAGCATGTCTGCAAATATGAATACAAGGAAATATGAACTCTATTTCGCTATAAAGATTAATTTTATGTCAGTGAAAGAATGTTTTAAAAATATATTTTATGTCCGTTTTATGCGGCCATTTATGCTCTGCCTGCAAGGGATTACAGGCGTGATATGTGTATGTATGTATGTATGTAAAATACTTGAATATTTGTTGGCATCTCGGAATATAATTGTAGGCATAGATATAGTCTAAAATACGCACTCACTAATTTGTAAGCACCACTTGAATCTGCGAAAACTCTAACAACAAGGAAAATATAGCTCTCGAGAATCAAAGAGATATACCCTCTGTCACTGAAGCGGAACAAGTGTGCCAACCTAACGAACCGCACTGTCTCCTGCGGCGGTTACAGGCAGGGAGGCAACTGTCAAAATCAAATTTTTATCTCTTCAAAGGTGGCTTTGAAATCTATGCTTGACTCGATTCTACCTAACCTTACTTCTCCGCCTTTGAAGCTATTTCAGACACTCCTTATTTATTACATAATAGACCGTACTTACGTTCGAAGAGTCCACGAAGAGTTGTTACTTAAAGTTATAAATATAAAATAAACTTCTATCCCTCACCTCACCATTATTTTTGTAACGAACTCTAGTTGAGACTTTTCTTTATTTGAATCAGAGCGTTTATCAAATGATTGCCCTAAGCAATATTTCCACCGATTCGGTTTACTATCGCTACTAACTACCACACTCCTAATACGTTTATTGTGCGTGCATGTTACACCAGTATCAGAGGGCGTTGCCGGAGGCGTTCTGCTTCCGACAGACAACATAAATCATTGTAATCGGTTTCATGGAGCCGCGGGCGATGACAACCACGGAACCACCCATACACGACCCCGCTATTGCCCTATTCAATTACCGAACAAAACGGACCCAATAAAACACCCACTGCCTGGGGACGTGAAAGAACCTTGTTATTTTTTGCACTGGCAACACAATTTGCCGGTGGTGAAAAACAAATTAGGGGGTGGAATGATAAGATCGCGATCGGTTTTGATTTTGTTGATTAGGATTGTCTTGTTGTGTCATCGCTAGGAAAATGAGTTTCTACATGTGCTGAATTAATTATGTAAGATAATTTTCATTATTTATCGAGTTTATATATGGCACTTTAGTACCTAATGACAAAGGCATTGAAAATTCTCTATTGACATCTTGAATATAATAATAAGTATTTTCGCTGTAATGTTTTAGATATAGGTACATCTAAAATGCCGCTAAAATAGGTACTTTAAGATAAAATAATTTGCGACTTACCTGTGTAGGCGTTAAATGTATGAGCGAGGCTAGATGCTCTCGCTCGGGCGCCGACAGGTACTTCTGCTGCTTAAACCGCCGCTCCAGCTCGTACACCTGTGGTTAAAAAAGTTTATCATAAACTTATACCAAACAGATGTAGGTAATAATTGGCAGAAAGGTATTTATTCAATATCTGGTTTTTCATTTAGTCCCTTGCTGGGCGCCAAATATATCTTTTTAAACGTTTTTATATACGGCATAAAATTTTCTAAAATAACTCTAGATAGGCTTTAGTGTTTTTTGTTTCAAACCAACAGGGCGGAAAATAAAACCATAACTACTAGTCGTTCAAGTGGGGTATCATATGAAAGAGCTTGATGTAGGTACATGTATGTTACGGAACATTTAGTTAGGCCATTGCAATACCAGTAACAAACAACTACGATTAAATTGTCACTGTGAAACACTATGACAAGCTGTAAGCGAAATACGAAGAAGTCAAATCAAAATCCTATCGAGAGTTCGGGACACAACTGAGATGCTTTGTAAATAGCGAAATCAGGGCCAAATTATGAGGTAGGACTAAATCCAAATTCTCGATTATTCCATATCCCATGCTGGGCGCCAACATCTAATATTATGGAATTACTAAAGTAAAAACGAAACTATCGTCCTAACTTAATATCCTCAGTGTTCTTAATCGATGACTGAAGTTTCCTATTTGCGATGTGTATTTTTATTTCAAAACCTTTTCCATAGAAATAACGCATAACATAGCGTAGTAGGTTGTAGGTACAAGTTTGCAGTCTATTTCCTTTGTTCTGTAGGGAGGTGACGCTAAACGAAACAAGTAAATTCACTAAAAATTCTTTTCAGCCAGCTCTAGAGGCTAGAGCGCGCGACAAGCAACATTAATTCCCGCCAGCCGTCAGGTATCAAAGCCAGTTGCAAACAAAAAAATAAAATCGTCCTCATCCAGTTTTTGCACACATTCGCTACATTACACGCACACACCCTAGCTGAAAGAGCCGGAATAGAATTAATTACAGGGGAGTAGGCTGTATGGCTGTGGCTGTATGTATGTAGCCTTTGCCTCCCCGGCAGGCGGGCTGTGGGCGGGGGTGCGGGGCGGGGCGAGCCGTGGGCGGGCGCCAATTAAATTGCCTGAACGTGGGCAATTTTCGGCACAGATTAGGTAATGGAATGTTTCATTACATCCATAGGATTACGAGTTTTAGGGAAGGGCTAAATATGTGGATGTTCTAGCTAGATGCTCTATATAGATAACGGTGAAAAGTGAAAGTATTTACTAACGAAATGTATCTTGTGAAATTTTTGCAATGTGTGCGCTAAAACTAACAACTTCTAAATGTTCAAGTTCTAAATGTATTTTATTTTGCTATTTTGTGTACATTGCAATAAACAATTTTCTATTCTATTCTAAAGCAATCGCATCGTTTAAATCAATTATCAGTCAATTGGGAATAATGTATCTGCTAGGCCCAAAAATATTTTTTTTTATTTTGATTCACTTCAATGTAAGAATTACGTCAAAAATTCCATCGACTATTACGTACAATTTGACTTAAATGTCAGTTCACGACTACGTTGCCGTAAAAGAACCCTGCTGGAAATATCGATCGCAGACGTCGAATTGTCGTCTCGTGCTCGTATTTTTATATCTCAAGCGGTCGTGACCCCACTCCTCTAGAGGCCCCTTCACTCTTCAGGTCCTTTATCGATTCCCGAGTCAAGGCCAGTTGTACTCACACCATTTGTACCAACGCTGGACTGGATGGCATATTTTATGCAGTTTTGCAACCCATATTCGCAAAATATAGGTAACAAAGTAAATTATAGGGGCAAAAGTAGCAAGACTTCGCGGATCCTTTATTGAATGTAATTTTACTAGCAACCGATAGCGAAATCACAACACAGGCTGGTGATAAGATTAAGTTTAATCGTAATCAGAATTTGAAACATGAATTTGAAAAAAATAATTTGGAAATATTGATCACAATATCGACTTCGCATCTCACAAGGTGTAAGGGACAGTGTACCAAAAACTTTGCAGGCATGATGAGACCATGGAACTAAACAACTTTTACTATGGAGCTTATTTTAGGAAACGAATTAAATTTTTCGAGTTTCCATAGAAATTCAGTTGATCGGGAATTTTGTATGGAAGGTCGATTTTTTTTCTTGTTTACCAACATAATATTCTCCACAGAAAAAGTTTTTCAGTCTTATGGTCTGATCATGCCTACAAAGTTTTCGGTACACCGGCCCATTACACTCCGTATACGTATATATTAGCCGGAGTTCTTGAACCCACTTCTCTGTACCGGAGGGGGTCTCCACTCTATAAGTACTTGTGTATTGATTTCTAAGTCAAGGCCGGTGGTAAGCACGCCATTTGTATCACTGCTCTGTATGGCAAGTGTTGATTCTGATTAGAGCATGAAAAATAAGTTGAAAGCACTCTTCGTTTCCGCCTTTTTGCAAGTAGGAACTACATGGGTTTGGCGTCAGGTCCGGCATAGACGGCGAGGCGCCTTGATGCCCCTACTTACCTGCGCTCGCGTGAACAGCACTCATTTTCAGCAGCCTTTTTCTGCCTTTGCGCCAGCGGTAACTCGGCACAAGCGGTTCAGGTCAGTGCCGGCACAAGCGGTAAGGTTTCCAAGGACTTACCTGAGCTTGCGTGAACAGCACACTCCGTTTCCGCCTCTGCGCCAACGAAAACTGCATGGGTCAAGGCTGGCTCAAGCGGGTAAGGCTCCCAAGGACCCACCTGAGCTTGCGTGAACACACTCCGTTTCCGCCTCTGCACCAACGGAAAATTGGCACAAGCGGTTAAGGTCAGTGCCGGCACAAGCGGTAAGGTTTCCAAGGACTTACCTGAGCTTGGGTGAACACACTCCGTTTCCGCCTCTGCGCCAACGGAAACTGCATGGGTCAAGACTGGCACAAGCGAGTAAGGCTCCCAAGGACTCACCTGAGCTTAAGTGAACACTCCGTTTCCGCCTCTGCGCTAACGGAAAATTGGCACAAGCGGGTAAGGTCAGTGCCGGCACAAGCGGAAAGGCTTCCAAGGACTCACCTGAGCTTGGGTGAACAGCACTCTCCGTTTCCGCCTCTGGTCCAATAGAAACTGCAGGAGTCTAGGCCGGCACAAGCGGTAAGGCTCCCAAGGACTCACCTGAGCTTACGTGAACAGCACTCTCCGTTTCAGCCTCTGGTCCAATGATAACTGCATGGGTCAAGGCCGGCACAAGCGGTAAGGCCTCCACAGACTTACCTGAGCTTGGGTGAACACACTCCGTTTCCGCCTCTGCGCCAACGGAAACTGCATGGGTCAAGGCTGGCACAAGCGGAAACGGCCCCCAAGGACTTACCTGAGCTTGGGTGAACAGCACTCTCCGTTTTCGCCTCTGTGCGAGCGGGAACTGCATGGGTTTTGCGTCAGGGCCGGCGCAGGCGGCGAGGCCCCCCATGTTGTTGACGTGGCCCATCCCGCCAGACGTCGACGTCATCAGCCTGGAAACTAAAGCAGCCGCTCAGATACGCACACTTCGAGTTAGCTCACTAAACTCTGGGGAACGTCGGATATTAAGATATCATCAATGTATACACGTTACACAACCATGTCAGAGGCCTACTACTAGTAGTAGGCGGTTGAAAAACTCTGACACCAGGGTTCTTCGGGTCGTTGGACGACTCGGTGTCCCACATGAAAAGAGAGAAAGATCAATGAATGCTTTTGGACTGGCAGGTGCTTATGTACGTCTTTTAGCTACTTGAGACGCTATATCTATAAGTATTTATGGTCTCTGTACTCCATGATAAAATTGTACATATATTTTGAGTCATTTATTTTCACCTTAACGTTATATAGTGTGAAATTTTACTAGTGACAGTGAAAACTAACATCGGGCTGGTGATAAGGAACAACTTTCCCCAAAAAAACTTAGATCGAAATATATGAAAAAATATTGTACCTTCCATACAAAATAGCCGATCAGCGGATTTGAGTTACTATGGAAGCTTAAAATATTTTTTACTTATTTCAAAAACTTGGGGAAAGTTGTTCCTTATCACCAGCCCGTTCTCTGTTTTTATTATCGGTCACTATTAAAATTCTACCCTATATGTCTAGTTAGTAACTACTTAGGTACCAATTCGAGTTGAGTAAAAAAAAAATACAATCTACCTATATCTTAAATTAAGTTACCGTCCCAATTCCCAAACCCCTGGAAAAAGAAATTACTTAGTTGTTATAAGGCATTCCATGTTTCAATTGATTGACTTGTCTTGAAAAAATGTTACCTTTCATATAACATATTTTAAAGTTCAACAACCTGAGCTGCCAGGGTCAGTGGTCTCTATTACAAATAGGTCTATAGTTTTAGTTTCCTTCATAGGGAAGATGCAAAAACAACTGCAATCTTGTATGTACTGCTATTTACAGTGTGTTTTTTCAATGTTTTCTCTTAGTGTACAGGGTTGCCTGGAAGAGATCGCTTAAAGCGATAAGGCCGCCTTTGCTTATAATGTGTTGTTTGTTTTTATTTTTGTAAGTATATGTTATAATTACTAATGTGAGCAATAAAGTGTTTCTGTCTGTATGTCTGTCTGTCTGTCTATCTTGTAGGTAATTGAGTGAGGGGTCTATCAGTTCAGTGACCAGTTGGCGTGCGGCTCTCATGGATTAATGATCCTCTCTCTATCTAGTTAGAAAAGTTTTATGTACAGTGAAAATATATTTGAAGAATATATATTTGTCATAACTTCTCGTACAAAATTGTTACAACAATACACGAAGGTTGACTAGCATCGCATCATTATTTAAAACTTATGTAAAATTTGTCTGCATCTAATGTTACTGAGTAAGTTAATGATAAATGCGATAGATTTGTATTACGATAGGACTGACAAGTAGAATATTAAGAAACTCTTATTTTAGAGATAGCCCTCAGTTCGAGATATAAATTCTTTTAACTTACTTTAAATTAGTGCTGTCGCTTTCCGTCAAATAGGTTTAGAAAAGGAAAGGAGATATGTTAGTTATCTCATATTCAAAAATGACAATGGGTTCTTCGCAGTTTCTAGTCAATTTAGTCGCCATTGTCTTCATCGTCGCTTTGTTTTGACACATTACACGTATATTGCTTCGAATTATAATATAAATGACACGACTAAGATATCTCCCATCCTTTTCTAAACATATTTGATGGAAAGTGACAGCACTAATTTAAGTTAAGATAATTTATATACCGAATTGAGGCCAGTAAGTAGTAACTACCTAAATTTTGAAAAATGTTATGCAGTCGTAAGGTTTTAGCTAATCAAATGTAAAACGAAAAACAAAAAAACAGGCCTAAACGGTTACATATTGCGTCGTCTATTGCAAATAATAAATTCTTAAATCTCATCACATGCACGTCAGCAGTTGTGTTCAATACTCCACACATTACTCGACCCAGCGTTCTATTGACACAACACTCCAAAGGGTCTTTCAATAAAATATTACTCCCCATTCTCTTATTCGTTCGCCATTGTGCTACCGAACGTGTTTTGGCTGCATTATTTCTTATCTGTGCGATCGAAAAAAGTTTCAGCAGCATACGTCTTTCAAGTTGATTTTTTACTCTGTGGTCCTTTGTGAAATGTCAATGGCTCGGCGGCCATTTTGTTATCGTAGAATCTTTATTCGAATCTAATTGAAAAGTAGCGTGTTCAATAGAGTGTATTGTTCGGGGGCGGTTTAATATAGATTAAACCGTTTAATGACACGGCAAGTAATGTTTACAAACAATGTTTGTGAGGGCGTCTGTGGTTCCGAGCTGGAGGGCATTTTCTAGTGAGGCCTTGTCGAGTTGCCGTTGAGGGTGGGTGAGATTGATAAGTGCTAGTTATTATGGCAGACAATTGAGGTCAATTCGGGATTTAAATTTTCCTTACTTGCCTTAAATTAGTGCTGTCACTTTCTGTCAAATAGGTTTAAAAAAGGATAGGAGATATTTAAGTCCTGTAATTTTTTAAAAAGTCAAGGGTTTTTTCGCCTTTCCTAGCCAATTTAGTCGCCATTGTTTTGATTGTCGCCTTATTTTGACAGATAACACGTATTTTGCATGAAATTATAAGACATGACACGACTAAAATATCTCCTATCCTTTTCTAAACCTATTTGACGGAAAATGACAGCACTAATTTAAGGCAAGTAAGGAAAATTTAAATCCCGAATTGTGGCCAATTGCTACATTTTATCAGTCTGCCGCCGGGTGATGGGTGATTTTAGAAAACTTGTAAAAAATCTTATGCAACAAGCAAGATCCGAACTTGTGGCATTCGCTGTTAGTGCTAGCAGCCTTACTTCCAGGTTACAACAGGGAAGTGGAATGGGTCAATATTATTCATCAATTGAGTCATCAAAGATTGAACCTATTTTCATGACAATGAAACGTGGCATGTGTTGTAAAGTACCTATGGATATAAAATTTATTGACACTGGCTAGTTGTAGGGCCGAATGCCGAAAAGTATCAAAACAAATAAGGTGGTCTGCAAGATGGCATCAGAAACACAGACAAATAACACATTGAAGTAATAAAAATTAGTTTCGTTTTCCCCATAAAGCGTTGTATTATTTAATAAGATAAATACTTATATCTCTCTATCTACCGGGTTGAGGCGCTATTCTAGTCTTTCTACTTATTCAACATTCGAGTATTTATGAAGCAATTATTGTACAATTTGAACTTCACTTCAATTCGATGTAGCATCTCGAAGGTTGAATTGTCAGTTCTTGATCTTGAACAATTGGCTTCGATCGGGGTCTCGAGGACATCGTGTCAATCATTGAGAAATCAAGTGCAATAAATAAGTCAGTACTAAAGTAAGTATCTGTTGGTCTATTCTTTTGCAAAATTAAAACAGACGACTATGAGATAAAGCCTCCGTATTATGCCATAAACTCCATTATTATAAAATTTGAGTTTTGGATGCGAAAAGCTTTAAGTAGGTATCAATAAAATACATTTTCATTCACATTTGTCCACTTCAAACATTATTCACCTCTTTTAATTAACTTTAGCTGGTAAGGATTGTTTGTTTTGTACTACCATTAACAATGTTTGGGGCTAGAGTACCCCGAAATATATATATACTAGCAGCCCGCCCAGCGGTTTCACCCGCCGCTAACAATTTTTTTTTTTTTTTTAATTTATTTATTAAAAGGTACATAAATTTTACAAATAAATTACATCTCGCCAAACTGATAGTCAGTTTGTTGGCGAGCTTTGCGCTCAACATGCTAAGGCACAACTTATGTACCTGCCTTAACCTAACTTATACAATATTACATGCAAAACCTAATCTAATCTTATGCTCTCTAACATCTATCTATTTCCCCCCGGGAATAAGACAGTTTAATATAGCCTATGTTCATCAGGGATAATGTAGGATTCTAAAAATCTTGACTTCAATTTGAAACAAATATCGTTTTCAGATGGTGGTGGCGTAAAGTTACATGCCGTGTGATTAACCTGGCCAGCCCTATGGCAGTGCCTTTATTTTGATTTTTTTTATCCCGCCCGAGCCGGTTTTCTATTAGGTCATAACAAAATTGTAATAAAAAAAGAAAATTGTGTGATACAAATTTCTTTTTTTAGCGTGACGGTTCATGACGTCAATAAGTGATAATAAAGAATTTCAATTTCAATTAACGGTAAAAGATTTTTTTAAATCGGTCCAGTAGTTTCGGACCCTATTCAATTCAAACAAACAATAAAAAAAGCCTGTTTCTTATATTAGTGTAGATTATATTATTACTATTTTTGTGTGATGCCGGCTTAGAATAGCATCACCCGATTTTTTTCTCGTGGGAGTCGTAGGAGGCGACTAAGGGACACAACCTGTCACTATACACCTGGCGATACACAATTTTGCGAATGACCCTCAAACATATGTCAGACGTGTCGTAAATGTCCGTTTTTGCGGCCTTTTACGCTCTGCCAACCCCGCAAGGGATAATAGGCGTGATGTGTGTATGTACCTATGTATGTATTATTTTAGTGTACATTTTTTTAATGCATGTATGCATTTAATGTTTTTTGACGTTTTTTTTATACCGAGTAAGGGACAGCCCTTCGAATACTGATAGGGTGCATGAAACATAAAACTGGACAACTTTCCCCTATAAACATATGTCAGGAAACGCCCAAAAAATGACCTTCCATACAAAGTCACAATCAGCTGACTGCATTCACTGTGGGAAGTTAGTTTTTTTACGTTTCCTGAAATATGTTCCTAGGGGAAAGTTATTCAGTTTCATGGTCTGCATGTATCAGTATCAGTATTCGGAGGACTATCCCTTACACCCTTTAATACAGTAATTATTAAATGTAATCATTACACTGGTACGAATAATGTGGCGTAGTTTGTACATTTTTAAATGGAAAAGTGGTTATTGTGGCATAACTGTAACAGTTAGACATATGGTATCGGGGACATTATTATAGATATTGATGTCATCTATAAAACTGTAGTACATCACTTTGCTCTATAGTCAATAGTTTCCACAGCGTACGCGATATAAGATATTTTTTTGGTACATTTTTCACACGTTGGGTTACATTATCGAAATTTTCACGCGGATTCCTATTTTTTTCTCGTATAAAATATAGCCTATGTTCATCAGGAATAATGTAGGATTCTAATGCTAAAAGAATTTTTAAAATCGGGCCCGTAGTTTCGGAGCCTATTCGATGCAAACAAACAAACAAACAAACAAACAAACAATCAAATCTTTTCTCTTTATAATATTAGTGTAGATATATTAGTTTATATCTACACTAATATTATATATTTTTTTAAATAAACTAGGTACGTATACAGCTGAGGATCTATCCTAAGAAGAAGGAAACAATTCCGGAGTTTTGCTCTATGTTTAACAGTATCGTCAGGACTCTAAATGTAGAAAGAACAAAAACAATTCCAAAGAAATTTAGTTAGTAAAAATGAATCCCTAAAATGGCTCTACTGTTGTTAGTAAGGATCACCCTGTACGTAAAATGGGTGCAAGGGAGCAGAAGCTGGAAGATGGCATATATTTTGACAACAAATACCCGGTAATTGAGTTGGATACCCGGACACCCGGGTGCCGTGTCACACCCGGGACGGTCACTCCGACAATCTAAATATAAATTGCATGCGTTGGTTTGCGAAGGCTGGGCTCCCTTCGTAGTACAGTCTACATAGTGATTTTTAAAGGAAAAATAGTAAGGGTATAGCTTTTCTTCTTTCTTCAAATTTAAATGAAGGTTGCAAACCTTCAAACACAGTAGAGATGAGAGGATCATTAAACCAGTACAATGACTATTTGTACTGGTTTAAATTGTGAACTTTTACTGGTGATCGATAGCGAAAACTCAAGACGGGCGTGATAGCTATAAAAATGTAAATAACATTAGACCTCCCATAAAAAAATTCCGATCAGCATTTGAGTTACTATGGAAGCTCAAAATATTTTTGTCATATTTCGACTTCTGTTCCATATCACCAGCCAGTCCTCTGTTTTCAGTATTGGCACACCTCGGACACTGGCGCTCAAATGTATGAATCAAACGCGTTGCTAAGCACACAGTCTAAGCTCGCGTAGGTGAACGCGGACCATGCTTGTGTGTGTGAGACAACATGTCAGGGTTGCCGCCATTTTGCGTTCGCGAGTCGGGAATGCAATGTGCGGCAGTATGAAATGACCTTCGTCGTCGCGTCCTTGCTAGCCGGTGTCTGAGCGTCCTCCGAGCGCGGGTGGGCGGCGCTTGTAGGGGGAGGCAGGGAGTGACCATACTGTACGCTAGTACTATTAATTATATTGGTCCCGGTTGCTGTCTATGAACAACAAGGTGGCTTTAATGCTATATGTGAATGAATATGGATGTGTGTATGTTGATGATGTGTTGGTTTTTATTTCTGCGATTTTGCTGGCACTCTTATCGTATTTCCTATCCTATTAAAATAGTGTAAGTAACATCTACAGACACTGGATCATGCATGTCACACTCAGTCAGTTTGTGGTCCTTTGATCTTGAGATAATAAATTAAAATTTCATTAATACTATATCGGGTGACATTCACTAGTGCCCGACACTCTCTCTCTTTTCGTGTGGGACACCGAGTCGTCCAACGACCCGATAAAATCTGGTGTCAGAGTTTTTCAACCGCCTTCTACTAGTAGTAGGCCTCTGGCATGGTTGTGTAACGACCACCGTCTAAGTAATCATAGATAGCAACCGGGACCGACGGCTTAACGTGCCCTCCGAAGCACGGAACCATCTTTCTTTTCGGACAATCAGGTAATTAAGCCTGCAATGTCCTAACCAGAACAGGAACAAATTCACAACTTTTGTGAATGCATCAACTTTTGTGAATGCCCCATCGAGAATCGATCCCGAAACCTTTGCGTCGCAGGCAGTCGCACTACCACTGCGCCACATCGGCCGGCTGTTTTGTGTTAAGTAGTGCCTACTGACCCTTAGCAAAGTTAAGCCGAATGCGTTTGATGAGCACCCGATAGCCGTGAAATTGGCCAGCGGAGGGCTAAGGGCGGAGGGCGGAGGGCTAGAGGGACAGGCGTGTGTCTGACGGACTGACCGCGACCAAGATGGTAATTGCATGATTGATATGAAAATTAGTTTATTTCTGCTCGAATCTTAGGATCGCGTTGATTCACACCTTATTCAAATAGGAATTACTAGATTTCCGCCCAGCGGTTTCACTAGTTGCCACACAATTTCCTGTGGTAATAGTTGTTTTCTTGCGATTAAAAGTATCCTATGTGATATTTCAGGTTATATAATTTGTTCCAAATCGGTCAAGCCGTTTGAGCGTGAAGAGGTAATATACATACACACACAAACTCTCAGATTTATAATGTTAGTACGGATTTACAAAGTTATGCTTACTTTCATATCAACCTAGACCTACAGTAGATAGGTAGGCATTTGCTAGATTTGCAAACTATCCTTTATTGAATGTAATTCTAGCAATGACCTTTATGTACATACAATTATTGAATATTTGCACATAATATGCCACATGAATTTTCACTATTACTACCTATTAGTAATTAACAATTTATTGAAACATCTGAACATAAAATATATATCGGTTTTGAATGTCAAAATAATAAATGATAAAAATCATGAAGGCGCAAATTTTAGGTACGTTATAGTACATTGTTGACGAGGTATGGAAAATAAGACTTTGCTGGACGAGTCAGGCTCGGACTTCAATTATACAAGTCAAGCAAAGTAATTTTCCCCGAGGCTTACATAGTGCTTTTCTCAAAAAAAGGCTAGGAAATGAAAGATTGTCTACACTAATATTATAAAGAGGAAAGATTTGATTGTTTGTTTGTTTGTTTGTTTGTTTGCATCGAATAGGCTCCGAAACTACTGGCCCGATTTTAAAAATTCTTTCACCATTAGAATCCTACATTAATCCTGATGAACATAGGCTATATTTTATACGAGAAAAAAATAGGGATCCGCGTGAAAATTTCGATAATGTAACCCAACGTGTGAAAAATGTACCAAAAAAATATCTTATATCGCGTACGCTGTGGAAATTATTGACAATAGAGCAAAAAAATGTACTACAGTTTTATAGAGGACATCAATATCTACAATAATGTCTGCGATACCATATGTGTAACTATTACAGTTATGCCACAATAACTCTTTTTCATTTAATATTTTACAATCTACGCCACATTATTCGTACCAGTGTAATGATTACATTTAATCATTACTGTATTAAAGGGTGTAAGGGATAGCCCTCCGAATACTGATAGGGTACATGCAGACCATGAAACTGAACAACTTTCCCCTAGGAACATATTTCAGGAAACGTAAAAAAACTGACTTCCCATAGTGAATGCAGTCAGCTGATTGTGATTTTGTATGGAAGGTCATTTTCTTGGCGTTTCCTGACATATGTTTCTAGGGGAAAGATGTCGTGTGATGCCGGCTTAGAATAGCATCACCCCATATCTATGCCGTGTGATGCCGGCTTAGAATAGCATCACCCCATATCTTTCCCGTGGGAGTCGTAAGGGGCGACTAAGGGACTCGAGGGTTTGTATTGCAATTTTAGGCGATGGGCTGACAACCTGTCACTATGGCGATACACATTTTTCCGAATTAACCTCAAATGTTTGTCAGACGTGGCGTAAATGTCCGTTTTTGCGGCTGTTTACGCACTGCCTACCCCGCAGGGGATTATAGGCGTGATATGTGTGTGTATGTATGTATGGAAAGTTGTCCAGTTTTATGTTTCATGCACCCTATCAGTATTCCAAGGGCTGTCCCTTACTCGGTATAAAAAAAGACGACAAAAACATAAAATAATGCATTAAAAAAATCTACACTAAAATAATACATACATACACATATCACGCCTATTATCCCTTGCGGGGTAGGCAGAGCGTACATTTACGCCACGTCTGACATAATGTTTGAGGGTCATTCGGAAAATTGTGTATCGCCATAGTGACAGGTTGTCAGCCCATCGCCTAAAATTGCAATACACACCCTCAAGTCCCTTAGTCACCTCCTACGACTCCCACGGGTAAGAAATCGGGTGATGCTATTCTAAGCCGGCATTACACTAAAATAATAATAATATAATCTACACTAATATTAGAAACAGGATTTTTTTAATTGTTTACGTCATGTAAATGAAACTATTGACGTCATGACCGTCATTCTAAAAAAAGAAATTTGTATCACACAATTTTCTTTTTTTATTACAATTTCGTTATGACCTAATAGAAAATAGGCTCGGGCGGGATAAAAAAAATAAAAATTTAGGCACTGCCATGGGGCTGGCCAGGTTAATCACACGGCATGTAACTTTACGCCACCACCATCTGAACACGATATTTGTTTCAAATTGAAGTCAAGATTTTTAGAATCCTACATTATCCCTGATGAACATAGGCTATATTAAACTGTCTTATAACCGGGGGGAAATTGTTAGCAGCGGGTGAAACCGCTGGGCGGGCTGCTAGTACTTCTTATAAAAGTTAGCTAGCGACCACAACACAACGAAACAAATAAAAATTTACAATTTACCCACCAATTGTAATTTTTTTAAATAAATTCGCCTGTAAGGCACAGTATTACGTAATATTCAGCCATACTAAATGTTTAGTCCATTCTTTTCTTTTTTAATTCTGGACAGGCAAGGGTCTTCACATCATACAGCCTCGTCTTTAGTTACCTGTTTCATACAAAATTACGTTCCGTTTCTATGAGAGTCATCGAGATAATTTTGAAATCAAATTATGTGGGTTTAGCGTATAACGAATTTATCTTAATGGACACCAGCAAAGGATTTCCATACAACTTTGCTGGCGTGATCTGAGACGTGACAAACAATGTGAAACTTCGCGGTTTCTTTTTTTGAAAGAAATGAACACATTTCCTAGCATGTTTGAGAAAACAGAATTTATTCCCGAATTGAGGCCAATGTCTTCCTTTTTTAAAATTTTGTTATGTTAGGTCGTCCGCTACGGGCGGCTACGTGACCACCTGAGCGTCGAGCGAACAAAAGACATCAACGGGATGTGTCACCTGCAATAACAGGCATTATCGATATTTCACGTCCGAATCGATTCGGTTAAATATTTTGTGAGATGAAATCCTTTAGAAAATACTTGCGGCCCGTCCCAGCGGTTTCAACCGCTGCTAACGAAAAACACCTTTTCCCGGTATGAAATTATACGTAAAAACCTTCGTCTTGAATCCAATTTGAACTCTATCTACTAAAGAAACGGTTTTCTTTCGAAAATCCGTTGCGTACTTTTAAAGATCGAAGCAAATAATCGTGTGGGACACCGAGTCTAACGATCCGAGTAACCCTGGTGTCAGAGTTTTTCATCCGCCTACTACCACTAGTAGGCCTCTGGCATAGTTGTGTAACGACCGCCGTCTCAGTAATCATAGATAGCAACCGGGACCGGCGGCTTAAAGTGCCTTCCGAAGCACGGAACCATCTTTCTTACTGACAATCAGGTGGTTCAGCCTGCAATTTCCTAACCAGACTAGGAACAAATTCACAAAGCGATAAAAACTACTTTTGTGAATGCCCCACCGAGAATCAAAACCGGAACCTTTCGGCATCGGCTGTCTGTCTGTATATGGATATAGGGACACGGGAAGCGACTTCATTTTATACTATTTAGTGAATAGTGATGTATTAATATTTATTTATGAACATACTTTACGTGTGGAGTAGGCAGGCGTCAGCGGATTACTTATGATGAAAAAAACATGTTAACACTGGTTGACACGCTAGTTTTCCAAACAGTTACAATAAACAGAATAGGTTGATGCTAACTTAAGGTGCGCCTGATTGTACCTACCAAAAACAGGTAAATATTTTTATTTCCGAGGTCAAGAATTATATAGTAATTCTTACAACAACCTGCAATTTGTTATTTAAACACTCGAATAGATGTACTATCAAATTGTGTGTTTGTGTATGACACGATAGAGCAAACAATTGTAGTATTTTTATACTTTGAGAATTTTTCTGCTAGTTGCCATACCGAAGCGTAGTGGATACGGTAGTAAGTATTAATAAGTCTTAAAATCATAATTGTATTCGCTACAACTACATGAGTACCTACTGATTGAGGTACTGATTTCATTTCGATCCATTCGGCCTTGTTCAAACTGATTGTTTGAACCACCACACACAAACTTCTCCGGGAGAGCTCTTGCTCCCCACCAAGTTGGTGCACCAACTACAGAATACAGAATACAGAATATTTATTTGTAGTAAATGTGGTTATACATCGGTGGTTTACAATTAAATAGTCACACACATTCAACCAATATGAAATTAATTGGTATACAAATATAAATAGAGAGAGGAGAGCCTAATAATTTATAGTATAGTTAGTCTCAATAATAATTATAATAACAATGCTTAGTCCAACATAATTGACAAAAATAAAAACAATAAATTAAACTAGTCAGGTGTAGGTTTCGTTTTCAGATGGTGGTGGCGTAAAGTTACATGCCGTGTGATTAACCTAGCCAGCCCCGTGGCAGTGCCTTTATTTTTATTTTTTTATCCCGCCCGAGCCGATTTTATATCAGGACATAACAAAATTGTTATAAAAAAAAGAAAATTGTGTGATACAAATTTATTTTTTTACAATGACGGTTCATGACGTCAATAAGTGATATGATAATACTATCCTACATTGAATAAAGAATTTCAATTTCAATTATCCCAGGGGCTAAACTTGCAGTGTTCAGTGGGAAAACTTGTAGGTTTAAATCTTGCTCGAGCCATAAATTCGGCAGCTACCTACATTCCATGTCGATTACAGAGTTTTTAATGAGATTAGGTACCAAAATCAACGCACAAATAAATATCCAAACATCCCCACGATGCGATGAGCTGAATAAACCGAAATGACACAGATTATAAAACTAAACGTGCCGCATCAACATAATCTCCATTAGAAACAGTAGTCGCCCGCCCCCGGCGAGTGTTGCCAACGTAAAATAAACTGTGCAAATCGTACGGAATAATAGGCGCATTGTTACCAACCCCTCTACAGACAAATGTGGGGAGCATCCGACCAAACGATCGGGAATTGAGGTGTTTTTATTGTCATCTCCTCTAAATAAATACGTGTTTAATTTTTAACATCTGCTGTCGCTACAATTTATTTATACATGTTAGTTTTTTAAAGTGGTGTATTTGTTTTATGGGATTAACTTTTTTAATTTTTTACTGTTGAGAACAGCTAAAGCAGTCCACTGCTAGACATCCCAAACCTAACCTTAATCAGCCGATGTGGCGCAGTGGTAGTGCGACTACCTGCGACGCCAAGGTTCCGGGTTGTATTCTCGGTGCGGCACTCACAAAGTTGATATTTATCACGTTGTTTGGTAACCAGCCTGGTTAGGACATTCGCTGAACCACCTGATTGTCCGTCTAGAATGACGGTTCCGTGCTTTGGAGGGCACGTTAAGCCGTCGGTCGCAGTTGCTGTCTATGATTACATACTTAGATGGCAGTCGTTACACTCCATTTCTTTCCCGTGGGAGTGATAAGAGGCGACTAAGGTTTTCGAGGGTGTGTATTACAATTTTAGGCTTAGGGTCATTACACGAAGAATAATGAGGATGACCATGCAAAAATTCGGAAGTACTTGTTTACTAATACTACTAGAGGTACAACAGTCACAACAGAGCAACGCTGGCCATGGGCCTCCCCTTATTGGGGGGTATTTGCCATACCACGCATTTCAGGTATTGTATTTACTAATGGAGATCGCTGCTGCCTATTCCCTGGATTCATCTTTTCGTAGCTTTTTACGTCTACACCGGGTAGAAATAGGTTTATACAATTGTATCAAAGCCGGCCTCACGACAATTTTCGAATCTGTAAACCCGGGCTGAAATTCGCACACTCACGAGGTCCTAACACCCGTGTCATACGAGTACACGTGGCGTGACACACTTGGCGAGCGCATAGAGTGGACGCCGCCGCCGCTGGCCGTCACCAGCAGACACACGATTATCTATTTGCCGCGAGGGGGCAGTGCCATGTCAATGTGCCGATGTGGCGCAGTGGTAGTTCGACTGCCTGCGACGCAAAGGTTCCGGGTTCGATTCTCGGTGGGACACTCACAAAGTTGATATTTTTCACTTTGTGAATTTGTTCCCGGTTTGGTTAAGACATTGCAGGGTGAACCACCTGAACCTCCGAAAAATAAATGGTTCCGTGCTTCGGAGGGCACGTTAAGCCGTCGGTCCCGGTTGCTGTCTATAATTACTTAGACGGTGGTGGTTACACAACCATGTACTATTAGTAGTAGGCGGTTGAAAAAATCTGACACCAGGGTTCATCGTGTCGTTGGACGACTCGGTGTCCCACACGAAAAGAGAGAAGAGAGAGCCGAGCTGCGGCAAATGCTTTTTGGAGACCATAATGTGTGTTTCATAGAAAATTATTTCATTCTTGAAAAAAGTTTCATAGGTACCTAAGCGCCGTCAACAACAATGTCGTCAACATACACTGCAAGTCGGTGCCGCAAAAGTCAGTTCATGCAATACGCCTATACTCCTATTTTCGGTATAGCAGATACACCCCAGAACAGAACAAAATATTTTTTCTTGATGAGATAAGAATATTAAAGTGAAATGAAAAAATCCTGCTTGAAAAGTTAAAAAAAAAACAATAAACAATTTTGGAAATGGGTTTTTCTGGGAATGTACCATTTGCGTCTTTGCATTCTGCGAGTAAACGGTCAGTATAGTATCAGCACAACCAATAACCCATACTGCGATCCAATCCCCATGTTTGCGGCCACAGAAAAGGATGCACCGCCCCCAAAACACCCCAAAGCACAATTTTAGAAAAAGGATTTTCTGAGAAATTTAACGATAGATGCATTCTGCGAGTGAACTATCGGTAAGGTCAGCAACAGCACATCCAATACGCCGATACGATCCTACCCTCCTGTTTGCGGCCGTGTGTTTGCCGAGCCGCTCTCTAGTGGAGAGCAAACACAGGACTGTCCCACCGAATTGCTTATTTTGTCTCGCTACGACAGGCACGGGGGATACAGGTATGGACACAGAGTATTTGGTTGTAGAATGTAGATGTGTGAGATAGTCGAAGATTATACCAGAACCCGTGAACAGAAAAGTAAATTTTAAAAAATTGCTAATACCTCTAAAAATTTTGAGAAATTGGTAAGAAAGAAATTGGTAATTTCCCTTAATATTTGAACGTTTGTGTTTAATTCATATAAACATTGTATTCTCATTACGATAAAGTTAATTGTTTAATAGGGTTATTTTAATTATATCTATAAACAATTGGTTGTCTGAATTTGTAGTACATTTCTATGTTACTATCAAAACTAGTACCTACAATTTTTCCCAAAGAACAATATTAGTTATAAAACCTTTGATTGAACCTAGATGCAAAAACTTTAGTTAAAATTTACCATTCAATAAAAGAGTGCATTTTTACGTATGAAATAATACTTACGTTCACTAAAAAATGTCACACGACCTAATCTTTGTCGTGCGTGCCTCAGGGCAGCATAGTTGGACCACTACTATTTTTTGTGTACAATAATTCGGTAGACGATGCTGAAGGGTCTTGGGCGCGTGTTTTTGTCCTCAAACAGCGTCCGAACGTTTACCGTTTAATCTGTTCTGGTAGAATGTTTGTCTGATTGTCTGTTCGGAAATGGCATTATCTTGTCTAATCGGTTGTAAGTCGGTCCCGTAAGATGTCCCCAATTTGTTACAGTTATGTAATGTAACCTTTTTGAATTGCGAATCTAATGATGCGTTGTGTAGCGGTAATTTGCAAAAAATATAAACAAAGGTGGTTCTCCCACTTGTCATCCGACGCTGCGTATTTTTACGCATCGTAACGCATGCATCTGTCAGATGAAAGGAAATTCCGATCTTATTCCTATACCTATATTCAAGTAGTTTGACAGACGCATCCGTAACGCAACGTAGCCGTATTTGGGAATGGGAATAAAATCAGAATTCGCAATTCCTTTCGTCTGACGGGCGCATGCGTTACGATGCGTTGAAAATACGCAACGTCGCACGACAAGTGGGTGGACAGCCAAACACAGGCCAGAGGTTAGATGGTTAGAGAGTAATAAAATGTAGTAAAGTAAAGGTACCTTAGGGCTTAGTTAGCACAAGCTTAGGCCCCAATATACCTCTACAAAGGAGCTAGCAGGGATGTCAACAAATCGGTTTTGCGTACCCGAATTTAAGTGATGTCACACTTAGGTACCATAATGCTAAGTTCCAGTAAGAAAACAATGAATTACATTATTATTGAATAGTTAGATTTCTATGTATTAGTTTTCCCGATTTCCTGATACTCAAACAAAAGCGCGCAGTGGCAGTGCGGTTCGCTGTGACACAAGCGGCACGAGATTCTATGTAGTAGTCGTGTACGTATAGGTCGGTCGGGCGTGTGCATGTGTGAGTGCGCAAACCGGGCGTTAGTATGAAGTTAAACTACTGCTCCTTGGTATATCGAGCCTAGGCTTAACTGCCTTACTCTGTACCAAATACAGATGGAAATATGATAAACGAATGTCACCCGCGGCGTTGCCTGCATAACCCTCGAGTGGTGATAAAAACTATCCTATGTGTACTAAACAAACAGCGGTTTCACTCACTGCCACTCATTTTCCCGTGGTATTAGTTGTTTTCTCTCGGTAAAAAGTTGCCTTTGTGTTATTACGGGTTATACTCTACCTGTGTTCCAAATTTCATCTAAATCGGTCAAGCCGTTTGAGCGTGAAGAGGTAACAAACACACATAAACTCTCAGATTTATAATATTAGTACGGATTCTATGGTGGCTCCTTGAAGGTAGTAATTACGATTTATAATCAAATCAAAATATTTTGCAATTTTTTACTATTTGTCTCTTTTTATTGTAAAGGTTGCCTGCAAGAGATCGCTGCAAGCGATAAGGCCGCCTTTGCTTACTTTTAGTTTTTAGTTTTTTGTATTGTTTTGATTCTGTTTTCCCTATCTATCTATCTTGTATTTTTACAATAATAGATATAATTTGTATGCAGAGTATCTAGGCCCGTAGACTTTTGCTACGGCGTAGACATTGTAGCAATTTATTGTAAATTGTAACTGTTACAGTTTTGAAATTGAAAACCGGTGTTTCCCGTTGCGTTTTGTGTTTCTTAAACTACCTACTTATAACAAAAAAAAATACGTGGTGTGAGCTTTTTGACAGCGTCAAATTGTAGAAATATATATTAAAAAAACACTGCCTAAAAGTGCGTCCAACTTTTTTGTAATAACTTGGTAATTGTTTATTTTTATAACGCCGCACCTGTGCATGCGATGGCGAAGCTCCCGTGGCCGTGTCGGCTTACAGCATAGATCAAGTGGCGTTACAGATGCGACATGATTGTTTACTCATTAACAGCACTTAGTTTATTGTCACTGTGTGTTGCCGGCAGCATAGCATCACCCCATTTCTTTCCCGTAGGAGTCGTAAGAGGCGACTAAGGGACTTGAGGATATGTTTCGCAATTCTAGGCGATGGGCTGACAACCTGTCACTATGGCGATATACAATTTTCCGAATGACCCTCAAATATTTGTCAGTCGTGGCGTAAATGTCCGTTTTTTGTTATGCTTTACGCTCTGCCTACCCCGCAAGAGATTATAGGCGTGATATGTGTATGTAGTTTATGCAACTGTCTTATAACGGGGGTATTAGTAGGGGATTAGTTTGCGAGTGTCTGTTATACACTATACACGATTTCTCTGAATGTCCCTCCAATGTTTGTCAGACGTGGTGTAAAATTTATTTTTATACGGCCATTTACGCGCTGCCTACCCAGCAAGGGATAGAGGCGTTATGTGTGTGTTATTAAATTTGTCGTTTCTGTTTTACTCTTGATCTTCATCAGTCTAAGGTTACTAATAATCGGTATTGGTAGCCAGGCACGGGCACACAGCTCCTACCGTTTATTTATTTTTTTATTTTATCCACAGATAGAGCTAATGGTGTTGACTGAGGGAGAGATGCAATTCGAGACACTTTATAAAATAAAGAGCTATTCTTTTTCACTTAAAAAGTGATTTAAACGTCTGAAGATTGATTTCAAGGTAATAATAATACCTAAAGCAACGATAATATACTTAGCATAGAAGTCGTAGGTACTTTAATTAAAAATTAAACCTACTTTACATTGAAAAACTGCTTAAAGGCTGAACATTGAAAAATACGGTAACGATTTTGATGTTTTTTTTGACAATCAAATGTGAAAAGGGCAAAATTATCAATCAATCAATGATTACATCGTCTTACTTGTAAACAACCTGATGAAACCTAGTGTCAGAATTTGTAAACCCACTTCTACTAGTAGGCCTAGCCTACGTCAGAGGCCTATTCAACAATCTTGACGTAGTGAATTGAAAACCTCCTTTTAAGAATCGGTTAAAAAGTGTTGCTGTAAGTGCAACATTGTTGATATTGTAATACACTGTAAAAGATACGTCGAAATTAGTTGCGAGCAGACCCTTGATCAGATGGCGGCAAATTGGTATAATGGCGCGAAACTCGACACCCACTTGGTCGGTATTGCCAACTACACCCCGGCCGGTGTTGCCAATGACAACTATCAAATTACCACCCAGCGCACGCCTTGGCGCCATTTTGGAGTGCAGGGAAAAGGTTGAAATCGATATGTTCCAAGTTCCAACATCTCGGGCGGGCAGTAAAATGAGGCCTGTGCATTTGTGTTATTTTTTGTCTTTCTTTGTCTTCATACACTATTATTGGAATATGATATACATTTCCTTTTTATCAGTTTAAATTAAAGTGGATAGTTTTTAGGCATCAATGACAAAAGTTCTACGAAGTTGAAGCAGCAAGACTGATAAATATACCTGCTGTTCAATTTGACAAAAGCGGAGTTTTGATAAATTACGTTTTCATTGAGTTAAGAATTTTAAAGTGATAAGGGCGCTAGTTACGCTCCTGAATCCCCTTAAGTAAGCAACTTAAGGCGGTTCTAGTTCTTCCCACGTTCTCCCACTTGTCATCCGTCGCTGCGTATTTTTGACGCACCGTAAGTCATTGTCAGGCGACAGGTATAGAAAATTCCGATCTTATTTCCATGCAAATACGGCTGTGTGTTTACAGATTCAAGTCGTTTGACAGACGCACCGTAGCTGTATGAGAATAAGATCAGAATCTGCGATTTTCTTTCGTCTGACAGACGCAAGCGTAACGCCTTGCTCAGCGGCATGCCGCAAGAAATTTTTTATTTTATTTTAGGTATTTTGGACAACAGACGGTCATACATGGTTTAAATCATAAAGTAAGTTTTACATGTCACAGACCTTGAGTGCCAAAGATAATATACATAAAAACACATTGCTTAAAAATTACGGATCGAAAATTAACGCCGTGGCAAATGGCGTCAATCACCAAAACCATACCTATCAAAATATTTGCTGTGAGGTTCGTGAACTAGACAGTGGCGTGATAGCATGTTAGGTAGTATTTGATATTAAATGTAGTACTATCATTTCCTAAAAAGGTTATGTCTTTATCTACAATATTATGTAGGCATAAGGCAAAATCTAATGTGAAATAAGTGAAATATTCATCGACTCACTGGCAAACCTCGGGTCGTTGCTGGCCGGGTACCACGAGGCGCCTCGCATGTCTCCATAGTGGGGCAGGTCTGCCGGCGCGCAGCCGTAGCCCTGCACGGGCTGGCCGTACAGCGGCACGCCGTACGGGTTCGCCGACATGCCGCAAGACGCCGTCGGACCGAGCGGCGAGTTTATACTGCTGCCGGAAGAGTTCGATCTGCAAAATAGAGAACTGCGTTACTTATTTTGCTGAACTTTACGAGTATTGTTTATTGTAGATTATGAATTGGTAGGCAGTTGCAGGAACCTAGCCGATGATAAATTATAGGTCGTACCTGAAAGTTACCTACGTTGCACGATTCAGAAATAATGGCTGCTTGATGATAAAAATCATTACTTATTGCTGTCACATATAAAACAATTAACGAACCACGAAAAAAAAAATAACTAGACAGTGGCGTATTTAGAGAATTGGCGCCCCGGGCTATGTCCATTTCGGCGCCGCCCCCGGCTGACAGTAGATAGCATGTTAAGTAGTATTTTATATTGAATGTAGTACTATCATTTCCTGAAAAGGTTTTATTTGTTTCTGTCTTTATCTCATCCTTAATAGGTATAATTAAACTACCAAACTCTAAGTATAGTAAAAGCGAGAATGAAATAGTTACCAGAATTATCTATCTGTGAATACAAATACTTATTGATCTGTGCCTGTGAATCCGAATGCCAAGCGTGATGGTTAAAAGATAAATGGACAAAACTGTGAAAATATTGCAAAATATCTGAAATTATTGAAAATAAGTTTAAAATTGTCGCTTAATTGATTTGCATTTCTTTAAAATGTATTTTTCGTTTTAAATTAATATACATATTCTGTCTGTTTCTTGACGTGTGGAACACTGAATCGTCAAATGATTCTATGATTATCTTTTAAAAAATACAGATTATCGCCTAACAGCTAAATAAATTGACCCAAATCTGCCACACGCATAGCATTTCACCGTTACTGTCAGGCGCCACGCTCGTCACCTCAAACAAAACCGGGCTTATCTCCTAATCCCTATTTACACAATTTAATCTGCACCCATCCCATCCCTAACACTCCAACAATTATACACCCTACTCCCCAAGAAATAACGGCGCTATTCCAACAACCACATGCACAGCAAAAGCACCCACCTATCACGATGTTTGACTTGACAAATTGAGTTTTGACAGAGTGAGAAAATTCGCACCCGTTTTAGGTTAGGTTTTAATTGGGGATAATTTCGTTATTTCATTAGTTGGCGGCTGTTTTCTTTTCATTTACGGGTTTTCGGTAGATGTAAATGAAGTAGCGGCTGTTTGTACTGATAAAAGCAATATTTACGCAATTTATTTTAATTAAACTGATAATGTAGAGAGATACCACCTAAAATGAATTTAAAGAACGCTAAGAAAACGTCACAGACGAAAATGATGCATTGTTTATTTGAATAGAAAACTCAAGAATTTCTCTTAAACCAGCTCATCAAATATAGGTACTAAAGCTTGAAATTGCATTGGTATATTACGAGTCAACGCGGAAAAAGAAAGAAATAATGGAAGTCCCAGAAGACAGAGAAACGGTAAACCTAGACTGGCAAAAAAAACACGAGGATTTTAATAAATACCTCTATCTTCTTTGATATAAAATTAGTTTTAGTATGCACTTTTCTACTGGACATGCTGTCATTTTATTAAAGCCTGTAGAAAAAACGTCCAGAAGACGTCTGAAAACCTGTTGAGTTGAGGTTGATCGCAACTCCGCAACCAAAAGTGATTGCGTCAGCAAATCCAAACACGGCATGACTTTAGAGTGCTGTTCTGCTGTTGACATTGTGGATTGTCAACAAAATTATATTTATCACGACACGTACTCGAAAAGCCAAGAAGCGGATGTCACGCGAAATTTACATATTTTTTTATTTACCTATCAATACAGCCAGCAGACTGTTTGCTCAGCAATAAATAATAAATAGACAAGATGAGCTGAATTTTCCTCAAATTACACAAATTACATCATTTACGTGTATATTATGATAGTTAGAATAGAAAATTCAAATCTTTTTATGTAAATGTTAAATACGAATTTGACATTTGAACGAATAGCTGTATAATAATGTCATCTATGAAATCCTTTTTTGAACTGTGAATCTTTTGACGTAATCATTAATTTCGATAGATCTTGCGGCAACCGGATCACAATTTGGCCTTATTTGCATTGGCAATTATGCTTATTCAAAATCTACGAGTTTCAATCTTTCAAAACTTTTAGCAAAAAATTGTGAAAATAAAAAAAATCTTCTGTTTGTGTGGGACTTCGAGTCGACCAATGACCAAGATCGTTTAGTAAAAAATAGCTAACAGACTATGTCGAGCTTTACAACTTTTCTTGTATTTTCTTTTTAGATATGGCAAAAAACAGTTTTCGCATCACCTGAAATTTGTATTTTCATTATTATTATTTTACTCGGTGAGGGCACCGTAAAGTAGATCAATAGTATCATAGTAGGTACCTTATCTATCTATTAGCATTATTAAACGCAATTTTTTCTGTATCGTTTTTACTGTACCTAATAATACTTAAATTGGAAGAATTTGTAAATTTTATCCGCAACATTTTTCAAAAACTTACTATGACTATATTTATGTATATGAAATACCTAAAACAGATACTTATATTTTTATTTTGTGTTTTTAGTCAACAAATATTTTAATTTTAATTATTTATGGTGTAGGTAAGTTTAATAAGTACGCCTAAATTTAAAACATTTTAAATATATACCTATGGCTTATGTTATGTTAAAATACACCATTACTCATTTTGTAGTTGGATATTTAATTTTAAAAAATGATAAAATAATCAAATACCAAATAAATATTGGTACATTAACAAGTAGCTGTTATTTAAAGTTTTAGAAAACTTGCAAATTTCCTATCGCTAGGTACTTGTGATGGCGAAAGTCGCAGTTTCAAATCCTCCACTCGGTAGAAAAATTTACAAGTTTTCTTAAACGGAATACCTAACACAGGAAGTGTTTGAAAAATTTGTTATTCCGTTTTAAAGTTGTTAAGATTTCACTGAAGGTTTTGATTTGTAGAGTTTTTATTTATGCAAATCCACTTGCCAAATAAATTGGAGATTATTGGTATTGACTAATTAACCGTAAGTAGTTGTGAAATGTTTATACATACATATGCATGTAGGCCTGCGCGTCGAGCGGCGCGCCGGCGCCGGCGGCCAGCCCTGCCTCAGGGCTGCACTCCCGCTCCACGGTTAAAAAACGTTGGTAATTTTGATTTAAATAAAAAGTATGCATTAAAATTTTGTTATTAACATTCAAAAATAAAATTCATTTATAAATAAATTAAAATCACTTTAAATTTAATAACCGAAAAACGTTTGTAATTTCTAATTAAAGTTAAGCGAACTATCCGCAAAATAAATTTAAAATATTTTATTCGAAAATCCGTTAAAGTCGTTGAACCCGTTTCCGTTTTAAATTGTTTTAAGTATTTAACCGACGCGTTGTAAAGTAGCATTTCGATTCGCGACGCGTTGTTGTGTAGGTATCGGCCGAGACTCGATGGCTCTCATATCTAAAGCACATGATTGACCGCACTCACATCACTTGACCGAATCACAACATACCTGCACAAACAAACGTCACTACTATACTCGTATCCTTCGACTACCGCTCAAGCACTCTCGGGACCTTCGCCACTCGAAAAATCAGGCGGGAGGGGGGGCGGACCCCCTCGATCGATCGACGCACCTGTACGGCGACGGCGGGTTGTTGGCGAGCTCCAGCTTGCGGTACTCCTCGATGGGCGACAGGATATCGGTGACCGAGAACGGCGTGGAGTGCTGCAAATGCAGCTGCGAAAGGTTCTGCTGCAGCAGCGCCGACTTGGGCGACAAGCTCATCGCCAGCTCAGCGGCGCTCAGCTCCGGCAGCGCCTCCGCCGGGCACGGCGAATACGCGCCCTCCGCGGACATCCGACCGGCCGCACTCGACGCCACTCCACGGCTCAGCCTCTAGTGCTCTCGGGCGCGAGTGCCGAGTGGCGCCGGGGCCCCCGCCGCGCCGCCCCGTGGCGCCCCGCACCGCCCTCTCGACAAGCCCCGCCCCGCGGCAGCGCGCCGGCCTATACGCGCGCTGGCGGGTCGCGATTGGCTGCGCTGGCGGCCGGGTCGCGGGCCCGGGCGGCACAGTCGGCCGGCGGCGACGGCCGAGCTGCGGTCGCGCGCTTCTCTCACAAATTACATTAATCGCGGCTACTGTTGGCTGACATATCACTACATCTATACAGGCGATCTTATGGGAGAATTACCTACGCGAGTGATCTAGAATTAATTTTGGGTTGTATAATGGTTGCTGTGACGTGACCACTGTAGCAATCCGAGGTTGTTAGTTTCGCAAATGGAGCCTTCCTCTTCTCGCTGCACCCGCCGCCGCCGTCGCCGCCCCGGGGACCCCGGGGGGCGCCTGACGCCCCACCACCGACCCTGCGGTTCAGTTAATTGTTGCGTTTGACAATTTGGACGTTGGGTTGTTTGTTGCGGTATTGTGTTTGTGACTTAATAACTAGTTACAGAGTATTAATCACGAAAGAGCTTCCGTTTATACTATTGTTTCATTGTTCAATGGACGTCTGTTTTAGCATTGTTATTGTCTTTATTAATAAGTATAGGTACCATCAGGGAAACTGGAGTTTTCGCAGGCTACGGTGGCATTTTGCGTGCAGTGGTCAGCGGCCAGGCCCGAGTTCTTTGTTTGAATAGACCAATAGTGTCTTTGAAAGTTTTTTTTTGTTGTGGCCTTACCCACACACCCACTCTAAATAAAGGCAATGGGAACATCATCGAGCAACTTAAAAAAAACATGCTTTACCTAAACAATACTGTAAAAGATGTGTCAATAATAAACTCGTTAAAACTAACTGCTCACTGCCTCGAAATTGGCTTTCCAAGGCATATGCTTACAGCCGATTTAGTTTAAAAACTGCTAAAGCTCAAGTTTCTTCGATAGTACATATCTATACTTGGACTTGGACTGTTTTCTTTGTGTAGTGTACTCATCCGTGTCTTATCTTGCCGTGTGATGCTGGTTTCGTATGGAACTACCCCAATTCTACCCGTGGGTGTCGTAAAAAGCAACCAAGGCATACAATTCTGCTAGGAAATGGGAAAGTTTCCTGTGAATGCGACATCTTACACTGCGCTCGCCAATCGGCCTGCCAAGCGTTGTAAGCCATCCCCCTAAAGGAAGGGAAACATGTCCAGAAGTGGGCTGTTGTGGCTGTTTACGTTGAACGTACCTAGGTACCTACTTTATGCTATTAGGTACCGTCGCCTATTTTAAAATTCTGTACCTACCTATTAACAATAAAATGGTAAGGTAAGACTTTAAAACGGGTAAATATTTTGTTTCCACGGGAAAACTGTTAGCAGCGGTCGCAACCGCTTGACTGGCCGCTAGTCTGGAATAAAATTATTGGCACGTGACAGCCCCGACTTAAAGCGCGGGAGAGTGCGGGGCGTTACGGGCTGCGGGGGGAAGTAGGTATTTAAAGCGCGGCTTTTGGGGCCCAGACAAAGGAGTTTCGTTTCTATACGCTAGTATTATTATCTATTCTTATGCCTTTACCTTTTTTGTTACTCCTTGTAAGTATATACCTAAGTAAGTTAAACAAATACCTACCTGTATTTGTTTTGCCTACGCATTTTCATAGTTAATTTAAAAATAGGTACTCGTGTCATTTAAAAAAGTAATTTCGTTTAAGTCTCACTTTACGTAGGTCAGCTGGAAGAAATGTCTTAGTAGAAATAAGTTGTCCTGTTCTGTCGTTATTCTTTGTATGTGTTTCTTTAGGTGCTCCCGAACCTAAGTCGGCGACTGTTCCCTACAGTCGGCGACTGTTCCATACATCCAGTGTGGGAGCGATGCCGGCATGTCGGCCGCCAACATTTTCCTACATTCTCCGACTTTTCTCTACATTTCTATACATATGACGTCACAGCTATTCGATTAATTTTATTTGATTAAAAAGGGATGGGATACCTGTTAAACTTCAATACTTGTTCTTACGTGGCATGAAAACCTGTTAAGAGCGTGTCGGTCACACCTAAATCTAGGATTTTTGTAATCAAATACGTCGAATCTTATTATAAAAATATAAAAAAGTGATGAAAAACCGTGAAAGCCTCCCAATTGGTGCGCATGAGATGATTCTACATTTGCAGCTACTGTAACCATATTTCGGGATATCCTTTATATTACAAATTTTTGGCTTTGCTGGCCTGTGTCGCATGCGTACAACAGATAACATTTATATGCGTTATACTGAGGGCTATTTATATCACCCCCATGTATGTTCTGCGACTTTTAGTAATTTCGAGTTATTCAACTTTTGAAGTTGTATGAGAAAAACATGACTGGCAGGCCTTTTTCTTTTTTTGTACGCGAGAAATAAAAATGCTACAAAAACAAGTAGGTACTCAAAAAGCCCTTTTACGCAACTAAAGAACAGAAGGAAGGAAGCCTGCCAGAAATGTTGAATAACTCGGAAACTACAATAAATTGCGGGACATACATGTTAGTGATTCGGATACCCATCAGTATAAGGCATTTGAATTTCGTCTTTGGACGTCACTTTACAGGCCAACCTGTATACAGTGTGTCTGAGAAACTAATGCAAACTTTCAGAGCGTTTCCTAGACGTGAAACTGAAAAACGTTTTGTACTTTTCTAAGAACGAAAAATTTTGTCCGCCCAAAAATTGGGAGGATATTTTTCGATAGAGGGGGGGACGTGTTAAGTTTAGTGTTGCTGTGGCGCAAAGTAAAAAGACAACAGACTCCTCTGTTGCCTTTCTAATATGAAATTTAGAGCTTGCTTCGCTCTATATTATAAGTTATATTCGTGGAGCGTGGTGTAGGTCCTCGTTTTGCTAATTTAAAGTAAAATGTCGAGCTCGCTTTGCTCGCAATATGTTTATTGTTGCTGTAGGGCGGAACTCTCTTGGCTTAGCAACTTTTTAAACTTAAATGTAGAGCTAGATTCGCTCGCAATACGTGTAGTGGTAACGTGGTGCAGTGTGCTGTGCATACCTACCTTGTCTTTTTAATGTGATGTGTCTAGTCGCTTTTCTTGTGATAAATATTTTCTTTCACCCGACGGTAGTCTTGCTATGGTATGTGCCCAAGATCAGAAGCTGTATGCACCACTGGACTAGACCAGCATAGCGAGTAGGTAAATTATGAGCGTTCTTTGCAGCATACAAAAAGTTGACTACGGAACTCTAAAACTCTCATAATTTCGATTTACACCACATAGTTACCTATTGTGTCAAATTTGTTTATGGATTCATAATAATTGTTTTGGTTTTGGTTTTGGTCTTATCTACATGGTCGCCGGCAGTGTGTGAAGACTGACAATTTAACATCGGACTGGTCGGATCTTACTGCCGGTGTTCCCCAAGGCGGCGTTCTCTCTCCATTGCTTTTTTCTATTTTTATCAATAATATTTCTCGAGTAATCTCTTCTCCCTTTCATCTGTATGCAGATGACTTACAAATTTACAGGCATTTTTCTCTCCCTGAAGTATCTGAGGCTGTTGATTCCATAAATACAGATCTTTCTGCTATACAGACGTGGGCTCAGGATTTTGGTTTATTAGTAAATCCCACTAAGTCACAAGCCATGATCATCGGCAGCAGTAGACTTAAAAGTAAGCTTATTGTTGCTAATAATCACATTTATTATGATGGTGTTTGTATTCCATACACGGATAAAGCGAAAAATCTTGGGGTTATCTTTGACTCTCACTTATCCTGGACATCCCAGGTGAACGAGGTTAGCAGGCGCATGCATTATTCTTTTCATTCTCTCAAACGTCTCCAGTACTTCCTTCCCTTTCAGACTAAAGTAATGCTTGCTCAAGCACTCCTCCTCCCTACTCTTGACTATGCTGATGTGTGTTACTGATGTGACAGAGGAGCTGCTGAATAAACTTGAGCGCCTGCAAAATCTTGCCATTCGGTTTATTTTCGGACTTCGCAAATATGATCACGTCTCTGAATTTCGCGCTCAATTAAAATGGCTCCCTATCCGCCTTCGTCGTGATGTGCACATCCTGTCTGTCCTCTACAAGATCCTCAATGATCCATCCACACCCGAGTATCTCCGCTCCCGCTTTCACTTTTTACCTCCTGATTCCCGGCCTAGGCGCATTTGTATCACTAAGGTACTTGAGTGTCCTAGAGCCAATACCAAGTTCCTGTTTAACTCCTTTTCCGTTCGAGCTACACAACTTTGGAACAATCTTCCTAAGGCAGTCCAGGACTGTCCTTCTTTATCGTCTTTCAAAAGAAGGTTGAAAGAGCATTACCTTTCACTACATTGATATTTACGTATGTATTTGTATGTATTGTATTTGTATACTATGTATTTATATTTATATATTGTATTTGTATTTATAGTTCTATTAGTTTAGGTATGTGTATTTATTTGACTTTTATCAAATAATTAATTATCATATTGTATTTTTCTTTAACTTTGTGTGCAATCTTGTCCCCGCACGTATTTATTTCTTACTAAGTTTTACAGGTTGGCTGGAAGAGATCTCTTTATAGAGATAAGCTCACCTTTGTGAACTACTTTTAAGACAAAAACTATTGTATTGTTAATGCACAATAAAGAATATATATATAATTGTGTATTTTTATGGATATCATTCTGATAGTCATACTTAAATAATTATGGTGTTTCGGTGCTATAAATAAATATAGAGGTTGGTTTTTCAATTTCTGATCATCTCGGTTTACTTGAATACTCGGTATCTTCAGAACTGGATGATATCGGATCTTTTGCGTAGCAGAATCTCAGCAAGATTTCGAAGTTCGGAGGATAATAAACAACGGACAGCTTATCAAGCTTATATATCTGGTTTTGGAACTTGTGGACGGTCCTGCAGGGAGAACTGCGACTATCTTTCCAAATTTATGTCGATCTTGTTCTTCAATAAGAGCGATGCTTATGTCGGTGGACCAATGAAGCATTAAAACCCAATCTAAAACCAGCAGCTGACGACAATTTGACGACATGAAATTAACACCTTATACCTGTTTTGTCGTCTAAATTCTTCCTGTCTATGTAATAGGTACCTACAAAATGTGCTTTGTCTGTGTATGTTATAGGTACAAAATGTACTAAGTCAACGAAATACCCGATGAATATTTGATTATTATGCATGTATCTCTTTCTAAATAAAGAACTTATAACAAATGTGTGTTTTACTTGTATTACGGTTGAGTTACATAGCCGTTACTGATAGATAGAATAATTTATTCTATAAAATAAATAAAACAAGTAGGTAGGTAAGTCATTGTCACAGTATAGTTTTGTTATTACAGATACTTAGGTTAAATATAACTCAAACACGGCTACATAAAACACCGGCATAATATTTGTCGTGATGACAGAAATTATTCCAAAACAAAATAAAATATTGGATTGAAATTAATGTAAATTAAACAATAAACTGTAAAATTGTAAACATAAACAGTCAGAGTCCCTATAATTTATGACAGTGTTTTGCACAGCATAATCATGAACGTCAGAGCTATGCACAACCCAAGCATGCACGACACTGGCAATGAAATCAAAACAGTTTCGCCAAAAACACCCTTGTAGTAACAATGTACACCCTGCGCATGCACGACACGATCATCAAAGACATCACGTGACCATTTTGAAAATCTGCTAGTAGTGATGTAACCTAATCGATAGTTTTACATACTCGTATAACTTAATCGATGTTTTTTTTTCTTATGAATTTTTTATTATATTTTTTACGACTCGCTCACTTTGTTCTCGTACTTAACCTAACCTACTGGGTCGGATTTGTGTCAGAAAATTTTAATGCGAGGGGCTTCGTTTCACCACCCCTCCACGGCCTTATAATTATGTCATATTCCAATAATTAATCAAAAAGTCGATTATAGCCAACACTAGTCTATGAGTTCATTTACTTGTCGACGTAATTTTATTTAAATTCGAATTACACCCCTGTACATTAATTGTCCGGTCCAGTTACTGAACACGATCCAATGACTGTATCGTACATAGCAATATGTGCCGTTCCTACTTTAGTCATTTACTGGGAATATTTCCAGTAAATGCATTTACTGGGAATATTCCCTGTGAATTTCTAAGTTTCCGGTTTCCCATTTTCACTTTTTAAAATGCACCCTACAGAAATACATGCCGTATTATTGCCGTAAGTAAGTACAGCATAATATTCTTCGCATTGGTATTCACTAATCTCTCACTACGATATTTAACTATAAAATTCCTAATATAATCGTATTTTGCCACATTTTGTCTAATATTCGATTTTGTAATGCCTTTATACTTATTTTACTTCAAAAAACACTTAAAATGACAAATAAAAATAAAACCGTGCCCACGACCCTTGGCGTAGCAGGCAGGGGTACTATCCGCTACGCCATCTGGCAAGTCAATGTTTCTATGTTTCCAGGGAATATTCCCATTGTTACAGGGAACGGCACATTGCTAGTCGTACATAGTCATTTTGTACATAACATTGTCGGGCGTAATCGTATTGTGCATAATCAATGTCGTGCATTTATGGTTCCAAAAGTCAGCACGCAGTCAGCCTACTTTGACAGCATATAAGTCAATATCAGTGATCCAGAGAGTTATGTCAACTTGCAGTTCAATATCATGTCAGACTCAGAGCAAGTAAATGTGAAACCTATCAATATTATACTTGAAGCTATGAAAAACTCATCTCACCGCAATTAGCACTAATATTATAAAGAGGAAAGATTTAGTTGTTTGTTTGTATGAATTGAATGGGCTTCGAAACTACTGAACCAATAAAAAAAATCCCATTAAAATTCTACATTATCCCTAATGAACAAAGGCTATTTATTATTTGGTACGAGAAAAAATAGGGATCGAATAATGTAACCCAACGCGTGAAAAAAGTACCAAAAAAATCTTATATCGCGTACGCTGTGGAAATTATTGACAATAGAGCAAAATAATGTATTACAGTTTTATAGAAGACATCAATATCAAAAAAAATATCCTCAATACTATGCGTCTATCTATTACAGTTATGCCACAATAACTACTTTTTCATCTTAAAATGTGCAATAGTAACGTCGCGCCGGTACAAACTACGCAACATTATTCGTGCCTGAGTAATAGGTATATATTTTAATCATGAGTGTAATAATTATCAAAACCACCAGTTACATTAACCATGTAAATAAGCAACATTATGTTACATGTCATGTCTGGAGTGGCAGAAGCGGGGTTTATCACACTATCATTTGCTGTTTTGGCTAGAAAAAAAAACCAATCAGACAAAATTGATAATGTCATAACGTGATAGTGTTCTTCTTCAAATTTAAGAGTCAAACTCTTGTCGGTGGAGTGTTAACTATCAAAAATACCTATACCTATTAAAAATATGGTGCGTATATTCTGTGTAAAGATTAAACATGCTCATGAGAGCATGAGCTTATGAAAGCTTGATTAAATAAATAGTATTTTGTGTCTTTAAGAATTTGTTTTTGTTTTTTTTTAACGCATGCCTTTGATTGCAATGAGTATTTCATGGCTTCATTTTACTTGCTTCTGGGGTTCTCTCTGAAATCTTCTCTTGCCCTGAAATACCATAGAGAATGTTTTGCGAAAGAAGTAGGAGTACATAAATAAGATTTTCTTAGGTTTTCTTCCTTCTACGAGAAAAGACGTAATTTTTTGTCAAAAGCGTTACTAAGGGGAGGTAATGTTCGTGATCCAATATTCTGATCTTATCAATTATAGAGGTAGATTATATCTTTTGTTGTAATGTGGGTAAGTATTGGTCTAAAATCAGAATAACAATTCTATTCATCTTCTTCTTCTCTTTTAACCCGTTGCCACCCAATGCTGAGTGTAGGTATCCTCCTTACTTACCTTATATTAGCGCTGCCACTTTCTGTCAAATAGGTATGGAGAAGGATATGAGATATCTAAGCCCTATCATGTTTAAAAACTGCAATGGCTTCTACGCCATTTCTAGTAAATTTTGTCACCATTGTTTTATCGTCGCCTCATTTTGACAGATTACGCGCATTTCATGACAAGACTTACATATCTCCAATCCGTTCCTAAACCTAAGTATTTGACGAAAAGTGACAGCGCTAATATAAGGCAAGTAAAGAAAATTGTTGTCCCGAATAAAGGCCATAACGTTCAGCTTGGCTACTGAGTCCATTTCAATAAATCAAGTTTTAAAAATTAGGCATGTTTATAGTTAAACAAGTTGGTTGATATGAAGTCTTCGCTTGCCCGCCTGAACCCTCCTCAGAGGTGCATCATTCTAGGCTAATTTTATTTAAATTATGAAGTTAAAAGTTAATTAATGAATAAATAAATAATAAAGTTAATAGGTAACTAGAATAAAAAATTGGGATAGATATCCCATGAAAATTCATTTTCAGTATTTTATGATTTTCGTTTATTGGTGATTTTTTTCTTGACGGTGGTTTAGTTTTTTGTTAAAAAGTACAACTATAATCCCATAGAGAACTAGACAATGATCCATGATGGAACTGTTTCCATGACGATTTCTATGAAGTTTTTTTATCCATCAGTCAGTTAGTTTGTTTAAAGACTGAGGCAGACCAATTGTACGTGCATCACGCGTGCGTGCGATTATACGTTTTAACATTTTATGTTTACAATTATCAGTCACACACTCGCCCTCACACAATATACGCCGAGGCGTTATCAGTCGATAGAAATAAATTACTTTTCCCTGACCTATACTCTTTATCAAGTTACAAAAAAAAATACAAAATGTTTATTATCAAACAAAACAACAGAATAGGTGCATATAATTTACTTTTGATAATGCTAATCATTAACACAATGTACAATTATTCTGCCTTTTTAAATACAATTTTCCTGTAAATCTCACACTAGGAAGAAACCTGTCACGTGAGATTTAAAATACGATTACTAAATTTCTGCGTAATTTCTTGAGTGACTGAAGGTATAAATAAGTTAGCCATCCTACTAAAATGTTACAGTAATAAAATTAATTGAAAAAATACAAAATAATTGATGTTTGAATGTGCGCGTGTGTGGTGTGTGTGTGTGTTGTGTGCGTGTTATAATACATAACTATATGCAAGTTTAAGTTAAACATTTGATATGTAATATTATTATTATTAATAAATGAGTTATGTTATCACTTGTGATTTTGTTCAAGTCACCGAAATAGATAATTGATAAAGTCAAAAACTACGAAGTTGTAAAATGATAGAAAATATTATTTGCAAAATGCAAACTTGCAGACTTTAACATTTCGCGAAATAAAATCTTCGATTGAATGAAATGTTGCAAAAAATCATGTTAAGTATGTAAACAGTGGTTTTAAGGGCATGGGAAAGAATGACACGATTGGCTTCAAGCGTACCACATGTTGTTGCGGTATTGGACAGTTAATATGGCAAACATGTTTGATCTGGTAGTGTGGCATTGGTCTGGTCACATCTGTCGATGCCGATGGATGGTAGAGTAAGCCGGTTTTAGGGTGGATTCCATGCATCAGCAAGCGTAGCGGCGGCGGGACGCCCTCCAAACAAATAGACCGAAGACTTAAAGACTTCCGACTTGATGGCGGAAACGGGAGATCGTGCCTTATGGCAGATCCGTATGGCACTTACGTTCAGCAGTGGACTGCTATTAAGCTGATGTGATGCGTGATGTGTCATAATATGACATATGATTACGGCACATCGATGCGGTGTGTTGTTTCATTTAATCATTTTCGTCAGTAATTTCGGACCAGAAATATAACCACAAAATTGTGCGGGACATCAGAGGGGCTAAATGTTTGGTTACAGAAGGACTTCACATTGATAAAGAGATATATACAAATACATGTGCAAATACGTTTATCACACTTTCAGTACAACATAGTAGATACTTCCTCTACTGCAACGTACACTGTTGCACACGCATCCAGTGTGAGTCAGTCTTTAAATTTGAGATTTCAAATTGATACATTTATCTTGCTGGCCAGTGTTATAGTATCTGTTATATATTATCTTTTCTTATAATACACATCACTATGTACACGTCATCAACGTACCGTCAAAAGCAGTGTTATCAGCACAATTTAATCTGTCTGATACTAGATATATTTATGAAGGATTGTTTACAAATTTTATCAAAGATAGCAGCACAAAGGATTGGTTTTAAGCACGATTGAAATGATTTATTTATAGAGTCAACATTAAAATCATAAATGAGTAGATGCTCATTGTGTATTGTTGTCAAAGAAAGCAAAAAATATAAGCTTTACTGAAAAAGTTGATACGTTTAAAGAATATTTTTTGTATTTGTGAGTCGATAGTGAAGATTGTAGAGTATGTGTTTAGAAGTTATTTTAATGGTTATTTAGTGTCGAATAGTCAAAATGATTTTGGCCCTTTCTTGTTTCTGTGCTGGCAACACGTGTTTTGCAAGAACCGACGACAACCGACAACAACCGACGACATCCGACGACAACCGTATACAACCGACGACATCCGACGACAACCGACGACAAGTTCGGATGTATCTAAATGTCGGATACAGTCGCCGACTTAGGTCCGGGAGGACCTTTTTGTAATGTTTTTGTGTACAATAAACACAATACAATAAAACGGTAAATAATTAATAAAAAAAATGCTATGAAAGGAAATCTGCAGCTCTGTAAATTATTTGCTTACGTAACATTTAATTCCAGTACTTAGATAAATGCGACAGCGAGGCCCAATCTTTCGTCTAAACCTTGGTACTTATACATGCATTAATTTGAAGCTTTTAAACCACCTACATACATACCCGTAGGTAGATTAAAGACTTTAAAACTACCTCTATATCGGGTCCTCCGTCGATTCGGTGTCCCACACGACAAGATAGACTGTAAGGGATAGTATTCTTGTTTATAGGTAATCGTATATACAGGGTGTAACAGCCCTCCGAATACGATACATGCAGACCATGAAACTGAACATCCCCTAGGAACATTATGTCAGGAGATGACAAAAAATAATTGACTTCTTATACAAAATCAAGATCTGTCTGTAATTAAATTACTATTAGAAACCGATTTCTTGGCGCTTCCTGTTTTTTTTTCCTCCATGGGAAGTTGTTCAGCTTCATGGTCTGAAAGCACCCTATAAGTATTCGGAAGGCAGTCCCTTACATCCTGTATATGGCGAGGTTTAATAAAAAATTACTACAAATATTTCAAGGGGTGAACCAGACCATGAATCTGAACAACTTTCCTAATTCCCTAAGGAACGTTGTTTTCCTAACAATTGAGTCAAAAGGTGAAAAAAAAAATGGAACTCGCATATACAAAAGTTTCAGCCCAACGGGTCAATTTATGAGGGAGGTCCAAATTTATTTTTCATGTTTAGATCTATTTCGTTGGGAAAAGTTGTTAAGTTTCATGGGCTGGTTTCAACCTTTAAAATATTTGCTTAAATTTTTACAAACTTTATGTTTTGTGTTCGTGTCTTTGTTATGGTCCATTTTTTTTTTTTTTTTATTTATGATGGGTTTGCTCTTGACTCTAGTCTAGGTCGTGCTGTTTACAACGACCGTGTTGCGGGTTGCGGGGCGTCACTTCACTGCGTACTCCGCGAGGGATAAGGGGATAAGGCGTGATATGTATTAGTGTATTAAAATTATGTTTAACTTAGCTTTTTGTAATTTCTTAGTTATTCTTGTTACCTAATAATTAAATAAAATGACCACTTTTACCGTGAATTAACTGTAGGTAAGTAGAATGTTATATATTCATGTTTTGTATTTTTCATGTATTTATTTACAGTTGTAGGTAGGTATGTGTTGTATTTATTTATTATTATCAAATAATTATTAAACTGCCGTCTTGCACTTTTTTCATTCTGTGTGCAATCTCGTCCCCGCGCGTCTTGGCTTCATACCTACTCACTTTTACATGTGATAAGCTCACTTTTGTGAACTACTTCTAAGACTAATTTTTGTGTATTGTAATATGTCGTAACCAAAAAAACGGCTTTTCTTCTGAGGCTTCGTTTTGTACTTACAAGATTTGCAGCTTGAATACTAGAAAAAACTAATTATAAAAAAAATATATTGATTAAGTACCAATTTGATTTTTATTACATTTTTATAGTAGTTTATGCAACTATCACATAATGGGGGTCATTAGAATGCGAGTGTCTGTTTATCACACGAGGCGTAGCCGAGTGTGATAATAGATTGACACGAGCATTCTAATGCCTAATTATATGCAGTTGCATACACTATTTTATCTACACTCTAAAAAATTTACTTAGTTGAACAGTTTTCCAAACTGGCGCACCGGCGATTGCAAGGCCCTTTTGAATTTTTGAAGATTCTTTACTAACAGTTGTTTAGATGTCGAGTCTCAACAGCAAATAACTAAACAACTGAACAACAACTGAACAACACTGAACAACAACTGAACAACAACTGAACGACATCGGAATAACATCTGAACAACAACTTATCAACATCTGAACAACAACTGAACAACATCTCAACAACAACAGAATAAAAACCTATTAAAACAACTGAACAACATCCGAAAAATTACCGTACAACAACAACTGTCAGGTGCGGCGGAAGATAGCGATTTGAGTATTGGAAAAAAAAACTTCGTTTCATTTCTTAACTTTATCGTATTAAGAGTTTTCTCATTAAGTCATTACGCTTCTGTAATTTATAGTAAACCCTAGTTTTTATAGGCAGAATGCATAAAGTAGGTCATTATGCATCTGTTTTTGAATTCATAATTCGAACATTATGAGACGAGTGTAGATAAAAAAAAATATTAACATGCCGTCAGACAATCATCCTGTATATAGGGTTAAATTTTACTAGTGACCGATTGATTGATAGCGAAAACTTAAGGTGGGCTTGTGATAAGGAACAACTTTTCTCCGAGGAACATAAGGTCGAAATACGAATAAAAAATTAGGCCTCCATACAAAATTTCCAATCAGCTGATTCGAGTTACTATGGAAACTCAAAATATTTTGGTCATATTTTAACCTATGTTCCTTGAATGACCCTCAAATGTTTGTCGGCCACAGATATGGCGTAAATGTCAGTATATAATCATATATATTAGTACGACTATGATATGAAAAAACTGTCAAATCTGTCAGTTTTTATCACTCGAAATTAGGTTAAAACGGAAGAAAGATTTCCCCTTTTACCGAGCCATAAGATTTTTTTACCGCCATAATAGGCTCTATGAGACCTTAACATCGAGTAATGATGGCTCGAAGATAGGACTTTCATATAAACCTATTATCGAGTGATAGAAGAATTTAACACGTTCACGGACACTAAGTCACACGACTTTGACACAACTTTTTTGTATGAAAAGCTATAGCAGTTCTGTCGCATATTTTACAATACGTATGATTCAAGAATGACACTAACTGCTAAAGCCTTCGACTGTTACCGCAGCTCTGTCTTATACAATAGTAAGTAGTCACTGTTAAGTGCGACAGAACTGCTGTAACAGCTAAAGAATGATGGGTTAGCGTTGATGTTTCAACTTCTATCTAGTTTTGAATAAACAACTCTTGCTTTTGATCAGTAGAATCCTTAGTCGAGACCAAACGAAGCTCAGATAAATGATTGATACGCTCAGGAGCCTAGGAAGATAACGTCTTTCAATATCAATGTAAGGATCGTGGGTTGGCGTTTGATCTTACTTTCATATGGTTAGGACTTGAGGACCCGTAAGAGAACTCTTCTTGAAGAGTATCCTGGGAAACAGCGCAATCAAATAGCTTCTGTAACTCCTCGTTTAGTACCTACTAGCGGGATGCCGAGTAGTCACCCCACTGTTACACTTTTTCCTGTCAAACAATGTTTTTCCGTGGTGATAAGTAAACCATATTACTCAGGGATAGTGTAGCTTTCTAATAGTAAAAGAATTTTTGAAAACAATCAGTAGTTTCAAAGATTATTGATATCATACACACAATCAAATCACAAAACGATCGCGTATTTTATCACTGAAATTTACATAAATTTATTACCATTTGAAGTGTTTTTGAATATATAAATGGAATTAGAGAGACAGTCTTTGAGTTTTTACTTATATTTAAATGTTATTGCATCATTATAAATCTACAAACAGGCTACTTACATCAATTATAAGTCCTTGAAATTTGGCGCCAAAACGATCATATGGACGTGTCTGCTAAAAATGACACTCACCGGCCGATTGAGGAATATGTCATAGATGCGCGAATGGTATACCCGCTCTGTCGTTGTGGGGGGTGGGGGGCGAGACGGATTACTTAAAACTTTTAACAAATGTAAAAACTGCTCTAATTGACACTGACAATATTGGCAAAAGTTGCCCAGTGACACTTAAAAATGCTCTTCTTATTTTTGTATGAATCGAGCGAATGTCTTGGCAGCTCTGGCTAGAAAGTGCCCGCCACTATTGTAGGCTATAACAGTTCTGTCACTAGACCAAGTGCAAAAGCGAATGCTATGGCCTTTCTGTCCGTCAACGTGTTAAAATGGATTTAAGGGTCAGTCAGAATGAATATAAGATGAAAAATCCTTAACTACTTACATATGTATAGAGTAAAAAATTGCTAATTTCAGTATGAGTACGAAGTACCTAACGTCCTTTTTTCTGTTTCTTAGAACTAGTTTGTAAGCTAAAAGTAAATAAATAAGTTTTTACCTATACGGAACCCAAAACGCATTATTTTTTAACCCTCGATAATAGGATCCGCTTCCGCGAAATTAGGATCAAGCTTTAAAAATACCTCGAAATTAGGGGAAATTGCCTTCTCAACATTAAAAAATAATTTGAGTTCTGAAAAGTTCTGATAAAAAAATAATGGTGTGTGAATCGTAAAAAAGGAACTCGACAATTAATTAAAAAAGTACCAATACTCCGTAAGTCAACAAGAACATCTTATTTTTGGCGCATAAAGTCGCGCGACGTGAAAACACGCGATAATAGGAGCTTTTACCTTAGGGTGAAATTATACTTGTGACCAATAGCGAAATCTCAAGACGGGCTGGTGATCAGGGACAACTTTCTCCAAGGAACATAAGTTGAAAAATGACTTAAATATTTTGTATTTCCATAGTAACTCAAATCAGCTTATTGTGAGTTTTGTTTGGCTGGCCCAAATATTATTTTTTTCGTATTTCGATCTATGTTCCCTGGGATAAGTAGTTCTATTACACAAGCCCGACATGCGATTTCGCTAACGTTCACAAAAAAAACACTCTATATAACTACAGGTTGACAGATTCATTAATTCCCAGGAGAGGGCAAGAGTGACGGCCATTTCCAACAAAGAAATATGGGTCGGTTATTATTACTTAGTTATAATTTTTTTAGGACCTTTGATTTTGCGAAATGTATGACGGCCCTCAGACTTCGAGCAACGACGGCCTTCCGTCCGGGTCGGAACGAGACGGAAGACCGTGTTGCTCGAAGCCCTCAGACAGTTGTGTATTTAGTCAGTGGTAAAATAGCGTACAAACTAGGTACATAACTTACTTCTCTGTTTCATCAGTTAACCGAAAAGGTACTTACAATAAACACGCTTTTATAAAAATAGTATTCTTTCAGCAACTGACTAAGGCCCTTCGTACCTACATTTTGCAAAAAAATGGAGAGTAACTTTTATTTAACGATTTACGACCATATATTTCTATTGAAGAATATAGAGGTATTGGAAATATACTGGTTTTAGTACTATATTGTGTCGTTACTATCCTGTACCTATAGATTGAGGATGAGAAATAGATTTAGTTTAAAACCACCGCCAAAAATATCAAGGAGATATAAAGAGAAAGGTTACAGGAGAAAGGAGGCCAGGCCATTTCCAACATATTCAGCGGCGCCGACCCCCTCCTGTTTCAATAGATAATTTGTTAAAAGCATTTAGTTTTAAGATAGTGAACTTGTATTGTAATAAATAAATAAAATAAATAAATTAAAAATCTAAGACGGGAAAATTGTTGTCCTATACCTACGATAAGTTTATTTCAAGATACAACAGTCAGCTTTATAGGTATTGTGCGTCTTTATAAACACTAAAACGGAAAATGGTAGCCACAAAAAGTAGTTAAGTTGATAAAAATATTTAAATACATGCTCATTGTTGTAGTTGCAATACCTCAACTTATCGTACTTATATGGCAACAATTTTTTCAGTCCAGATTTTTGATATTCGTTTCAGATTTGAAGAAAATAATTAAAAACATGTGTCTTTAAATCTCACGCCGATTATTTTCCACACAGACTCGGGTGAAACCGCTGGGCGGTCCGCTAAAAGTAGGCACAGATCACCTAAAATAAATATCCTTAAGAAAGAAGGTTCAACTCTTTGTGAAGTCATTGTTGAATTTGTGACAGAAGAACGCCGCATATTGAACGGCGGCGGCGGTGGCGCAAGGAACAAAATGGACGAGCGAGCCGAGTCGTTTCACGACTTAACGAATTTCAACAACGATACAGATTTCTACTGAAAACAACGCGCGTTAAATCGTGTTTGATGAGTACATTAATAGAGTACTTTACTACATAGAAATGGTATCAGCTAGTCAAAAAATTCTAGGTAGGTGATGTGATGTCCATCCTAGCCGATTTCGGCTACTGCGGGTTACTGCTGGTTTGCCCGCTCGTGTCCTCATGTGACTGCAGTAGCCAATCTTGTTTTGCAGTCCACGTGAACATACAGGGCACGTCAGGATTCCGACTACATAGTTGTGAACTAATTTAGGGCGCCTCTGATCATAATCAGAATATCGGCCTCAATTAGTGAATAATGTCATGGCAACCTATGAAAAAATCATTAGTTCACTTTTCGCCCACGCCTATTCACTTGCTGCACAGACTAAACACCCCATTTGGTAGGCCTCGCATAATTGTAAATGCAGTAAGTATACTATTACTTGGTCCATGCCATTACTAAGTGCACAGGGTGCACTACCTACTCTACTTCTATGCAAGTGAAAAGGCGATAATTAAGCTGAGGTAAAGGTTTATGTTTTGGTCAAGTAGGTAGATACTACAGGTAATAATTTCATAGAACACTACTAGCTATTAGCTTCATCAGTGATTAGTGAATACACAGAAAACAGCGCCATCTCTTATCGAGTAGAAAAACTAAAATCATTAACGCCATCTCATTCACAGAATCAAAACTACTTATATTTTTTCGTGACTACAGATGGCGCTTACTAATTTTTTTATCAACTCGGAAACTAGAATATTTACAGATATTTTAAAAAATTAACAATCAAACTAAGTTTTTATTTACTAACTTAGCTTTCCTTACTCAGATACAGTTTAATTTAATTAAAAAGTTTGCAACTTAGCTTTAAATAAAGTGTTTTGTTTGGATTTGAAGTTGGACCCTTCTGATATTTTATTTATTCATCGGAAACATTCGTCGGGAGCTGGCCACATTCTCGCTGTCTCTATTTCAGCAAGTATGTAAATGTCATTTTTTATAATAATTTACACAATTTTTACGTTAACCACGACGGCTTTTGTTTATTTATAGTAGCACGATCATTTTTGATTGCTACCAGTGCGTTGTGTTGTGAAAATGTGGCGGTCGGACGGAGATAACCTGCACGGGAGACGGGGCCTGCTTGTCACGTAACGTCGGGAGTGCCCCGATGGTGTTGCACAGCGCGATGGTGCTGAGTACCGAGTGGGCGCAAGTTGAAGTCGTCGAGCTCACCAATGAAGGGAACGGTCTGGGGTTCAACCTAGTCGGCGGGCGCAGCACGGGCGTCGTCATCAAGTACATCCTGCCGGGCAGCGCCGCGGACAAAGACGGCAGGCTGCAGAGCGGGGATCACGTGTTGCAGGTCGGCTCTGTGAATCTGCGAGGCTTCACGTCCGAGCAAGTCGCGGCGGTGCTGAGACAGGCCGGGCCCGCTGTGAGACTACTCGTCGCCCGTCCGGCTGACCCCGCGGCTGCACTCCGAGCCCCCATTCCTGGAACTGCCCTCGTGCCCACTAAATTACTAGCTGACCCTGAATTACTAGATAGACACCTCATTGAATGTGGCTACGGAGCTGTGTACGATCTCTCTCAGTGCTACGAAGAATACATCAATGGTGAAAACGGCGAGACAGAGAACATAGTAGCAGCTGCAGTCAGCGTCATCGGAGACCATCCCCTACAGATCCCTGACCACCCGATAGTAACTGGCTCCTTGTCTCCAACTATAACTATCACCGTACCTGTGGAATTACCCGATTTACCTGATTTACCTGAGGTAGAGATTGTCCATGTAGACCTTAGTAAAAATGTTTATGGTTTAGGGATCACAGTAGCCGGTTATGTTTGTGAAAAGGAGGAATTGTCTGGTATATTTGTTAAAAGTATCATAGAGGGCAGTAGTGCAGAACAGAGTGGAAAAATTAAGTTGAACGACAGAATTATTGAAGTGGATGGAGTTTCTTTAGCAGATAAGAGTAATCCTCAAGCAGTTGACATATTGAGGAACACGGGCATCTCTGTTCATTTAGTTTTGGAGAGGTACCTCAGAGGCCCAAAGTTTGAGCACCTTCAGTTAGCTATATTCAACGAGGAGCGGCCCCCGTCACCTGCTTCCTCCACGACCACCCTCTCCTGGTTCCCAGTGCCTTCCCAAGTTGATAATAGTACAACTCTTATAGAACCCGACCCAGAATCAAATACTACTATAGACTCTAATGTGTTAGAAATTGGTGATATAGATGTGAATGAACCAAGTCAAGAAGAATTGGACAGAAGACTTGATGAAATATTAGCTGTAGACAAAGAAGAAATTATAAAGAGGTGGGAATCTGAAATTGGTTCAAATAAGGAGATTATTGTAGCTGAAGTAAATAAACTCGAAGGTTTAGGGATCAGTCTCGAAGGTACAGTTGATGTGGAAGGTGGGCAAGAGCTGAGACCCCATCATTACATCCGGTCAGTCCTGCCTGAAGGCCCAGTCGGTCAGCAAGGAACTTTGTTAGCTGGTGACGAACTATTAGAAGCAAACGAATACCGCCTGCATGGGCTCACTCATACAGAAGTTGTTAACATTCTGAAGCAACTTCCCAACCGTGTAAGACTGGTTTGCTCCCGAAGCGTGACTGAAAGTGGCCCTAGACCTGTCATAAACCTAGCATCGGACAGAGAAGGATTTGAAACTAGGAAAATAATATCTGGGAGTCTCAATAACCTGACCACAATAATAAAAGCTCAATCAGACACATCCATTAATACTTCGAGCACAGCAACGTTGACAAATCACTCAGGATTGTCGAGGAAGTCTCGTTCCTTAGAGTGTGTTTCCGGGTTAGCCATGTGGCAGAGCAAGGAGGATATTGTGGAACTAGTCAAGGGGGACCAGGGGCTTGGCTTCTCAATTTTAGATTACCAAGACCCCTTGGACCCTAAAGGCACTGTGATAGTTGTGAGAAGCCTCGTGCCTGGTGGGGTAGCTGAGAAAAATGGTGAAATATCCCCAGGGGACCGAGTGATGTCTGTTAATGGGATTAGTATTAAGAATGCGACTCTGGACCAGGCTGTCCAGGCTTTGAAAGGGGCCGCTAGAGGTGTAGTCAAAGTAGGTGTATCCCGACCACTGCCCCCTTCAGATGCTTCCACTTCTAAGTCAAAAAGCGCAACCACATTGAACACAAAACCAAGTTAATCTTAGCTCTCTGTGATTATTTTTAGTCTTTTCTGTTGAACCATATCAAACTTTCATTATTTTCAAACACTTACTTTGTGGCTACTGTGAAATCTTTGATATTGTTTAACATAGGACCACCAAACTGTACTAGTCAAAGTTACAAGTCATATCTTACCTTATTATCATACATTTACATTTGGCTGAGCTTCAGTTACACATATCCTAACCTACCACCTATAAAATGGAGAAGGTTGGTTTGAAATACACAGGCATAGGTAGCTAGCTATAGTGTTAAAAAACAATTGTTTTTTTTATTCCTACCTAACGGTGCATCAGATTGATTCTATCATTTTTTAATTTTTATAAATTCACGGACAGAGCTCAATAATCCTAAGATACAACAATAAAAATTAACGCTTTACTAGTTAGACAACGTAAGTAACTATAAGGTGCACCAAATACCCATGGTACTGCACATTTTAAAGAATCTTTTTAATACCCTGAACATTTCTAATTAGAGATACTATACTAAATGTATGCAATAATTGTAAAATTTAATTTAAAAAAACACCAGATTAGAATTTGGACTAAAGAAAAAACATTTCCTAATAATTAGTAAAAATAAAAAGTGCATTTATAAATTAAATTCTCTATAAATATTACCTACTATTAAAAAATAGCACTAGATTTTTTAATAAATAAGTAGATAACCTACCACAAAATTTTGTAGAGATACCTAAGGGAACAATTAAAGAATGTAATGTTAAGTAAATAAAGGCGTTATTCAATCGACACCGCGTAAATATTATGTTTTCATAACTAAATAAGGATTTGACTGTGAATTGAGTTTTTGCCTTTATTTGTAGGTCTGTAATTTTTAATTCAATTCTTTTAACCTTTTTTTAACATAAGTTTGAAAAGAACTGCAGAAATCAATTGAAATATCTCCCTAAATGGCCTCCCTCTATTGGGGTGTATTTGCCATGCTCACCATGCTTAGCAGGCGAGCACAGTGCAAGTGGTTTTAGATATTTCTAACAAGAAATGCTGCTGCCCGTTCCCTGAAATCAATCCTTTGCCTCCTTTTACGACACCCACGGGTAGAAATTGGGTGATGCAATTCTAAGCCAGCACCACTCGGCAAATTAAAATATGCCCTAATGTTTTTATCCTTACATATGCACTTCAGCCTCAATTCAGTAATAAGCCAGTAGAAAAAGTTATAATTTCTAAATAAGTTAAATTATAAGCATAACACTTGGCTTCATTCATAATTGTTTGCTTTGTATATATGTATGTAAAATAATTACTAATAGGAACCTATATTGTATAGCTTTACATTAATATGTTATAAAGTGCACTGAGAAAATAGTAGAGCACATGTGATATGAATGTTACACAATAAAATAATTAAGTTTCTAAAACTTTGTATGTTTGGGTGCTCTTTTTCTATTTTTTTGTTAATGTGTTAATTATAATTTTTCGCGTATATTTGTACCTTCAAAATTAAGATCTCTAATGAATCTATGTTTATTTACTTACTAAAAAGTAAACTAGCTATTTTTAAGGATCGAATTATGTTCGTTCTCCTGCCACCAAGGAAAATGGACACCAGCGGACATATATAATTTGATGCATACATTTTCTTGTTAACTTGCAACTGAGCGACCTGGCCGTCGAAGACCGGCGGACAAATATAATTCGAGCCTTATATTTAAAATAAGTGCACACAACCAAGCATAATTTCATTTAGGTTAGTATGTTTTATAATTGTAAACAAATCATAATACGTAAAACTTAAAATGTGTAATGTTATTAAAATTTAGTGCAGTACAATTTATTTCCCCATTATTTTGTCTATCAAAGTTTCAAAATAAGTTTAATTAGCAAGTCTACTGGGTAGCTCGAAGTGGTGCTTATAGTACCAGGCAGTATTAAATAATAATGTCAATTTTAAAATAATCTTATATTGCTTGTTCTGCGCTAGATTCTTGTGTGTGATCGCTATGTAATGCTTTAATTTTTACTGTAGTTGCTGACATTACTGCCTTATCTGTTAAACTCAGAGATGTACTATTTAATTTCCATTCTCAAATCAAATGTGTAAAGAAAACTGGCTGTGGGATCATAGAATTAATGAAAGTTTTACGACAAATTAAAATCGTTAATAACTACCTACATTTCGAAATTGACCAAAAATCTAGAATAATATTTCTCATGTCATGATCATTCCTGATACTTGAATAATGTTTGTGAATGACAACTAAAGTTTTTTTTTTCTGTCTTTATGATTATAACTATAAGATGTTTTACAGGATCGAGGCCAATGCGTACTTTTTATATTTGGTTGTGGTTAATTGTGCATTTTGTTACTGTACATAGTATGTACTACCTACATACAATCAGATATTTTACTGCAAGGGCCGCATTATAGTGAGCGGCCAGACCGTTTTTTCGCGAGATTATAAAGACATGTTTGCAAAGAGTTATACGAACGAATTGAATCAATCAAATCATTCATTTCTAAGTTAGAATTACAAACTTCTCTTTTTTGAGTTAATTAAAGTATGATATGCAGTTAAATTCGTTGCGAAAAAAATCTTGTATATGCGCGACAAACGTTCTTGCAGCTTAAGCGCCGCCGCCGATGTGGCGCAGTGGTAGTGCGACTGCCTGCGACGCAAAGGTTCCGGGTTCGATTCTCGGTGGGGCACTCACAAAGTTGATATTTATAACTTTGTGAATTTGTTCCCAGTCTGGTTAGGATATTGCAGTCTGAACTACCTGATTGTCCGAAAAGACAGCTGGTTTCGTGCTTCGGAGGGCACGTTAAGCCGTCAGTCCCGGTTGCTATCTATGATTACTTAGACGGCGGCCGTTACACAATCATGTCAGAGGCCTACTTCTAGTAGCAGGCGGTTGAAAAACTCTGACACCAGGGTTTATCGGGTCGTTGGACGACTCGGTGTCCCACACGAAAAAAGAAAAAAAAAGCGCCGCCGCTGCGGCCAAACCGCTCAATATAATTCGACCCTAACTCTTCCGTTCAGGCAGACTGACGTAGCGCTTTATGTGATAGATCTGTACAAACTTGTTTATTATATAAAACTGAGCGTTTATTTTGCAATTCACTGTACAGCTTCTAATAGATTGGTATTATAGAACAAACTTAGTGAGATCGGTGTAAGTAAAGGTAGATAAATTAACTTTTTTATATGTAATAGTAATAGCCCATCACAACAATGTTCTATTTTACAAAATTTATTCCGTTTCAAATCCGATAGAAGTAATGTCACGTTCACACTAGGCACCTGCTCCTGCTGTTGCGGCTGCCGTGGATATTGCCCGACATACTTCTGTAGAAGTAATAACACGAATGAGTGTTCATACACTGCCGTCATACTCTTTTCCCAGCAATAGAAGTGAGCGAGATTTCATTACATTTGACTCGCGCTGGTGCTGCCGTTCCTTTGACTAGCGTACGAAAAGCCGACACTAGGGGGCAAATGGCAACTGCATGTAGCAGCGCGAGGAACCTGTTTACATGCTCGCGCTATCCATTGCCCTTCATATTTAGACATAGAGGCATCGTGTGAACGTGACATAAAATATGGCGCATATCTAGTGTCATCGCGGAGTTTTCAGTATATAAAAAATGAACTTTATCATTGAAATAACGTCGATATTGGTTGGAGTGAGCTAACTACTTGGACGTTCCACGACCAACCAAATGTCGACTTTATTTAAATTTCGATGTAGTTAATTTTCTATTTGCTACTGCAAGAGGTTTTCGTAAAATGGCGGTAGATTTGCGCTAGTCCAAATTTTCAGTTTTTAAATTTTATTAGTTCATATGTGTCGTATCCACTTTCTAATAGTGTTCTCAATGCTAACTTCGAACGAAACGATAGAACCTTACGAACAAATGGTACTATAGTACTCGTACTAGCACTGTAAGCAAAATCACAATACTTTAGCCTTACACCTGACTTGTAAAGTTATCTGAAAATAATATAAAAATAATGAGAATTACTGATTTTATTTCATAAAACTACCTACCTCCCCTACAAGTTACCAAAGACTGTTGAAGTCCTCGACAGTAAATATTTATATAATATGCAGATTAATAGCTGAAAATACAAAAGTGGCGAATCAAAGCATGAAACTGGACAAATTCCTTAGATGGCGGTAGAACAAAAATAATTTCTATTCTAAATAATGACGTCTAACACCTTAGTCATCCGTGACCACGGGCTCTGTAAAGAGCTCGAAACGTAGGAATTGTAAAATCCAAAATAAACACAACTTAAATCCGTTTAAAATTGTTTTATTGTAATAGTTGTACAAACTCAAGAAAATATTATGAACAAATTCCCCCAAGAATTATATGGGGGAAATATGTGTGGAAAAATTATTGAGACGACCAAACAAAATGACGGTGATTACGATTCACTTTTGCGACCTTATTAATCTTTTGGAAAGTTGTTCATTTCCATAGGCTGGTTTGTCATTTAAAATATTTTCTTCATCCCTTTTATTCCAATTGTCACTTTATTTTCTTATGACTTTTTTTTATGGACAGTCTCTTTTAACTTGCATAAATATAATCTTACCCAAATGGAATCATTTGAACAGGTGAGTTGATATAGTCTGTGCGGAAAGAGAATAGGAATAATGGCAAATTTTCTAGGGATTCTAGAGTCGTGTGATGATATAGTGCCGTGTGATGCCGGCTTAGAATAGCATCACTCCATATCTTACCCGTGGGAGTCGTAAGAGGCGACGAAGGGACTCGAGGGTGTGTATAGCAATTTTAGGCGATGGGCTGACAACCTGTCACTATGGCGATACACAATTTTCCGAATGACCCTCAAACGTTTGTCAGACGTGGCGTAAGTGGCCGTTTTTTCGGTCGTTTACGCTCTGCCTACCCCGCAAGGGATAAAGGCGTGATATATGTATGTATGTATTCTAGAGTGTCATGTAGAGGGCGCTGAGCTTAATTGAAATAACGTTTCTTTACACAAAATCTGTACCACTTTATAAGTTATTCTTTATTTTGTGTTTAATGAAGTAGTGTTCTGAATTTATTATTGGTTATTTGTTTACTTACACGAATGACACTCAATATAATAGCAAGGTGATAAGTTTATTTTGTATTAACATAATTAATTTGTAACAAACACAACGTGAAACGGAACCTGTGACAAAACTATGGCTGCCGCCAGCCATATTGAAACGTCAAAATTTCATTTAAGCACAGCGCCCTCTGGTTTGACATTCAGAACCATCAACAGAAAAACTCCCATTGGGCAAAAAGTGAACTAATCATTTTTTCATAAGTTGCTATGACATTTTTCATACTGAGGTACAGAGGCGCCCTCAATTTCCACGCCTATTCTCTTTCCGCACAGTCTCTTGTCTTGAGTAATGCCTTACTAAATAGCTCCAAAAAGGTTTACTTTACGTATTTATTGTTGTTTTCCAGCGATGTGGGTGCCCAGTCTGCCCGTGACGGTGATTAGCGCGGTGGCAGCCAGCGCCGGCGCGTTATGTTTATTCAAGTAAGTGCATACTAACTGTAACTCGATTTATATTCGTCCGCCCATGTCTCTCGTCGCAAAATTATATGGAAATATATGCAACGAAAAACTGGCGTCCGCTGACGGCCATTTTGTAGTAAACTTCTGATGAGCGATCTGGCCGCTGACGGCCGGCAGACGTATATAAGTGCCAACGCTGTGTCGCTCAGGTAGAACGCGCCGCGCGCATAATAGATTTTGCAAAGTACAATAGCAGCGCTGGGTGACGCGCGTCGCCCTGCCCGTGTGTAGTACGAACCGTACGAACATGGCCACATCCTACCGTATTACAGCTACTGGAACGATGCGCCTTCAAAATTGGACGGGTAATAATGTCAAGCCGCGCTGCATACCTACCGCGCGGGCGGCCCGTGCGTGCAAGGCAGCGTTGGGCCTAATTCTTGCCTTATGCCTAGCGATGTGCCGTTCCCGGGAATATGCCCCAAGTGGGAACATTCCCAAAAGAATCTTTCCGGTGCCCGGAAATATTCCCAATTGCTGGGAACATATGGTTGAAACAACATAAAATTTGTATTATAGTAGAATTTATGATTGATTGTAATAATTATGCGTCTATTTATACTAAATCACATAACTACCTAAATAATTGTTTGCTATTGCCATAAAAATAATTGCTTACATTTTTAATGAGTGCTATATAATAAAATTTTTATTTATTTTTTATTTAAAATACTGAATATAGGAGATAATTAGTTCTAAATCGGAAGCGAAATTTGCTAAATCCGAATCTAAATACGTAATACATAATATTATAAAAGATCGGATATATTTATATATTAAGATGAAAATCAAGACACAGACAATATAAATCATATGATTTATATGGCTTGTTAATTTGTCACATTTACATCTGACAAGTTGTTCTTATATGCAAATAAAAACAGTCATCAGGAGTAGGTAATTAACTTTTTTTAAATTAACTATATACAAATCACCCAATTTACAAGGGACCCCTCGTTCCCGTTAAAATTTTGCTCAGACAATCGAATTTGTAACGAACATTGAAAAAATTATGGCTAAATCACAATTTGAACAATAAGAAAGAGCAAATAATACGTGCTTAAATTCTTCTTCAATTTTAAGAGTCTAACTCTTGTCGGTGGAATAACTTTCAACTTTTCTTCTTCTCTGCAAGTCATTTGACTCCTGATACGACACGACATTGACTTTTGCCTTTATCTGGGTAAAGAAGGTGCGTCTAGGTCTACCTCTGCCTCTCTTTCCTTGTACCTACTTTGCCTTCAATAATGTTCTATATGAAGTTGTCGTGTCGTAGCATGTGGCCAATCATCTTCCTTCTTTTATTTAGTTTGGTCTTAAGGAGACTTCTACGTAGGTCTTCTTCTTTGTCCTACTGACCCTCTACATTCTTCTCCAGCACCACATTTCAAACGCTTCCAACCTCCTTGGTATTAAGGCGAGTGTAGTCGTGAACGGCCTCGACAGTGGCGCCACTTCAAAAAATATATATTTTCTCTTTATACAAACAATTTATCAGAATGTCCTTTGTTCAAGTTTTTAGTATTATCTTTAAATAAAATTAGAACCTGCAAACGTAATGCAATATCCGCTGTAATTAAAGTTATGGCAACTAATACCAAAAGTGTCCGCTTTTAGCACTTTATTGAAAAGTTTCCAATTATGCGAGATATTACATATTCTACCAGCTCTGTCAGTAGTCAATCTGTTTCTTTTATTTGAATGGATGTTAGAAAAGGTTACAAATATTTCTACTGAAGCGGATGTTGCCGGAACAGAAAGTATTTTGGCTGCTATAATTTTTCTTTTGTGGGTAAAAAGATTTCCACCATGTAATAGGCTCAGTAGTTTTCGACATTCGACACAAATCCCTTTTGAAATATGTCAGTCTGGTTCTTGTAAATAGTAATTTCTAAATTGCTGGTTTTAATGGAATTTATGATAAATTTACACCATTCTGAATGCTCTGCGGATATAAGATGTGTAACTTGATTTTTCGGATCTAAAATACAGGCAGCAAAGTTGACAGGCTTTTATGTTCATCTCTTTAAAATCTTCTTTATGTAGTTCATGTGTCACAGGATTACTGAAAAGATCACACATTTCGTGTATGGCGTGGTATAATAGTCTCCTTCGAGTTTTAAGATCCAGTTAACAGTTAGTTTTAAAAATTCTGAGAGCTCTTTTAGTTCATTCCGTATTGACTCGTCAAGAAGTCTGAGTTTGAATGGAGGGAGCTAGTTTTTTATTTTCTTCGTTTATGGGCATGTTTTGAAAGACAAATTTGCATTTGATGAAACTTTCTAGTGACAACAAATAACAACCCCATCTTGTTTTAACAGGCACGCTTATTGAATTGTTAATATTTTTCATCGAAGTGATTATGCACTTTGTTTTTTAGGTTCATGTTGTTGTTTCCTTGGCTAAAGTCGCAATAAAACTAGCCATATTCTGCTTGCTTGCATTCTATTATATCAGAAAACATCCGTTTACCCTTCTTCTTTTTTTGATGATGAAATCTTTTTAGTTTTCTGACTTATAAATGACCGCAGGGCTACATAATAGAAGTTAACATTTTTTGTTTTACCTATTGTATTGTTTCTTTTAATACAATACGCTGATCGAGATAATTTCGGGACTTTGAGCCATAAATTACGCACAGGAAAAGAAAACTAAAACTGAACTCGAAGTAATAAGATAATCTATCTATTACCTTTTTCTATAAAAAGCGAATGTAATAACAACGCATTTTATTGTTTTCAGTTTAGTTATTATATCTAATTACAGTACTATCGTGTTCAAATTGCCTAAAACTGCCGGGTGTAAGCGAAATTTTATTTTTGTATTTATATTATATCCTTTTATCAATTGAATTATTAAAAAAATAAGGTAAAAGAAACCTAACAAACCCACAAACATAAAAATATCAATGTTCCCACTAACTGGGAACTTGCCCGGGCACGTGGGAATATTCCCAGGAATATACCCACTGGAAAGTTTCTGGGAACGGGAATGTTCCCGCGGCACATCACTACTTATGCCTACTATAATTATACCCCTATATTATATTTAAAAGTATTTAGTACCGTATGTCGTGCAATGCAAACTGCTTATTAAACTTGATAAACCGGTAACTTTCGCATTTGAAGACAGATGGAGCTAGTTGTATGTTTGTTTTTAATAGTATTATTTTATTTCTGTTTATATTTGAGTATGTATGTAAGTTTAAGTATTATTTATTGGTATAAGTATTTGTGTAAGTATATTTTTATGAATAATAACTATGTATTGATAGGTATTTATTTTAGTATAGTAGTTTTGACATGTTGTTTTCCTTTAGTGTTATTTTCTTATTAGTGCACCCGTTTCTTTCTCTCTCTGTTTACCTTCTGGTTGGCCGGTAGAGAATGCCGTCTGGCATTAGGCCCGCCTTTTGTACGATGTGCAATAAAGTATAAATAAATAAACTTTTTATATTCCCGTCGACTAGAGTTTCATAACAGATGTTTCAAATTAAATCTGCTTTACATTGTAATTTGAGTGTGTATTACAGAGACATGTACAGCGGCCCGCCGTTTAATAAGAACGTGAGAGCGGAGGGCAAGGTGGTGGTGATCACTGGAGCCAACACGGGCATCGGCAAGGAAGCCGCATGGGAGTTCGCCAAGAGGGGCGCCAAGGTATCTTCTTCTTCTCAACCCGTTGCCACCCAATGCTGAGTGTAGGTCTCCTCCAATGTTCTCCACTTCTGACGGTCAAGGGCCTGTCCCATCCAGTTCTTCCCAACAACTTTGACGATGTCGTCTGTACATCTAGCCGGCTGTCGTCCCAAATTCGTCTTCCCTCTCTCGGTCTCCACTCCAACACTCCCCATCTGCCATCCATTCTCCAGCATATGTGACCCGCCCACTTCCACTTTCTTGTCGTTATAACTTTGACTATGTCGGTTAGCCTGGTCCTTTTGCGTATTTCGGTATCGCAAATATTGATAGCCTTTTAAAGAAAAAATGTACTGCCTTCATTACTCTTGTACGTTCTTGATTTTTAAACGAGTTTATCAAGATCGGAGGTTCTCCGTTCACAAACACGTCACATCAGCCTATAGCCAGGGCTACATCACTCCATCAAAGTCACGTGTTTAACCTCTACTGACAACTACACTTCTGAAAGTAGAACTATCTTTTTGATTTGAGCGTGGGAATATTCGTATTTGTATGGAAGTGATGAATCTGTTACGGTAGTAACTATTACCTAATATGTGGTAAAGCTGTCTACTGTTGGACGTAGGTAAAACCCCAGGGTATGCCATAAAGCAGGATTTGCTGTTTTCGCCATACAGTCTGTTTAATATTTAGCGTTGGTATGCTGGGGTGAGTAGGTATTAATGACGGTCTATGAATGCGGCGCGGTGCTCGATCGCACGCGTCGCTCTGGGCGTGTGTTGTCCCTTTCTCACTCGCAGGGCGAGACTGGCGACGTGCGCGCAGACCGCCTGACGGCGCCACGCGGTGATTTCTGCACCGCACTGGCAGTCACTCAAAACCTTTCGGACGGGAGGGTATCGTATTGTGCGGATTTCCCGCCTTGCGTTTTGTGATGCCGCGTGTAATGGACGATTCAATTTGAGATCGCGCGTGTTGATGCATCGTATTATTGCGGTCCTCCTGGGTTATACTAGAATACCAGGCTCAGTGATTGTTGGATGTCTCGACGTCTTCCACGTGAGCGTCGCGTTGAATAGGCATCAGGTGGCCATTTTGGCCCGCGTTTGTACGGCCCAAATTCGGGTTGGGTCACGCGTAATGACTAATATCAAAGTGGAATACGAACAGAAGCTGTGAGTGGTTTGACGTGAATAACGCGCCAAGGCTGTAGTGGAATGCTGGGTGTCGATATCTTTTCCACCCAGCCCTGTAAGTACCAACGGAATTCCTATTTGATCCATTCCCTGAACTTCCTTTCTCCGTTGGGTATTTATGCATTTGCGCCGGCACGTGACTGTAAGTGATAAAACTGTTTATTCGTGTTAATGGTGTGTTCCCTTTAGTCATATTTGTTGTACCATATCATTGTGACTCCTTAGTACGAATTGCGGAATTCGTGGGGTGATATAATTTGGAGGTACTTACTTATAATCTAGTGCTAATACGTGTGACGTAACGCCAGATCGGCAGACGGTATTTACTGCCGACTTGAGTTATGTAAAGGTCAGAACACATCATTTGCCAATTTCACTCAACTTAGTTAATTAAGTTAAATAGATTTAGGTTCACGTTTAATTCATAGTATGCGCTGCTATATTGTGCAGCGTATGCTATTTAGCGCTGCGTAACGCGGCCATTGTCTACCTTCAGTTGAACTCCTGGTATTTTACTAGAAATTTACCTGTGTAAATCGCTTCCACTGCGGGAGTTTAGCTTGGAATTAGACAATTTTTGGTAGCAGAGCGTGGTTCAGAAAACCACTAGATTTAAGATTATTTTAGTATAAGATTTTTAATCTACCTACATAAAAAAAATATATATATATTTATTGTGATTGTAGTGTGTAGAATATCCTATCGGTAGGATCAGGGCCAATCAATTAGTGAATTGCTTGTTATTATCGTTGTGTTTACCCTGTGCGGATATCCTAACGGTAGGATCAGGGCCGATTGTCTATTATTTTTTATTGTAAGGTTCGGTGTTACTTTGAGTTGGTACCATGGCTCCCACAATTAGACAGCTTCAGGCGAAAATTAGAGCGCACCTAATGTGGTTCGCGACTAAGCAGGCGATGGTCGGTCGCGGGGACCGAGAGGACGCACTCATCGCTTGTGCGCAACGGATTGACGAACGGGTCGCGGAGGTGTTGATTTGCCTCACTGGATGCGAGGAGTTATTTGATGGGACGCCTGATGAGGAGGTCAAACTTACGGTCCGGGCGAATGTGACCCAGTGCCTGGAGATAGGGCAGGAGATCCAGCAGGCGGCTGCTGTGATCACCAGGCGTAGGGCTGGGGAGCGGGACCCACCCCATGGTCCGCGGGGACCGGGGGTGCAAGTGCCCCTGCCGGCTGTGGCGATTCCGGTCTTCCACGGGGACTACACGGATTGGACCCGATTCCAGGATCTGTTTGACAGTGTGATTCATAACCGCACTGACTTGCAGCCGGCATATAAAATGGCACAATTGATGGCCAAGCTGCAAGGTGAGCCCCATGAGCTGGTAAAGCATCTACCAGTCGATGATGCAAGTTACGAGACGGCTCGCGGTTTGCTGATCGAGAGATACAGCAACAAACGTCTCATGATTGACCAACTCCTGGAACAGTGGCTCACCGTGCCGACCATCACACGAGGGACGGACCTCAGGGCCAAGGTCCTCAACCCTGTCTGCGTTGCAGTGAACGCTCTTGAGAGACAGGGGATGCCGGTGTCAGGCTATGATTATATCCTGGTCCACACGTTGTTGCGCCGCCTGCCGAGCGACATGGCCGCTCGTTTTGAACAGTCACACGGAGGTAAGACATCTGATTACCTCCCGACCTTCGAGGAGCTCAAGTCCTTCCTCGAGGCCGAGTGCAGGCGGGTAGATGCCCAATTTGGAGAGTCGCCTCACGCGGAGTCTGCGGCCGCTCGCCGCCCGGAACGGCCGGGTGCACAGGCGCGAGACGGTAAGAGTAGGCCACCCAGGCGATACAATGTCGCTAATTTGGAATCGAGGTGTGCCTACTGCAGAGAGGCGGGGCATCAGGTGACTGCGTGTGAGGAGTTCGCTGCACAGCGGGTGCAGAAACGTCGTGGTGTGGTGCAGCAACGGCGTTGGTGCTTTAGGTGTATGGGGCCGCATCAGGTGCGAGAGTGCCCATCAAGCACCAACTGCAGGTACTGCCAGGGTGCCCACCATCAGCTCCTATGCATGAACCGCAGCGGAGATTACGGAGGCAGAGCTGACGCGGGTCAGCGGACGGAGTCTGCCCTACCTAGACGGGAGCAACGCTCCCCACCCCCTCCAAGGAGGAGTCCTCTTCCACCAGGGTTTCAGGGACGAGGCCAGGGACATCAGCAGGTGATGCCCCCTTCACCACGCGCGAGACAGTCACCACCTCGGCAGCAGGTGCCGGGACAGGGTAGGTGGTCACAGGTCCAAGGTCAGGGGCACCCATCACAGATACGTGATGCTACGGGCGGGTGCCAATACCAGGGCCAGTACATGCAGTACTCGGCGGGACTGAACAACATGGTGAGGTCTCATGACCCACGCATGCCTCTCCCCTTGGCTGAGCACCCGCGGCTACAGGCGCATCCACGGTACGCGCGCCTGCCGCAGGGTTACTATAGGCTGCCAGCCATGGCGTACAGGACCAGAGGTCCCTATCAGCAGGAGTGGGACCCACTCGAAGGTGTACGGAGAGAGGGGACCCCCCCGCAGGACGCGGACACTCCGCGCTTAGGTTCCTGCTAGGTAATCGCCGCCTACACGCCAGCTTCGGCCCCCCGGCCAATTACGGTATTGTTGCCTACGGCAATGATTTGGGTATGGGGATACGGTGGCCGCAGCATACAGGTAAGAGCCTTGTTAGATACAGGGGCTCAGGGTTGTATTGTATCTAGTAAGCTGGTGAGTAGGCTACGCTTAAATATAAGGCCCACAACGGATGGGGCTGTAGGTATTGGAGGTGTAGATGTGCCTGACGTTCGGGGTCAGGTGAACTTCGAGTTCACATTAGGTAATACGGGTACAGGGGTCAGCTATCATGCCTCAGCAGTGGTGCTGGATGAAGTGGTAGGGAAACTTCCTCAGGTTCGGTTACCGTCAACGGTACGAGGGTTAACCACAGGCTTAGAGTTAGCTGATCCTGAATTTGATACTCCTGGTACGGTGGACGTTCTCCTCGGGTCAGACGTCCTCGGGAGATTCTGGTGTGGCAGAAAACGGGTACTTCAGCAAACTGGTTTAGTGGCCGTTGATACCACAGGGGGGTATGTTATTTTTGGCCCAGTTTGGAGACCTCAGGACCTACCAGAGGGCGATACGGTACTCTATGGTAGTGTGTTGTCGGAGGTGCTGCAGAGGTTTTGGGAGTCTGAGGAGCCACCCACAGCGGATAGACGGAAGCCAGAGGATGACGAGTGCGAGCTGTTCTATCAGTACAACACTGCACGAAGTTCGTCAGGTAGGTTTGTTACCAGGCTGCCATTTCTCCCAAACCGCCCCTCCTTAGGTAGTTCGCGACAGATCGCGGAACGGAGACTACTGGCTATGGAGAGAAAGATGAAGCGAGATGCAGCACTTCGGCAGAAGTATATCGAATTCATGAGGGAGTACCTAGAGTTAGGCCACATGTCGGTGTCCAGCATAGATTGGAGGTGTGTCGAGCATTACTATATACCACACCTGGCTGTTTTGAAGTCACCGGAGGCGAAGATACGGGTAGTGTTTGACGGTTCTGCTCCTACATCGAATGGTGTGTCTGTGAACCAGTGTCTGCACGCGGGTCCCAAGTTGAACCGGGACATTGTGGACATCCTCACAGATTTTCGGTTGCACCAAGTAGCGTTCGTCGCAGACGTCAAAATGATGTTTCGCCAAACAATTATACACCCGGATGACCGTCGGTACCAGCTGATTTTGTGGCGTGAGAGCCCTGACGAGCCGATGGTCACTTATGAGCTTAACACGGTAACGTATGGTCTGAAGCCAAGTCCGTTTTTGGCAGTACGCACGCTGCGAGAGTTGGCCGCACAGGAAAGGGTAAGATTCCCTCGAGCCGCAGCAGTACTGGATCGCGACGTCTACGTGGATGACATCTGCACGGGTGCAGATAGCGTGCAACAAGCACTGCTACTACGAGACGAGCTGATCGCGATCATGGAATCAGGAGGTTATGAGTTGCGGAAATGGCTGTCCAGCTGTCCAGAGCTCCTGGCCGGGTTGCCAGGTGAGTTCCAGCAGGACCCGCACCTTTTCGAGAACCCGGACAATCCAAATACGTTGAGCATCCTAGGGGTGCAATATAGGCCAACGCATGATGTCTTTACGTATCAGATCGAGCCAGACCTTTTGCAGAAGACTTGGACGAAGCGTTCGGTATTATCGACGATCGCCAGAACTTTCGATCCTAACGGGTGGATCGCACCGGTGACGTTCATGGCGAAGTGCTTCTTGCAAAGGTTGTGGATAGCAAACTTGGGTTGGGACGACCAGCTCTCCGGAGAGCTGTTGAATGATTGGACCAAGTTTGTGACCACCTTACCAGGGATCGTACGCATCGCCATACCTCGCAAGTTGCTCCCATCGGTGGGATGTAAGGCTACCCTACATGGGTTTTGTGATGCCTCGGAGCGAGGGTACGCGGCAGCTGTCTATTTGCGGACAGTCAGTTCAACGGGAACTGTAGACGTGCGTCTAGTTATGGCCAAGAGTAAGGTGGCTCCGGTTAGGACAAGATGGACCATTCCAAAGTTGGAATTGGCGGGAGCAGCGCTTCTCACGCGCTTGCTACATCATGTCGCTAGTAATCTACGCGGTACCATCACTTTGGATGAAACGGTGTACGCATGGACCGACAGTAGGATAGTTCTGTGCTGGTTACAGACGTCGGTACATACTCTTGAGGTTTTCGTGGCAAATCGGGTGTCACAGATTAAAGGATCGGAAACTCCGTTGGTATGGAGACACGTACCGGGAGAACAGAACCCAGCGGACTGCGCCTCACGGGGATGTAGGGCCCCTGATTTGGTAGGTCACTCACTGTGGTGGGGACCTCAGTGGCTGACTGAGTCACCTGAGAGATGGCCATACAATGAGTGCGGGTCGCCGCTTGGGCCACCTGATCGAGGTTTGCGAGTGAACGTAGGGCAGATCGTACCTAAGCCTAGTGCGGCTTTCTTGCTGGAACGATACAGCTCCCTCGACAAACTTCTAGGGGTGACAGGTTGGATCAAACGGTTCGTGAACAACTGTAGAAAACCTCAAGCAGAACGGAACTTGGCACCTGTCCTCTCGCCTGCGGAGCGGAATGCGGCTCTAAGTTTATTGGTTAGGGTCGTCCAGGCGGAACATTTTGAGGAAGAGGCCAGGCTGCTCAGGGATGGCCGTGGAAAGCTGAAGGGAGGTCTTGTGCGCCTCAACCCGTTCGTGGACGAGCATGGAATGCTCCGGGTTGGAGGTAGACTTCGGAACGCTAACCTGCCCTTTTCAGCACGGCATCCGCTGTTACTCCCAAAGAAGGGACATTTGGTAGAACTTATAGTTAGGGATCGTCACCAGAAAAACTCGCATGCGGGCTGCAATGCACTTTTGGCTATTCTGCAGCGCGAGTTTTGGATCTTGTCTGGACGACGTACGGTACGGAGCATTGTGTTTCGGTGCTTGCCTTGCTATCGGTTGAAGGCAGCCACAATGCAACCTCAGATGGGAGACCTCCCACCGGACCGGGTGACGGAAGCCTGGACGTTTGCGGGTGTGGGAACGGACTTTGCGGGGCCTTTTATGGTAAAGGCATCACGCCTTCGCAACGCGAAGTCAATCAAGGCGTATTTGTGCGTGTTTGTGTGCCTAGCAACCAAGGCCGTCCACTTGGAACTCGTGGCCGACCTCACTACGGAGGCTTTCTTAGCAGCTTTAGATAGATTTGTGTCGCGAAGAGGGCGACCAGCGCTGATCAGGTCGGACTGTGGTACCAACTTTAAGGGCGCTGATCGATGTATGAAAGAAATTATAACGTTTTTATCGGAAAACGAGGAAGCTATCGGCACGAGCCTCTCCCGTCAGGGCATTAACTGGGTGTTCGATCCACCAGGATGCCCCCACTGGGGTGGTATATTTGAAGCGGTTGTAAAGTCCGCTAAGACGCATTTGATGCGCGTTATAGGTTTAACGATATTAACCTTTGAGGAGCTAGCGACCGTGTTTTGTAAAATTGAGGCCGTTCTCAATTCACGTCCTTTGTGTCCGCTTAGCTCAGATCCGAATGATCTGGAGGCCCTGACACCAGGGCATTTCTTAATTGGCCGACCACTTAACGCCTTGCCAGAGTACCCCTACACAGAGGTCAGTAGCAATCGTTTGACGCGTTATGAGTTGCTGCAGCAAATGTCTCAGAATTTTTGGAAGCGATGGTCGCTTGAGTATTTGCACATTCTGCAGCAACGCCTTAAGTGGACGGACAGAACTGAACCCCCTCGCATCGGAGATCTCGTTCTGGTTAAGGATGCCAACCTGCCGCCACTGCGATGGCGCAGAGGGCGCATTCTCAACTTGTTCCCAGGTAGTGATGGCACTCCTCGAGTCGCGACAGTTCAGGTAGGGGATTCAGTTCTTAAGCGAGCAATAGCAACGCTATCTCGTCTCCCCAGTAGTGAATAGGCCTAAGGGATTCGGCCTAGGGCGGGTGAATGTTTAATATTTAGCGTTGGTATGCTGGGGTGAGTAGGTATTAATGACGGTCTATGAATGCGGCGCGGTGCTCGATCGCACGCGTCGCTCTGGGCGTGTGTTGTCCCTTTCTCACTCGCAGGGCGAGACTGGCGACGTGCGCGCAGACCGCCTGACGGCGCCACGCGGTGATTTCTGCACCGCACTGGCAGTCACTCAAAACCTTTCGGACGGGAGGGTATCGTATTGTGCGGATTTCCCGCCTTGCGTTTTGTGATGCCGCGTGTAATGGACGATTCAATTTGAGATCGCGCGTGTTGATGCATCGTATTATTGCGGTCCTCCTGGGTTATACTAGAATACCAGGCTCAGTGATTGTTGGATGTCTCGACGTCTTCCACGTGAGCGTCGCGTTGAATAGGCATCAGGTGGCCATTTTGGCCCGCGTTTGTACGGCCCAAATTCGGGTTGGGTCACGCGTAATGACTAATATCAAAGTGGAATACGAACAGAAGCTGTGAGTGGTTTGACGTGAATAACGCGCCAAGGCTGTAGTGGAATGCTGGGTGTCGATATCTTTTCCACCCAGCCCTGTAAGTACCAACGGAATTCCTATTTGATCCATTCCCTGAACTTCCTTTCTCCGTTGGGTATTTATGCATTTGCGCCGGCACGTGACTGTAAGTGATAAAACTGTTTATTCGTGTTAATGGTGTGTTCCCTTTAGTCATATTTGTTGTACCATATCATTGTGACTCCTTAGTACGAATTGCGGAATTCGTGGGGTGATATAATTTGGAGGTACTTACTTATAATCTAGTGCTAATACGTGTGACGTAACGCCAGATCGGCAGACGGTATTTACTGCCGACTTGAGTTATGTAAAGGTCAGAACACATCATTTGCCAATTTCACTCAACTTAGTTAATTAAGTTAAATAGATTTAGGTTCACGTTTAATTCATAGTATGCGCTGCTATATTGTGCAGCGTATGCTATTTAGCGCTGCGTAACGCGGCCATTGTCTACCTTCAGTTGAACTCCTGGTATTTTACTAGAAATTTACCTGTGTAAATCGCTTCCACTGCGGGAGTTTAGCTTGGAATTAGACACAGTCTCTACCAGCCGGCCTCTTAAAGTCATCGGTCCATCTAGCCGTAGGGTGTCCAACGCTACTTTTTCCGAGCCCGAGCCGGTATTATATTTGGACAATACAAATGCAAATTTCTTTTTTTTTTACAATGACGGATCAGACGTCAATACGTGATAATACTATCCTACAATATGTAAAGTTTCATTTTCATTTTCTTGTTTCTGAATTCGATCTATGTTTTTTGTTACACCATGCTACTAAAAACAACCAAATAAACTTTTATTTTCAGGTGTTCATGGCGTGCCGTGACATGGAGAAGTGTGAGACAACTCGTAAAGAGATTGTTATAGAAACCAGCAACAAGTTTGTCTACTGTCGACCCTGCGACCTGGCCAGCACGACGTCCATCAGGCAGTTTGTGCAAAGGTAGGATTTTAGAATACTTGCAAAACTTTCTACCGCGGGCAGGATTTGAACCTGCAACTTTCGCCATTACTAGTGGCGACGTCTCTTCAATCTGGGATACCACGGGTTGTCCCTTGCAAGTATATATTAATGCAAATAAAAGCGTGCCAAGCGCCAAGTTTTCTAAAAATGTATACCTAACGCAGGAAGTGTTTTAAAAAATTGGTATTCAAATTTAGGATTGCAACTTTGATCGGTGTGTAGATTAGGGTGGCTTTAGTTTGCCTTCCAAGTTAACAAAGACTTCTGTCCTGTATTCGTAAACAAATGCAAAAAAACATTCAGAGGGTGGATCAACCCATATAACTGAACATGGTAGTAGTAGGTACATACAGGTGTTAAAAGTATGACAATTTATACTTAGATACAACACACGATACCCTTTCTATAGGGTATTGCAACATTTTTCATTTCTCTAATTATCCTTAGTGAAAGTTGTTTATCATGGACTGCTCACTCCTTGTAATATTTTCGTATTTTCCCACTATTTTGGTGCAGATACTTTTTTCTGAAAATAGTGAACAGGATGGAAAGAGAAGAGGGAGGCCTTTGCCCAGCAGTGGGATGATGTAGGCTAAGTAAGATAATATAAGTAATATCTAGTTACACTGGTAAAACTCAGTGATCCAGAAAATATTTGAAAGAAAAATACAATTACAATTTATATAGGTATGTTTTTTATAATATACATCTTTTATTTAAATACTAAATTATATTTGTATATATTTGTATGTATGTATGATTGTAGGTGTACTTACTACATAAGTGTTATTATTATTATTTATTTAATAATTTTACTGTTAATTTGCTTATGCAACTACTAGCAAATCTTTTCTCTATTGTCTCTATTTCTATGTAAAGGTTGTCTGGAAGAGATCGCTGTTAGCGATAAGGCCGCCTTTGCTTACTTTTAGTCTTAAGTTTTCTGTATTGTTTTGTTTCTGTTGTGTATGTTGTAAGCAATAAAGTGTTCATCTATCTATCTACAATAAATTATTTTTCAGGTTCAAATCGGAGGAACCGTACCTACACATTCTAGTAAACAACGCGGGTGTTTTCGAGCCCAAAGAGAAAATAACCGCGGACGGATTCGAGACGCAGTTCGGTGTCAACCACTTAGGACATTTCCTGCTCACCAATCTACTGCTGGATAACTTGAAGGTCTGTAAGCAGTTGCTTTTGGAAGGTATTTGGGCGGTTTCTGTGGAGTGGGCAGGGTTAGGTTACCTAAGCTTTTTCTTTTGGATACATACGCTTTTATCCCTTACAGGGAAGGCAGAAAGGCCGTAAAAAACGGGTGCTATCGCCACGTCTGACAAATATTTGAAGGCCGTTTGAGTAAAATCGTGTATTGGGTTGTCAGCCTGTCGTCTAAAATTGTAATAAGCATAAAACCCTCGAGTCCTTTAGTCGCCTCCTACGAATACTTTTTCTAAGTCGGCGTTACACGGCTTAATTGGAATTGATTATGACCTCATATGCTTGTGAACATTTTAAAGACAATGTTACATGCCGTGAGTTAACCTGGCTGCCCCTGGTTTAATAATAACTGTACAAATGAATTTTCCCATAATTGCGTTTCATCGAATAATGCATTTTTAACAGTTCAGTTCCCGGTGGGGCACTCACAAAGTTGATATTATCACTTAGTGAATTTGTTCCCGGTCTGGAGTACATTGCAGGCTAATTGCATTGCACCTGATTGTCCATAAGAAAGATGGTTCCGTGCTTCGGAGGGCACGTTAAGCCGTCGGTTACGGTTGCTGTCTATGATTACTTAGACGGCGGTCGTTATACAACCATGTCAGAGGCGGTCGAAAACCCTGACACCAGGGTTCATCGGGTCGACTCGGTGACCCACACGAAAAGAAGAAGAAAAAGATCGATTTTTTTTTGTAATGACAGCGATAGTTTCGTTCTGTATCCTCTTTAATTTTGACTGATAAATTCCAGGCGTCAGCGCCCAGTCGAGTGATAATAGTATCAGACACAGCTCATCGCCGCGGTACTATTAACAAGGAGGATCTAAACATGACCAGCAGCAAAGACAAAGCGGCAATGTACGCGCAAAGCAAACTCGCCAATGTGCTTTTCGCCAGAGAACTCGCCAGGCGGCTGCTAGGTAAGAAAACCTATTCGCTAGTAATACAGGGTGTAAGGGACAGCCCTCCGAATACTTGCATTCAGACCTTGAAACTGAACAAATATGTCAGAAAAGGCAAAAACATTGACTTTCCATAGTAATTGCAGTCAGCTGATTTTGATTTTGTATGGGAGGTCAAATATTTTATGTCGTTTCCTGACATATGTTTCTAGGGGAAAGTTGTTCAGTTTGATGGTCTACATGCACCCACCCTATCAGTATTCGGAGTATCTATCAGTATCAGTATTACACCCCGTATAAGGTGAAATTTTAATAGTGACCGATACTGAAAACACACTACAGGCTGGTGATAGGGAACAACTTTCCCCAAAGAACATAGATCAAAATAAGACAAAAATATTTTGAACTTCCATAGTAACTCAAATCAGCTGATTGGCAATTTTGTAAGGGAGGACCAATTTTTTTTTCGTATATTGACTTATGCTGCTTGGGGAAAGTTGTTCCTTGTCTCCCATCTCAAGTTTTAACTATAGGTCACTAGTAAAATTTCACCCTATGTATTTTGTTATTTTCGCAATTCCTTTTTTTTTGTTTGCGTTCGCAAGACTTTCGTAATTCTATATTTTCAATAACATGCTCGCTCCGCTACCTTATCAAATCCTCTGTGTATGTGAAATTTACGCTCGCTATTCCTTTCATTTTAGGCTCGCTCCGCTCGTGAGACTTTTCTACTTCATTTCACACTCGATTTGCTTTATTTTATTCCAAAAATATCCTGGGCGACCCGCGTTACGCAGCGCTGCTCTTTTATTTTGCCGAATCTAGCGCGTACAGCTCGCTCGACGCAGCGTTGGCGCTCAATGTCAGAAGTTTTAATAAACACAAAATACATTTTCCAGACAGCAACATAGCAGTAGCAGCGGTGGACCCTGGCCTCACCTCCACCGACCTAACCCGCAACATGCCGATGATGAAGAGCGTCACTCGCTTCATCATCTACCCGCTGTTCTGGCCGGTGATGAAGACGCCGCGTCTTGGTGCCCAGGTCATAGTACACGCAGCGTTGGACGATAAGTTGCAGCAATGTTGTGGCGATTACTTAAAGTGAGTGAGGTTTCATTATTTGTTAATTTTAAAGGCTCGTATTATATTTGAGCGGCCGCGGCGCGGTTTCTCGTCGCTCGTCGGTGAGTTCCTGCTCCCCACCAAACAGTCAAGTGTAGATTTTAAGGCCCCGGAGCTAGAAAATATAAGAGTCCAGAATTTAAAAAAAATTGTGGCCTGTGTCCAACAACGGGCGCAGATACTTTGTTGTATAGGTACCTTCATTTTCTAGAACTTGCGATGAGCGACCTGACCGCCGGCGGATAGCGGATGAATATAATTCGAGCCTCTCTTGTATGTTTTTAGCACCTATATGTATTGCCAAAATCGTATATGTAAAGGACAATGGGCAAAATGGGCCCACCTCTTGGGCAAAATGGGCCCACCTCCAATAAGAATGATGTGTATGTCAAAATAAAGGTTTGTTTACATACAACTATTATCAGAAAGGCTCATGCCAGAATTCACTGTGTAGTTGGAGTTGTTCAATTTAGAAAAGTTTGTATTTTTAGGTAATTTTTTTCTTAGATAAGTTTAGTGATTGTAATTCACATACTTATGTGTTATATATTAACAGGTAATTCGTTAACATTTGTATTAGGTATCCATAAATCATAACTGATTGTGTGATTTAGGTTTTTTTAAATCTGTATTTCTTAGCACATAACACATTTTTTATATCAAATAACTCCGACCACACAGCGAATTCTGGCATGCGCCTTTCTGATAATGGTTGCTTGTAAACAGACCTTTAATTTAATATATAACACATTATTATTGAAAGTGGGCCCACGGTTCATAAATTTTTGCCCATCATCCTTTGCCAGAAAAATTTAAATACCAATGAACCTATGTAATAATTGTGTTTCTGGTTCTTTCTTCTGCACCGTACCTATTATTTAGACCCCGGTCCGAACAAAAAGATACTACGAAATAACTTCATCATAGACCATTATTTATGTTTTTGCTCCACAGAGACATGAAGAAAGTGGAGCCGTCAGCGGAGGCCCAGGACTACGAGCTGGCGCTGTGGCTGTGGAAGGTCAGCGAGAAGTGGACAAAGCTGCACGAACACCAACAGCTCCTCAAGGCTAATGCTGCGTAGGCATATAAGACAAACGCTCGAATTATATACGTCCGCTGACCGGCGGCGGTCAGTCCGCTCGTCGCAAATTTACAAGGAACGTTGTACAAGAATTATTTGCGTTCACTTGCGGTCTTTTTCTTGCAATCTTGCGACGGGCAGCTTAGCCACCGATTTCGGGCGGAAGAATATAATTCAAGCCTGGAGTCAATAAACGATGTGCAGTGGACATTTTTGAGTGGGTGTGTAATGTATTTCAAGAATGAGCAGCATTTATTTTGTTGTTAGTTTTTATTGTTATTTTATTTAATAAAATGTAGATAAACAAAAGGAAGTTTAATTTGAGTAGTATTAATTTGTTTGTTTAAAGTAGCGAACCGTAATGTCAGGAAACATAACTGACTGTTATTACTGGGATAGTACGAGTGTCAAATGTTGGTTGAGCGAAAAAGAACCTATGTTCTTATAGTACCAGTGCCGCAATGTAGTTGTATCAAAAGTGCATACGCGCTTGAACATACTTTTCGTTGAATATTTTTTTAAACGCAATTACATTTTCTGACATTAGCTGGTATAAAGGCAGATTATAAACAAAACACACTATTGTCTTTACAGGTGCTTTTAATCGCTACAATATAAATTATTACAAAACTTATACATTACATCAATAAATAATCCAAAGACAAAAGTAATTATTGGTATTCATACAACTTGCAGTATTAAAAAAACACACACATTGTTCTAAAGGAATGATTGTAGCATAAAAGAACACGCGATAATAAGCTAGTATGTTCAAATATCTGTTGAAATAAAATAGAATCCTGCCGAAATTGTACACAAGTAAATTTAAAACTGCATTCAACAGTTGAAATCGTATTATAATCCTGAATCCACTGAAATTGTTATTTCGAGAAAACTTAAGATACAAAAAGCATTTTTGAGTAAAAATAAAGACCCTGCAATGAGGCGTCCTTTCTACTTTTGCAACACTTCGAGGAAATAAAATGCTAATGATTATATGGGTTTTACTACAAAAAGAGAAAGATGCGCGTTGAACGCTCGTCTCGAACGTCTAGCTTTTCTTTTTGTATTAACGCGCGTCTATTTTTTTTGTGGTAAGAGGCATTATGCGTCGAACTTTTCAAAAAACACCTACATTATTTTGTGAATACTAACATGATTTTATTCTCTTTGTAAATGACTGGGGTCAAATATTTTGGTTTACCAGCGCCATTTTTCGATGGCATTTGATGCACTACTTGAATTTTATTTACGAAATCCATGTGCTTTAGAATACTTAGTATTTTGATTAAAAAAGAAAAACAAAAACAACAAAAAAGAAATAAAATTAAGAAATCCAAACTTAACTGACATGAATGAATTATAACACTGGATTAAGCATCGCAAAAGAATCAAATTTATCACTAAGTTATAACTAATTTAGATTTTAATTATACCACTAATTATAATAATAAATAGGTACTAAATGTGGGCGAACACAAGCCTTGAATTATTACGTAAAATCACAACAAAATGTAACTGTCATTCAACAGCAAAATACTTTAAAGAAACCATGCATTAGACTTTGTCACACACAATCCATATTGAAACCAGTTAAGTTATTTCTACTGCACTATGAATATTAGCGCATTTCAAAATCAAGACCTCAATTCTTGTGTGGCATTAAAACGTAATAAGCACATTTTTCTTGGTAGAAGTTTAGTGTTCTACAATCACTCAATGATGGATGAGAAATATGATTCATATAACTAATTATATTACATATTTGCATGCAGGCGTGAATTTCTAAATTATAACAGCGTATCTCGTCCGTGTAGAAAACTCATATTCACATAATAGGAAATAATTGGTGGTGTAACACGTTACTGTTATAAAAATTCTCGCCTCGAATTATATTCGTCCGCCTGCAGCCGTGTTTTACAAGAAAATACAACTAAGCGCATATAAACGAATATGAATATCGTATCTAAACATTTTCATTTGTCATGTCCTGAGTTTCCCGCACCGACTGTACAATCTAGATAAAAACTATTTGCGGTGGACTTCTAAATGCAGGCACGTCATAGCCGTAAAATGTATTATTTATGCACTAAAGCACATTTTACAAAGTAAATTGTCATACATACATTGAATCGATCCATTGAAACTTTGTAAAATGCAACCGTTGTTTGGTCATCAACACATCACAATTACTTGTACAAAGCGGCGTGCTAGCTATAATTATTATTTAGTTACACAAACTAGTCTACTAACAATAATATTCATAATAAACCGAAATAGAGATAATTTATTTACAAAACTTACTTCCTTGGAAATGAAAGCTAAAACTAGAATATCGTCAACGTAAGGACCCGGCGGCGAGTATTAAGTGACATTACTCATTAGAAAATAAATTCTATTTAGATCGGAAAAGGTCGATACTGGCTAGCATGAGCCGCGATTCCGCAACCACACCAATGTCGATTTTATTTTTAGCGAGGGTTTCCCAGTGATTTTACCCGCAGCTAGCCGTTTTACCGTAAGTATCAACCTTTTTCCCGCGGTGTACCTTTGAACGCAAAAAAAAACCTGCCTCTTATGCAACGTTCACACTATGCGCCTGCTCCTTTCCTGCCGCTACCGCGAATATTGCTCGAAATACTTCCTTCCGCTTCCGATGCGAGAAAGTGCTCACACGCTGCCGTCATACTCTTCTCGCACCAATACGAGTGAGCGAGATAGCAATACATTCCACGTGTTCGCGCTGCCGTTCCTTTGACTCGCGAACAAAAAGCCGACACTCACTCACTCGAGGGCGGGGAGCACGGGAAGTTCTGCCCACTTCCCTTACTATTTCCCTGCGCATGAAAGTATAGCGTGAACGTGACATTAAACGCATATAAATCCTTTGCGAATTGATGAAAATCTAAGCATACAACGGGACTACACCCACGGGAGGCGACTTTATTTAAGTCTATGTAAATCCTTACATAGACTTAAATAAAGTCTTCTTCTCTTCTTCTTTTCGTGTGGTACACCAACGACCCGATGAACCCTGGTGTCAGAGTTTTTCAACCGCCTACTACTAGTAGTAGGCCTCTGACATGGTTGTGTTACGACCGCCGTCTAAGTAATCATAGATAGCAACCGGGACCGACGGCTTAACGTGCCCTCCGAAGCACGGAACCATTTCTATGTAATGATGATTCGATACAGGTTTATTGTGTTGTCAGGTTGTAAATCCATAATAATGTCAGAAGAATTGACCAACCATTGATTAAAGTTTGTACATATTATGCCGCATTTTTTATGAAGTGTCATTGCGTAGTTTAATATTATGCGCCGAGTGATCCTTGAAATTAATCATTAGAATTGACATCAATTTTCATAAATCTATTTACGCTAACTCCCCAAAAGTTTCCGATAATACTAAACCATTTAAGTATACTTTTTACATATTATGATCTACTTTTCCCATTAATTTTACTTTTCCCGTTTCAGGCTCGTGTCGCGATATTCATCTTGAAACAACGCCATCTGTCGTATATTATGTACACTTTTTGGTCTAAATCAACGAACGTAAATGTATGTAAATCCGGTCGTATGTATTGTGGTCGTTGATCCGCATCTACTCGCTTTTGTCCGTCTTAAATGTTAGAACAATGGAATACGTCATATCGGATATCTTATTTGTATCAGTTACATAATTTGAATACAAATGATACCTTGTTATGGAATCTTATACAGGGTGTTAGGGACAGCCTTCCGAATACTGATAGGGTGCATTCAGAACATAAAACTGAACGACTCGTACATCTTTTTCCTGGGAACATAGGAAGGAAAAGACAAAAAATATTCGACCTCCCATACAAAATTACGATCAGCTGAAATGGGAAGTTTTTTTTTTACATTTCCTGATTATTTTTAAGGAAAGTTGTTCAATTGAATTTAGGCTTGTATTTATAAATCGCTCTCAACTCTGAGATCGATCTCAAGTGCGACATTGACAACGTAAGCCAGTACTAAACGACATCTCAAACTCGTACTCAAGATCGATCCGCGATTTATAAATACGTGCCTTAGTTTCATAGTCTATCTTTATTCGGAGGGCTGTCCTTTACACCCTGTATATGTACCGCAATAAATTTTTTTGGTAGCAACAATCTTAATAGCTGATAGTCGCTCAAATAATCTCGTTTAATAAGTACTCACTAATACACATAGTTTTCAAACGTTCGGTCGTGGCAAAACATCTACGGTCTTGTTGTAAGTATTACTAGTTATATGAAACGTTCCTAGTGACCGTTAGCGAAAACTCAAGACGGGCTGGTGATTAAGAAAAACTTTCCCCCAAAGAACATAGCTCGAAATATAAAAAAGAAACTTGGACCTACCATACAAATTTGCTGATTTCTATAACACAATTTTCTTCTTTTTACAACAATTTTGTATTGTCCAAATAGAAAACCGGCTCGGGCGGGATAAAAAAATAAAAATAAAGGCACAGCCTCGGGGCTTGTATGTAACTTTACGCCACCACTTGTCCACGACATTTGTTTCAAATTGAAGATCGCGGTAATAACTCCGTTTCAGTATGAGTTCACTTTGTATAGTTGGTTTGTTTAAGCATTGTTTGTCGTAAGCAGTCACTAAGGCCGTGTCACAAATCAGTTTTTTTCCGCGGGGGTATTTTGTGCAGTGTGTAGCATGAGTATGTTGGCACTGCGGACACGGCCTAATAGCACACATAGTCCCTGTACCGCGGATGCGCGGGCGCGGATCACTTGAGCTTGGGCTTCTTGGCGCGCGGCGCGTCCGCGTGCTCCGACACGCGCCGCTTGGCCGCGCTGTCCCACTCCGAGGTGGACGTGTCCAGCTCCCGGTCCTGGTCAGCTTCCAGGGTGATCTCCTGGAACGGAGGCAGCTCCAGCTCTTTGCAGCGTTTCCTGATGTAGCGCTCGAGGCGGACGCCCGCTCTACGAACAAAAATGCATATTAGAAGTTGGGCAGGAGAATAGTAGCACGAATATGTGAACAGGTTACTCGCACTGCTACTCGTCATGCCGCTGCCACTTCCCGTGCTCCCTAGAGTATCGGTTTTTCGTGCGCGAGTCAAAGGAACGGCTGCACGAACGCGAGTGGAATGTATTGCTATCTCGCTCACTCGTATTGGTGCGAGATGAGTATGACGGCAGTGTGTGAACACTCACTCGCGTTGATACTTCAGCGGAAGTATTTCGAGCAATATTCGCGACAGCGGCAGGAGCAGGAGCAGGTGCATGGTGTGAACGTGCTATTAGATATGTGTCCTTATGATCAAGAAAGTGTTTCAGAGGTTTAAGGAGGTGTTTCTCCTAAATTGCTGTACCCAACAATCCACACTAATCCACACTATCCACACTAATATTATAAATGCGAAAGTAACTCTGTCTGTCTGTCTGTCTGTCTACTACGCTTTCACGGCCAAACCGCTGAACCGATCTTCATGAAACTTGGCATAGAGATTGCTAGCATACCGAGAACGGACATAGGCTACTTTTTATCACCATTCGAGGGTCTGGAGTACAGATGTAGACCACCAGGTGTACCACCAGGAGCCCTGCTAAACTATTAGAGATACAGGCATGGTTCCAAAACAAAAGTTGTTCATTATGATGGGCCGCTTCTTTTCATAAAGACATTGAGGATCTGGAGTACCTTATGTAGACCACCAGGTGTACCATCAGGAGCCCAGCTAAACTATTAGAGATACAGAAATGGTTCCAAAACAAAAGTTGTTCAGTATGATGGGAATAAGTTGAGGATGGACATTGGCAACTTTTTACCGAGGTTTTTTTGTTATCTATCTTATCCTTTAACAACAGAAGCAAGCAAGTCATCTTTAAACAGTAGAGATAAGAACTGTTCTAATATCACTGTCATACTTACTATGAATAGCCTGTGCCTAAAAAAACCATCTAACGCGGACGAAGTCGCGGGTAAAAGCTAGTTTATTATATGTTTTTAGTGTAACGCCTGTACCTCATACAATCCAATAAACATTTCAGTAATGAGTATTGGTAGTACCTACAAACTGAACAGTGTAAACATATAAATCTGCGCAAAAGAATAAGAATAGAGAATAAAGAATAAAGAAATGTATTTACCATTACAATTTTACAATTTTGATACTTGCAAAGAAAGACAATGTTTTCAATTAATAATACTGACGGTACCTGCACTAAGCGGAGCTTGTATCGAAGGCACCTGATAGTGTATTCATTCTAAATTATTTTGCGGCAAAATTAATAATTTTAATTTAATGCTGCTATCGTATACCTATATACAAGTACATTAAAATACATGACTCTCCCCCCCCCGCAATCCGTTTCACCCCTCCCCCCCTTGAAAAGTGTCCCATTTTACAGATTTTCTCAATTTTCAGGAAAACTATACAAGCTAGGACAAAATGGTCAAAGACCGAATTATTTGTCAATAAACTGCCTACAAATAAGTCCCAACATTCATTTTGATACGATTTATAGTTTCCAAGCTATGGTGCATCAAAGTTTACTAAAAATGTGCGTTTAGCCGAAATAAAACATAACATACAAAAGCAACAACAATATTTATTATTTCTTACAAGAAATGCGTTTATCTAAACAAAATAAACATTTTTTATTTATTTTTTATATAAGTACGTTTAATGTTTAACAAAAATCAGTATCATCATTATCTTCTGAACACTTGTTGAAACAACTAAGGCCCTGGCAATGGTTGCACATGGTGGAACAACGCAATCCAGCTTTGACACATCCACATCTTTTTCGGCAGCCTTTTCTGCAGCTGCACGATACTATTTTGAGTATCGACTGTGGAGCTGGTGATTTTGTGGTATATATGGGTGATAAAAAGTTATTATTATTTTTCCAACCCCAGTTTTCTGGGTTCAATTCGTTTCCTCGCCATAATTGTACTTGATGAAAAGTACGCATTGAATGCTGAAAAGCTGCTTCTGATGAAGGTGGTAACTTTGATAATATCACCGTATTGTTCGTCAGACCAACATATCTGTTGAAATGGACGTATCGTAACTCGTTTAAACTTTTCTCGCTTTGCTTAGCCCCATACAAGGCGAGAATATATCTTTCTCCCGCTTCTTTTACCTGTTCGTGTGAGGCATCCGGGTTATTGAAAACGTTTATCGTATCTTGCAAGTCGATCTTTTTACGAAGCAGAATAGACTGAACTTTTCCTTTGCCGTAGAATGCTGAAGTAGTATCGCAACCACTTATGGCATGCAGGAAGAGGATCGATTCCCTGCAATTTTCGACCACATTTCCTTCTATTAAGCTTCGGGTGCTATAAAGTCTCTTGTTTACACTCCCTTGGCCTTCTTTCAGCAAGAATATATTCTTATGTAGTGGAGTAAGACCCAATAAAAGAACCAACAGATCTATGTCTTGCCCAACCACTACGACATTCTCATTTCTTTCGGCTTCTTCTATTGCCGTATGAACAATGAGGATATCTGCGTCATCATTCGCTGTTAACGAGCTTATCCCCTCGTTGTTCAGTCGCTTGCTAAGCTGCAAAATAAATCTTTCCTTGTTCAAAAGATTGCTTAAGAAACTTGCGTTTGTTTCAGTTAAACGACTCTGCTCATTAAACTCTATTTCTGGACACTTTCGGTTTAGCATTCGTCTCAATCTTTCAGAGCTTTTTGTGCTTTTACAGTTTTCGCCATACCCGTCGAATACGACGACAACCTTGTCTCCGTAACATTTTTAATGTAGCCTACATAAGCGTTGTAAACATCAGAGTATGTCCCTTCTTTTGGCCAAATCACTCTATGTATTAGAGAACCGCCATCTAAAACGTAAAATCGATCGCTATCCAGTGTCGGTTCAGGGACATTGTTAAAAATGTCGTATAGGGCTGATTTTTTTGTTTTTCTCATCCCTCCGTTTTCTTCAAACAACGAAAGAGGTACTGTCGCCAACTCATGACAAAAACAGTTGCGTAAATCTTTTGGGGAGTGGATGGTACAGACAATTCTTTGGAATAGTTGAGTTGTGTCAACTTTTGTAAAATCTTCATTACCAGGTGTTTTTACTGATTTGCTAGAATGTGAGATCGTTTTGACGGTATGAATGCGTTTTAACTTGACGTCTCCGATTTTGGTTCCATTTTTCACAGTCTTTTGTAGGATTTCTTCTCCAATAGATTTTGCCTTAAAGCAGTTGACTTGCTCATCTGCAACTGTTCCACTCGATAGTGATAAAAGATTCTGAGTTTGTATGAATGGGGAGTGAACTCGAAGCCATTGAATAAACTTCTCATAATCGTTCTGATCTTGTTTGATCCTCGAGTCTCTAAGTTCTGCATGTTGACTGCTGCTGGCAGATCGAATCTCGCAATAATTTTCAACATTGTCGCAAATGTAATGAGAAACTGGAAGCCCAATTATCCATTTATTCAGTACACTTTCTTGGAACCCTCGTCCATGGGTAACACCACCGACACTTTTCATATTCCTCATAAGGGTTTGCTCTATTGTCATATCAGTCCACGTGCCACACCAGTGTTTCTCCGATCGCCGAATAGTAAATAAACCATCCTTTGTAAATTGCTCATATTCTTTTGGATTTATTATATCTTTCAAAGATTCCATATCCTGCAGATATAATTGGCAAGCTTTTGCATATGGGAAATGTCCGGTTGCATGGAAAATTGGGAGCATTGCCTTAACACATTTTATATGAAGATCCCAATTTGCTGTTCTTTCTGCTTGAATGAAATGCAAAACAATGATTACAAGTTCACAGTGCTGTAACCATAGCTGTGAGGTTTTTCCGATATCTCGAAGCGAACAAATGTGGGCAATATATGCTGATTTGAGCTTTGTGACTATTTCATCATCTTGTAGCAAATCATAATTGGGAGCATTTGAAAGAAGTACTGTTATGTGATCTTTATCAGATTGTTCCATATACATTCGTTCAAGAATGAGATCCGAAAGAGCTCGTAATGTCGTACAATGAGCTCTAACAGCCCTAGCATAAGCATGACCTGACATCATATGTTTAACTGATGCAGGTGCGTACACTGTGGCCCATAATTCAGAGAGACCACTGCCTTCCATCAAAGTACCTAAGGACCCCAAAAACGACATGAGCATGTGGAAACCTCCCAATCTGACTACCACATTTAAAAGTTTACCACCTGACTCACAGCTATCAATGGCAACTACATCTTTGGCTTTCATGTATAAAGGATGGTCAAACGTCACAAAACATGTTTGTTGTTTGCTTTTTTTTGCTTCTTCTGCTGCATAAGTTAAAACTGTAAGCACAGTGCTGTAATCACTCGGTGGTTGATTGACAAATGGTAGAGGTAAAATTGTGGATTTTATGTAAGGCATTTCGTTGGTCAATTTTTCCATAAATCCTTGCCATAAAGGTATTCCTGGTATTTCCAAAAAGTGTCCAAGCATCCATCCCATGTCTTGATTAGATGGTTGAGCCACTTCTTCAAACACACCCGCAGAATACACGTCATTTAAAGGAATTTCTTCGATTCCTTTTCTATGGTACCTTTGAAAAGTCAGTTGTAGTATTTTACGCGCTTCAGAAATTTCATTAGCAGTTGGAATTTTAGGCAGTTTTTCTATTGTTTGTGGCTTTATTGCGCTACTAGGTGTAATCGTTCTGATTCCGCCCATAGCATGAAAGGTTCCTTTGCCAGTCAAAGTAGCGATATTAGAATCGGCATTATCGAAAACAAATTGAGAAAAGGATTCGTTTTGTATTAAGGGTTCCCAGGATTGAACGGCGGAAGACTCAAATAGTGTAACTTCTCTGTAACTGGAACAATACCCCAGACTTGAAACGATGTCTATTATATTTTTTGAGCCTGCTTTGCGAAACAAGTAAACGGCAAGACCAAGCTGTAACGGAGATATGTACAGGTTTTCGCAACTTTTTCTTGTTTCGTATTTTTGCCTTTAGCGATAACGGGTTTCAAAAAAACATTCAATGTTTCAGGGACCATACTGTTGACGTCTTGCATAAAATTGGTGATATCTGGATAAACTGAATTATCATAAGGCATAGTTCTTATGTCTTCGCGTATTATTGCAGCAGCTGTTTTAACTATTCTTCGTCTTTCATCCTCTTCTGTGCTCGCTCGATTATCGTACCAATTAATTAGCTTTAAAGCAGATCCACGAAAACACGCTACTTTTTTCTTGTGCAGACTTGCAAAAACTACACCGTCGTCATACTTATCAAACAGTTCTCTTTTTAATGTTCGCACACTAATGGAAGTTTCGGGAGGTAAAAATTCGTCAAGTTTTTTCAAGAGCTCATCCAAACTAAATTGGCACTCGTCAGAGGAGTCGATAAAACTAAATAATTCTTCAAATGCGTGGAATAAACTTTCATTTTTAGGTCGCCCAGCACCTTTTCTCTTATATACATTAGAAGAAAATCTTGCAAAGCAATCCTCGTGGTAACGTGCTTCTTCAGCTACTAAACAAATCACGCCTTGGATTCGCGAAATAACTTCAAGACCCCAAGAGTCATTCCTAGCAGCCGCCTTTTCCAATAAAGTAGTTTTCATCGTCATTGATTGAATTACATGAATTTTTCGTTTCTGTTCGACTCTTTTTCTTATTTCTGCCGTCAATTCACATTTTAATGAGCACAAAAGACAGTTTTTTTTTAAATCAAATTTATTGCTGGAGCGCAGTTTCACTTACTGGTGCTCTGAGTTTCAGTACCATCGAGGTATTTCTGGATTTTGCGGTTTCGAGTGTACTCCCTTCTGCAAATCGTATGTACTTTAATCGTCTGAGTATTTTCAAGGCTAGCGTGTTTTCCATCTTTTCTTTTTAGACTTGCATTTATGAGATTTGTTATTCCTTTTGTCACATTCACTGTTTCTCCTTGGTTAAGAGAGAGTTCACATATAAAACAGTTTTCCATGATGAAACACGTAATACTCATCGAAATTTAAGAAAATTGCATTTATAGTTCACTTAAGATCGAAAACAATTTTTCACTATAGAAAACGTAATTACGGCATCGAATTTAAAGCCTGTAGTATTTTAAGTTCGAATAAATGCTCTTTAACACTGTTCATTCATCACTGTTGACTACGGAGAATGAAGTAAACAACTGTCCAAATAGCGGTTATTAATCGTCACACACGGGCGACGCTCTGCCAAGAACGGCAACATCGCAAATTCCGAACGGAATTAGCGCGCGAGTATTTAAATGGTGATTATTTGCTGGTTATCAATTTTAGTCATCTTTGATGCACCATAGCTTGGAAACTATAAATGGTGTCGAAATGAGTGTTAGTACTTATTTGTAGGTAATTTATTGATAAATAATTCCGTCTTTCACCATTTTGTCCTAGCTTGTATAGTTTTCCTGAAAATTGAGAAAATCTGTAAAATGGGATACTTTTCAAGGGGGGGAGGGGTGAAACGGATTGCGGGGGGAGGGGGAGAGTCATGTATTTTAATGTACTTGTATATGTCGTGGGCTTATCGTTAGTTTGGCCATATCGAGATATGCCCAGGCACAACGTGATACTCCGGCACATCATGATCTGGCCATCCAACACAGGGCATATCGTTCAACGCTTAACGTTTGGCGATTTGGCCAGCGATACTTTAGGCATATCGATTATGTAGGGTGTCCAAGGTTTTAGCAAATAAAAATAAAATTAAGAATTAAAATGTTTATAATTTATTTTAATAATTGTTGTTATATCAAAATCTGGCACATAGAATCACAGTTCTTTGGAGAGAAAATAACAAAACGCCTATTTGAGGCAAATTAGGTATCTAATTAACAAAAAGGTTTAATAGAATATTAACACAACCACCACGTAGAACGGCACGGACGAGCAACAGCTAGAATTAAATTAAAATGTAAAAAAATCCATACTAATATTATAAATGCGAAAGTGTGTTTGTTTGTTTGTTTGTTTGTTTGTTTGTCTTTCTTTCACGTTACAACAGAGCGATATCATGCAGTGTTTTTTAGGTGTGCAGTTAGGTGAGAGGCTGGAGAGTGACATAGGCTACTTTTTATCCCGGAAAAACATTTTTCCCATCGGAAAAGCGATTAATGTTTAGCAATAGAATACACCCATACTACGAACATAGATGAGTATCATGCAGCGATGTAAAGCATTTTTTTTTTGAGAGCAGCTAAATGAAAAGCTGGTGAGTGACATAGGTTATTTTTTATCCCGGAAAAACATATTTTTCCCTTCGGAAAACCGATTAATGTTTAGCAATAGAATACATCCATACTACATACATAAATGAGTATCATGCAGCGATGTAAAGCATTTTTTTTTTGGAAAGCAGTTAGATGAAAAGCTGGTGAGTGTCATAGGTTACTTTTTATCTCGGAAAAACATATTTTTCCCATCGGAAAACTGATTATTGTGTAGCATAGAATACATCCATACCACATAAAAAAGATGTATATACAGGATGTAAGGGACAGCCCTCCGAATACTGATATTCCCATAGTAAATGCAGTGAGCTGATTGTGATTTTGTATGGGATATAGAAAAAAAGAATTTAATCTATGGCAGGTTGTTCAGTTTCATGGTTTGAATACACCCAATCAGTATTCGAAGGGCTGTCACTTACACCCTGTATAGCACTACTATGAGAATGTCTCTTGAATATGAGTTTTGGGATATGAATGTGGCTTTAAGGGTGATGTGGGTATGTACTTGAGATACTTCTTACCACAGTAGTAAAGTTAATTTCTACAGTTAAACATGATTTGAAAGTCCATTTCTATAATAATAACCATTTTTAGCACAGTAAGTTTGCCCTGCGTATACTTGCGAAGACACATAATAAACTTAAATTTTTTGGTACCATAGTCCTGAAAATTGAAGACTAGGCAAAATCATTATACTGCGTATTCATATTATTATAATTCCAATCCAAGAACATCCATCCCCAAGTTAATTTGGTTTGGAGCTAATATAGGTTTTCAAATCCTTGATTACATACCCACTCCTTTCTTTCATGTCTTCTTGGAGCATGTTTGTATGTAATAAAAATTACAATAGCCTGTATTAGTGATGGTAGCGCCCAGGTACCACAAATTATATACTTTTTCAAGGAAGTGAACCATTCCAGTGTAGTGTCGTCTGTGTATCGGTGAATAGTGATTTTAGTGCCCTCCCAGTTTACACAGTTGTTCGCCTTACGATGTGTCGTTTAGAATACACAACTAATTAATAAAACTCTATGAGTACGCGGGCGAAGCCGCGGGTAACAGCTAGTTATAAATAAAATTAATTGATCGTCAGAAGTTTCTATGACATCAAATTTTGAACTCCAATAATAGACCAAAGAGATGGTCTGCATAGTCACCCTACTTCTCTTGATTTGTTCAATTACCTAAAAAATTAAATGGAACTTTAGCGTACAAACATTAGTTACTTAATAAATCTAATAGCTTTAATACATAATGACATGAGAGAAACGCATCACCTACACATTATTATGCAAAAATAAACACTTGTTTAGCATCTAAATACTAACCTCTAAAACACGTAGAAAAGTCCATAGTTTTTTAAATTGTGCGAAAAAGCTTTATGTCCCTCATAAAAATCAAGTAACTGATGGTAATATTGTTCTCTAAATACACTTTTTGTTTCGTTTTCACTATCATTTGATAATATCATCACCCCATTCTCTTGTTTGTAACGCCCCCATCCATCTCCCACTCGCGTAAACAAAGGGGAGCGCGCGAAGACAGCGCCACTATCGGCGCGAAATGCTACTATTTCACGATCCGCCGTGAGGTTAGCTCGGAATATCGACAAATACGTTATTCTCGTCGATCTGCCCAACCTTTTACTTGGCGCATCGCGACATGCCCGGCTGCATCACGATGTGCCGGCGTTTCAAGAAGTGCCCGGGCATATCTCGATCTGGCCAATCTAACGATAAGCCCACGACACATATAGGTATACGATAGCAGCATTAAATTAAAATTATTAATTTTGCCGTTTTGCCCATACATTGAAATTTAGAATGAATACACTATGATAATGGTTTGCCTGAGTAGTTCTAGTAGTAAATACAACTATCTTTACTAGGACAGTTAAGATTTTGCACCAATAGTTCTAAATTTTTAATAATTGGGCTAATTAATCATTTGTTTTGTTGTTGCATTTGTAAAATTACAAAAATAACAAATACAAAGATTAAAAAAAAATTTGGAAATTTTGATGTGATATTGGAGCAAACGGCTGAGTCCAAAAATTAGCTTTTTACCATCGATTACCATGATATAAACTGAACGTAAATAAATGAAAATAAGTCATTGAACAAACATTTACGTCGCTTCAAGACAAGTATCAAGAGGTTGAAAATTTTAAGTGTTCGGTCGGGATGCCAGTAGCTCAGTGGCAGAGCGGTGGACCGGTACTCCACAGGTCCCGGGTTCAATCCCCGGCAGTCGTTTTTTTTTTTTTTCAATTTCTTATTTTCATTTATGAAAATAGTATAGCCAAAATAAATCGTTGAATGTAATAAAAGCTTACTTGGCCACAGGATGCGTGTCCTTGTTGTACGTGTAGCAGTTGGTGAGGACCAGTGCAGCATCAGCCAAGAGTTCCTCATCCGTGGAGTACACTCTGTCTTCCAGTTTGTTCCTCATGGTCGTGAAGTCCATCGGCGTCTCAATCACATTTAGATAGTCTGGAACCTATAAAATACATACATACGTATATCACACAAAACAAAATTAAAAAAGCACCTGTTAGAGAGCATAAGATTAGATTAGGTTTAGCATGTAATATTGTATAAGTTAGGTTAAGGCAGGTACATAAGTTGTGCCTTAGCATGTTGAGCGCAAAGCTCGCCAACAAACTGACTATCAGTTTGGCGAGATGTAATTTATTTGTAAAATTTATGTACCTTTTAATAAATAAATAAAAAAAAAAAATCACGCCTATAGCCTTGCGGGGTAGGCAGAGCGAAAAAAGCCGTAAAAAAAAAATTTTTTACGACTCGTCTGACAAACATTTGAGAATCCCTTTTTTTAAACTAGCAAAATTTTCCAGGGCGGGCAGGATTTGAACCAGCGACTTTTGCCATTACTAGTGGCGACGCCTCTTCCATCTGGGCTACCGCAGCTCGTTAGTTGCCAATTTGAGAATCATTCGGAAATTGTTTATCGCCATAGTGACAAGTTGTCAGCCCATCGCGTAGAATTGCAATGCACATATGCATGAACCCTCGAGTCCCTTACGACACTCACGGAAAAGAAATGGGGTAATGCTATTCTAAGCCGACATCACACGGCACAATTGCTAGTAAAATTTATTAATTACTCGCGCCTGAGAGATTTATCCCATGGAAACGAGACATTTTCCCGTGGCAAAAAATATTCTATGGCATACGCATGACGTTTCAGCATGACTTCAGAACATCGAACTATTCGTCGCACATTTTTAGCAAACATATCGCATTAAAAATGTTAGCATACATGTCTTGTGAAATTGGGAAATTCTTATGCACAAAAATTCAATAATAACTGTTTAATTATTGGACATTGTAATATAAACTAATCATGTATAAGGAATAACATTGGCCCTATGTGACTACCTTGAGGTACTCCCCATACAAAATGGAGTTAAGAAAATTATGTATTTGTAATTAACAAAAACAAACTGTATAATTGAACTAGGTGCAATTAAAAAATCCTAACATCAAGTTCAAATAACGCAGACGCATTAACTTTTTATGGTCGATATTATCAATAGCCTTACCCGAATCTATGATTACAAAAAAGCTACTTACATCTTCAGTGGAGACCGGCTCGTAGAAGGGCCAGCAATCTTTGTGTTTCATAATGTCATGTAGCAACTGGTCGAGTTCTTCGAAATGTAGGGACGATTCTACTCGACCGTTTCGTTTTTTATTGGGTTTCTCTTCAACTGAAATAAAAAGTTGTAATATGACTGACTGGAAGAGATCGACGAACGACATAATATGAAACCTTTGTGTTTTTATTGTTATTGCAAAATTAGAATTCATAATATTATGTAAGTTTTCATATAATACAAACCTATGTGACCATTTGTAAGCGACGCCTTAGATTTTCTTGTACTTTTGTTCGATTCCTCTTTTGATCTGCAAAAATACATCATTTTAGTACTCTCTATAACAATGACAGAGTTATTAAATCTGTTTCTAGAGTCATTCACATCAGTAAGGGTATTTAATAGCAAAGATCAAGGTCAGTAAATAAGATGAGTTAGGTCTTACAAACTGATGACTGATTACAGAATATAACAGTGAAACCTGGTTAACTGGTAACTGACAAATCTCTACGACTCATACACTCAATCAGGTCTTGGCAATTTTGCATCGAATCACCTCTATGACTGAGAATTAATAACCTCATTATCTGAGTTTTTTTTTTACACATTTACCTCCTAACTGATACAAAAAGCTTAGTAGTCTCTGTAATTGTGACAATAATGATTCATATATTTTGCCAGCTCTAATAGATCCGTCCTTGCCTTTCAGTAGAAGTTTAAATTTTATAATAATTGCTGTCAAATAGAACATTTTAAATGTAGACTTCTTTATGTGAGATTTTCAATACACACGCCTCTATCTCACGGGCGATTTGGTTAATTTACATAAATATTTGTAAATTTTGACCTCTGTAAGTGAGAACCTCTATAAATGAGATTATTCTAATCTTAACCTCGCTAATTGGGTTACTGAATAAGGGAGAAAAGTTCGTAAGCACCATGAGTTTTCAGTTAAGGCGAGTGTACCCCTGAACAACCTTGACAGTGGCGCCAATCCACAAAAAAAACTTTAGACAAATAATCTATCAGAACGTCCGTTGCCAAGTTTTTCGTCAATCACATTCTGAGATAATGCTTGTATAAAGAGAAAACTGTTTGTTTGTGAAGTGGCGCCACTATCGAGGTAGTTCACAGGTACACTCGCCTTAAACATGTTTCACTGTCACTATAACTTACTTTCTCCCTCGTTTAGCCGTCGGTCCCGGTTGCTGTCTATGATAACTTACATGGCGGTCGTTACATAACCATGTCAGAGGCCTACTAGTGGTAGTAGGCGGTTGAAAAACTCTGACACCAGGGTTCATCAGGACGTTAGACGACGCGGTATCCCACACGAAAAGAAAAAGAATTATTCTTTTTTTTTATTTTATTAATGATGGGTTTGCTCTTGACTCTAGTCTAGGTCATAGGACAGAGACAGAGTCTAAGATGGAGCGAGCTCACCCAGAAGAAGCCTGTTCACTCTTACTTTGAAGAGATTAGGGTTGTATGCGTTTGGAAACACAGACGCAGGTAGTGAGTTCCACTCTTTAGCAGTGCGCATTATAAATGATGACTGGAAGCGCTTAGTCCGAATTGGTGGAATGGCAACCAGGTACGGATGGTATCCGGCGGTGCGTCTGGATGTCCGATGGTAGAAGGGAGCTGGTGGAACAAGGTCGTGAAGCTCTTGAGCACACTCTCCGAAGTACAATCTATAAAAAACCTCATCATTCTCATCGCCTTTTCTTTGAAGTATTAGTATGGAGTCAATGCCAAGTAACTTACTTTCTCCCTCGTTTAGCTGAAACGCCGTTCTCTACTGGCGATGGTTCCTTGCTGGCGCGTGACCTCCTCCCACCGCGGAGCTTCACTAAAGGCGTGTTGCTGTCACTGTCCTCCGACTCATCTGTCATTGCAAAACATCATGTTGACATGTAACAATAATAACGCAGTATGAATGAAGAAACTACAAATGACCATTTACCGTGAGTTATTATTTAATGCGAGTGAGAACTTTTTGGCATGTCTTAGGAGGCATTTAGTTCAGCAAAGTACAAAATAAATGAAGAAAGAAATGTTAGTATTTTTCAGATCCATACGGTTATTTTATGAAATAATAGAAAGAAAAATATACAACCAATCAAGTCACGAAGACTCCGAATGAATGAAAATAAGAAATTAAAAAAATGTAAGCGCCCGCTGGGAGTTTATCAAATAATAATTTATACTAGATGGCTTGTGCGTCGCTTCGAAACGAGTATCAAGAGATTGAAAATTTGGAAGTGTCAGTCGAGACGCCGGTAGCTCAGTTGGCAGAGCAGTGGGACGGTACCCCACGGTCCCGGGTTTAAGTCCCGGCGGGCGCTCACATTTTTAACATAGCACTGTTAGTGCATAATAAACCATAGTACAGAAAATAACATGATTTCTAAGAATATGATGCAAGAAATAAAACTTTTAACGACGCAAAATAATTACAGCATGCCATGAGCAACTAACTTATCTTAGAACTTATACAACGATGAAACCAAACAATAGCGGCAAAGTAAGGTTATATAGGGTGAAATTTTACTAGTGACTGATAGCGGAAACTCAAGATCGGCTGGTGATAAGGAACAACTTTTCCCAAGGAACATGCTCGCAAAATGAAATCAATATTTGTACCTCCCATACAAAGCTGATCAAGTGATTTATTTAAGTTACTACTAAGACAACTGATGTGGCGCAGTGGTAGTACGACTGACTGCGACGCAAAGGTTCCGAGTTCGATTCTCGGTGGGGCATTCACAAAAAGTTGATATTTATTACTTTGTGAATTTGTTCAAAGTCTGGTTAGGACATTGCAGGCTAAACCACCGGAATGTTCGAAAAGAAAGATGGTTCCGTGCTTCGGATTGTACGTAAAATTTTGAGCAAAACTAGTTTTGGTTTAAAGATATAGAGTATTTCGTCCACAATAAAATCGAACTCATTTTATGCATCAGTAGCTCCATCTATTCGCGTAAAGTGGCAAATCCGTTTTAACAAATAAATCTTATGGTTTGTTAAGCCGTCGGTCCCGGTTGCTGTCTATGATTACTTAGACGGCGGTCGTCACACAACCACGTCTAGTAGAAGGCGGTTGAAAAACTCTGAAACTCTGGTTTATTGGGTCGTTGGACGACTCAGTGTCCCACACGAAAAGAAGAAGAAGTTACTACGGAAGCTCAATTCTTTTCATATTCGACATTTCGACCTATTTTCCTTACGGAATTGTTCCTTATCACCAGCCTGTCCTGTTTTCAGTATCGGTCAATAGGAAAATTTCACCTTATATAAGGCGAAATGCGAAAGTTCGTAAAATACAGCGTGTTTCTATACACCAATCCAGTGAGTGTATTAGTTTCATTAAAACTTCAATTGAAACATGTAGGATGTAAAAATATAAGCTGCAAAAATGTTAAGGGATGAACCAGCCCATGTAACTGAACAAGAATTAAGAATTTTTAACAATATTAATGAATATCTGCAATCAATTTTTTTATTATGTTTACTGTTTCTTTTTATATTTAATTTATGGACATGAATTTTATTGTTATTAATTTAATTTTTATTTAATTGTTTTATTATTCAAACAAATGTAAATGGCATATGCCGATCAACCTGATAATATTTGCATGCTATTTCTTAAGATGGCGAAACATGTTTTGTACATTATTGGATCCTACCTTCTTAACTAGCATGTTTGTTGCAAATAAACTTTGGAACTGAACAACTTTCACAAATTACATTAAAAGGGACGAATAATGAAGAACAAATTGGACCTCCCATACAAATTGACTCGGTTGGCTTAAAGATATAGTATGGGAGGTCCAATTTCTTTGAATTTTTCTAATGCTCATTAAAAAAGTTGTTTAGTTTTAAGGGCTGGTTCACCCCTTAAAATATTTGCAGCTTTAACATCCTGTATAAGACGATACATTGGGAAATGGCAACTGTATTTGAGCATATTAAATATACGATACGTGTCGAGAAATAATAAATCAAGCTAAGTTATTATTATTACACACACTAAATATGCACAAGTAACACATGCAAGTATGCTCTCAGTATTAATTTAAGGTACCATGAGTGTAATTTTTTTTTAAATACTCTTCTTGACGACTATGTTCTATACAGGATGTAAGGGACGGTGTACCGAAAACTTTGCAGGCATGATCAGACCATGAAACTGTACAACTATTACTATGGAGCCTATGTTGGGAAACAACATCTTTTTCGAGTTACCATAAAAAGACAATCAGCTGATCGGGAATAAATTTTGTATCATCATCATTAATTTAAGAGCCTCGCTCTTGTCGGTGGAGTAATATCCAATCTGCTCTATTTTGCGCCTTCTCTTTGACTTCCTTATACGAAATTTTGTATGGGAGGCCGTTTTTTTTTCTTATTACCAACATATCACCATAGAGAAAGTTATTCAGTTTCATGGTCTGATCATGCCTGCAAAGTTTTCGGTACACCGTCCCTTACACCGAGTGTAGTTCTTTTTTATATTTTGTCTCAATTCCACGTTGACTAAAATGGCTATTTAAAAAACTAGCACTGTCACTTTCCGTTAAAAAAGTTTAAAAAAGGATAGAAGATGTCATAGACCATTTTAGTCATGTCATCTCTCAAATAGTCTATGATTTCCGCCATTTTGCAGATATCCTTGTATGTTTAGCCGCAAGAAGCTTGTAGGTGAAACTAAAATATACTAAAATTATATTATGTTATGGTCACCCTACTATCGTGGGTACACTCGGTAAAATAAGAAAGAGAGAAGCGTAACTAAGCCTCGCATCGGTCAAATAATCTAACTTCACTGTTCAATCTTATCTTATCTTAAATACAGAGTACGGCTTCCAGGTTGATCTATAGTTCCATGTTTAGCCGCCATATTTTTAATCGCCGCTTAATTTTTACATATACCGCGTAAAATACGTAAAACCATAGACAATTTAATACGCGATCATCTTCAATCCGTGTCTAAGCCATAACAGGAAGTGACATTACTAATTTTAGTTAGAGATTTTAGTTGGGAACATAGAGTTGAGACTAATAGCAAGAGGTGAGGCCGTGGCACCATGCAACTACAATTGTATCCGACCCAAATTCAGCTACAGCTTTTCCCAAAGCGTTAGAAAGTAAAACACCCACTAGAAGCGCATACAGGGTGTAAGGGACAGCCCTCCGAACACTGATAGGGTGCATGCAGACCATTAAACTGAACAACTTTTCCCTAGGAAAATATATCAGGAAACGAGAAACGAAACGACGTTGTGGAGTGACAGGCGGATCTGTTTCCGGAACATTATAACTTGGGCCTTTTCAAGGCAAGAGTAAAAAGTCACTTACCATCAAATGAGATAACAGACAAATGCCTAGTTTATATCCTACTAATATTTTAAACTCGTAAGTTTGTATGTTTATTTGATACTTCTTCACGCAAAAACTACAGAACAGATTGTAATAAAATTTGGCACACATATAGAAGGTAACATGGATTAACACATAGAATAGTTCGGGCAACGGCTAGAAAAAAATAAAATCTTTAAAAAGCCAACAATATTGACCTTCCATACAAAATCAAGATCAACTGACTGCAATTACTACGGGAAGTTAAAACATTTTAGGCGTTTTTTTTTATTTCATTACTGATGGGTTTGCTCTTTACTCTAGTCTAGGTCATAGGACAGAGACAGAGTCTAAGATGGAGCGAGCTCACCCAGAAGAAGCCTGTTCACTCTTACTTTGAAGAGATTAGGGTTGTATGCGTTTGGAAACACAGACGCAGGTAGTGATTTTTTGGCGTTGCTATTTCGTTGTTCAGTTTGATGGTCCGAATGCACCCTATTACTTATAGATTATCCGAAGGGCTGTCCGTTACACCCTGTATAGTAAGCTATGTACCGGTTTCGCTGTCTCGGGTGGTGTCGAGCGCGCGCGTGTAGGAGTGTATGTTGGTCATGGCGGTTGCCGCGCATCGCCGCGTGCTGTGTTCTTTATACAACAATGTCACATTACTATCTTATCGTAATTATAGTTTCTTATTGCTATTGATTTTTTTATTTAAACATTTATTTCAGAACATAATTCCATAATTGGGTTAGTAAACTAAACATGTAACGTAACTAAACTTATACTATGTTAGTGAAATTATTTATTTATATAAGCAATTTTTGCTTATATTGAGGCTTATTGTTTAAAAAGCCGTAAGCCGCTTAATGCCGTGTGATGCCGGCACGGCACTACTTATGCCGTGTAATCTCCTCACGGCGAGAATATTATAATAAATTATTGTAATATCTGTAAGTACACAATAAATAATAATACAAGTTCCAGTGTGTCTATTACAAGCTTATCTTTAACCAGGCAGACCATGACCAATTTTTAAATTGGTTTTGAAATCTATTAATAATAATAATATCCTGGACAATTCACACAGCGCTATCTAGCCCCAAACTAAACAAAGCTTGTACTATGGGAACTAGATAGCTGATATAAATACTTATATCTTTTTTTGTAATTAAATACATAATATACATAGAAACACCCATAATAATTGTACGGTCTTCTGTTGTTTTCTTTTCCTCTTTATACTATTGTATTATCCTGACTTCCATAGTTTAGGTATATGTATTAGTTTATTATAATATTATAAATATGTATATTCATTGTTTAGTTTACACAATTATATATGAATTAATGTGTAAAATTGTTTAAGTAGTATATTTTGTGTATTTTAGTGCTCGTAGGTAATATTTGCACTATCCCGCTTCCATTGTCGCACTCTCTCTTTCACCCTTAGGTTACCTGGTAGAGAATGCTACCTAGCATTAACGCCGCCTGGTTGTACTGTTTCTTTTATTTGTGTTTATCTATTGTTGTACATACATACATACAAACATATATCATGCCTATAATCCCTTAGGGGGTAGGCAGAGCGTAGACCGCTGTAAAAAACGGACATTTACGCCACGTCTGACAAACATTTGAGGGTAATTTGGATGAAATATTGTGTATCACCATAGTGACAGGTTGTCAGCCTATCGCCTACACTTGCTATACATACCCTCGAGTCCCTTTGTCGCCTCATACGACCCTCACGGGAAAGAAATGGGGTGATGCTATTCTAAGCTGGTATCACACGGCACAGGTGATGCTGAGAATAGCATCAATCACCTCACGGCGAGAATACCAAAGTAAATTATTGTAATATATACCGACGGGTTAGCTGAAAGAGATCTCTTCTTAGAGATAAGCTCGCCTTTGCTCACACTGTTTGTACATTTTTCGGTTGTTTTTATGCAATAAAGGATATATATATTTATTATACCTTCCTTTGTTATATATTTTGGATAAAAATTTAGATATATATTCTGTGCACGTCTTATCCGCATATCGTTTAATATTATTATTACTCTTCCCTAGGACTGCTGTAAGAAATTTCTTATTAGAGATAAGCAGTGCCTGTTGTGTCTGTATTATTTATGTGTTTTTCTCTTTACTGTTCCTGTGTACAATAAATCGTAAATAATAATAACAATAATAATAGTGTAAGCCCCTCACCTCTGGTGCCGAGCAGGCAGTGCGTGCAAGTCCAGCGCTTGGCGGCGCGCGCGGGCGCGGGCGCGGCGCACTCCGTGTGGTAGCGCCTGCTGCACGTGTGGCAGCCCTGCGCGAGCCGCCCGCCAGACCCGCACGCGCCACACACTGCGCCGTCCAGGCTGAACGACTCCTCCTCGCTGAACAAATGATAAATTGTTAACGTTAAAGTAAGATTTAAACAAAGCTTTCGATAGAGATTCGTGATCGAACGTAACATAAATAGCTCTATCTTTCTTTTCGTGTGGGACACCATGTCGTCCAACGAAGTTTTTCAACCGCTTACTACTAGTAGTAGGCCTCTGACATGGTTGTGTTACGACCACCGTATAAGTAATCATAGACAGCAACCGGGACCGACGGCTTAACGTGCCCTCCGAATCACGAAACCATTTCTTTTCGGACATTCAGTTGGTTCACCCTGCAATGTCCTAACCAGACCGGGAACAAATTCACAAAGTGATAAATATAAACTTTTGTGAGTGTCCCACCGAGAATCGAACCCAGAACCTTTGCGTAGCAGGCAGTCGCACTACCACTGCGCCACATTGGAGAGGCCCACTAGTAGTAGTAGGCGGTTAAAAACTGACACCAGGGTCCATAAGGTCGTTCGTCACCTCTGTGCCCCACACGAAAGAACAAGCTAGTATTTAGTTGGTCACCTGTTGAGTGTTTCGTCGATGTCGTCGTCTGAGAAGAGTTTCCTCTTTTTACGCGGCGAGCGCTCCTTCGGCTTGCATTGCTCGCAGAACCAGTCGCCAGGTGGCACTTTCTATAAATATACAACATAACGGTAAGTTTTATCTTGTGTCCAATAAAGAGTTAAATAGATAAATAAATAAAATAAGATAGATAGATGAACACTTTATTGCTTACAACATACACAACAGAAAAAAACAATACAGAAAACTTAAGACTAAAAGTAAGCAAAGGCGGCCTTATCGCTTGCAGCGATCTCTTCCAGGCAACCTTTACATTAAAATAGAGACTAAAATTAAATTAAAATAAGGTATTTGTTTTTAACCAATTATTTTTATAGTACTACGACACCAAGATACAAAGCCTCGATATTGGAGCCACTTCACACAAGTTTTATCTTTATACAAACAACCTATCACAATGTCCGTTGCTTAAGTTTTTAGTATTATTCTTAAGCTAAATTAGAACCTGCAAACTTTCAAAATATTGAGTGTGCAGGTTCAAATTTTACTTAAGGATAATACTAAAAACTTGAACAACAGACATTCTGATAGATTGCTTGTATTAAGAGTTTTTTTTTTTGTGAAGTAGCGCCTCTGTCGAAGCCGTTTACGGCTATACTCGCCTTAATGCAGCAATTAAAGGAAGGCACCATTTATAAATAAATATACAGGGTGGCCCGAATAGTAAAGTCCAAAAACTTTGAAAACCTTATACTAAGGGGTATCTGAATCACCCGCATGTATATTCCGAGATTTTTTGTAGAGGTAGTTTCCGAGTTAATAAATTTTCAAGTTATGTGGGTAAATTTAAAAAAGAAAGTTGAATTTTCCTATAAAAAATTAAATTTAAAACTGATTAACTCCGAAACTGCTAAACTCGCGGACCATACATGGAGGTGTAAGGCATTTAAAATTTGTCTTTGGACGTCACTATTCAGGCCACCCGGTATAGATAGCAGGTAATGGAAGCCAGATACAAAAATATAAAGTAAATCAATACATTTTATGAATATTTTATAAAGTATACAAACACACTTTTTAGCTACCAAATCAGGCAATCTTTGATCAAAAACAATGCTACATAATTTGACAACATGCTTTATGCTATGAGTTTTAGATTATACTTAGTAAGTTTTATTGAAAGCATGCAAATTACCATTCTTTGTAATCGTATCTGGTAGCATGAAAAACAATTGTATGCCAGGTTAGATTTTTTTGTATGAAGTCATCTACACTAATATTCTTAAGAGGAAAGATTTGATTGTTTAAATTGAATAGGCTTCGAAACTACTGGACGAATTTAAAAAAATAGTTTGCTCTAAGTTTAGATTACATTATCCCTGGTGAACATAGGCTATATTAAAATGTCTTATTCCCGCGGGAAAACGGTTAGCAGCCGGTGAAACCGCTGGGAAGGCCGCAAGTGAGGTATAAAGTAGAGTAAGCTGTGCAAGTTGGACATTCACACATTTATGTTATTCTAAAAATATATTTGCCGTGTGATGCCATGCCGACTTAGAATAGCATCACCCCATGTCTTTCCCATGGGAGTCGTAAGAGGCGACTTAGGGGCTCGAGAATGTGTTTTGCAATTTTGGGCGATGGGCTGACAAACTGTCACAATGGCGATACACAATTTTCCAAATGACCCTCAAATATTTGTCAGACGTGGTGTAAAACTCCGTTTTATGCGGCCATTTACGCTCTGCCCACCCCGCAAGGTTTCAAAGGCGTAATGTATGTATGTAAATGTAAAAATCTGTACTAATATTATAAATCTGAGAGTTTGTGTGTGTATGTATGTATGTATATTTGTTACCTCTTCACGCTGAAACGGCTTGACCGATTTGGATGAAATTTGGAACAAAGGTAGAGTATAACCTGGAATAACACATAGGCCACTTTTTACCGCAGCAAAACAACTATTACCACGGGATAATGAGCTGGTAAATCGCTGGGCGGAAATCGTGTACGGATATATATTTTCAGGTTTGATCTCGCATGTGTATCCTAGGTCACTTAATTGTAGTAGTTTCAGTTTCATTTTAATAATATTTAATTTACACTTAGCAATTTTGTGTTTTATTTTACCACGATCGGTGAAATAAGCGGCATTTATGTGTAACTACAGTACGGCCATCCCAATGAGCCATATTTGACAACTATCAGAAAATAAAGCTAAAATAAAGATAACTGAATGTAATGTAAAATACCTAATAATGATATTAAAAATAATGTAATACAATTAATAATAATGAATCTATTTTAAGTAATTTTAAGGTTATTTAAAGTTAGATTTAAGCATTTGACGTGTAAAATATATTTTATTAATAAATGAACTGAACTGAACTGAACTGACCGTGAGTTTGGGCTTGAGGCAGTAGAGATGGTGTCCCTTGTTGCATCCGTCGCAGAGCAGCATGTTGTCGGGGTCCGCCTTCCTCCTGCAGAGCCGGCAGCTGGCGTTGAGGATGGACGCGGACCAGCTCACGGAGGAGTCGAGGGTGAACAGGTGAAGCACCACGCCGGAGAACGAGCGGCACTCCATCAGAGACACCTGCCAGCGCTCCAGCGCTTCCAGGTCTAGAGGCTTGTTGCGCGCCTCGCGGTCCTTGCGTTCCTTGTCATCGAGACCTGGAGGAAAGAACATGTTTACCTCACGATGTGCAATAGGCCTGTGTCCTACCAGGCAAACGACCAACTTGTTAAATCAGTATTTTATATGAAAAACTGATGTTGTGTATATACACTATTTATAGGATGGAGTCAAAATATAAACTTTTAAACTGTATCTCAGTTTAATTTGGACAGTGATTTGAAATATCCAAGTCTCGTATTTTATTTCTTTTTTGTTTTTTAACTCTTTCCTAGAAGCTGGATGGCGCTGTACTAAGTCCGTAAGGAACGGAACGTGACATAATTTTCTCACTTGAATGTATAATATCGTAAAACGAAACTAATCATTGTTACATCACTCACATCTGTTTTTTTTTTACTTTCATGGGTTTCCCTGCATATAAACGAAAACAACGTACAAATAAAACATAGTAGAGTATTAATTAATAACAAGCGTGAAAATAGATTCGGAAAGAACAATTAAATACTTTTTTTCATGCCTTTTGGCTGGCATCTAGTAACTAGTCAGTCTACAGAATTCTTGAATATTAAAAAGTAAAGTAACTACGGTACCAGATATGTACGAATAGGTGACGTATAAATACTTGACAAATCTCATATTTGTGAGTCCGCCTTGAGTACCGAACCAGGAACTGCTATAATTATCATACGTAGATGTAAATAAATTTATTTTTTGGCGGGCAAGGAACGAGCTGCGGTAGCCCAGATGGAAGAGGCGTCGCCACTAGTAATGCGAAAGCCGCAGGTTCGAATCATGGCCGCTAATGAAAATTTTGAAAGTTTTCAAAAATTGTATACCTAACACGGGAAGTGTTTTAAGTTATTCAGTAAATCAAATAACCCTCGAGAAGAACTCACCGAGCGGTCTCTTGATGTACTTGTGGTGTATCGCCTGCGACACTTGCAAGAGGGCCGATGCTAATCCGCGTACCACATCTGGCGCGGCTGCCCGCACCGGGTCATCGGCTTCAGTCTTGACCCCCGGCTCGGTTTTGACCCCCTCGGTGTTGACCCCGTTGATCTTGGTCGTCTCTAAGTAGTGTCCGGGGTCGCGGTACTTGTTCTGAGGTATGTTTTCAATGTCGGACTTTTCTATACCTGCAGAGAGAAAAAGTTGTGGTCTTTTACTAACTAGACATCAAGGATTGATTTTATATGGTTACACTCCATTTTAATGGTCTCAATAACACATGAGCTGCGGTAGCCCAGATATAAGAGGCGTCGTCACTAGTAATGACGAAAGTCGCAGGTTCAAATTCTGCCCGCACTTGTCAATTTTGCAAGATTTCAAAAAAATATGTATACCTAACACTGGAAGTGACGAGTGGTTGACGACCGATGTGGCGCAGTGGTAGTGCGACTGCCTGCGACGCAAAGGTTCCGGGTTCGATTCTCGGTGGGACACTCACAAAAGTGGATATTTGTCTCTTTGTGAATTTGTTCCCGGTCTGGTTAGGACATTGCAAGATGAACCAACTGATTGTCCGAAAAATAAATGGTTCCGTGCTTCGGAGGGCACGTTAAGCCGTCGGTCCCGGTTGCTGTCTATGATTACTTAGACGGCGGTCGTAACACAACCATGTCAGAGGCCTAGTGGTAGTAGGCGGTTGAAAAACTCTGACACCAGGGTTCATCGGGTCATTGGATGACTAGGTGTCCACACGAAAAGAGAGAGAGAGACTGGAAGTGTTTTAAAATGTGGTATTCAGGTAAATATCTACTCAGTATCTATCTACTTACCGTTGGGGACCCTGAGCACTCCGTTGGGTAGATGGTAGTCGTCGCGGTACTGCTGCGCGGGCCCCCACGTCAGGTACTCGGCCTGCTTGTCGTAGCCGCGCAGCATTATAGTGCCGCGCCACGCCTCACGGTCCTACAAACAGCATAATACACACATACACATCTTCTTCTTAAATTTAAGAGCTCAGCTCTTGTCGGTGGAGTTATCGCCATTCTTGTCGTCTTTTCGATAGTGATTTTACGGCTACTCCCCTATCCTGTACCCTAAGGTTACATACATACATACATAAATCACGCCTATATCCCTTACGGGGTAGGCAGAGCGTTAACGGCCGTAAAACGGATATTAACACCACGTCTGACGAGAGTTTGAGGGCCAATCAGATAACTGTGTATCACTAAAGTAACAGGTTGTCAGCCCGTCGCCTAAAATTGCAATACACACCCTCGAGTCCCTTAGTCGCCTCTTACGACACCCATGGGTAAGAAATGGGGTGATGCTATTCTAAGCCGGCATCACACGGCAAGGTTGCCTGAAAGAAATCGCTACCTAAGAGATAAGGCCGCCTTGTGTACACTTTTTTAATTTATATCTTGTTTTTACTGTATTTCCTGTGTACAATAAAGTATTTTTGAATTGAATTGAATTGATTTGACCTCCTGATACGACACGACATTAACCTTTTCTTTTAGAAAGCGTACATCTGGAGTATAGCACTTTATGGTAGCGAGACGTGGACAATGACTCAGAGGGACAGAGAGAGGCTCGAAGCATTCGAGATGTGGTGTTGGCGGAGGATGGAAAAAATTTGCTGGACCGAAAAAAGGACGAATGAAGCCGTTCTAAATATAGTTAAGGAACAGAGGAGTTTGTTGAGAACCATAGATGATAGAAGAGGGAAGATGATGCGGCACCTGATACGACACGATCATTTCTTGAAGAAGATCGTGGAAGGAAAAGTAGAAGGCAGAAGGTCGGGGTCGACCAAGACACATACACATATCACGCCTATAATCCCTTGCGGGGTAGGCAGAGCGTAAACGGCAGCAAAAACGTAATTTACGCCAAGTCTGACAAATATTTGAGGATCATTCGAAAAATTGTGTATCGCCATAATGCCAGGTTGTCAGCCCATTGCCTAAAATTGCAATACACCCCTCGAGTATTTTAGTCGCCTCTTACGACTCCCACGGGAAAGAAATGGGGTGATGCTATTCTAAGCCGGCATCTCACGATCCTAAAAACCACATAATAACAATGTGATTCTTCGTGAAGCCGTACTAATATTATAAATCCTAAAGTTTCTGTGTATGTATGTTACTTCTTCACGCTTAAACGGCTTGACCGAATTGGATGAAATTTAAAACACAGGTAGAGTATAACCTGGAATGACACATAGGCTACTTTTAACCGCGGGAAAACAACTATTACCACGGGAAAATGAGTGGCAGCGGGCGGAAATCAAGTTGTTAATATATAGGGGGTAGGTTGGTTGTTTTGTAAAGGTCTAACCAAAAGATGACTTATATCGGATCTCATATTTTTGGTTGTAAACGTACCTTGACTTTCAAAGCGCCCAGACATCCGTGGAATATCTTCTCCTCGAGCTCCAGGATGTGGTCGCGGAGGGAGAGCTCCAGCGCCTCGGACAGCGTCGCGTCGGGCGGCACCACTATCGACGGCTGGAACTTCTTGTTGCGAGTCGAGTGGTGCACCGCCGGAGCCTGCAACAAGGGACAGTAATCTGTAGTGGCCGCATAGCCACTGGAAGCGTATTGCTTGTCTTAGCATTATTTATTATTAGGCAATCGAGCGTTCGAGCTCTAGATATGTAATTATTAGAATAAAGTAGTCAGTCTAAGTTCAACCAACCTATAATAACTCCCTGTCGCCCATCTACTATTATTGGAAATCATTTAAGGGAATTTTTCTAGGCAATCTTCAAGCGTACTTAGATGGCGCTGAGCTAAACTGAAAAAGTTTCTTTGCATAGAAACGTGTGTAAATACACACACACATACACACATAGCACGCCTATAATCCCTTGCGGGGTAGGCAGAGCGTAAACTGCCGCAAAAACGATCATTTTTGTCACGTCTGACATATATTTAAGGGTCATTCGGAAAATTGTGTATCACCATAGTGATAGGTTGTCAGCCCATCGCCTAAAATTGCAATATACACCCACGGGTCCCTTAGTTGCCTCTTACTACTCCCACGGGAAAGAAATGGGAGACGCTATTCTAAGCCGGCATCACACGGCAAATTTATCAATTTATATATTAATAGGGACTTTTCTACTGACAGTTCTAGATCTTTTTTATAATACATACAATAAAATCACGCCTCTTTCCCAGAGGGGTAGGCAGAGACTACATCTTTCCCCTTGCTACGATCCTGACACACCTCTTTCGCTTCTTCAACATGCATCAACCTTTTCACACATGCTCGTCGGTTTTTTTATGTTAAACTAGATGGCATTGTGCTAAGTTGACACTTTGACATACACATATCACGTCTATAATCCCTTGCGGGGTAGGCAGAACGTAAACAGCCGCAAAAAACGGCTATTTACACCACATCTGACAAATGTTTGAGGGTCATTCGGAAAATTGTGTATCGTCATACAGGTTGTCAGCCCATCACCCAAAATTGCAATCACACCCTCGAGTCCCTTAGTCGCCTCTTACGACTCCCAAAGGAAAGAAAAGGGGTGACGCTATTCTAAGCCGGTATCACACGGCATTACAGACCACACTACATTTAAGACAAAACTTGTTATCTTACCGGTGCAGCATTAGGGTTGAGCTGATATAGCAGACACTTCAAATACTCGAGTATATAAGCTTTGTCGAACTCTAAAGTATGCCTCAAGTCACTCCCCCGGTACCCTCGCTTCTACCCCAAAGTATCATTGAGTATGACAGCATTGTTCAACTCAAATAGCTACTTTTTCTTTTTTGTTAAATGACTGTATGCGAGAGTGTTGTTACAATGTTAATGTAGATTAACAAGCATAATAAATTTAAAAACACGACTGCCCTCTGAGATAAAGCCTAGCCTATGACACTCGGGATAATGTAAGAATTGTTCCGATACAATTCCCATTCGAATCTGTTCAGTAATTAGCAAATTTTAGTCCTTTAAAGAATCGCACACAATACATACATACATGAACTCTAAAAACATTATACCCCTTTTTTGGTTGGGCAGTCGTGTAAAAAAAGCTTGTTATCTTACCGGTGCATAATTAGGGTTAAGCTGATGCAGCGGACACTTCTTCAAGTACTCCAGTATGTTAGTCTTGTCAAGCTCCAAGGCCTGCCGCAGCTCACTCTCCCGGTACCCTCGCTTTGTTGGGCAGTCGTGTTTTTAAATATTATTAATGATGAGTTTCCTCTTGACTCTAGTCTAGGTCATAGGACAGAGACAGAGTCTAAGATGGAGCAAGCTCACCCAGAAGAAGCCTGTTCACTCTTTCTTTGAAGAGATTAGGGTTGTATGCGTTTGGGAAACACAGACGCAGGTAGTGAGTTCCACTCTTTAGCAGTGCGCATAATAAATGATGACTGGAAGAGCTTAGTCCGAATTGGTGGAATGGCAACCAGGAATGTAAAATAATAATAATAAAAAAAAAAAAAAAAAAAAAAAAAAACTAGTTTAGATCATTGCATGCTAGGCCACCTTTTTATGTGTTTAGAAGTTAGTAACCTCGTCCTAACTTGATGCTATGCAACTAAATCCTGGAGGTGGAGACCTGGTTTCCTATGGCACAGGGTTTTCCTAGTTTAGGTACCAGCCTCTGCAAACAATGTCTGTACACTATGTCCTATATTCTTATCTGTACTGTATCTTGTTTGTTGAGGAAATAAATAAATTATTATTATTAAAAAAAAAAAGCTTGTTATCTTACCGGTGCAGCATTAGGGTTAAGCTGATGCAGCGGACACTTCTTCAAATACTCCAGTATATTAGCCTTGTCAAGCTCCAAGGCCTGGCGCAGCTCACTCTCCCGGTACCCTCGCTTTGTTGGGCAGTCGTGTTTTTTATATTATTAATGATGGGTTTGCTCTTGACTCTAGTCTAGGTCATAGGACAGAGACAGAGTCTAAGATGGAGCGAGCTCACCCAGAAGAAGCCTGTTCACTCTTACTTTGAAGAGATTAGGGTTGTATGCGTTTGGAAACACAGACGCAGGTAGAGAGTTCCACTCTTTAGCAGTGCGCATTATAAATGATGACTGGAAGCGCTTAGTCCGAATTGGTGGAATGGCAACCAGGAATGTAAAGTAATAATAATAAAAGAAATAAAAAAAATAAAAAAATAAAATAAAAAACTAGTTTAGATCATTGCATGCTAGGCCACCTTTTTATGTGTTTAGAAGTTAGTAACCTCGTCCTAACTTGATGCTATGCAACTAAATCCTGGAGGTGGAGACCTGGTTTCCTATGGCACAGGGTTTTCCTAGTTTAGGTACCAGCCTCTGCAAACAATGTCTGTACACTATGTCCTATATTCTTATCTGTACTGTATCTTGTTTGTTGAGGAAATAAATAAATTATTATTATTAAAAAAAAAGCTTGTTATCTTACCGGTGCAGCATTAGGGTTAAGCTGATGCAGCGGACACTTCTTCAAGTACTCCAGTATGTTAGTCTTGTCGAGTTCCAAGGCCTGGCGCAGCTCACTCTCCCGGTACCCTCGCTTGTTGAGCGACTGTATGAGCGCCTCAATCTGTTCCTCCGTGTGGTACACCCACCATTGCGGGCGGTCAGTCTGGAAACCACACGGGAAATGGTAGAAATTAAAAATCCAACAGGCCAACGCATACGCATACTACCTCACCACAATAGTGTAGTTTATGCAACTGATATTATTGGGGTCATTAGAATGCGAGTGTCTGTATTGATGATAAAAAACTTTGTTTCATTTTTCAATTTTATCGAAGTAAGAGCCATATTACGTTTTCGTATTGAATTTGACTTTGCAATCGTTGGGTGCAGACGTTTGGAAAAGTGTTAAACTGAGTATTTTTTGGAGAATTTAGATAAAATAGTATTACTATTTTATGCAACTGCATATAATTAGGCATTAGAATGCGAGTGTCTGTTTATGACATAATAGTTTGACACAAGCAAATTGTCTTTATTTTTGTACGAAATAGTAGTTTATTTATGCAACTGTCGTCTAATGAAGGTCATTAGAATGCGAGTGTCTGTTTAATTAGAATGCGAGTGTCTGTTTAATTAGAATGCGAGTGTCTGTTTAATTAGAATGCGAGTGTCTGTTTAATTAGAATCCGAGTGTCTGTTTAATTAGAATGCGAGTGTCTGTTTAATTAGAATGCGAGTGTCTGTTTAATTAGAATGCGAGTGTCTGTTTAATTAGAATGCGAGTGTCTGTTTAATTAGAATGCGAGTGTCTGTTTAATTAGAATGCGAGTGTCTGTTTAATTAGAATGCGAGTGTCTGTTTAATTAGAATGCGAGTGTCTGTTTAATTAGAATGCGAGTGTCTGTTTAATTAGAATGCGAGTGTATGTTTAATTAGAATGCGAGTGTCTGTTTAATTAGAATGCGAGTGTCTGTTTATCACACGAGGCGTAGCCGAGCTGTTTCGTACAAAAATAAAGGCAATAGATGTTAAAACCAATTGCTCTTTGGGTAACACAAAGAAATTCCCACCTTTCCATGTACGAAGCAGGTTGTAATATCTCCGGTACACACGGCCAACTCCTGTAGTAGTTTACTATTGGCCTCCAAACCGTTGAGTTTCTGGTTGATCCCGTTGAGGTTAGCGAGCGGCTTCTTGGGAGTGTTCCCGCGGGAATTCGCGGCGGAGTCGTTCTCCTTGTCACTTCCAGCTGTAAAATAAAATTCTTTGTAGGAACGCAGTCGCTGTTTCGCGAATTCTTCTTATGTATGGAAATAAGAATAGCACACAGAATTCATACCAGAGATGTATTTTTTACTCAAGTGGCACCTAACAATAAAATATGATAATACTAGATTTCCGCCCAGCGGTTTTACCCGCTGCCACTATTTTCTCTTCATACAAACAATCTATCAGTTTATCCGGTGCCCAAGTTTTTAGTATTATCCGTAAAATTAGAACCTTCAAACACAATGAAATATTCGCTATAATTAAAGTTACGACAATGAATACCCAAAAGTGGCCGTTTTTAGGTATTTTTTTCCATAACTTAAATTGCAACGAACATTAAATTGAATTTGCAGGTTCTAAATTAACTTTTTTTTTATATCACGCCTTTATCCCTTGCAGGGTAGGCAGAGCGCAAACGGCCGTAAAAAACGGACATTTACGCCACGTCTGACAAACATTTGAGGATGATTCGGAAAATTGTGTATCGCCATAGTGACAGGTTGTCAGCCCATCGCCTCAATTGCAATACACACCCTCGAGTCCTTTCGTCGCCCTTTACGACACCCACGGGAAATAAATGGGGTGATGCGATTCGAAGCCATAACACACGGCATAATTTTACTTAACACTAAAAATTTGAGCATCGGACATTCTGATAGATTTGTAAAAAGAGCTAACATTTTTTGTGAAGTTACGCCGCCGTCGAGATCATTGACGGCTACACTCGCATGGTCATATGTGAATGCGAGACGGCCATCGGCGATGAAGCTACCTTTCTCTTTCTCCTTCTCGAAGAGCTGCGTGACGTAGGCGAGCGTGTCTGTGCGCGCGGCGCTGACGGGCGCCACCGGCTTGTCGGCGCAGGGGCCGCGGGGCTCCTGTCCCGCCTCCACGAACAGCCCCGCCACGCGCTGGTTCAGCCAGTAGCGCCGGTACGCGCGGTCCGTGCCTGGGAATAAGGGTTTTAGATAGAGGTCATTTTATAGCCGTCAATTTCTTTCTTTCAAAAATTATATGAAATTGATCTCTTTTACACACACGCACACACATACACACACACACACACGCACAAACACACACGCGCGCGCTCACACACGCACAAACACACGCGAGCGCGCGCGAGCACACAAACACACACGCACGCACACACACACGCACAAATGCACGCACAAACACACACACACACACACGCGCGCGCGCTCACACACGCAGAAACACACACGCGCGCGCGCGCGCACACACACACACACACACACACACACACAGACACACACACACACATACACGCACGAACGCGCACACACACACACCCACAAACACACAAATACGCGCGCGCACACACACACACTCACACTCACAAAAACGCGCGCACGCGCGCATACACATAAGCACGCACACACACACAATTTTGTATTGTCCTAAATCACACGGCACGTAACTTTGCGCAATCACCATCTTTAAACGACATTGTTTCAAATTGTGGCCAAGATTTTCGCATAAATAACCGCGTATAATTAAATACCCGGACCCCCTGAACAGAAAAAAAAACCCTGCCCAGAAGTGCTCCTACTCTAACTCTTATTTCACTCACCAACATACGAAGCGTAGTCAAACACTTCTGTCTGCAGTTCTTTCAACTTCTTCTCAAACTCTGCTTTCTTCTCCTCGCTCTCTTTGTTAAGTTTCTCAATGGCCGCCTTCAGCTCCTCATCGTGAGCCTTGGCTTTCTCTCCTGTCAGTTTGAGTTCTTCCTTTTTGGCTGCAAACTCTTTCTTTAACTCTTGCTTGGAGACTGTCAATTGGTTCTCGCGTTTGCGCTCGTTTATCTGAAGAATTAAATTTCCATCTTAAAGTTGCATACAATAGCCAAATATAATAATAATAATTCTTTATTGCACAAAGTATGTTTACAAATATATAAAAAAAAGGTACAACAAGGCGGCCTCCTTGCTATGGTAGCAAGATCTATCAGGCAACCTTTGGGTGATGCGTTTAGATAAGCGGGATAGTGCATGAAATTTACTTACTTAAACTACATAAATTAATGTACACACTAATATAACATACATAAATCACGCCCATATCCCTTACGGGGTAGGCAGAGCGTTAACGGCCGTAAAACGGATATTAACACCACGTCTGACAAAAGCTTGAGGGTCAATCAGATCACTGTGTATCACTATAGTGACAGGTTGTCAGCCCTTCGCCTAAAATTGCAATACACATCCCTCGAGTCCCTTAGTCGGCTCTTACGACACCCATGGGTAAGAAACGGGGTGATGCCACTCTAAGCCGGCAATCACACGGCAATCTAATATAAACATAAGCATATATAGGTAAAATAATCCTACTAATATATTGTATGTTTGTTTGTTTGTTACTTCTTCACGCAGAAACTACCGAATCGATTTTAATGAAATTTGGCACACATATAGACGGTAACATGGATTAACACATAGGATAGTTTTTATCACCACTCGAGGGTCTGAAGTATGCGGGCAACGCCGCGGGTAACAGCTAGTAATAAATAAATATCTTGGGACAATTCACACAGCGCCATCTAGCTCCCTTATTGTACTATGGAAACTAAATAGCTGATAATACTTATATACGGTGAAATTTTATTAGTGACTGATAGCAAAATCTCACGAGCTGGTGTTTATATTTTGACATATAAAAATTAAAAATCCAAATGCTGAGCTTCAATAGATAAAATACGGTATTGTAACTTGTTAAGACATCAGATAAATTAAATTTTAGAATACTTGAAGAGTTTTCTACCATGTGCATGATTTGAACATACTATTTTCGACATCACTAGTGTTGACGCCTCTTTCAATTGGGCTACGGCTCATCCTTTGCTCGCGAAATGTGCAAGTGTATTTTGATGCCAATAACGAGTGGCACGGCTCCATCTACCGGGTTAGTTTTGCTACACCCAGCGACTAATACATTCTTTACAGATTTGAATGTAGTTTTAGGAGGAGTGATGATGAGGCCAGTAGGCTGAGTGACGACAGTGAGGATGCGGGTAGCTACCCGCCTGGTCGGGAGTTGTGACCAGGGGAACGACACTAACACACTAAGTTTGGGAGGGTCAAATTATTTTTTCATATTTCGACCTATGTTCCTTGGGGAAAGTTGTTCAGTTTCACGTACTGGTTCACCCCTTAAAATATTCTCAGCTAATTTTTTTACACCTAATATATAGCGATCGGCGAAATAACTTCTATGCCGCGTTTCAGGACTACACATAGTCTAAGCGATGAAAACAATTAAAAAACAAACCTGCAGAGTCCTGAGCGCGTGTTTGGTGTTCTTGAGTTGTTCGAGTTTCTCCTCGATGACGTCACGCACGGTCGCGTAACTCAACACCTGGTTCATCAGGCATTGCAGGATCAGGAACTTGTCGTCTGAAAACAATCACAACATACATACATATGACATACATACATACATATATCACGCCTATGATCCGTAAACCGCCGTAAAAAACGGACATTTACGCCACGTCTGACAAAAGTTTGAGGGTCAATCAGATAACTGTGTATCGCTATAGTGACAGGTTGTCAGCCCATCGCCTAAAATTGCAATACACACCCTCGAGTCCCTTAGTCGCCTCTTACAACAACCACGGGAAAGAAATGGGGTGATGCTATTCTAAGCCGGCATCACACGGAAAATATGACATACATACATACATATATCACGCCTATATCCCTTACGGGGTAGGCAGAGCGTAAACCGCTGTAAAAAACGGACATTTACGCCACGTCTGACAAAAGTTTGAGGGTCAATCAGATAACTGTGTATCGCTATAGTGACAGGTTGTCAGCCCATCGCCTAAAATTGCAATACACACCCTCGAGTCCCTTAGTCGCCTCTTACGACACCCATAGGTAAGAAATGGGGTGATGCTATTCTAAGCCGGCATCACACGGAAAATATGACATACATACATACATATATCACGCCTATAATCCCTTACGGGGTAGGCAGAGCGTAAACCGCTGTAAAAAACGGACATTTACGCCACGTCTGACAAACATTTGAGGGTAATTGGGATGGAATATTGTGTATCACCATAGTGACAGGTTGTCAGCCCATCGCCTTGCAATACACACCCTCGAGTTCCTTAGTCGCTTCTTACGACACCCACGGGAAAGAAATGGGGTGATGCTATTCTAAGCCGGCATCACACGGAAAATATGACATACATACATATATCACGCCTATAATCCCTTACGGGGTAGGCAGAGCGTAAACCGCTGTAAAAAACGGACATTTACGCCACGTCTGACAAACATTTGAGGGTAATTTGGATGGAATATCGTGTATCACCATAGTGACAGGTTGTCAGCCCATCGCCTTGCAATACACACCCTCGAGGTCCTTAGTCGCTTCATAGGACACCCACGGGAAAGAAATGGGGTGATGCTATTCTAAGCCGGCATCACACGGAAAATATGACATACATACATACATATATCACGCCTATAATCCCTTACGGGGTAGGCAGAGCGTAAACCGCTGTAAAAAACGGACATTTACGCCACGTCTGACAAACATTTGAGGGTAATTTGGATGGAATATTGTGTGTCACCATAGTGACAGGTTGTCAGCCCATCGCCTTGCAATACACACCCTCGAGTTCCTTAGCCGCTTCTTACGACATCCACGGGAAAGAAATGGGGTGATGCTATTCTAAGCCTACACCACACGGCTACATACATATGCATACTGCAAATAACATATCCTCTGAGTCTCTCAAAGGTTGACTGGAAGAGATCCCTTAATGTGATAAGTCCGCCTTTGTGCCTCTTGTTTCTAGATTTATTTCTGTAACTGTTCTTTTAAATGTGTCTGGTGGTACAATAAAGTCATTACATACATACATTACATACATACATATTGGATACCAAATTTCAAAAACATTTCCCGTGTTAGGTAAACAATTTTTGAAAACTTGCCAAAATTTTAAACGCGGGCAGGATTTGAACCTGCTACTTTCGCATTACTAGAGGCGACGGCTCTTTCATCTACGTCTAATTCTTTCTTCACAGATTGAATGTAGTCTAAGCGATGATGTATGTATGGAACAGCTCTTTTTTTTCGCGATTTCGCAGTTGACCCCATAATAATAGTTGTTCAGAATCATGAGAAGAATCGCTCTGTAAAATTTCCGGGGTGAATAAAAAATACATACATACATAAATCACGCCTATATCCCTTACGGGGAAGGCAGAGCGTTAACGGCCGTTCAACGGATATTAACACCACGTCTGACATATATTTAAGGGTCATTCGGAAAATTGTGTATCGCCATAGTAACAGGTTGTCAGTCCATCACCTAAAATTGCAATACACACCCTCGAGTCCCTTAGTCGCCTCTTACGACTCCCACGGGTAAGAAATGGGGTGATGCTATTCTAAGCCGGCATCAAACGGCACTCAAGCCGGTATTAAATGGCAAAAACAAAGAAAATGGCTTGTTTAATATTTAAGTTACTCATAACTAAATTAACGGGTGTAATTTTTCCGAGGGACAGAAAGCGGCCATTGATATAATATCGGTTATAGATGCGTGTGGCACAGGATCGAAGAGAGTGGCGCATTAGAGGCCTATGTCCAGCAGTGGGCTAATATTGGCTAATTAGATAGATAGATAGATAGAATTTTTCCGAATAAAAAGACTAACCGAGATTCAAATCTGCGACGTGCGCGGTGTGCAGCTTCCTGAGCAGATGCGGATGCGCGACGCGGAGCCGGATGCCCGCGTCGTCCGTGCTCGAGTACCCGCCGCGCTGTTGGTAGCGCCACGTCACGCAGCGGGACCCCGCCGCGGAGCCAGACGACAGCAGGTGCAGTCTGCAACAACGTGTTCGATTCAATTCATTTATTAAGTCAACTTAATTGCCAACAGTTACAACTAAACGCAATTAGTGTAATAATTTTTTATTTTTTCAATAATGATGGGTTTGCTCCTAGCTCAAGTCTAGGTCATAGGACAGAGTCTAAGATGGAGCGAGCTCACCCAGAAGAAGCACTCCCACACACTGACGGAACGCAGCAAGCTACTTGGCGCCAGACTTCGGTGGGATGGTGGTCGCCTATATCCCTTGCGGGGTAGGCAGAGCGCAAACGGCAGCAAAACGGACATTTACGCCACGTCTGACAAACATTTGAGGGTCATTCGAAAAACTATGTATCGCCATAGTAACAGGTTGTCAGCCCATCGCCTAAAATTGCAATACACACCCTCGAGTCCCTTCGTCGCCTCTTACGACACCCACGGGAAAGAAATGGGGTGATGCTATTCTAAGCCGGCATCCGAGCCGGTTTTCTATTAGGACAATACAAAATTGTTATAAAAAGAAGAAGATTGCGTTATGCAAATTTCTTTTTTTTACAATTACCGATCATGACGTCAATAAGTGATAATGCTATCCTACATTGAATAAAGTTATTTCATTTCATCACACGTATACATGGTTTTTTTTTATTCACCACACACACATATTTCAGGGTGATTCTAAACAACTTTTATCATGGGGTCACCTGCAAAATAGCGAAAAAAAGTCCAACTGTTCCATACATTTTGTTCGAGTAGGTATGAATTTTTCTATGGAGCAGCTGTTTTTGTTTTCGCGATTTCGCAGGTGACCCCATAATTAAAGTTTTATTTATTTATTTAACCATTTATTGATTTGTACATAAAAACATACACAGGAACAATTTACAATGAGACAAGACACAACAGTTTTACTTATTTCTAAAAAGAAATTTCTTACAGCAAACCTACATAAGTGAAATTCTATAATTCGAGACGCGGATATGACGTGCACAATAGCAAAAAGTACGTATATATAAGGTTGTTCAGAATCATGAGTAGAATCACCCTGTAATATTTCCGGGGTGAATAAAAAGTAACCCTGTATATAAACATATTGCGGAATGTCCAAGCTACTCGCTGCCAGGATGGGAATATCTAGGTAATGACAAGCTTGACAAGCTATGGAGCCGAGACGTGGAACCTGACAGTAAAACTGGCCCACCGGTTACATGTCACTCAGAGGGCTATGAAAAGGTCTACGAAAGTCATGTTCAATCAACACATCATCCCCGAGCCGGTCTCCGGTCGAAGGTATAGCCCTTGAAGTTGTCCAGAAGTATGTGTGTGTACCTTGGCAAACTTTGCAGCTGGGTAGAGACAACTTTGAGGCTGAAATCACCAGAAGAGTGCAGCTGGGCTGGGCAGCATTTGGGAAGTTGCGTCATATTTTGGAATCACCCTTACCACAATGCCTCAAGACCAAGGTGTTCGATCAGTGCGTCCTGCCAGTCATGACCTATGGAGCCGAGACGTGGAACTAAAACTGTTAAACTGGCCCACCGGTTACATGTCACTCAGAGAGCTATGGAAAGGTCTATGCTCGGTATCTCTATGATGGATAAAATCCGGAATGAGTCTATCCGCAAAAACACCAAAGTATCGGACATAGTCTGGAAGTGTAACAAACTGAAGTGGCAGTGGACTGGGCACAACTGTCGTAGAACCGACAGACGGTGGTGGAGTAAGCGGTACCTTTTGACTCCCGCAGTCACCTCTTACGACACCCGCGGGCAAGAGAAACACAAAAAGTAAGTATCAGTAAATTGGCCCAACATTCTGCGGCCACTTGCTGCACCGCCCGCGTCATGCCCCCCCCTGTGTCCACCTGTGGCCCGCTGCCCGCTGCCCACACTCACCGGAGCACCTCGCTGACGGTGGTGGGGTCGAGCGGCAACTTGCTGAGCGGGGTTCCCAGGTACGTCTGCGGCCACTTGCTGGCCTTCGTGGCGAGCTGCACCGCCCGCGTCATGCCCCCCCTGTGTCCACCTGTGGCCCGCTGCCCGCTGCCCACACTCACCGGAGCACCTCGCTGACGGTGGTGGGGTCGAGCGGCAACTTGCTGAGCGGGGTTCCCAGGTACGTCTGCGGCCACTTGCTGGCCTTCGTGGCGAGCTGCACCGCCCGCGTCATGCCCCCCCTGTGTCCACCTGTGGCCCGCTGCCCGCTGCCCACACTCACCGGAGCACCTCGCTGACGGTGGTGGGGTCGAGCGGCAACTTGCTGAGCGGGGTTCCCAGGTACGTCTGCGGCCACTTGCTGGCCTTCGTGGCGAGCTGCACCGCCCGCGTCATGCCCCCCCCTGTGTCCACCTGTGGCCCGCTGCCCGCTGCCCGCTGCCCACACTCACCGGAGCACCTCGCTGACGGTGGTGGGGTCGAGCGGCAACTTGCTGAGCGGGGTTCCCAGGTACGTCTGCGGCCACTTGCTGGCCTTCGTGGCGAGCTGCACCGCCCGCGTCATGCCCCCCTCTGTGTCCACCTGGGGGTCGCCTGCAAGAAAAAAAAAGAATTTACCAATCGCTTTCTCAATAGATTTTTTTTTATTGAAAAACGATTTAAAAAAATCTCTAACTTATTAAGATAAGTGTGTGGCTTTTGTTGTTTGGTACGTTACGTGTTGAACGCATTATTATGGTATTATGTTTACTTTCAATCTTATAAGTACAAATGTTGATTTTTAATGAATGCACGCCCGGCTCGAACAAGGCCGAAAAATTCACTAAAAGCTAAAATATAATTACGTATAATCAGCGGCAGCGAGCCGCGTCACAAACCGAACAAATACCATTTACTAACATAAGGTAACTTTTGCAATTGAAAAACGCCTTATTCTTATGAATACGACTAACCTACTGGGCGGGAATCTAGCAAAGGTACTTATGCTGATTTAAAATAGATTTTTCAAGATATTTAGGCAAATTTATTATCAATTAATCGCGGGTTTTCATTGCTTAGGCTGCAATTAATTTGTAAAGAATGAATTAGTCTCTTAGTATAAGTTACAAAACTAATCCGATAGATGGAGCCGTGCCACGCGTTACTGCTAATCAACAAACACTTGCACCCAACACCCCAATGCATGAACTGTGGTAGCCCAGATGGAAGAGGCGTCGCCACTATAGCGAAAGTCGCAAGTTCATATCCTGCCCGCGGTAGAAAATTTTGCAAGTTTAAAAAAACTGTGTACCTAACACAGAAAGTATTTAAAAAATTTGCATTTTATGTAAAACTCTTTGAATAATTAGACAAAGCACTTTGAGGCAGGTAGATAAATGGCTAACGGGCACGCGTAATCCTTTCGATAATCGTTCCACTTCACAAAGATTTTCATAAAAAATATGCACTTACGGTAGGTAGTTTCTAAAATAATTTACAAAATCTCAAGGACACTATACCTGTAGACTCCTGAATCCCTCCTTTCTCATTGTAATCCTCGGCCTCATCCTCCTGCAAGGAGAAGATGGTTGTGAGGAACATCTGGATCAGGTCGCTGAACACCCCGGCGTACTCCTTCAGGGTCAAAGCTTTCCTGAATGTCTCCAGGTCCAGCTCATTGTGGAATGTGTCCTAGAAATAAGAATAAAAACAATTTAATTTGGGCATTTTGTGGAACCTGACAGTAAAACTGTCCCACCGGTTACATGTCACTCAGAGAGCTATGGAAAGGTCTTTGCTCGGTATCTTTATAATGGATATAATCCGGAATGAGACTATCCGCAAAAACACCAAAGTAATGGACATAGTCTGGAAGTGTAGCAAACTGAAGTGGCAGTGGGCTGGGCACATCTGTCGTAGAACCGACGGACGGTGGAGTATATAGTAGATATTTTAGTCATGTCATGTCTTATAATTTGACGCAAAATACGTGTTATCTGTCAATATAAGGCGACGATGAAATTAACGGCGACTAAATTGACTAGATATTGCAAAGAACTCATTTTTAAACATGACAGGACAGGACTTAAATATCTCCTATTCTTTCCTAAACCTATTTGACGGAAAGTGACAGCACTCATTTAAGTTAAGTTCAGAGAATTTATATCCCGAATTGAGGGCATTGAATCAATCATTAACCCGGTAAACACTGGTGTCAGAGTTAATAGCCATCAAATATTAATAGTACACCACTGTCATGGTTGTATAACAATTAGCATCCAAGCAATCACAGACAGCAACCGGGAAGCACGGTTTAACGTGCCCTCAGAAGCACAAAACCATCAATGTCAATGATTAATTGACAATCAAGTTTGTTTAGCTTGAAATCACCACACCACGTTTATCGGTGTCTAGACTTAAATTTGAAACACGTCGTTTTCGGATGGTGGTGGCGTAAAGTTACATGCCGTGTGATTAACCGGGCCAGCCCCGAGGCAGTGCCTTTATTTTTTTTATCTAGCTCGAGACAGTTTTCTATAAGGATAATACAAAATTGTAATGAAAACACACACACACAGACACACATATCACGCCAATTATCCCTTGCGGGGTAGGCAGAGCGCAAACGGCCTCAAAAACCGGACATTTACGCCACGTCTGACAACATTTGAGGGTCATTCGGAAATTTGTGTATCACCATAGTGACAGGTTGTCAGCCCATCGCCTAAAATTGCATTACACACCCTCGAGTCCCTTAGTCGCTTTTTACGACTCCCACGAGAAAGAAATGGGGTGATGCTATTCTAAGCCGGCATCACACGACACTTGGATAGTACTATCCTACACACACATATCACGCCTATTATCCCTTGCGGGGTAGGCGAGAGCGTAAACGGACATTTACGCCACGTCTGACATATATTTGAAGGTCATTCTATCCTTCATTGAATAAGGTAAATTTCAATTTCGTGTCGCTAAACGACTTAAGTTTTGCCACGCGATGAAAATGATAATAGATTCAAGCTAACCTTAGTTTTGAACACTGAAAAGACCAAAGTAATGACAAATAGTACCAAAGTTCCGATTAAAATCAATGGTAACTCAATTGAATATGTAGATGAATATATATACCTCGGCCAAGTCATCGCACCACTGGATACAACAGCAAAAGAAATAGATAGGAGGACAACAGGTGGATGGAGATCTTACTGGTCACTGAAAAATATATTTAAAAACAAAGATATCCCCATGGAATGCAAAACAAAAGTATTCAACACCTGCATCTTGCCTTGCATCACCTACGGCTGCCAGTCTTGGGCCCTCAACCAAAAATCTCTTAACTCACTTAAGGTGTGTCAACAGAACATGGAGAGAAGTATTCTAGGTGTAAAAAGATCAGACAAAAAGAAGCTAAGCTACATACGGAGCCACACTAAAGTGAAGGACATTTCAGTCTGCATCAGAAAACTTAAGTGGAAATGGGCAGGACACATGGCAAGAGACAAAACTGGAAAGTGGACAAGGGATGTAATACAGTGGTACCCAAGAAATGGAAAAAGAGGAAGAGGACGACCATATATAAGATGGGATGATGACCTAAAGAAAGTAGCAGGTTCGCAGTGGATGAGGAAAGCACAAGATAGAAAGACATGGAAGGAAATGGAGGAGGCCTATGCCGGTCAGGCAGACTGAATGAACCAATTTTTAAGCACATTCACAAAAGCATGACGATGAGACTTTGAAAGTGAAAAAAAAAAAACTTAATTTAATCTGAAAAAAAATATATATATGTTTATTTATTGTGTAAATAATATAATGTAAATGAATTATAATTATAAATCGCATGCAAAATTGTAAAAACTATTTAGTAATAAAAGGCTATTGAAATTGAAATTGAAATTGAAAACCTTTGTTTTGAGGATATCTGCGTACACGTAGACGAATTCCAGCACTGACAGGAAGTCACCGAAATGCTTGTTCGGTATGCCTTCTATGTCGATCGGTGTGCCTTTTGGTATCACCTGTTGAAAAACGCATATCGTAAGAAATATACAAATAGCCTTGGTAACTCTGAAACATCTCTTCAAAGTAAGAGTGAACAGGCTTCTTCTGGGTGAGCTCGCTCCATCTTAGACTCTGTCTCTGTCCTATGACCTAGACTAGAGTCAAGAGCAAACCCATAATTAATAATAAAAAAAAAAACTTGTAGGTTTGATAATAATAAACTGGTAAGATTCAGGAACTCTCATAGTATAATTCTTGTCATAGAATTTAAGGGTTTCGTAGTTGACTAAAATCTGTCGGTATGTTATGGAAGATGTTTATATGCAGACCGCCAAAAAAACATTGCTTGCGCGTTTCAGGCACTTCGCGCGAATGCAATATTATCTTTAGCGCCATCTATGGGTTGTATTGAGAACTTACCTTATGATCTTCTAACTCCAGATCATCCTTGACTTTCTGCCACTCCTTGAGGTAGGCCAGCAGGCGCGCATGCTTCTCCTTCTACTTTCTCTTCTTCTTTCCACTGCCCCATCTGGTCTTTCAGCTTCCTTCATATTCAGCAGCACCTCCTAGCTTCGGAAGACACCTACTTTGTGTCCCTCACGATTGAGAAGAGGGAATTAGGAAGATGTTTATATGCAGACTGCCAAAAAAACTTTGCTTGCGCGTTTCAGGCACTTCGGCGAATGTAATATTATCTTGAGCGCCATCTAGGGGTTGTATTGAGAACTTACCTTATGATCTTCTAACTCCAGATCATCCTTGACTTTCTGCCACTCCTTGAGCTAGGCCTGCAGGCGCGCATGCTTCTCCTTCTACTTCTACTTTCTCTTCTTCTTACCTCTGCCTCATCAGTGGCCTATGTTATGAAACTACAGGCTACAAGTCTACAGGTGAAATTCGTAGTATATTGCGTAGCCGGTTGATATTCCCGGTATTATAATGGCTAATCGACTGCGCAATGAACATCGAATTTCACCTGTAAAATTGTAGCCTGTAGTTTAATAATATCGGACACTGGTCTTTCAGCTTGCTTCATATTCAGCAGCACCTCCTAGCGTCGGAAGATACCTACCTTGTGTCCCTCACGATTAGGACAGATTAGGAAAATGTTTATATTTAGACCGCCGAGAAAACTTTGCTTGCGGGTTTCAGGCACTTCGCGCGAATGCAATATTGTCTTTAGCGCCATCTAGGGGCTGTATTAAGAACTTACCTTATGATCTTCTAACTCCAGATCGTCTTTGACTTTCTGCCACTCCTTGAGGTAGGCCTGCAGGCGCGCGTGCTTCTCTTTCTTCTTGGCTTTCTCTTCTTCCTTCCTCTGCCTCATCTGGTCCTCAGCTCGCCTCATCTTCAACAGCATCCTCTAGCTTAGGAAGACACTTACCATGTGTCCCCACGGTTGAGAAGAGGGATTAGGAAGATGTTTATATGCAGACTGCCGAGAAAACTTTGCTTGCGTGTTTCAGGCATTTCGCACCAATGTAATATTATCTTGAGCGCCATCTAGGGGTTGTATTGAGAACTTACCTTATGATCTTCTAACTCCAGATCATCCTTGACTTTCTGCCACTCCTTGAGGTAGGCCTGCAGGCGCGCATGCTTCTCTTCTTCTTTCCACTACTTCATCTGGTCTTTCAGCTTGCTTCATATTCAGCAGCACCTCCTAGCTTCGGAAGACACCTACCTTGTGTCCCTCACGATTAGGAGAGATTAGGAAAATGTTTATATTTAGACCGCCGAGAAAACTTTGCTTGCGCGTTTCAGGCGCTTCGCACGGATATAATGTTGTCTTTAGCGCCATCTAGGGGTTGTATTGAGAACTAACCTTATGATCTTCTAACTCCAGATCGTCTTTGACTTTCTGCCACTCCTTGAGGTAGGCCTGCAGGCGCGCGTGCTTCTCTTTCTTCTTGGCCTTCTCTTCTTCCTTCCTCTGCCTCATCAGGTCTTTCAGTTCGCCTCATCTCAAGCTACACCCTCCAGCTTCGGAAGACACCTACCTCGTGTCCCTCACGATTGAGAAGAGAGATTAGGAAGATGTGTATATGCAGACCGCCGTGAAAACTTTGCTTGCGCGTTTCAGGCGCTTCGCGCGAATGCAATATTGTCTTTAGCGCCATCTAGGGGATGTATTAAGAACTAACCTTATGATCTTCTAACTCCAGATCGTCTTTGACTTTCTGCCACTCCTTGAGGTAGGCCTGCAGGCGCGCATGCTTCTCTTTCTTCTTGGCTTTCTCTTCTTCCTTCCTCTGCCTCATCTGGTCCTCAGCTCGCCTCATCTTCTCGGCTAGCTCTTGGGCGCTCTTCTTGGCGGCCGCTTGGTCGGCTGCTGCTTTAGGTTTGGTTGTTCCTGTATGAATAAGATAATGGTAATGGTATTATTGATTTTGACAGGATTTAGTAATCAACTGTTTTAAACTGTCACACATAATAACTCAAAATACTGAAACGGGGTTCTTACTAAGAACCCCGTTTCAGTATTTTGAGGATTAAGCAAAGAAAATTAAAGAACCCGAAAACTTATCATTCAAGTATTCAATCATTTGCCTGCTTATTTATGAAAGTGACAGGAATAGCTAAGAATAAGCTAATAGCACGTTCACACAATACCAATTTGGGCAGGGAAGTAGTAAGGGAAGTGGGCAAACAGGTTACTCGCGCTGCTACTCGTCATGCCGCTGCCACTTCCCGTGCTCCCTCGAATGTCGGCTGTTCGTGCGCGAGTCAAAGGAACGGCAGCGCGAGTGCGAGTTGAATGTATTGCTATCCCACTCACTCGTATTGATGCGAGAAGAGTATAACGGCAGTGCGTGAACACTCTCTCGCGTTTATACTTCCGCGGAAGTATTTCGAGCAATATTCGCGACAGCGGCAGGAGCTGAGGCATGGTGTGTACGTGCTATAAGAATCGAAGTCACAGGATAGAGACCAACCTAGAAAATTTTTATTCCATGTAAGAGACAAACTGGGTATTTAATGACCATCTTCTTTTGTACCAGTTATCTTTGACAGGAACCACTATAGATAGCGACTATAGTTCCCTATAGCCCATCAATGACACCCACGGGTAGAAAAGAGGTGACAATATTCTAATAATATTTGGAGAAATGACTTACCATTAACACTCTTTGCTTGGTTGGCATTCTTGTCAGTTTTCTTGACAAACTTGTCCATCGACTGCTGGTTCTTACTGGGGCTGGGTTTCTTAGCGGATTTCTTGTTAGACCCCGGTTTGGAGTCTCTCTTGGTGTTGGGAGGGGTCTTGTTAAGTAGTTTCTTGGAGGATGGGAACTCGGGAGGGTTGCCGGTGAATATCTGGTCGAAATTTGTCTTGTTTATGTTGTATTTGTCTAGGGCAGTTTTCTGTGGAGCAAAAAAATTAAAATGAGATGAATGGGTAAACAAAAAAGAGTTAACAGTACAAGGATATAGGAAACAGCTTAACCCATTAACGGGCAGAGCATGACAATTTGTTCCATTGGTTTTGAAATCATGTGGGAATATTCTTTCCATCGCCTTAAAAATGTTTCAGAAAAAAATAAGCCTTCCGCCGTGTCAAGAGGTTTGTGTTGCTAACGAAATAGCCCTAAATCGCTGTGTTTCTTTGGTGTACTCAATTCATGAAAAAGTATTTTGGATTGTTGAAATTTGGGTTTGCCATTTGGAACTACCTAATATATGGAGAAACCATTTTAAGGTGTGCAGTTTTATGGATAGAGGTTAGCATCAGCAAGCATCAGTCGAACCGAAAGTTCAAGCACATTTTTCGCATGTACCATGGTTTATAATGCACTCACAGTGTTATATTATTTTCATAAATAAAAATAAGATTTTGATAAAATGTCAGCGCCCGCCGGGACTTGAACCCTGGAGTCCCACTACTCTGCCAACTGAGCTACCGGCGCTTCGACTGACACTTTCAAATTTTAAATCTCTTGGTACTTATCCTAAAGCGACATCTAGTATAAGTTATTGTAACGAATACTATGGTTAGTCTACAATTACAGTATGAATTCAAACCATGCATGATGTTATGCTGACATGTAGTATGGTTTATGACGCACTAGCGGCCCGTCCAGCAGCGGTTTCACCCGCTGCTTACCGATTTCCCACGGGAAAAAGACCTTCTCCCGAAATAATTCATACATAAAAACATTCCTCTTGAATCACTCTATCTTTAAAAAAAATACCTATTCAGATCCGTTAGGTGGTTATGAAGATTTAGGCATACATACAAACAGACATTTACTTTACTTTATACTATGATTACTATGTAGTGATGATACATATTTTATACTAGATTTCCGCCCAGCGGTTTCACCCGCTGCCACTCATTTTCCCGTGGTAATAGTTGTTTTCCCCCGGTAAAAGTATCCTATGTGTTATTCCAGGTTATACTCTACCTGTGTTCCAAATTTCATCCAAATCGGTCAAGCCGTTTAAGCATGAAGAGGTAACAAACATACATACACACACACAAACTCTCCTCAGATTTATAATTTTATACAGGGTGTAAGGGACAGTGTACCGAAAACATTGCAGGCATGATCGGACCATGAAACTTACCAAATTTTACTATGGAAGCTATGTTGGGAAACAAAAAATTTAATTCGAGTTTACATAGAAAGTCAACCAGCTAATAGGAAAGTTTGTATGGGATGGCGATTTTTATTTTTTGTTTCCCAACATAGCTTCAATAGAAAAATATGTTCAGTTTCATGGTCTGATCATGCCTGCAAAGTTTTCGGTCCACCGTCCCTTACATACATACATACATACATACATATATCACGCCTATAGTCCCTTGCGGGGTAGGCAGAGCATAAATGGCCGTGAAAAACAGCAATTTACGCCACGTCTGACAAAAGTTCGAGGGTCAATCAGATAACTGTGTATCACTATGTGTGTCCCTTACACCTGGTATATTATATTATATAGTACGGATGTATTTTAGTACCTTGATAGTGATAAGCCCGGCGGAGTGTTCCACGAACTGTTTGAGGAAGAGGCGGTTCTTGTCGCGCGTGTAGGTTCCCTTGCGCCTGCGCACGCGGTCGTAGGGCGCGGTGCCGACGCACCCGGTGTCCGTATCCGTCTCGAACTGCTCCACTTCGTATACGAAGGAGGATGCCGGTGGAATGATTTTGCTGGAAGGAATACCAGGGATTGTGAATTTGTGCAGGGTGTAAGGGACAGCCCTCCGAATAATTGTTGCATTCAGACCATGAAACTGAACGAATTCAAATGAAAAAAAACCACAGGATATGCCATAAAGATTTTGACTTTCCATCATAATTGCAGTCAGCTAGCTGATCATGATTTTGTATGGGAGGTAATTTTTTTGTCGTTTCCTGACCTATGACCATGAAACTGAACAACTTTCCCCTAGAAACATATGTCAGGAAACAATAAAAAATATTCAACCTCCCATACAAAATCACGATCAGCTGACTGCATTTACTATGGGAAGTCCAAGAATTTTTGACGTTTCCTGAAATACTTTTTTTATGTGAAGTTGTTCAATTTCATGGTCTGAATGCACCCTATCAGTATTCGGAGGGCTGTGCCTTACACCCTGTATACCTCCTAGAACTGACGGTCGATGAGGTCGCCGAAAGGTTCTGGATTAGCAGTCTGGGCTGAATGCTAAAGTGCCACTGCTTCCTGCCAGTTTTACCCCGCTAACTAATAAGGCAATGTTTAAGGTAAAAAAAACGGCGGAACCAGCCTACAAAACTTAACAACTTCTCCTTGGAAACAGGTAGAATCATCAATAAATTTTAATATTTCCACGCCTTATTTTAGGAAGAATATGTCAGATAAAGGACAATGCTCACAATTTATGGAAAAAAAACCCAGGCCCGGCGCAAATGAAATGTAACTCAGATTTTAGGTATTCGTATGTGACAAAATATTCGGTAGGGGGCGTTGTCGAAATCTTTTTTTAAATGCCATTAATTGCTAGTTGTTTTTTGTAAGGAGATATATTTTATACTTAGAAAATGGGAAATTCTTTTTTCTCTTTACTTTTGTGCTAAATATGACATTTATGCATCTATTTTGGCAACGAAGCCTTATACATAATCTGCAATATACTTAGTAAATAAAAAATCAAGGGTAAATGAAATAATATGTTTTATTAATAGATATTTACAATGGCTGTTCCTTCAATGGTTATCTAAATCTAAGATGACATCTTCCAACGTATTGCCGGGATGATTGAAATTATCTTGGTATCTGGCCCAACCCAAGTAATATTCAAGTCCAGTGCAATGCAAAAGTCGTATGTAGCGGGATAAGTTAACAAATGTCAAAACAAGCAAAAACGCACAGATCTCAACGAAGTACAACGAAGGACTGCGCATAGACCACGTAAGGTGAGCGAGACTACAACAATGGTCAATGAGTGACTCATACGGCCTGAGCTGATAAGGTACTACAATACAGAGAACCTTAAGTGCGAGTGAAATAGTGAAATAGCAGGCTTAATAACACAACCTAAAATGAAGCAACCTGTAAAAATACTTTTAAAATTGATTCTGTTTAAAAATTATTCCTGCGAAAAAAGAATTAGCAAAATATTACTTAAAAAAAAGAATTGTCACTTTATTTTATTTTTAGTATGTAATTACCATATTAACGAAAAATTTGAGATATGTACCGTTTATGCCGGGTCTGGGTTTTTTTTTGAGCATTGTCCTTTATTTTCAAGACCTTTTGTACAATATTCTGGGAAATAAATGTATCACTTATTCATTCATTCATCATTAAAAAACAATTACTTTCCATACAAAATGTGTCAGAACAGTGTCAGTAATACATCCAAATTTTTATTTCTTAAAACTTTGCCCTTTCTTTGGGGAAAGTTATTCACCACTTAAAAATCCTTGTGAAGTTTTACTAGTGACCAATACTGAAAACAGAGGACAGGTTGGTGATAACAACTTTCCCCAAGGAACATAGGCTGAAATATGAAAAAATATTTTGTGCTTCCATAGTAACAGTAACACAAAATTTGTATGAGAGGACCATTCGACCTATGTGCCTTGGGGAAAGTTGTTCCTTATCACCAGCCTCATGAGTTTTCGCTATCGGTCACTAATACAATTTTCGCCCTATATGGGGTGAAGGGGACAGCCCTCCGAATACTAATAGGGTGCATGCAGACTAAAACTGAACAACTTTCCCTGAAATATGTCAGGAAACGACAAAAAAATCGACCTCTCATACAAAATCACAATCAGCTGACTTTTATTATTGGAAGTCAAAATTTTTTTGATGTTTCTTAAAATATTTATTTATGGAAAGTTGTTCAGTTTCATGGTCTGAATGCACCCTATCAATATTTAGAGGGCTGTCCCTTACACTCTGTATAATCATATTTCTTTTATATCTTATACTAGCTGGTGCCTGGCGTCTTCGTACGCGCGGCGTGAATTCGATATTACAATTTACCGTGGGACTGATATATTTTCCTGTGGTAAAAAGTAGACTATGTCCTTTCTTACGTTCTTGTCTATGCATGCCAAATTGTAATAAAATCGGTTCAGTGGTTTAGGCTTGAAAACGTAACAGACAGACAAGAGTTACTTTCGAATTTATAATAAGTTGGTCTATAATATTAGCGTATAGATTTTCATCATACAATAGTAAACAATAATGAAACAAAACATGTCAATTTACTTCAATAACCTAGTTATAAATAATAATCTTATCAACATTTTTGTCCGTCTCACTCAACATGCACATATTTTTTTCTAACTTTGTTATTAGCTATACTTTGAATAGATATGAAAAAATCTGTGCAAATATAAACTGATAAAAAATTGTTAGTTGTTGTTCAGTTGTGAGTAAAAATTTGTTAGTTGTTGTTCAGTTCCAAGTAAGTTATAATTTATTATTATGATTATATTAGCGTACATAGTCCCAATGCTGGGCAAAGTTATAATAACTAGAAAACATATTTTAAAAATAAAAGACCTTCCAATCCACCTAATATAAAGTGTTAAAACTTTTGAATACTTTTGTATGGGAAATCTTAACTTTCATATTTCAAATTATGTTCAGTTTTACAAGTAGAACTCATCCTGAAAATATTTGCACTGAATTCAAAATTACCTGATATCAAATCATGTGTTTGTATGATTTTATGTTGTAGTTGTAGGTTAACAGGGCCTCATAGTTTTTTGCAACCTATGGCAGATGTGAATGCCCTTACAAAATGACCTTGACTTGTAATCACTTCCTTTATTCAACTACTGGAAGTCTTAGTTATTTATTATTATTAATAAATCAAACTCATGTTTTATTTAATATTATATTCTGAAATCTCATGATATTGAAAGAAATTTAAGGAAAAACAATCTAAGGAGTAAATATTTTTGTACACCTATAAAAATTACTTAGGGTCTGACAGTCTTGACTCATTTTGTATGGTGATTTATGAATATATTTGACATATATGTTTCTTTTCGAAAGTTATTTAGTTTCATAGACTGGTTCAGAATTTAGTTTTTCATTTTAGCAAATTTTTTTTGCACCTTCCTGTAAAATATGATTATACAGGGTGTTAATTTAAATGTGTGCCTAAGGGTAGTTGCAGTATGTGTCTAGCTGTGTCCAAGTTAAAATTTGATTGGGACATCACATGATGAAAATTGAAAAAAGAATATTTTTACAATTAATAAAAAAATAAAAAATATGGCATTCTTTATTGAGACAGAACCTAACCTTAAGATAAGGTATTCATCTAAATTCACACCCATAAAATCTTTCGACTTTTATAAGTCGACTTTTTTCTTATGAAAAAAGGTTTTTTTTTTCATTATTTGGGTCTTATATTTTTAATGTTATGTATTTCTACCAATGAATAGTATTTTGCTCATATAACAGAATGGTTCATTCTCTTGTTACTAAATACCTATTTATATTTTTTTGGAAAATGTGTAAAAGTTGCAGTTTTGCGAAAAATGCCTAAATTAGTAAATTCTATTGGAATCTTATAAAAAATAGTTAGGTCCCTTTCAACTAAGTTTCTTTATTGTCCCAAGTTGTCATGATTAATAGATAAATGGCTTCATTCAAATATATTATGGCATGTATACAAAATTATTTACAGTCTGTATTCTTACAATAGACCAAAAATAAGTTTATCAATAACATTATTACAAAAATCTATCTTATTGTTGCATATCTTTTAAGATAAATGTCTTATGTTTTGTTTTTGTCTAATGATAACAAGACCTCACCTTCCAGGTTGCTGTTTCTGAGCAGTCACCGACAGCACATGAGCCTCCTTCCACTGGTCTCCCTCCAAGCAAGCCTCAACAGACTCCCCAATGAAGTAGCGCTCCCGCACATAGTTGAACACATCCTCAGACATCTCTGCAAACGAGGACCTATTGGTCTTCGCTGCAAGGTACAGGATTGGGATCCGCAATTCCATGGGAAAGTCCCTGAGTGACTTCTTGGCAGCCTTCTCACTCTCTAGAGCCTCTGCATATGTCAGGTTGTTCTTCCCAGTCATCTCACATGTCCACACCATGGAGTTGACCAGAATAATCCTCTCACAGTACTCCCTACAACAAAACATTTGTAAATAATAACACAAAACACCGCCAAAATGCATCCCCGCGACCCCAAATTGCGAAACATGGTGTCACGCTCGCATAGATCTACGACACGCCGCGCCGCGACAATGTCAACGGCTTTTTTCCAGAGTAACCGCGCAATTTTACTCGGGAAACCGACTAAATTCCCTCCATTGTTTACATTCACAGTACTCACTCATAATCCTTGAAAATCTCGTCGGTAATCTCGCAGTGGAACACCTCATCGTCGTCCCGCAAGTACTCCGACGCCGTCGATTTCTGAAAGGCTTTTCTTTTCAACAGGGGCATGATGAGAGTTCGCGGGTCACGACGGTGGGAAAACGATTTTCGGTACTTTCCACCTCAACACAAGTATTGGTTTACATTCAACACTGAACAGCGCTTTGATGGCTATATCCTGGATATACGAACATCGGGAAAATAGTCAATTTATCACGGATATCACAAGGAAAAATTGTTGCGTGGTTTCAGTTGACAAGCCAAAAAACGGCGCGCGAGGCGCTTCTTTTTTTTACGCAAGAAACATATGAACTAGGTGGCAACTTTTCTGCAAAGCTACTATTTTTGGTAATTTTTTGGTAACATCATGTTCCAATCACTTGCTCTGTTCCACTTCGCTCTTTATTCACAAAATAATTTTGGATTTTCGTATCCTTGATTACGATCATTCTTATATCTCAATAACTTAACCCCTCTCTTAGTTCTTTCTATCTATATATCTTTCTATCATTAATTTTATTTCTTTTTTACCTGATTTTGAGTACTCTCACTTGACACATACATATAAATAATACTGGCAAAATAAATTGAAAAAAAAACATAGCTTTAAGTATCTATCTACTACCTTTAGGCATTTGTTAATCAATCTTTGCTGAAGACTAAGTTTATGTTATTAAAGTCTGTTAATAATTATTCGATGTAATATGCTCACTATTCTACTTAAATTTTATATTATTTATATAATTTGAAACAAAATTAAATTAAATTATTAATAAATTTAAGTATTAATAATAAATAATTCAGTGAAATTATTATTGAAAGTTATCTTTGAAAATGTACTGTATTTATCGATAAAAATGAGGGTGGTGTTAAGATGGAGAGGTAAGCTTCAGCAGGGTGGCGGGGCAAGCTTTGGCAGAGTGGGGCAATGTTGGGCAGACTGAACTGAAGCATAATGAAGTAAGATGAGACAAGGTGGGGCCAGGAAGGACGTGGAGGGCAAGGTGGGGAAAGTTAAGGTAAGCTAGGATGGGGCAAGATAAGGCTGGGCAGGGTAAGGTAGGGCCAGGTGGCACACGGTGGGGCAGAGTGAGTACTCCACCCTGCCGGAGTTAGCCCCACCCTGCCGGAGCTAGCCCCACCCTGACAAAACTTGCCGTATCCTACTAAAGCGGGCCCACTTTTGGCCCACCCTGCCCCACCTTGCCCCACTCTGCCGTACCTTGCCACAGCCTGCCCCATCCTGCACCAACTTGCCTCACCTATTGCTTGCTATTTGGGGCCTCACTTAGCGCCGCTAACTCTCTAAATTAGTCACTTATTTTTTATTTCAGATGCTCTATCCGAAAAAAATATAAAAGTATTTATGAGAAGTTCAAATATTGTCGAACTCGAAGATTGATCAATTCAGAGGAAAACTATTTTATTAGAAGGCGCGATTGACATTTAATAGAACCTGCGACAATAACCCGTTTTTAATTAATCAAAACTTTATAATACGAAGTAACTATGGTGCGTCTAAGTGTGCGTTTAATGTATGATATAAATGATAGACCATATGAGTTAAATACAGTGGAAGTATATTACTTGGAAATTATATATAAATAAACAGAGTTCTAGCTTGACGGATGTTTTTCACAACAGTGACATAAATCAACATTACTTTGTTACTATGACACATGACAAAACTGTCTACTATGGCTATGGTATTACTGACAGGAACATAACCCTCCTTCAACAGCGTTCAGCTTTTTTATTTCTTACCACGTGGTAACAATTTCAGTTTTTATTTGGCAACATCAAATGTCAACCGGCAAAAAATGTGGTAACCAAGTTTAAAAAAACATTAGAAAAAGTTAGGCAGAAGTAGGTACCAAACTTAGAAATTATTGCGCAAAGTTAGTAATTTTCTTTGTATTCCTGGGATAAAAGTGATTGATATGTGAATAATATAATTTATTCAACATGCCTAAAGAGCAATATCGGGAAACATACGTGGGGAGAAAAATGTAAGTGAGGTTATGTTTACATGCTCATTATGGTCTTTAGTTTCTATTTTATTCTCTGTTTTTAGCTATTACAGTGAAATAATTAGCTCCAACACGCATAATTTATAATCTTCTAGGTACACTTAGTCTTACCATAACAGTTCTAAGTCAAAAAAATATTCTTCAACATGTTAACACGGTGCCAACTTTCCCAGATCCCATGTCACATTCAATGTGGACTCCTCGTCGGTTATCCAGCAAGCGGCTCACATCCAGGTCATCACCAAGAATCTGTTTGCCCAGGATGGCCAGAGAGTTCCAGCTGCTTATGGAGTACTGGACAGGAGAATGGTATAAAGTCATATTTCACAGTGATCTGCTGGTGAGACTGTGTGATGCCGGCTTAGAATAGCGTCACCCCTTTTTTTTTTTTGGTTGTCGTAAGAGGCGACTAAGGGTCTCTAGGGTGTGTATTGCAATTTTAGGCGATGGGCTGACAACCTGTCACTATAGTAATTCACAATTTTCCGAATGGTTCTCAAATGTTTGTCAGACCCCGCAAGGGAGAAAGATGTGATATGTGTATGTATGTGATCTGCTGGTTTACTGTACAACCTCACATTGTTTTTTTTATTCATATCAATCCTATGCATATGTATTATAATTTTACTGTGTTCATTATAGAATATAGTTTGTCAAGAACAGTACGTCCTTCCAGAGGTTTTTGACTATTATTATTATAGAGGTTTCAATTTCAATTTATTTCATTAAATCATAGTTTACAGCATAAGCCAAAGCACTATAACATAATTCTTATCTTATGTATAATGATAAGATAAATTAAATGAATTATTTAGAGGTGAACCAGACCATTACGCTGAACAACTCTTCTCAAATAAAGATTAAGAATAAATTTTTGGACTGCCATTCAAAATTACTCTCATCTTCTAGTGTGCTATCAGAATAATGATATATGTTTCTTAGAGAATGTTGTTCAGTTTCTTGGGCAGGTTACTCCCTTTAAAGAAACATTACTTAAACTCTCCTTCCTTTTTGCTCCCTTTAATGGGTCATCTAATTGTTTCATTCGTCGTTGAGTCGTATGAGGTGACAAAGAGACTCAAGGGTGTGTTTTGCAATTCTAGGCGATGGGCTGACAACCTGTCACTATGGAGATACACAATTTTCTGAATGACCCTCATATATGTCAGTCAGACGTGGCTTAAATGTAAATTTTTTGCAGCCGTTTACGCTCTGCCTACCCTGCAAGGGATTAAAGGCGTGATATATGTATTTATGTAATTTTTTACATTTATTTATCATTCCAGGGTACCAACCAAAAGGATGCCAACTGTGAGACCTGTGGTCTTGGTCTGGCGGAGTGTGTGGGACACTATGGGTACATTGAGCTGGCTCTGCCAGTTTTCCATGTGGGGTACTTCAGGTCCATCATCACTATCCTACAGACCATTTGTAAGGTAAGCTCAACCTCTTGAATGTACTTCAAATGCACTGCGTTCCGTCAGTGTGTGGGAGTGCCAGTGCCTTAACAGGCTTCTTCTGGGTGAGCTCACTCCATCTTAGACTCTGTCTCTGTCCTATGACCTAGACTAGAGTCAAGAGCAAACCCATCATTAATAAAAAAAAAAAAAAAAAAAAAATTAAGAGTCTAACTCCTGCTGTGTGATGCCGGCTTAGAATAGCATCACCCCATTTCTTTCCCGTGGGAGTAGTAAGAGGCGACTGGGGGACTCGAGGGTGTGTATTGCTATTTTAGGCGACGGGCTGACAACCTGTTACTATGGCGATACACAATTTTCTGAATGACCCTCAAATGTTTGTCAACCGTGGCGTAGATTTCCGTTTTTTGCGGCCGTTTACGCTCTGCCTGCGCCGCAAGGGATTATAGGCGTGATGTGTGTATGTATGTATGTCTAACTCCTGTCGGTGGAGTAACTTCCGATTTTCCCTCTTCTTTGCTAATGATTTGACCTCCTGATACAACACAACATTATCATTGACTTTTTCCTTTATCTGGGTAAAGTACTGGTATGTAGTCTGGGTGTGTCTAGGTCTACCTCTGCACCTCTTTTCTTGTACTTTGCCTTCAATAATAATAATAATAGTTTATTAGTATATGTAGATGTACCTATGCACTATCCCGCTTAACGATACATACTCTTTCTTTTTTCACTCAAAGGTTGCCTGGTAGAAATTGCTATCTCAGCAATAAGGCTGTCTAAATTGTACCGATCTTTTTTCTATCTGTTTCTTTTGTTGTGTTTTGTACAAAAAAAGTATATTGTATTGTATTGTAATAATGTTGAATAGATACTCTAAAATGCATTCAGATACAAAAAGGAATATAAAATTCAGGTTAGGGGGGGTGGCGGCTGGGTTACATTGAGGTTGTTAATGTTGTTTTTATTAGGCAAATATTGATTTTAATTGACTGACTCATTTATTAGTCTAGTTTCACCTCTGTTTCCTGAGTATTTCTTTTACCTGAACTCAAAATAACTAATAATTACCCTTTCTATTAGGAATGTGCAAAAGTGATGCTACCTGAAGCCCTAAAGAAGTCCTACCGCCGGAAATTCATGAACCCTGAACTGTCGTACCTCCACAAGAAAACCCTCAGGGCCGCTGTACTGAAAAAAGCCAAGACCTGCAACAAGTGTCCATTCTGTGAAGCCCTGAATGGTATTGTCAAGAAAAGTCCAGCTGGAATCTTGAAGATCATCCATGATAGGTACAGAACCAAGAAACCGGGGGATCCTCTGGTCCAGAATGTGCTGAAGAACTTTCATGAAGCTAAGGAATCTAATAAAGAATTGGCTTCTATGTTGAACAGTGGACTGATTATTGAAATGAGCCCTTTGGAGGTACGTTATTTTATATTAAATAAACACACACACATATCATGCCTTTATCCCGAGCGACATATGTGATCTGTTGGCCTCCGTGAAGAAGGCTGTCTTAACCACCCAAAACATAGAGGGCTAAACTTTCTACCAAATAATAGACAAGTACTTAACTGACAGGTTCAGCGCAAATTAGTTGAATCATAAAATAGATAGTTTAGCGGGTGACAGTACCTTCGTATGCCAATAGGCAGAATGGAGGGTTCCAGGTGGAGTCGGGAAAAGGGTAGCTACCCGCCTGGCCGGGTGTTGTGGCCAGGGGACCGACTGGTCCACCCGGATAGAATTGGAAGTTGCATATATGCGTTGCGCGGTGAAACACTTCGATACCGCGTTTCAGGCTCTTTGTTTCTCTGCACATATGTCACGTGGCGCCATCTTACAGACATGTTGGAACTTCCGTTGCGTCTTGCTTGCTCGTGAACCACTTCGAGTGAGCTTCTTGTCGTAGCTCCTAGAGGTCGCTAAAATAGTTTAAAGTTTTTCCTGTTATTTATTTGTGTTTTGAACGTGCAATAAAGTGTTTTTGCTTACTTTACAGTTTTTTGTCCTCATTACTGTAAAAAAATATGCTGCTTTAATATCTAATCCGACGACTTTAAAAAGGTGGCTGGTAGCGACTGAATGGCGAAAACGGGAGATCGTGCCCTATGGCGTACCCTGGGGGAGGCCTACGTCCAGCATTGGACTGCAATAGGCTGATGTATGATGTGTGTAATATCTAATCTCTCATTTTGCTCAGGTGTTAAATCTATTCCGGCGCATACCCGACGAGGATATCCCACTGTTGGGCATGAATGTGAAGCTGTCTCGTCCTGAAGACCTGATAGTGACGCGGCTGCCGGTACCCCCGCTCTGCATCAGGCCCAGCGTCGCTTCAGACATCAAAGCGGGCACGTGAGTTATCCTTGTCTTAACCACAACTTTACCACTGTTACTCATTTTAAGTATTAGACCGGGTCTATCGCGATAGTATTTAGGTAAATATTAGTAATTTACCTGTGTCCCGACGTTTACCTAAATACTATCGCGATAGACCCGGTCTAATACTTAAAATGAGTGAAAGTGATCGCGAGTGCTTGAAAAGTTATATTTACCACTGTTGTTTTTTTGAAATTCTTTATTCAATGTAGGAAAGTGTTATGTGCCGTGTGATGCCGGCTTAGAATAGCATCACCCCATTTCTTTACCGCGCCAAGAAAACACACCGCCGCAGATGATTGAGCGCCTTTGAGCAAACCGTTTTGCCGATACCGTTTGGCCTGTCTGAACGCGCATATTCACTGCGTTTAAAAATCATCGTTACTTATTTATTTAACCGTTTTTGTACACTTTTGTTCAATAAAACACTACACTTTTCTCTCCCCAGCAACGAAGATGACTTAACAATGAAACAGTCAGAGATCCTCCTTATCAACGACGTGATAGCGCGCCACATCGCCAGCGGGGGGAAGAGCGAGTTGGTGCAGGAGGACTGGGACTACTTACAGCTGCACGCCGCGTTGTACATCAACAGCGAGATGTCGGGCATACCTCTGTCTATGCAGGTAACATATAACATATTCCTATGTAGCATATAGGATGACTTGATGAATTTCTCACGTCCTCAGGACCAACCATGTCGCCCAAATATTAGAACTGTTCTGGCTATTCCTCACCATCGCACTGACTTCTACTCATATTCCTTCACTGTGCATGCGGTTAGGCTATGGAATACACTACCACATACTGTTCGTGACAGCCCTTACATCGCTGTATTTAGGAAGAGAGTAAAAGAATACTATCTTTCACTATCGTAAATTGCAAGACTATGTATGTGTATTAAGTAAGTATAAGTATTTATGTATATTTTTTATTATAAGTTTATTTAGGTATATTTAATCTATTCGTGTGTAGGTTTATTTTATCTTATTATATTCTATTGTGCACGCCTAATCCGCCTATCTTATAAAGTCTCACTTTGCGTAGGTCAGCTGGAAGAAATAACTTAATAGAAATAAGCTGTCCTGTTGTGTCGTTATTCTTTGTATGTGTTTCTCTTGTAATGTTTTTGTGTACAATAAACGGTAAATAAATAAATTACTTCATCATCATTGGCCTCACACGTCTGTGACAGACGATTTAATCAGTGTCTGAGGCAAGACTTTCATCCGCGTGACGCGGGTGAAGTGTCCTCTCCACAGAGACTGCGTTGCCTGGGACGCAATTATGGAAAACGCAGGGCTGCCTGCGTACCTGCGCCACCCTCTCGGCCTTCCTGGCTGGATCCGCAGGAACGACTAGTCGATACGTGCGGAGCCAGGTCGGCTGCACTGCACTGACTTAACGATAAAAAAAGACGGACATTCTTCTGATAAAAGTGATACATGAAAGAGCAAACTGGTTCAGGAAGATTGTGTCTATCTCCAACAATAAGCAACAATTCTAGCATACCTTTATGTAGTTAAACAATACAATACAATACAATATTCTTTATTTGTACAAAACACACAAAAACAAACAGATACAAAAAATGAAAAACGATCGGTACAATTTAGGCGACCTTATTGCTGAGGTAGCAATTTCTACCAGGCAACCTTTGGGTGAAAAAAGAAAGAGTATGTATGGTTTAGCGGGATAGTGCATAGATACCTCGATTAATATAACTTCGAAGTCGAAGACGTTGGTGTACCGCAGTGTAGCGCCTATAGAAATCGCATTGTCTATGCCTGCCTTTGGAGAGAACGAGACGGCTATACATATCTATGGTAGCACCCATCTCAACTATATAAACCTACAAGGACTAGCTCTTCGCTCGCAATATGTATTGACCAATATTGTGATGGTACGTTATGATGGTGTATAGCATCCATCTCTAGTATCTGAATTTGAAATGATTAGCATATACATGAGGTGGTATATCTTATTTTCCCTAGAATGCCTTATTTTTACGGCAGGTGACAGAAGTTATGCCAGAATGTAGGGTTGCAGGTGGTGCGGGAAAAGGGTAGCTACCCTGCCTGGCCGAGTGTTGTAGGCACTGGCGCCTGGATAGAATTAGAAGTTGTATATATGCGGTGCGCGGTGAACACTTCGATACCGCGTTTCAGGCCCATTGTTCTCTGCCAATCTGTCATGTGGCGCCATCTTGCGGATATGTTGGAACTTCTATTGCGTCTTGCTTGGTTGTGAACCACTTGAGTTAGCTTTTTGTAGTAGCTTCCAGAGGTCGCTACATTTCTAAATACGCCACTAGCCCATCTTTAGTTTTCTTTATCGGTCACTTGTATAATCTCACCTCATTATACCCACTGTTTATACACTTTTCACTCTTCATTGACAGCCGAAGAAACCAGGGCGCGGTCTAGTGCAGCGTCTAAAAGGAAAGCAGGGCAGGTTTCGCGGCAACCTGTCGGGCAAGCGAGTCGACTTCTCAAGCAGGACTGTCATATCGCCGGATCCCAACCTGCAGATTCAAGAGGTAACTTATTGGCTCAGTGCGAGGGATGCCCAAAAGAGACCATAATTTACGCAACGCCTGTTTTGAGGGTCATTCGGAAAATTGTGTAGCGCCATAGGGACAAGTTGTCAGTCCATCGCTTAAAATTGCAATACACACCCTCGTGTCCCTTTCCCTTCCCACGGTAATTGCAGTCAGCTGATCTTGATTTTGTATGGGAGGTCAAATATTTTTTGACATTTCCTGACACATCTTCCAAGAGGACAGTTTTTCAGTTTCATGATTTGAATGCACCCTCTAAGTATTCGGAGAGCTGTCCCTTACACCTTGTATATATTTTTTCTCCAATTTGCTCGGAAATGGCTTCATTACTTTAAAAAAAGAATACGTCAATGGGCTCATTTATGTAGTCAAGGCGCAGAGGATAGGCCGGAAAAAAAGGTTCTTTAACTTCACACTTTCGTGTTTAGGTGTTTTATGGTACACAATACCATGTTCAGGAACACTTATACCGCGCGCGTTCCATTTTTTAACTTATTGTTCAAACTGTAACATAACTTTCAACATGAATTAAGTGTCGCTCCATAATTCTTTCTTTCATAATAAATTAATTATTTTCTACAATTACTGTATTATTATTGTTATTAAACCACTGTACGTTCCTTATAGCCTTACTTATGGAGATAGAGATCTTCCTTTGCAGCGATTGGTCGCACTTATCTGTTCCAAAGCTGTGTGATTGGTTACGTATGCCCCCACACCCCACCCCACTCCGACACGGCAGGGCGGGGCGAGTCGGCCCGCTTGGCTTCATTGGCGATTTTTCTTTCGCAGTGAGCGGTCGCGCTCAGAAAATAATTTTTTAAATTTCGATAAAGTTTTAAATTTTAAACTTTGAAAAATTATTTTCTTACAATGTTAACGGTTTTGCACCGTTCGTTTTTTAAATTAATAAATTTAGTGATTTAATTGTTCCTATTTAAATAAATTTTAAAATCAGTGTGTGTATAAACTGGGTAAGTCCTTTATATTTTATTATGCATGTGGCAAATCAAATTTCTGAAGGCGGTTTTCCGTCGGACACAACTTTGCAATTTCTTACAATTTTAATAAATTATTATTGAAATCTGTCAAGACCGTTTACGAATAAATAAATTGTTCCTGGCGATCCGAATTCTGTGAACAAAATAGTTAATAATTTATGGGAATTATTTGTCAAGAATAATGATCCCAAATAAATAAGCAAAGTGTGTTATAGAAATATGGTTGCTATCGAAGTTTTAGTTACCCGGATTTAACAATAGTGAATTTTTTTTACGAAAAGTTTTTAATCCGGAAGTAATTAATTCGTTCGATTCTTTACGAACGATCAAATGAAAATCCAATAATCATAGTGCACTTCGCACAAGCTTTGAGTGGCATTATTTTAAGATTTTCAATATAAATGTTCATCCCTCGCAGGTTTTTAAACTAGTTACCTTGAACTGATAGGTAGGTATTCCTCGAGAGAAGTAATACCTTTTTTCTATTTATAGGTTACTATCCCGTCGAACTAGTTTCTACATATCCCCCGTGCACGTTTTTCATTAATGTGCCTGATTGATTTATGGATTTTCATTTGTGAATGATTATTTTATTTTTACACGTGTTTTTGTAAATTGTTATTTGGACATAAATACATTTTTATATCGTTTACTGGAGCTAGTAATGGTATACAGATGCTCCTTTCACGTAGCAACGTGTTATTCAAGTAACGCATCAAATACGTGATCTGTAGGTATTGTTCGGATACCTTCAAAGTTCTTTAAATAAATAAGTCGAACAGCGACAATTTTTATTTTAAAAGGGGGCCGCCATGACCCTGTGAAATGCTCTTAGTAATAAGAAAGTTTACGGAAGTCCAAGTCCGTAGAACGTCTTATAAAATAGAGTAATAAGAACTCCTCAAGGATCTTTTCGTTGTACCTAGAATAAATTGCAGAAAATATATATTCTAGTTGATTGCTATGATATGAAATTGCAGCACAAGCCAAGCTACATTTCGTCGGTTTTATAAGCTACCTCTGCGCAACGCAAGGTATACCCTATTTTATAACATCATCAGGAGTTCATTAGGCCGTCAGCGCATGACGTGTCCTTAGACTCCTACATCCCCGCGCAGGGGTTGTACCTTTTGATGTCATGCAGAATGCCCTCGCTTGCACTTGCAGGGCCTGAAATTCCGTCCTCGAGCCTTTCGTATACTTGACGAATTAATAAATCGACATGCGATACAAATTCCATGCATTATAGACGGTTTAGATGCAAATATTGCCAAAAATACTAACAAGTACTATAAAGTATTTGTGTTGTGGGTTTCGGTACGATATGCAACTCAAAGAACTGGGTCCTCGTGGAGCCAAAGTTTCGAAATGTACCCACCAATATATTTTTAATACCTCGTGCAGAAAGAGTCAGCCAGCACCTTTGATAAATCGTTATTGCTTTAAGTATAGGTATTACTTTTGGTACCTACCTACCTTTTTATCAAACTTCCAAAAGTTTTGATGGCATCCGGCACATGCATGATTTGCTTTTGTCTGATCAAAGTAAAGCAGTCTTTCTTTACTTCTATGCTTATTTGTCTTCTAACGTGACAGTGAAATGCCCTCGTTAAATTTTGTCTTATCTGAAAGTACATCGTCCGGTCCACCGCCTGCGATGAGATAAAGCAATTGTAGCGAAGGGTAGTGTGTAGCACTAGTATTGATAGTGAAGCGCGTAGGTTCGAATCCTGCATGTGGTATAAAATTAGCCAAGTTTCCATAATGCTATACCTACCTAACACGGTTAAGGTTAAGTATTAAAATATATTTAAGAAATAAAAGCTTCGAAAGGTGTGATACAGACTTGAGTACAAGGAGTTTACTGTCTGACACATGTGTTACCTCGAGCGTATTAGAAAATAGAACGCGAGGGGATTCCTAAGATGTTAATTTGAAAGTATTTTTACCTTGCACGCGTTCATAAGGTCCCCCTCTTTTAGTTCCATGAGCTTACGCTTTCAAATAACGATAGCTAGATTCCACTGAGAATTTGCAAAATAGGCTATCTGTAGGCGAAATATACCTACTTAAATGTTTGAAAAAATGTTTCAAATATAACATCCTAGCCCGAAAAAGTCTTGGCTATTAGAAAGTACAGGGAACAATATTCCTACGTAGGTATGAACTTTATCTACTCGGAATAAAGTTCAAAGTTAGAGAGCTGTCTAACGTTTTACAATGATTCTCAAGCAGAAGACATATTTGTCGTAGATTCACCGCATTCAGTCCCATCCTAGTAACCGTTACTGCCGAGTCTAAATTCTCGCAGGTTAAGGAAAATTTATAGACGGCTTAAGTCTGAAACAGTTTTCCTTTATGATCATTTCAGTGGCCTACCGAGGCCACGCAGTAAGAAAATGAGAAACATATTGATTTATTAGGTAACTGTGAAAACGACTGAATTTATAAATTTTTCCCTTGCTCACTGTCCTAAGTAGCAATAATTCACTTCTATTTCTATGCTATCACAGACCTCGTAGTGCTAACGCATTTCTGAGGGAGATCCCTCACGCTTGTCATTTGTTTACTTCTTTGAACTATGATCAAAAAGTGGCGTAAGAGTACCTACGTTAAATACTCGCTATGATTCTGGCATCAATCACGGAAGGGAATGTGTACAATCTAAGCTCTCTAAGTGCAGAGTTGTCCTAAAATAGTCCTACGTTTTTCTTAGCAACATGGAAACAGACAAATGTGGGGAGAGAAAACGGCCTTTTTGTAATGGCCTCATCTCAAAATGGATAAGTAAATAATGAAGACCTACCCATTTAATAGATCTCACACCGAAACTATAATAATTTTTACTTTTTAATTCATCGTGCATTGAGTGTACGGAGTAAATTTCGTGAGGTGGAGATGTATGTAGGTAATTTACTTATTCCAGCATGTTGCAACTTGGGAGCTAGGTACACCCTATTGTTAATTCTGCTATATCAAGCTGTATAACATCAAAACTAGTGGAAGGTTGTCTAGCTGCTAAGGCGAGTGATGTAATATATACCTATTTTGTATATGCCAAAATTTTGTGTTACCTACTCGAGTGCCTTGATCTTGAACATGATATTTTCTTCAGGTGCGTTTATATTACCCGAAATATTGTGAATGAAATGCATATTACGTAATTTGTATAACAACCTCCACTAGAGATGAAAAGTTCATGATATATTTTTCAGGTGCTTTCATATTACCTGAAATGTTATGAATGAAATGCATATGGCGTAATATGTATAACAACCTCCTCTAGAGATGAAAAGTTTTAGAGCGATAGTGGCAAATAGCAATAATGCGACACTGTCCCAGTCCCAGACGATATTAAGTTTTTATTTCCTCAAGTGTAGTCATGCTTACTACACCTACTTTTTCGATAATGAATGAAAGCTTTTGGGCAAGTAAACAACAAATACCCACAGTCTATGTGGGTATTTTAAATAAATATACAAAAGGTTACAATCAGAGGGTACTTTTGCTAATTGATATTTGTGTAAGTGCCCTGTCTGCCTTGTTTGGGTTTGAAACACGAGTATCTACTCCTGTGTATAACATTGTTAGATGGTTGTTAGAAACGTACGATAGTGAACATAATTGCCTATCGTAAGACGTCAGCCTAAAATAATAATATCGTTGTTCCAATATATTTGCTCTGAATGTCGAGCACAAGACGTTGTTAAAAAATGCTTGAATGTACCTACGTACTAGGCAAATAGTTTGCCTATCAAGTAAAATATTTTCAGAATAGATACCTAGCGAGAATTATATTGGGAACTACCTACTACGTTCAATAGCTAGTATATTTTACCAACGGTGATCATAATGATATATAATATTTGTACGGTGACCCACGTAAGATCTAGGCTTCCACAATTAATTTGCAATGTTGCAATGTTTGTACTGTCTAATAGACAATAACGTCGTTTACCGACGTACCTTCGGATTAAATTTTCTCCGTAGGTAAGCTGTTAACAAAATGATAAAATTCTTATAATTTAAACTTTAGCTCATATTCTTTTATAGCTAGCTCGTTTTTGATTGTACATAAAATTAAAGCAAATTTGTGCCCTTTTCAAGTTTTAAACAGAGATCTGGGCTTTGCATGGGACGGTCAGAGGTAGTTATGGCAGAAAACAATTTCAATAATCGCCTCTTTTATTATATCAAGTTTAGGTAGATTTATTAAGATATTAATTAACTATATTATTATATACAATATAGTTTATTCAGAGGCCCGAGTGATGTTTTAAATAAAGCTTGACCGTTACTCCGACAAAGTAAACAAGGTTAGTTATTGATCATTATGTATTATAGCAAATATTATTAAGGCAAGCCCAAATGAATCATATTTAAAAAATCATATGAAGGTATGATTTGATAACAAATTTATATGCCTTTTATTCTCCTGGGAAACTAGGTAGTCGTTTGGCCAGGTTTTTTGATTTACCTGCTTCAGCCCGTTTAGGTCAATGCATATCTTAAACAGTAGTGTTGACCTTATAGTAGGGAAATTTAACCTACTTATTACGTTACCTATAGCTTGAGTGATCAAGCACAATTACAATATGTAAGCTATGTTTTTCTGTGTAAAAGAGCTATTTATTTACTATGTAAGTAAATAGATATTTAAAAGGTTTTATAAAAACGACCTGCAATGCGTATTTACCTCTAACTAAAGGTTCAATATTTTTATATTTTACTATTTTGGCTATTGAGTTTTTCAAATTTTTTTTTGAAATTTTCTGTTTACTGTTCGGAAACTTTCAGATGAATTTCCGCGTACTTTCTATCTTATCAAAACGTATTGAGACTTACATAATGAATAACTGTATTATGTGCATTTTTTATTAAATACGAGGTAAAGTTTTTCAAAGACATTATAAATGGCATGTTACAAATGCATCATTTTCATCATTCTATTATGCTTACCTAGAATGCCGTAATATAGTACAAGAGGTTTTGAATTACATTTTCATTATAATTTTTTATATTTTATCGTCATTTAAGGGTGAGTTTATGATATTACAGTATTTTTTAATAAATACAATATAAATAAATTTTTAGTATAGTGCATCAAAATCATTATTGTTGATAAAGAAATTCATTTTTCTTTTTTAAAGAATAATAATACCTGTTTCTTTTTATAGTTTTTCACATTGGCGATAGCTCCCACTCCTCCAGGCGATATCAAACATGTCTCTATAAGTAAGGCTATAAGGAACGTACAGTGGTTTAATGACAGCATTTTACCTACCAATAAAATGCTTATTAAACTACTTACCTTCCTTATAGCCTTAAATTTTTAATTCCGCCTGGTGTATTTTGTAGTAATAATATTCTAATTAGAATATTATTATGAGACGCAATGAAGCCAAGCGGGCCGACTCGCCCCGCCCTGCCGTGTCGGAGTGGGGTGGGGTGTGGGGGCATACGTATCCAATCACACAGCTTTGGAACAGAAAAGTGCGACCAATCGCTGCAAAGGAAGATCTCTATCTCTATAAGGAAGGTAAGTAGTTTAATAAGCATTTTATTGGTAGGTAAAATGCTGTCATTTCCTTGCAAATGAGAGAAAAGTATTGTACAATCCACGGCCGAAATAACAATTTCTGATCTCGTTTACTTTAGAAGGCCTCGACTTCGTCTCGCTCGGCCTTCCAATGCCACTCCACCAGAAATTGCTTTATACTCGGCCTGTGACGTAATGTACTATTCTTTGCGTTTTAGGTTGGCGTGCCAGTTCACGTGGCTAAAATCCTGACTTACCCGGAGCGGGTGTTCCCAGCCAACTTGCAATGGCTGCGCAAGCTAGTGTGCAACGGGCCCGACGTGCATCCGGGAGCTAACTACGTGCAACAACGCGGCCTCCGGCATAAGAAGTACTTGAAGTACGGCAACAGGGAGAAGTGCGCTCAGGAGCTTAAGGTGATTTAATTATTTGTTTTGTTTAATGCACCTGCTTTGACCCTTTCCACATGCCCTAAGGTAGACTGATAGATGACGCCTTTAGCGTTAAATCCGCCCGTGTAAATTTTTGTGCATAAAAATAAATAAATTTAAATTTACTTTCGTAAATTTTCTTGTAGTTGCTTTCGGTTCATCAAAAATCAAAAAAACTTTATTCAATGTAGGATAGTATTATCACTTATTGACGTCATGAACCGTCATTGTAAAAAAAAAAAATTTGTATAACACATTTTTTTTTTTACATATTTGTAATGTCCTAATAGAAAACCGGCTCGGTTTGAAAAAATAAAAATAAAGGCACTGCCTCGGGGCTCGCCAGGTTAATTACACGGCATGTAACTTTACGCCACCACCATCTGAAAACGATATTTGTTTCAAATTGAATTCAAGATTTTCAAAGCGTGTTTTTTACATGCTTATAATTAACCGGACCTCCTGAACAGGAAAAACCCCCTAAAAACTGCCCAGAAGTGCTCCTACTCTAAATTAACATTCTTACTAGCCCCTAAGCTACCCTAGATAAAGAGTGGAACTCACTACCTGCGTCTGTGTTTCCAAACGCATACAACCCTAATCTCTTCAAAGTAAGAGTGAACAGGCTTCTTCTGGGTGAGCTCGCTCCATCTTAGACTCTGTCTCTGTTATATGACCTAGACTAGAGTCAAGAGCAAACCCATCATTAATAAAAATAAAAAAACAATTATTTGGTAGGTATTAATATTGTTTTGTTAAATTAGTTAAGATTTGTTTTATATTTATCTTCTCTCTATTTGATTTTTTTTCCTTCGGTAAAAGTGGCCTATGTGTTATTCCGGGTTATACTCTACCTGTGTTCCAAATTTCATCCAAATCGGTCAAGCCGTTTGAGCGTGAAGAGTTTACAAACATACGTACACACACGCGCACACACACAAACTCTCAGATTTATAATATTATTAGTACGGATAAAAATTAAGTGTTCATCATATTCGCCAACGAAATTGCGTGCATCCAAAAATACCCATTTGACCCTCCCATTCCTATAAGATTTTTTGTGATTTGTAGTATATAAGGTTATTTTTAATGTGATTGGCATATCCTCAAGGATAAAAATCCCTAAAAGAAAAAAAGATTTTAAAAAAATACCCATTTTTTTATCCATCTTGCAGTGTGGCGATATCGTAGAGCGCCATCTAGTGGACGGTGACGTGGTTCTCTTCAACCGACAACCCTCGCTCCACAAGCTCTCTATAATGTGTCACAGAGCTAAAGTTCAGCCTCAGAGGACCTTCAGGTAACTAAGAAAATCATATATAATACTTGTAAATACAGTGAAACCTGTTTAACTGAGACCTCATGGTGCTTACAATTTTTTCCCACTAATAGAGGTTATCAGTTAAACAGTTTCTCAATTAGCGAGGGTTAAGATTTGATTGGAATTATCTCATTTATAGAGGTTCTCAATTACAGAGGTCAATTAACATTAATCATTTTATCTACACTCGTCTCATAATGTTCGAATTATGAATTTGAAAACAGTTGCATAAAGACTTACTTTATGCATTCTGCCTATAAAAACTAGGGTTTACTATAAATTAAAGAAGCGTAATGACTTAATGAGAAAACTCTTACTACGATAAAGATGAGAAATGAAACGAAGTTTATTTTGCCAATACTCAAATCGCCATCTTCCGTCGCACCTGGCAGTTGTTGTTGTACGGTAATTTTTCGGATGTTGTTCAGTTGTTTTAATAGGTTTTTGTTCTGTTGTTGTTGAGATGTTGTTCAGTTGTTGTTCAGATATTGATTAGTTGTTGTTCAGATGTTATTCCGATGTTGTTCAGTGTTGTTTAGTTGTTTTTCAGTTGTTGTTCAGTGTTGTTCAGTTGTTGTTCAGTTGTTTAGTTATTTGCTGTTGAGACTCGACATCTAAACAACTGTTTGTAAAGAATCTTCAAAAATTCATATCAAGCCATATTACGTTCTCGTATTGAATTTAACCATGTCTCGGGCCTTGCAATCGCCGGTGCGGACGTTTGGAAAAGTGTTCAACTGAGTTAATATTTTAGAGTGTAGATAATAGTAGTTTATGCAACTGTCGTATAATGGGGGTCATTAGAATGCGAGTGTCTGTTTATCACACGAGGCGCAGCCGAGTGTGATAATAGTTTGACACGAGCATTCTAATGCCTAATTATAGCAGTTGCATACACTATTTTATCTACACTCTCCAAAAAAACTCAGAAACACTTTTCTAAACGTACGCACCGGCCATTGCAAGGCCCGATACAAGGACAAATTCAATACGAGAACGTAATATGGCTTGATATGAATTTTTGAAAAATCTATACTTTAGCAGTTGTTTAGATGTGGAGTCTTAACAATAACTTAACTAAACAACTGAACAACATCTGAACAACATCTGAACAACAACTGAACAACATCTGAACAACAACTGAACAACATCGAAACAACAACTGAACATCTGTACAACAACTGAACAACATCTGAACAACATCTGTACAACATCTGAACAACAACTGAACAACATCGGAATAACATCTGAACAACAACTAATCAACATCTGAACAAAAACCTATTAAAACAACTGAACAACATCCGAAAAATTACCGTACAACAACAACTGTCAGGTGCGGCGGAAGATAGCGATTTGAGTATTGGAAAAAAAACTTCGTTTCATTTTTCAACTTTATCGTATTAAGAGTTTTCTCATTAAGTCATTACGCTTCTGTAATTTATAGTAAACCCTAGTTTTTATAGGCAGAATGCATAAAGTAGGTCATTATGCATCTGTTTTCGAATTCATAATTCGAACATTATGTGACGAGTGTATATAAAATAGTGTATGCAACTGTATATAATTAGGCATTAGAATGCTCGTGTCAATCTATTATCACATATATATATAAACAGACACTCGCATTCTAATTACTCCCATTATATGACAGTTGCATAAACTACTATAAAGAGGTCAAGAATTTCTAAAACATTAACTAAATCGCCTGTGAGATAGAGACGTGTGTGTTGAAAATCTAACTTATAGAGGTCTTAATTTGAAATGCCTCATTTAAAGAGTTCAGCTTTTATTACAAAATTTAAAGTTCTTCTAATAGACAAGGACGGATGTATAAGAGCTGGAAAAATCAGTTATGGAGGTAAATTTGTAGTATAAAATAAAAATCAATACTAGTAATAGAAGGCGGTTGAAAAACTCTGACATCAGGGTTCGTCGGGTCGTTGACTCGGTGTGGTGCAAAGAAAGAAAGAAGCTAGCCTTGGGTTGGGCGGCTTCTGAACTCTAATCTATTAGTTTTATTTTTTATTATTTCCATTACCTGGTTCGCATTTTTACGGAGTGTATTTCGTCCGATAGGTTCAACGAATGTGTGTGCACTCCGTACAACGCGGATTTCGACGGCGATGAAATGAACATGCACTTGCCACAGACTGAAGAGGCGCGAGCAGAGGCATTGATTCTCATGGGGGTGTGTATTTTTTTTATTATTATGGATGGATTTGCTCTTGACTCTAGTCTAGGTCAAAGGACAGAGACAGAGTCTAAGATGGAGCGAGCTCACCCAGAAGAAGCCTGTTCACTCTTACTTTAAAGAGATTAGGGTTGTATGCGTTTGGCAACACAGACGCAGGTATTGATTACACTGATAAAATACGTCGACTTCTTCTAAATATAAGCTGATTTTTAACTAGTAACCCGATAGTGAAAAAAACGGGCTGCTGATAAGGAACAACTTTCCCTAAGGAACAAAGGTCGAGATATGAAAAAAAATTGCCCATACGAAATTGCCGATCAGCTGATTTGGGTTACTACGGAAGCTCAATATTTTTGTCATATTTCGACCTATGTTCCGTTCCTTATCACCAGCCCGTCCGTTTTCAGTAGCAGTCACAAGAAAAATTTCACCCGTTATACAAAGGCAAATAGTGGATAATAGATCCTAAAAACATTAAAATGGTGTTAATTAATGTTTTAAAAACAAAAAATATGGAAAGAGCAAAAGTTACAAGATAAAAGAACGTATTTTTTTAAAGTTCTGATTTCAGCGATGCTGGTACTGGTAGTTGAAAAGTAGAATACGACTACAGTGATGAACCTTTTTAATCCTACTATACTACTAATATTATACATGAAAAAGTTTGTATGTTTGTTTGTTTGTTCGTTACTTCTTCACGCAAACACTACCAAACCGATTGTAATGAAATTTGGAACACATATAGAAGGTAGCAAAGATTAACATAAAGGATAGTTTTTATGAGTACACGGGCAAAGGCGCGGGTAACAGGTAGTAAATAAATAAATATTCAATACATAATCAAATCTTTTTCCACCAGAACAAATCCAACTTAGTAACCCCTCGTAACGGCGAACTACTCATCGCAGCCACGCAAGACTTCATCACCGGAGGGTACCTCATCACCCAAAGGGACACCTTCCTAACCCTCGGGGAAGCTCAGCAGTTAGCCGCCTGCCTGCTGGCTGGACCTGATGCCAACCTGAGGGTTGACATGCCTCCACCAGCGATCCTGAAACCTAAGAGATTGTGGACAGGGAAACAGATTTTCAGGTAAAATTATCTTTAATCAATAACCACTCTCTGTAATAATAGAAATATTAAAAGCAATTACTTCATTTCTTTTAATTTTTTCCTTTCATTTTTTCCTTTCCTTTCTTTTCCATTCCTTTCATTTCCTTTCCTTTCCGTTCCTTTCCTTTCCGTTCTTTACATTTCCTTTCCTTTTCTTTCCTTTCTCTTCCTTTCATTTCCGTTCCTTTCCTTTCCTTTCCGTTCTTTACATTTCCTTTCCTTTTCTTTCCTTTCTCTTCCTTTCATTTCCTTTCCGTTCCTTTCCTTTCCTTTCCGTTATTTACATTTCCTTTCCTTTTCTTTCCTTTCTCTTCCTTTCATTTCCTTTCCGTTCCTTTCCTTTCCTTTCCGTTCTTTACATTTCCTTTTCTTTCCTTTCCTTTCTTTTCTTTTCCTATGTTTCTTTGCTTTGCATTGCAAATGAACTTTTATATTTATGCTTAATAATATTATTCTTGATTTTCAGTTTAATCATGAAGCCTAATAAGAAGTGTGAAGTGAAAGCCAACCTTGAAACTAAAGGCAAGAATTACACGAGTAACAAGGACATGTGTGTCAATGATTCATGTGAGTATAATTACCTATTTGATTCAGCACATCAATTCTGGAAGAGTAGGGGAATTTGGGGATCATCCAGAAGAACTAGAGTTGATAAAATGTGGAATTTCTATCTGTGGAAACCTATAATTGTCTGTTAGTTTGAATTCTATTTGTCGAAACCTATAATTGGCTGCTTGTTTCAATAGTTTTTTAAGTACTTTGTTGTGTTTGCTGTTGGTGGAATTTCTATCTGTGGAAACCTATAATTGTCTGTTAGTTTGAATTCTATCTGTCGAAACCTATAATTGGCTGCTTGTTTCAATAGTTTTTTAAGTACTTTGTTGTGTTTGCTGTTGGTTTTCCTATCGAAATAAAATAAATAAAATGATAATGGTTTGTTAGGAGTTTTGCGCAGTTTCGTACGTTACTTTTATATCTTATTTTTCTTAATGAGTTTTTCGCCTTTATTATTGTGTTAGTGTGGTGAGATTAACTTAATAATGTGCCGGCAGTGAATAACATTGTAGTGAAAATGAGAAATGAAGGGAAATTGTTCAATTCGCCTTGATATTCCCGTGTAAAGTTCTGTGAGCATAGGAACGCGAGCGTCACCATCGCGTTCCCATCAGTAGGTTATGTTAGGTTAGGAATAAAGGCGTGACATGTGAATACGGGGTGTAAGTGACAGCCCTCCGAATACTGATAAGGGTGCATGATGACCGTGATATTAAACAACTTTCCTCTAGGAACAAATGTCAGCTGGAAGAAATTTCTTAGTAGAATTAAGTTGTCCGTGTTTTTTTGTGTCGTCATTCTTTGTATATTATGTCTCTTGTAATGTTTGTTGTGTGCAATAAATGGTTAATAATAATAATAATAATGTCAGGAAACGCCAAAAAATAGACTTCCCATAGAAAATCACGATACTTCTCCTGAAATATTTTCTTATGCGAAGTTGTTCAGTTTCATGATCTAAATGCGACATATCAGTTTTCTGAGGGCTGTCCCTTACACCCTGTATATGTAATTATGTAAGTATAAATTTTTGCTGTTTTCTTCAGGGGTGGTAATCAGGAACTCGGAGCTTCTCTGTGGCTCTATGGACAAGAGCACTCTAGGCTCCGGAACCAAAACCAGCATCTTCTACATATTGCTCAGAGACTGGGGAGAGGAATACGCTGTACGAGGCATGTGGAGGTATGTAATCTTACGTTCATGAATTCTTGATTTTACACATTTATACAATAGTGCCGTGTGATTCCGGTTTAGAATAGCATCACCCCATTTATTTTCCGTGAGAGTCGTATGAGGCGACTAAGGGACTCGAGGGTGTGTATTGCAATTTTAGGCTGTCACTATGGCGATACACAATTTGACCCTCGTATATTTGTCAGACGTGGCATAAATATCTGTTTTTTGCGGCCGTTTGGGCTCTGCCTGCCTACCCCGCAAGGCAGAGCCCAATTATTACGCCCAAAAATTATAGGCGTGATATATGTGTGCGTGTGTGTTCCAGGTCTCCGTGTGTGATGCCAGCTTAGAATGGCATCACCCCATTTTTTTTTCAGAGCGACTGGCTGACAACCTGACACTACAGTGATACACGATCTCTCTCAAACGACCCTCAAATATTTGTCAGATAATGCGATAACGAATCCCCGCAAGGGATAAAGGCGTGATGTGTGATTGTGTGTGTGTGTGTTAACAAGGTTGTACATACAAGTTTTCTTGACTTTTTAGGTTAGCTCGTATGGCATCTTACTACATGATGAACCGAGGGTTCAGCTTCGGCATTATAGACGTGACGCCGGGTAAGAAGCTTATCGAAGCCAAGAATAAACTTCTGGAGTCCGGGTAAGTGTACTCATTCCAAAAAAATACACTTATTTCTGTAAAAAAGCTTAATAAATCAATATCAACAGCATTTATCCATGCTATTATTATAAATTCGAAGTAACTCTGTCTATCTGTTACGTTTTCACGCCTAAATCACTGAACCGATTTCCGGCATAAGCATAGACAGGAACCTAAGAAAGGACATAGGCTACTTTTTACCGCAGGAAAATCAATCAATCCCACGGGAAACAAAGTAAATCATAAGAAACATAGCGCATAACGCCGAAGAAAATCATCAGACGAGGATTCGTTGTGTGGATTGCTTTGCTTTTTGTGTCAGGCACCTTTACGACTACATATACTATAATATTTTCTTGAGTTTGCACAACTCATCACAATAAAACAATTTCGAACGTAAGAAGTGTAAAATCCAAAATAAACACAACTTAAATCCGTTTAAAATTGTTTTATTGTGATACCTACATATACTATTTAATGCGGATGAAGTCGCGAGTAAAAGCTAGTAGTTAAAACAAAAATAATCAATTTTAATGATGTTGCGAAATTCCATAAATACAAATCTGTTATAAGATTAGTTCCTAACTAATTCTGGTAGGTAGATAGAGCCCTGCATTGCATTAACATCCACAAGAGTCCACTGCTGGACATGCCACACTTTATTTGCATCAATATTCTGTTGCATAATTCACTTTACGTTGATGCCGATAAAATTTTATTTTATTTTTTATTTTAAGTTCAACTCGTCTTGTAACTAACGCCTCGGCCGAACCAAAATTCATAATAGTTAATATTTTTTCGGGCCCCTGCGATACAGGTTTTTTTTTATTAATGATGGGTTTGCTCTTGACTCTAGTCTAGGTCATGGGACAGAGACAGAGTCTAAGATGGAGCGAGCTCACCCAGAAGAAGCCTGTTCACTCTTACTTTGAAGAGATTAGGGTTGTATGCGTTTGGAAACACAGACGCAGGTAGTGAGTTCCACTCTTTAGCAGTGCGCATTATAAATGATGACTGGAAGCGCTTAGTCCGAATTGGTGGAATGGCAACCAGGTACGGATGGTATCCGGCGGTGCGTCTGGATGTCCGATGGTAGAAGGGAGCATACTTAGTGAGGGTCCGCTGTTAAATTGTCTGCATGCCTCACCTCGGACACAGTCTTATGTTTTATTATTTTCAATTGTATTGTCCAGACATTGTTTGTTAATTGTTTCAGTTAATAAATATTTATTATTACTTATTATTATTATTATGCCCAGCAGTGGGACACTGTAGGCTAGTATAATAATAATAATAATAAATTATTATTATAAAATGTAAGTGCTTGACAATAGTTCCAATTTGACAGGTATTCGAAATGTGACGGGTACATATTGGAAATGGAGAAGGGCACCCTGCAGTGCCAGCCGGGGTGCTCCATGGAGGAGACCCTCGAGGCTGTCATGCTGAGCGAGCTGAGCAGCATCAGGTAACATCAGTGAACAGATCATTTATTTATTACTAGCAGCCCGCCCAGCGGTTTCACCCGCCGCTAACAATATCCCCCCGGGAATAAGACAGTTTAATATAGCCTATGTTCATCAGGGATAATGTAGGATTCTAAAAATCTTGACTTAATAAAATCTTAATTTGAAACAAAACGTTTTCAGATGGTGGTGGCGTAAAGTTACATGCCGTGTGATTAACCTGCCCAGCCCCATTGCAGTGCCTTTATTTATTTATTTTTATCCCGCCCGAGCCGGTTTTCTATTAGATCATTACAAAATTGTAATAAAAAAAATAATTGTGTGATACAAATTTATTTTTTTAGAATGACGGTTCATGACGTCAATAAGTGATAATACTATCCTACATTGAATAAAAAATTTCAATTTCAATTAACGGTAAAAGAATTTTTGAAATCGGTTCAGTAGTTTCGGAGCCTATTCAATTCAAACAAACAATAAAAAATCATGTTTCTTATATTAGTGTAGATTAGTGTAGATTATATTATTATTATTTAAGTGTGATGACGGCTTAGAATAGCATCACCCGATTTCTTTCCCGTGGGAGTCGTAGGAGGCGACTTAGGGACTTGAGGGTGTGTATTGCAATTTTAGGCGATGGGCTGACAACCTGTCACTATGGCGATACACAATTTTCCGAATGACCCTCAAACATATATCAGACGTGGCGTAAATGTCCGTTTATGCGGCCGTTTACGCTCTGCCTACCCCGCAAGGGATAATAGGCGTGATATGTGTATGTATGTATTATTTTGGTGTAGATTTTTTTAATGCATTATTTAATGTTTTTTGTCGTCTTTTTTATACCGAGTAAGGGACAGTGTGCATGAAACAATACTGATAGGGTGCATGAAACATAAAACTGGACAACTTTCCCCTAGAAACATATGTCAGGAAAGGCCAAAATAATGACCCTTCCATACAAAATCACAATCAGCTTACTGCATTCACTATGGGAAGTCAGTTTTTTTACGTTTACTGAAATATGTTCCTAGGAGAAAGTTGTTCAGTTTCATGGTCTGCATGTACCCTATCAGTATTCGGAGGGCTATCCCTTACACTCTTTAATACAGCAATTATTAAATGTAATCATTACACTGGTACGAATAATGTGGCGTAGTTTGTACATTTTTAAATGAAAAAGTAGTTTTTGTGGCTTAACTGTAATAGTTAGACATATGGTATCCATGACATTATTATAGATATTGATGTCCTCTATAAAACTGTAGTACATCACTTTGCTCTATTGTCAATAATTTTCACAGCGTACGCGATATAAGATATTTTTTTGGTACATTTTTCACACGTTGGGTTACATTATCGAAATTTTCACGCGGATCCCTATTTTTTTCTGGTATAAAATATAGCCTATGTTCATCAGGAATAATGTACGATTCTAATGGTGAAAGAATTTTTAAAATCGGGCCAGTAGTTTAGGAGCCTATTCGATGCAAACAAACAAACAAACAAACAAACAAACAAACAAACAAACAATCAAATCTTTCCTCTTTATAATATTAGTGTAGATAAATGCCGAGGAATTGTAAACCTCTTTTTTGACGTTTAGAAACATAGAAGAAAATTTATTTATTTCTTAGCTTATTCTAATGTCCATTTCAATACCATTAAAGAAAAGCACTCGATAAACCATCACTATCTTGAGCTAGGGCAAACTATTAAAAACGACAAAAAGAAGAAACGTCATTATTTTCGTTGGCAGTCTGTATAAGTATAAATAAATATATAAATATCCTGGACATTTAATTTCAGAGAGTTGGCGGCCAAAGCTTGCTTCAGAGAGCTGCACCCCACCAATGCTCCCCTCATTATGGCACAAAGTGGATCCAAAGGTGAAACAATCCATCGAAAAAAACCGTATATACAATTTTATTAAAAATAAATGTAATACATAACTTAAATACCAAATAGCCGTGTGATGATGCCGGCTTAGAATAGCATCACCCCATTTCTTTCCCGTGAACCCAGTGACTCGAGGATGTGCATGACAATTTTAGGCCATGGGCTGACAATCTGTCACTATGGCGATACACAATTTTCCGAATGACCCAAATATTTGTCAGATGTAGCGTAAATGTTCGTTTTTTGCGGCCGTTTACGCTCTGCATGTGTGAATACCAAGTTTTAAAACACTTCCCGTATTAGGTATCAAATTTTTTGAAAACTTGCAAAATTTTCTACTGCGGGCAGGATTTGAACCTGCGACTTTCGCCATCACTAGGGGCGACACCTCTTCCTTCTGGGCAATTCAAATCCTAACCGCGGTAGAAAATTTTGCAAGTTTTCTAAAAATATATATATCCTGTATTTTATTGTGCCGTGTGATGCTGGCTTAGAATAGCATCACCCCATTTGTGGGAGTCGTAAGAAGCGACTAAGGGACTCGAGGGTGTGTATTGCAATTTTAGGCGATGGGCTGGCAACCTATCACTATAGCGATGCACAGTTTTCCGAATGACCCTCAAACATTTGTCAGACGTGGTGTAAATGGCCTTTTTTTGCGCTGTTTACGCTCTGCCTAACCCGCAAGGGATTATAGGCGTGATATGTGTATGTATGTATGTATTTCATATATTTTTAGGGTCAAACATTAACATATCTCAAATGATCGCGTGCGTCGGTCAACAGGCGTTGAACGGCAAACGAGTGCCCAACGGATTCGAGGACAGATCACTGCCGCACTTTGAAAGACATTGTAAGTACTAGTCTCTCTCTCTCTCTCTCTCTCTCGTTTCGTGTGGGACACCGAGTCGTCAACGACCCAATGAACCCTGGTGTCAGAGTTTTTCTAGTACTAGTCATTTTGATGCTTTTGAGTTCTAATTGGTTCTAAAGACAAGCTGAAAGACCGAGAGACGAAGCCATTTGATAGATAGGTAAAATGCTTCTTCACTTATGTTATGTCTCTTTGAAACATCTACATTCTCCTCTCTTCGTGACACCGAATCGTCAACGACCCAATGAACCCTGGTGTCAGAGGTTTTCAACCGCCGACTACAAGTAGCAGGCCTCTGACATGGTTGTGTAACGACCGCCGTCTAAGTAATCATAGACGGCAACCTGGACCGACGGCTTAACGTGCCCTCCGAAGCACGGAATTATAATTCTTTCCGGACAATCAGGTGGTTCAGCCTGCAATGTCGTAACCGGACTGGGACCAAATTCACGTGATAAATATCAACTTTATGAGTGTCCTGCCGAGAATCGAACCCGGAACCTTTGCGTCGCAAGCAGTCGCACTACCATTGCGTAACATCGGCCGTCTACATTAACACTATTATTTATACGACTACTTAATTAATACATGCATACATCAGCCAGCGTAAGAAGTGACTAAGGGACTCGAGGGTGTGTATTGCAATGCAATTTTAGGCGATGGGCTTACAACCTGTCACTATGTTGATACACAATATTCCGAATGACCCTCCAATGTTTGTCAGATGTGGCGTAAATGGCCGTTTTTAGTTTACTCTCTGACTACCCCGCAAGGGATATACGGGGTGTAAGGGCAGCCCTCCAAATACTAATAGGATGCATGCAAACCATGATACTGAACAAGTTTCCCTTTAAAACATATGTCAGTCAACGAAAAATAAAACCCTCCCATACAAAATCACAATCAGCTGACTGCATTTCTATGGGAAGTCAAACATTTTTTGACCTTCCTGTAATATGTTTCTGTGTAAAGTTGTTCAGTTACATGGTCTGCATTCACCCTATTAATATTTGGAGGGCTATCCCTTACACCCCGTATATCCCTTGCGGGGTAGGCAGAGAGTAAACTAAAAACGGCCATTTACGCCACATCTGACAAACATTTGAGGGTCATTCGGAATATTGTGTATCAACATAGTGACAGGTTGTTTCGGAAGAGTGTCCCTTACACCCTGTATGTATGTATATGTTTATCTATCGCACTATTGTTATAAAGATTGGCTGTAAGTTTTTCTGTTAAAATAAAAATAAAATAAAAATATATCATGTAACCTCCTTAGCCAAGATCCCGGCCGCGCGCGGTTTCGTAGAGAACAGCTTCTATTCGGGTCTGACGCCGACCGAGTTCTTTTTCCACACGATGGGAGGCCGCGAGGGTCTGGTGGATACTGCGGTCAAGACGGCAGAGACCGGGTACCTGCAGCGACGACTCGTCAAGGTAATTGTTGTTGCTATAACATGTGGGGTTGCTCACACGATGGGAGGCCGCGAGGGTCTGGTGGATACTGCGGTCAAGACGGCAGAGACCGGGTACCTGCAGCGACGACTCGTCAAGGTAATTGTTGTTGCTATAACATGTGGGGTTGCTCACACGATGGGAGGCCGCGAGGGTCTGGTGGATACTGCGGTCAAGACGGCAGAGACCGGGTACCTGCAGCGACGGCTCGTCAAGGTAATTGTTGTTTCTATAACATGTGGGGTTGCTCACACGATGGGAGGCCGCGAGGGTCTGGTGGATACTGCGGTCAAGACGGCAGAGACCGGGTACCTGCAGCGACGACTCGTCAAGGTAATTGTTGTTGCTATAACATGTGGGGTTGCTCACACGATGGGAGGCCGCGAGGGTCTGGTGGATACTGCGGTCAAGACGGCAGAGACCGGGTACCTGCAGCGACGACTCGTCAAGGTAATTGTTGTTGCTATAACATGTGGGGTTGCTCACACGATGGGAGGCCGCGAGGGTCTGGTGGATACTGCGGTCAAGACGGCAGAGACCGGGTACCTGCAGCGACGACTCGTCAAGGTAATTGTTGTTGCTATAACATGTGGGGTTGCTCACACGATGGGAGGCCGCGAGGGTCTGGTGGATACTGCGGTCAAGACGGCAGAGACCGGGTACCTGCAGCGACGACTCGTCAAGGTAATTGTTGTTTCTATAACATGTTTTTTTTATTTTTATTTTTTATTAATGATGGGTTTGCTCTTGACTCTAGTCTAGGTCATAGGTCAGAGACAGAGTCTAAGATGGAGCGAGCTCACCCAGAAGAAGCCTGTTCACTCTTACTTTGAAGAGATTAGGGTTGTATGCGTTTGGAAACACAGACGCAGGTAGTGAGTTCCACTCTTTAGCAGTGCGCATTATAAATGATGACTGGAAGCGCTTAGTCCGAATTGGTGGAATGGCAACCAGGTATGGATGATGGTATCCGGCGGTGCGTCTGGATGTAGGGTTGCTATTACTTATAGCACTCGAAAACTCGATGATGCAATCACGTCAAAAATTGAGAAAACTGTCTAAAAATGTCTGCCGACATCTTCACATTCTCTTAACATACGTTGCATGTAAACAACATATACTGATGTAATATATATACTTGCGGGAACTTCCTGCGTCTGTATTTCCAAACGCATACAACCCTAATCTCTTCAAAGTAAGAGTGAACAGGCTTCTTCTGAGTGAGCTCGCTCCATCTTAGACTCTGTCTCTGTCCTATGACCTAGACTAGAGTCAAGAGCAAACACAACAACATTATCTTATGTAATACATGGTGTAAAAATATTAGCTGAGAATATTTTAAAGGGTGAAGCAGTACGTGAAACTGAACAACTTTCCCCAAGGAACATAGGTCGAAATATGAAAAAATAATTTGACCCTCCCATACTTACCCAGCCGGGATAATTTGTTTGACCTATGTTCCTTGGGGAAAGTTGTACAGTTTCACGTACTGGTTCACCCCTTAAAATATTCTCAGCAAATTTTTTTACACCTTATATATTTTGGTACTTGCGGGAACTTCCACACATCAAATGCCAACTTCTTCTTCCAGTCTCTGGAAGATCTAGTACTCCACTACGACATGACGGTGCGCAACGCTACCGGCGAGGTGATACAGTTCAAGTACGGCAGCGACGGACTCGACCCTTCCTACATGGAGGGCAAAGACAGGCCCGTCGACCTTCACAGGGTACTCGCTGATGTCAAGGCGCAGTGCTTAGATAGGTAACAAGATTTAACAAGAACAAGATTTAAGAATATTAACACTCCCCTGTCTGTTAATACTCCAAGTAGCTACATATGCACATACACATCTTGATATGTTCAAAAAGCGGGGAGACCAACAGCAGCATAACTTGAGAAATCCTGGCCGCCTTAAGGGGGTAAGGCACTGTATAGAAAAAGCACGAAGAACTGTGCACTCCATGGCTCCAGATGTTTTCAATAAACTGCCTGAGACTATCACGAGCGCCCAGAGCTTGCAATTTTTCAAAAACAAATTAAAATTGTGGCTTTGTTCCACAGCTATGATGAATTTTTAAATTATAAACCTACCGTACAGGTACTTACCTAGGATGGATATGTCTGCAAATGCAGTTATTATTTATGATATATATATTTTATTTTCTTTTTATGTAATTTAATTTAAGACATTTCAATGTATAGTGATGATTATGAATTGAATCGACTTGTAATGATCATTACCAATAAAGTTATGTCTATGTCTTTAAAAAATTAAATATTAAGAACATTCAGTTCACGACACAATATAAACGAAAATTAGCCCAATATATTTTAAACAACTAAAGTACGTTTTATGGAGAGGTAATGGTTGAGATCCTATTGTTTATATTCAGATATTTATGTTTTTTTTTGTGATTTGGTAATTAAGTACCTTCGTACATTAGAAAACGGCGACTTGTAATGCCTATGTCAGCGACAACTAATGTAGTTACTATATAATATCTTTTATGAGAATAATTAATCTTTAAGCCTATTTATAGTGCACACAATGTGCCGTGTGATGACGGCTTAGAATTGCATCACCCCATTTCTTACTCTTGGGAGTCGTAAGAGGCGACTTAGGGACTCAAGGGTGTGTATTGCAATTTTAGGCGATGGGCTGACAACCTGTCACTATGGCGATACACAATTTTCCGAATGACCCTCAAACGTATGTCAGACGTGGCGTAAGTAGCCGTTTTTTCGGTCGTTTACGCTCTGCCTACCCCGCAAGGGATAAAGGCGTGATATATGTATGTATGTATGTATAGTAAATAAAGAGAGAAGACGCTGAAGTCTAAGAGGCCGTGTGATGCTGGCTTAGATAAGCATCACACCGTTTCTTTCTTGTGGGAATCGTAAGAGGCGACTAAGAAATGATTTATCGTGGATCTTATAGCTGTTGTTACAGGCTTTTTAAAACTATAACTATAGTTCTACAGGCTGTAAGGAAAAGTACTGCGTTCTTTTCAAGGAATGAATCAGCCCATGAAACTGAAAAATTTTACTCAAATGTATTTTTTGAATAAATAAATAAATAAGTAAATAAATAAATAAATATTTTAACTGTATTCATCTAGATAATGCAAATATTTTAGGTATTTTATATAATTTATAAAAATGTGTGAGTGACCCTCAAATATATGTCAGACGTGGCGTAAATTTCCGTTTTTGCGGCCGTTTACGCTCTGCCTACCCTGCAAGGGATAATGGGCGTGATATGTGTATGTATGTATGTATGTTTAAATACTGACATTAAGCTTTTAAATAATGTATTCTTATTCTTATTGTGACAGCAACAATTCTGCTATTTATATGAGTTATTTTGATCACAGGGATGAAGAACCTTTAGATGGCGACGGTATTGTCGTGGCTGCAGAGGAAACGCTGGCGTTAGACGACTTCAAAACGTGCACTCCGGAGTTCAAGAAAGAGTTATTGTAAGTATCATGAGTATGAATACAAAATTAGGACAATACAAAATTGTTATAAAAAAGAAAATTGCGTTATGCAAATTTCTTTTTTTTACAATGACCGATCATGACGTCAATAAGTGATAATACTATCCTACATTGAATAAAGTTATTTCATTTTCATTTATGCCGTGTGATGCCGGCTTAGTGTAGCATCACCCCATTTCTTTCCCGTGTGAGTCGTAAGAGGCGACTAAGAGATTCGAGGGTGTGTATTGCAATTTTAGGCAATGGGCTGACAACCTGTCACTACACCGATACACAATTTTCCGAATGACTCTCAAATATTTGTCAGACGTTGCGTAAACGTTTTTATCTACACTCGTCTCATAATGTTCGAATTATGAACTCGAAAACAGTTGCATAAAGACCTACTTTATGCATTCTGCCTATAGAAATTACAGAAGCGTAATGACTTAATGAGAATGCTCTTACTTTGATAAAATTCAGAAATGAAACGAAGTTTTCTTTTTTTGTTTTGATACTCATATCACCATCTTCCGCCGCACCTGTCAGTTGTTGTTCTACGGTAATTGTTCGGTTGTTATTTTATTAGATTTTTGTTCAGTTGTTGTTGAGATATGCCGTATGATCGCCGTGTGATTGCCGGCTTAGATCGCCGTGTGATTGCCGGCTTAGATCGCCGTGTGATTGCCGGCTTAGAATAGCATCACCCCATTTCTTGCCCATGGGTGTCGTAAGAGCCGACTAAGGGACTCGAGGGATGTGTATTGCAATTTTAGGCGATTGGCTGACAACCTGTCACTATAGTGATACACAGTTATCTGATTGACCCTCAAGCTTTTGTCAGACGTGGTGTTAATATCCGTTTTACGGCCGTTAACGCTCTGCCTACCCCGTAAGGGATATAGGCGTGATTTATGTATGTATGTATGTATGTTGTTGAGATATTGTTCAGTTGTTGTCCATATGTTGTTCAGTTGTTGTACCGATGTTGTTCAGCTGTTGTTCAGATGTTGTTCCGTTGTTGTTAAGATGTTGTTCACTTGTTACGATATTGTTCAGATGTTGTTCAGTTGTTGTTCAGTTGTTTAGTTAAGTTGTTGTTCAGTTGCTGACTCGACATCTGAACAACTGCTGAAGTATAGAATTTTCGAAAATTCATTTGAAGCCATATTACGTTCTCGTATTGATTTTGACCATGTATCGGGCCTTGCAATCACCGGTGCGGATGTTTGGAAAAGTGTATAACTGAGTTTTTTTTGGACAGTGTAGATAAAATAGTGTATGCAACTTCATAAAATGAGGCATTAAAATGCTCGTGTCAAACTGTTATCGGCTTGGCTGCGCCTCGTGTGTTAAACAGCCACTCGCATTCTAATGACCCCCATTATACGACAGTTGCATAAACTACTATTTGATGTATCTGCTTAACCGACAATGAATTTTAGGCGTGATATGTGTGTGTATGTATGTATGTCATGAGTATTTCCAATTTGTTAGTTACATAGCCGTTATTGTATTTGTTATAATTATGCATACATACATATATCACGCTTTTATCCCTTGCGAGGTAGGCAGCGCGTAATCAGCCGTATAAAACGAACATTTACACCACGATTGACAAATTTTTACTTAGGGATAATACTAAAAACTTGAGCAACAGACTTTCTGATAGATTGTTTGTATAAAGAAAAAATATTTTATATGTGAAGTGGCGCCACTGTCGAGGGCGTTCACGAATGCACTCGCCTTAAGTTTCCTTTTAAATACATCAATACTACCTATATTTTAATTCTAATAGTTGTGTAGTTACATGGTCTGTTCATGTCTATTAAGTAAAATTAAACTTCTCTACAGGGCATTTCTAACAGATAAAGCGAACAAAGTGCGCAACTTGTGGTCTAAGTACAAACATTGCGGACCCATCGTCAAGCAGTTAGAGAGATTGACGTTAACTCAGCTGGTGCGCTTCATACGAGTGTGTCACGATAAGTATCAGAGGAGTATCATCGAACCTGGGACCGCGGTTGGAGCCTTGGCAGCACAGGTAAGTACAATGGTTAAGGTGGTTCGAAAGTGGCGCTCCTTAACAGGAAAAAAACCCGGGCTGGACACGCTAGTCATCTGGAAACCAAAGTATCAATTCGCGGCAATAAATACCTTCAAAGATTATTTAGAATCAAGATAATTTATTTGCCAGAATATAGTTACATTAGGTTTTGACAATTACATACACATACATACACATATCACGCCTATAATCCCTTGCGGGGTAGGCAGAGCGTAAACGGCCGTAAAAACGGACATTTACGCCGCGTCTGACAGACATTTGAGGGTCATTCGCAAAATTGTGTATCGCCATAGTGATAGGTTGTCAGCCCATCGCCTATAATTGCAATGCACACCCTCGAGGCCCTTAGTCGCCTCTTACGACACCCACGGGGAAGATGGGGTGATGCTACTCTAAGCCGGCATCACACGGCAATAAATACCTACAAAGATTATTTTGGATCAATATAACCTTGCAAAAATGGAGTGATTTAGTTATGTATTCCAAAAATGCTAAAAGTGGTCACTTTTAGCACAATTACAATACATAACAAAAGTGCTTGGTTTTTTTTATTGCCGCAATTTGATACTTTAGTTTCCAGATGAACCACCTTCAGAACTGTTCAATTACTGTATGACAACGACTTTTATCTTCTTATATTCTATACTATGGTTTTTATTATGCACTCACAGTGCTATATTATTTTCATAAATGAAAGTAATTGAAAACATGTTAGCGCCCGCCGGGACTTGAACCCGGGACCGTACGGTACCGTACCACTGCTCTGCCAACTGAGCTACTGGCGCCCCGACTGACACTTGTCAATTTTTCATTTCTAATTGTGTGTTCCTACATAATCTAAAACTGCCAAGTTATCACAGAATGTTGTTGGTTTTGTAAAATCCTTGCATAGCTAAAACTCTGAGGCATAATTGACAAGTTACAACTCTTACAAGACCAGACCACTCTAAAAAAAAGTAAAGAATTAGTAACAGATACGTATAATTAGAGAGGTATGTCAAAGGCCTCGTATTATGTGAAGACCTAAGTACAAAAATAGTCATAGTATTCACATTAAGATTTATACAATTAACTTTTCAAGCACTCGCGATCAGGTAAATTACTAATATTTACCTAAATAATATCGCGATAGACCCGGTCTAATACTTAAAATTATACAATTAAGGTCTTCTTCTTTTCGTGTGGGACACCGAGTCGTCCAACGACGCGTTAAACCTTGGTGTCGAGAGTTTTTCACCGCCATACCAGTAGTAGGCCACTGACATGGTTGTGTAACGACCGCCGTCTAAGTAATCATAGACAGCAACCGGGACCGACGATGCCCTCCGAAGCACGGAAACATATTTCTTTTCGGTTCGTCAAGTGGTTTAGCCTGCAATATCCTAACCAGAAAAATGACAACTTTGCGAGTGCCCCACCAAGAATCGAACCCGGAGCCTTTGCGTCGCAGGCAGTCGCACTATCACTGCGCCATATCAGCCTATTAAAGTGTTTCTTAGTTATGAAGTCTTTTTTTCTATAGGACTCTCTTCATTTATCTATTTTTACACGACTGCAGAATCAAAAAAAGAGTGTTATGTTTTTAGAGTTCATGTATGTGTGTGTGTGTGTGTGTATGTATATATGTGCAATTCTTTAAAGTTCTGCAACTCGTAAAACAGATTATAATGGGAATGGTATCGGAACTTTGTTAAATTTCCAAAAGGAAATTTGAGATCATGGAAGTAAACTAAGTTGTTTGATGTATCATCAACAGAATATTTTATTAGAGTAACAGTTTTGTTTTGTGTCATAGTTGACAAACATAAATATAAAAATATATAGTGGCCAGGGTGTCTCAGTATTTACAAAAAGTATTTACAACACCTCCCCGTAATGGGGCACCCTGTACCTGTATAAAACTAAGATAAGGCATATCAAAGATCACTATAAACAAACACACGATAACACAACACAAAATTAAAACTATACACAAACAAAAAAAAATTACATCAACCTGTATATACACTTCACCAAAAAAAACTTCAACCTGTATATACACCTAAACCTAGAGAACTATTTACATACCTAACCATGATCTGAATCCTAGCCTAAACCTAATGAACATGAAAATTTACAATGTTTGAGTTTTGGTAGAGGCTTGGTGAGGATGTCTGCGATCATGTTGTGTGTTGGTATGTATGTGATTATGTAGTCCTGTTCTGAGAGTAGGCGTATGAAGTGATGTCTAATGTCGATGTGTTTTGTGCGTGCATGGAATGTGTTGTTGCGAGTGAGTTTGATTGTGCTTTGGTTGTCTGTATGAATGGTGAGTGGCTGTATGACGTTGTAGACTTCTTTGATAAGTGTGCGGAGATAGATGGCCTCTTTGCAGGCTTCGCCTAGGGCCATGTATTCGGCCTCTGTGGTACTCAGTGCAGGGGTGCGCTGTTTCTTAGATTCCCAAGAGATGGCAGCACTGCACATCTTGAAAACGTACCCCGTGTATGAGCGTCTGTCTACTACGTTGCTGGCGTAGTCGGCGTCAGCATAGCCGGTTGGATAACCGTCACCATTTTTAAAGTTTAGTTTTAGGTCCTTAGTTGCTTTAAGATACCTTAAAACTCGTTTGGCAGCTTTCCAATGCACCTCCCCGTAATGTCCATTGAACTGGCTCAGATAAGATACTGCATAGGATATATCTGGTCTTGTGCCTATTGCAATGTACATTAGAGAACCAATAAGCTGTTGCTATGGCAAATCGGGTTTCTCATCATCCTTATCAGGGATTGTGAGCTTCATACCTGGTTCCATGGGCGTTGAGACAGGGATGGCATCAGTCATACCAAACTTCTCTATCACTTTCTCGATATATTTGGTTTGATCGAGAGATATGTTGCCGGGTTTCTGGACAACACGCATTCCAAGACAGTCTTTGACAGGACCAAGGTCTTTGACCACGAATAGTTTCTTTAAGCCGAGCTTAAGGTCGTCCTTCATGCTGTCGTTACTACAGAGAATAAAGAAATCGTCGACGAATACAGCTACTACAAGTAGGTCGTTTCCGTCGCGTCTGTAGTACAGGCAATGCTCGTTAGAAGCTTGCTGCAGGTCAAGTTTTTTCATGGCTTCACAGACTTTCAAGGTCCATTGTCGTGGAGCTTGTTTAAGGCCATATAGAGCCTTTTTGAGTAGGCATACTTTGCCCTTTGGGTCAGTGGAGAAGCCGTCTGGCTGTTCCATATAAATTTCCTCATCGAGGTCCCCATTTAGAAATGCAGTTACCACGTCTAGGTGGTCAACTTGAAGTCCACGTTGAGCCGCAAAAGCCAATAATAGTCGCACTGAAGACAGTCTAGCGACTGGTGCAAAAGTTTCACTGTAGTCAATCCCTGCTACTTGGGTGAAGCCTTTTGCTACTAGTCTGGCTTTGTATTTCGTTATTTGGCCACTAGTGTCCTTTTTTAGTTTAAATACCCATTTGCATTTAATCGTTTTTCTGCCGGAGGGTCTATCGACGAGAACCCAGGTTCCATTTTTTATTAGGGAATCGTATTCAGCATGCATAGCTTCTAACCACTTTTCCTTCTCTTCATGATCCGTTACTTCTTTAAAAGATTCGGGTTCCAGGTCTGAGGTGAGATATCCGAAGCGTTCAGGAGGATTCCTTACACGGACAGGGTATCTGCGTTCAGGTTCAGTAGGAACTTCAGGAAGAACGGGTTCATCTGGTTCAGAAGTAGCTGACAGATACTCTGGTGATGCCGGTTCAGCAGTCGCAGATGTATCTATTTGTGGTAGAGGCTGTGGCTGGGGTTCAGTGTTTTGAGGGGGTATTTCAGAGTTAGGACGTGGGACTGGAACATCTGAGATGAGAGGTGATGGAAGACTTGGCTGTTGTGTCGTAGGCGGTTGTGTTTCCTGTTGGTCTACTCTTGTATTAACAATTAAATCGTAAGTGAGACTGTTGTTAGGGGTGGTGGGTTGCTGTGGTTCAGTAACTCCAAGTTTGTCTTCAATAAAGACTACATCCCGTGACAATATGATCGCTCGTGGGTTGCGAGGATCTATAAGGCGATAGCCTTTAGTCTCAGTTGAGTATCCAACAAAAATGCAAGACTGGGTTTTCGAGTCCAGTTTGCTGCGTTTTTCTTTTGGAATAAAAGAATGCGCTTCACAGCCGAAAACACGTAGATGAGACACATCAAGTCGTTTCCCGTACCAAAGTTCGTCAGGTATTTTATTTTTTAAAGCTTGGGTGGGCGAAAGATTTTTTAGGTGAATTGCTGTATTTACTGCCTCACCCCAGTAAGCTTTTGGGAGCTTTGCGTCGTGCAACATTGCTCTGGCCTTTTCTACAATCGTCCGATTAACCCGTTCAGCGACGCCGTTTTGCTGAGGGTTGTAGGCTACAGAGGTCTGATGGATAATTCCATTCTCCCTTAAAAATGTAGACATCGGCCCGTTTACAAATTCACGACCGTTGTCGGAACGAAACTTTTTAATTTTTTCGTTTGTTTGGTTTTCTACAAGTTGTTTGAATTCGACAAACTTTGAAAACACTTCACTTTTTGACTTTAGCAAGTAGCCAAAAGTTTTGCGCGTAAAGTCATCTGTGAAAGTAAGTAAGTAGAGCGCGCCACCCCATCAATGTGTACTCATTGGTCCACAAAGGTCGGAATGAATGAGCTCACACTTTTTGAAAGACTTACTTTTCGACTTTTTGAATGGACTTTTTGCTAATTTTCCTTGAAGGCAAGGAATGCAGGTTTCATCTAAACCCGAACTATCTATTTGACAGTTTATGCCATTCGTTCTCTTTTTCAGAGTAGACATCGCTTTGACGTTGAGATGTCCGAGGCGTCTATGCCACAGAACAGCTGTTTCATTTCTGACATTTGTCAGCTGTGCTTGTTGTTGTGGCTCAGAAATATCTAATTTATACATGCCCTTATAATTTTGCCCTGTTGCTACTACTGTTCCCGAAATTTTGAGCCCTTTTTAGAGATAGATTTGAGCACCTTTACTAGTAAAAACTGTAGCATAGCCCTTTCCTGCCATAGAACTAACAGATAATAAATTAGCCGAAAGTTGTGGTACTAATAGGGCGTTAGAAATTTTGTCAATATTGCCGCTATTTACACAAATTGTACCTGTTCCTTCGCTTAAAATCTGCTGGTTGTTGGCTACGGTTACTGTGTCTGACTGGGGAGAAAAATTGCTGAATGATTGTATGTTATTGCACATATGAGATGTTGCGCCAGAATCTATGAACCAATGGGATGGGTTTTTGGAAGAATGAAAAGATGAATAAAGTGTAACATGTGTACTGAAATTAGCCTTATTCTTCTTTTTGCGGTTCCGGCACTCCGAGACGACGTGTCCATGTCGCTTGCAGAATGTGCACACATGCTTTGGGCGCGGGGGCACAGGCGTAGTCTTGGACGCAGGCGTAGGCTTCGATGTATACAGAGCACTGTCTTTCGTCGAGGTCGATGGCCGCTGGTCCTCCTTCAGTAACAATGTAGCTACGGAGTCCGAAGAGATTTTAGTTCCCGATCCTTCCAATGCCATTACCATAGGGTTATATTTTTCAGTCAAACCAGTTAACATTATAACTCCTACAAACTCATCATTGACGGGAGCCTTTATTTCCGCTAGTTGCTGCTGCGTGCTGCGGATTCCGTTAACATATTCGTCCATGCTAGTACAGTTCTCCAGTCTTGTATTGAAGAGTTTACGAAGTAGGTGCAGGCGCCGTAGAAGGCCGCTGTCAGCATAAGCTGCTTGTAGCTTTTCCCAGGTTTCCTTGGCGGTGGTGCAGCTCATTATCACAGGGTACACCGATGTTGCTACTGATAAGCATATTTTTGCCTTTGTTTTTGCATCAAGCCGCTTGAATTGCATGTCTCCAAGTTGCTGCATCATAAGTGCGGGACTTTCTATAAAATCCCACATGTCACTCACGACGAGTACGTTCTTCATCGAGAAACTCCAGCTGGTGAAGTTTCTGGCACCCTCCAGTTTCTCAATCGTGGGCACCCCAATCTGTTGTGCCATCGGGAGAGGCTGCTGTCCACTAGGTGTAGCTGTAGGTTGCGCTGGTGCCGGCAGTTGTCCTGCCGATGAAGGGTTTTGGGTGTCACCCTCCATAGCACTCGTGCCAAATTATATATTCTTACACAACTTAGGTTAGAGGGGCTCTGGGCCCATAACCTGTTAAATTTCCAAAAGGAAATTTGAGATCATGGAAGTAAACTAAGTTGTTTGATGTATCATCAACAGAATATTTTATTAGAGTAACAGTTTTGTTTTGTGTCATAGTTGACAAACATAAATATAAAAATATATAGTGGCCAGGGTGTCTCAGTATTTACAAAAAGTATTTACAACAAACTTGAATCCTTACATTATCCCGAATGTCATTGGCTAAGCTTTATCTCAAAAAACAGTCGTGTTTTTTTATGCTTTCTGATTCTTGTTATCGATATCTTACTAAACTATCAAAACATTATTTCCCTTTAGAGTATCGGTGAACCCGGCACCCAAATGACCCTCAAGACGTTCCATTTCGCGGGCGTAGCGTCCATGAACATCACACAGGGGGTGCCGCGAGTCAAAGAGATCATCAACGCATCGAAAAACATCAGCACTCCCATCATCACAGCTGAGCTGGATAAGCCGTATGACCTGGAGTTCGCGAGGAGGGTCAAGGGGAGGGTGGAGAAAACCACTTTGGGGGAGGTTAGTATAGCTTGTGCCGTGTGATGCCGGCTTAGAGTAGCATCACCCCATTTCTTTCTCGTGGGAGTCGTAAAAGGCGATTAAGGGACTCGAGGGTGTGTATTGCAATAGGGTGTGGTGTGATGGGCTGTCAACCTGTCACTACGTCGATACACAATTTCCGAATGCCCCTTCAAATGTTTGTCAGACGAGGCGTAAATGTCCGTTTCTGAGGCTGTTTACACTCTGCCTACCCCGCAAGGGATATAGGCGTGATTTATGTATGTATGTTATGTTTAAAACTTAAATGAATAAATTGGAATGCCGTGTGGTGCCGGCTTAGAGTAGCATCACCCCATTTCTTTCCCGTGGGAGTCGTAAGAGGCGACTAAGGAACTTGAGGGTGTGTATTGCTATAGGGTGTGATGGGCTGACAACCTGGCACTACGGCGATACACAATTTTCCGAATGACCCTCAAATATTTGTCAGACGAGGCGTAAATGACCGTTTCTGCGGCTGTTTACACTTTGCCTACCCCGTAAGGGATTATAGTCGCGATATGTGTAGGTGTAGTATAGATTCGGGACTGTTATGTTGGTGTCTGTCTGGTCTGTAACGGTTATTTTGTAAATTTAAATAAATAAATTGAAATTGAAAGATTTTATGCAGGTTTTTGTCATGTTGATACTTATTCGTTTCCCGTGTTGTAAGTAGCACAACCACATACTTTTAGGCGCAACACCACTTGTTAAATGCCGTAAGATTAACCTGGCTGGTTAAACCGGCTGTCCCTTAGTAGGTTACTTAGTTAACATTTGTTATAATCAAGAATTTCAAAAATCATATTGTTTTTCACATATTAAATTTCAATCATTCAACTGTTCCAATCCCTTAAATGCAGAATAACATAAAAAAGTAATGAAACTTTGCTATTAAATGTATTCCAGATAACGACATACATTGAAGAAGTGTACCTACCTTTGGACTGTTTCCTGCTGATTAAATTAGACGCCGATAGAATCAGACTGCTAAGCTTAGAAGTTAACGTGGATTCCATTGTGTATTCGTAAGTATCCAATGCTGAAATATAATCCAAAAGACCTGTGATATATGACCATATGCCCAGGTCATTGAAACATTACATATTATTAAAGAAAATTAAAATTATTATCTAAATTTTTAAATGATAGTGCACGCCTTATCTGCCTCACTTTATGAGATCTCACTGCCCAAGGTCTGCTGGAAGAGATTTCTTTTTAGAAATAAGTAGACCTGTTGTGAATTGTTTCATATATGTATGTGTCCTATGTTTTTATTGTGTGCAATAAATGGTTTAATAATAATAATAATAGATTTCTGCCCAGCGGTCTCACCCGCTGCCACTCCTTTTCCCGTGGTAATAGTTGTTTTCCCGCGGTAAATAGTGGCCTATGTGCTATTCCGGGTTATACTCTACCTGTGTTCCAAATTTCATCCAAATCGGTCAAGCCGTTTAAGTTTGAAGAGGTAACAAACATACATACATATACACACACACACTCTCAGATTTATAATACCTCTATTAAGTACGGATTATTGTACATTTTTAATTTCAGTTTTAATTTACAACGTGCTCTGATAATGCAATCGAGTTTAATTTAAAGTTGAAATTGTAGCGAGAGAAGCATGCTTAACATTTTTGTGATAAGTGATGTGATATCGTTTTTATTTTGCACGTACTTACATCAAAATGCTGTTTTACAGGATATGCACATCAAAACTGAAAGTGAAACCGAACAACATCCAAATAGTGTCCGACTGGGCGATCAAAGTGAATGGCGAGCCGAGCAAGCACGGCGGCTGGCTGAACATGTCATTGCAACAGCTAGCGAGGCAGCTGCCCAGTGTGGTGGTCAAGGGACTGCCACAGGTGTCCCGGGCTGTCATAGCGTGCGATGATACAGTGCAACCACCCAGGTATGTGAAAGTGAACGAGCCGAGCGAGCACGGCGGCTGGCTGAACATGTCATTGCAACAGCTAGCGAGGCAGCTGCCCAGTGTGGTGGTCAAGGGACTGCCACAGGTGTCCAGGGCTGTCATAGCGTGCGATGATACAGTGCAACCACCCAGGTATGTGAAAGTGAACGAGCCGAGCGAGCACGGCGGCTGGCTGAACATGTCATTGCAACAGCTAGCGAGGCAGCTGCCCAGTGTGGTGGTCAAGGGACTGCCACAGGTGTCCAGGGCTGTCATAGCGTGCGATGATACAGTGCAACCACCCAGGTAATAATACTTTTAAACTGAATTAAAGTGACCCGAAACGAAATAAAAGTAACCCGAAACTGAATTAAACTGACCTGAAACTGAATTAAAAGTTACCCGAAAGTGAATTAAACTGACCCGAAACTGAATTAAAGTGAACCGAAACTGAATTAAGAAGACCCGAAACTGAATGAGGAATTTTTTTATCTGACAGTTCTCGACTTTTTCTATAATTAAAAACCAGATGGCGATATGTTTAACTGAAATTTTGACATTTGAGTTACAAATTCATTTCCTTGAAGAATATGCTCTTAGTCAATTCAGCTTAGTGCCATCTATGTACCATTGAAGACGGGCTTAAAAGTTTCCCATTATAGTGACCCGAAACTGAATTAAAGGGACCCGAAACTGAGTTAATGTTACCAAAACCTGAATTAAATTTACTAGACACTGAACTAAATTGACCAGAAACTAGTCTCAATTCCGTGTTATCAACTAAAATCTGTGACTAAAAATAGCACTGTCACTTTCTGTTAAATAGAATTAGACAAGGATATAAAAAGATCGCATCTTAAATTGTATATGATTTTACGCAATTTACGTGGTATCTGGCAAAATTTAACCACAGTAAAAAATATGGTGGTTAAACATACAAGGAAATCTACAAAATGACGCGTAAATCATAGACTTTTTAAGAGATGACATGACTAAAATATTATATAGCATCTACTGTCCTTTTCTAAACTTATTTAAACGAATGTGACAGTGCTATTTTTACTTAGCCGTTTTAGTCAGTAATGTGGAATCGAAACAACTTTTTTTTTTATTAATGATGGGTTTGCTCTTGACTTTAGTCTAGGTCATAGGACAGAGACAGAGTCTAAGATGGAGCGAGCTCACCCAGAAGAAGCCTGTTCACTCTTACTTTGAAGAGATTAGGGTTGTATGCGTTTGGAAACACAGACGCAGGTAGTGAGTTCCACTCTTTAGCAGTGCGCATTATAAATGATGACTGGAAGCGCTTAGTCCGAATTGGTGGAATGGCAACCAGGTACGGATGGTATCCGGCGGTGCGTCTGGATGTCCGATGGTAGAAGGGAGCTGGTGGAACAAGGTCGTGAAGCTCTTGAGCACACTCTCCGAAGTACAATCTATAAAAAACCGACAAGCAGGCAACCTTGCGGCGATGTGCCAGGCTATGTAGCTTGGTGTCCACCAGTTTTATGTCGCCTATTAGCCTCTTGGCCCTGCGTTTCACCGAGTCAAGAGCGGCAAGTTGGTATTTGGCTGAGCCATCCCAAAGGTGACTGCAATACTCCATGCAGGATCGGACTTGTGCTTTGTAAAGAGTTAAAAGCTGTCCAGGCGTAAAGTATTGCTTCACTCTATTCAGGACGCCCAGCTTTTTAGCCGCCGTCTGAGCCTTGAACAACGACTGAAAAAAATTAACCAAAAACTGAATTAAAGTGACCAGAAACTGAATTATAGTGACCCGAAACTAAATTGAAAGCTGAAAACGTCCCAAATTTAATTGAATACCAAATTTTAAAACACTTCCCGTGCTCGGTATACAATTTTGCAAGTAAAAAATAAAATAAAAAAGTTAAGTGACCCAACTTTTATAATTGAACTGCCCTAAAACTGAATTGGCTGCATATGTTAAAATTCATAACTAAAGTGACTCATACTAAACTATAGTTCCTAATTCTGGGCTAACAATCAAGTCTTCTGGGGAGTCAATTACAATATTAAACTGATATTTTTCTTCCTTTCAGGTATAAACTGTGTGTAGAAGGTAACGGGCTGAGAGACGTGATCGCGACGTTTGGCATCGAGGGAAGGAAAACATCCTCTAACAATATATTGGAGGTAAAGTTGTGTAATTTTAGTCGTGTCACTTATAGTAGGAGAGATCGTGCATTATGGCGTACCCCGGGGGAGGCCTACGTCCAGCAGTGGACTGCTATAGGCTGATGAGATGTGATGAAGATACTAATGAGATTCGTTTTTTGTATAAAGGTTTTTTTTCGTTCAACGCGCGTCATACTTCTTTGTGATAAGGCCCTCGATACAAAAAAGTAAGAGGCGTGCTAAACGTTGTTAAACAAGTTCTTCATTTTTTATAAATGATGGGTTTGCTCTTGACTCTAGTCTAGGTCATAGGACAGAGACAGAGTCTAAGATGGAGCGAGCTCACCCAGAAGAAGCCTGTTCACTCTTACTTTGAAGAGATTAGGGTTGTATGCGTTTGGAAACACAGACGCAGGTAGTGAGTTCCACTCTTTAGCAGTGCGCATTATAAATGATGACTGGAAGCGCTTAGTCTTTATACAAAACAATAAAGACGCTACGCGTTCGTCGCTTTTTGTGGTGCGGCCCCTTTGATTTAGTTTCTTCTGTTACACATTTTAAGCATCAAACCGGGCCTTGGACTTTAAAATGAGTGAAAGTAATCGCGAGTGCTTAAGGCGAGTGAACGGCCTCGACAGTGGTGCCACTTCCAAAAAAAAATTCTCTTATACTAACAATCTATTAGAATGTCCGTTGCTCAAGTTCTTAATATTCTAGCTTAAGCAAAATTAGAACACACAAACTCAATGAATAATTCGCTGTTATCAAAGTTATCGTAATAAATACCAAAAGTGTCTGTTTTTGGGCACTTTTTGTCATAACTTTAATTACAGCGAATATTTCATTGAGTTTGCAGGTTCTATTTTTACATAAAAATATAATAACAACTTGAGCAACGGACGTTCTGATAGATTGTTTGTATAAAGAGCGATATTTTTTTCCACACTACACTCGCCTTAAAAGTCAGTTCCTTCTGTTATATGCAAGTAAACCATCATGTCGTTCATACATATTGGGTACATATCTCTCGCCTATTAACTAAGAGAGCGAGGAGAGGCTGAAAATCAGCGCTGCGCGACGCCTTCATGGCACGTGTTAGCATAGGCTAAGCCTTTTCTTTTTGGCAAATATGTATTAAATTTATAATATGTTTCTTGTTGCCGAGTGTTTTTTTGTCAATAAATATTTTTCATATCTCATCTTATCCAGGTATACCAAACGTTGGGCATCGAAGCGGCGAAGTCGACGATCATCAGCGAGATCCAGGGCGTGATGGAGGGTCACGGCATGAGCGTGGACCGGCGCCACGTGGAGCTGCTGGCGGGGCAGATGAGCGCGCGCGGGGAGGTGCTGGGCATCACGCGCTACGGCCTCGCCAGGATGAAGGAGTCCGTGCTCAACCTCGCCAGTGTGAGTGTTTACTGCATTGCAAGATGGCGCTTAGCTGTGTGTGTCATTTTGACACGGCCACCATGGAATATCATACATTAGTTTGATGGTGTGAAATAATTGTCCTCTAATTGTCTCTAATTGACGCACAAGTAAAAAAAATTGTCTCCCCGTCAATTCCTCCGTGCCAAAATGACGTTTCTGTGTCTGGGCCACCATTAAAGCAGCCACTTGGCGAAGATCTGATTATTCCGAAAATTGCCTATTCTTGCCTTATCTATTCTTCATGCAAAATTTCATCAGTCTTCGAAGAGTCTTTTCAGAGATATTTGATTGGTTATGTGGCCATGCCAAGGTGACTTTTCTACAGCAGGGCCACCGCCTAAATCGTCACGTAGCGAAAAAATGTCTATTACCAAAAATTTCCCATTTCATTGACCATAATTACCTGCCCAATCATATTAATTGTCTCGACTTCGTTTACGAGAAAAACTAATTTTCTTTTTTTTGGGTATTGACCAGGAGCAGGTTTCCTAATTTATTATTCTTGGACAGAATGCACCCTATCAGTATTCGAAAGGCTGTTTTTACGCCCTGTATATTGCGTAACGTTTTCTCACATAATTACATTTTCGTGAAACGTAGGGCTCACTTCGCTCGCGTTACATTTTCGCTCTATTTCATTTTCGTATGGTGTTCCCTTCGCTCGCGTTAGGTAAATGCTTTAGCTTCGTTGCATTTCCGATATTTCAATTATTTATTGCATAAATCTCGTTCTGTTCGTCTTCAGTTATTATTACTATATTTTAATACACTAGCAGCTCATTGAGCTGATGCGTGTATATCACTGCACTTGTGTCTTAATTTTTTGATTGTATAGTTTTTAAATGATTGTCAAACCTATTTTTGAAACTGTTCACACTTGGTGCACTGACTACTGTCTCTGGGAGAGTGTTCCAGAGATCCACAACACGATAAGGCTACAAGTGTTTCCTTGGATTGCAGTTTTGGTCTTCCGTAACTTCATAGTGTGAAAAGTATACACATAATAAACACACATAAATCACGCCTATTATCCCTTGCGGGGTAGGCAGAGCGTAACGGACATTTACGCCACGTCAGACATATACTAGAGGGTCATTCGGAGAATTGTGTATCGCCATAGTGACAGGTTGTCAGCCCATCGCCTAAAATTGCAATACACACCCTCAAGTCCCTTAGTCGCCTCTTACGACTCAAAAACGAAATGGGGTGATGCTATTCTAAGCCGGCATCACACGGCAAAGTCCACATTATTAAATACACCTGTTTCCTTCAACAGTTCGAGAAAACAGCTGACCACCTGTTCGACGCGGCGTACTACGGCCAGACCGACTGCATCGAGGGTGTCTCCGAGAGCATCATCCTGGGAGTCCCCGCGGCCATCGGCACCGGCGTGCTGCAGCTGTTGCATGAACACCCGCAGCCGAAGGCGCAGCCCCCGCCGCAGAGGGAGCTCCTGTTCGATCGCCCAGAGTACCATCCCAGTATATGGGAGTGATCAGAATTACTTTATTGATATGTTGCTAGTTTCTGTTTTTGTTAAGAAATAAAAAGCTTTGTATGTTATTTAAGACTACGTGATTTTATTTAAATTGAAATTCTTTATTCAATGTAGGATATATCACTTGTTGACGTCATGATCCTTCATTAAAAAAAACGACCTAGTGCGAGTCGGACTCGCGCACAAGGAGTTCCGTACCATTATACCTTTACCAAACAATTATCGACAAAAACGCGCAAAAACCACGTGTTTTGTGTGGCAGCCCCCATAATTATTATTTTATTGTATTTGTTATAGCAACAACAGAAATTCAACATCTGTAAAAATTTTAACTGTCGCGGTTCATGAGATACAATCCTCCGTACAAAAAAACAAGTTTTTTGTATTTAGCCCCCTTAAATATTTATTTTATTCTAATTTTTAGTATTTATTGTTATAGCGGCAACAGAAATATATCATATGAGAAAATTTCATCTGTCTAAGTATAACGGGAGAGAAAAAAAATGTTATGTCCTCATAGAAAACCGGCTCGGGCGGGGTAAAAATAAATAAATACGGGTGCTGCATCATATAGAGTTTTTGAGATTGCCTGATGGACCACAGATAATGTGTTACTGTATACAGAAAACTGCTCCCACAGGCATTTCCATAACTAGAGCACAACTGTGTGTTGATTGATGGAGAAGAAATAGGGCAAGGAGTAGTTTTAGCGAGCGGCAACTCAAGCACTAGACTATAAATTCGAAAAGGAACTCCATCATAATTGATTATAAAGGTGACAATGGCTAGAATAACGAAACTACTCTCTCGGTCAACCGGCGGCGTTTGTCGTTCTAGGCAATGTCACTTTTATTTCAATTATGTACAGTTCTTTTTGAATTTCTATGTAGTGTCGCTCGAAAAACATAATTTGGTCTGCGGAAGCCTTCATAATGTAATTTAAAACAACCAGTCATCACAATAATTATAAATATATACCTGATTTGGTAGCTAAAACTGTGACGGGATAATATTGAAAACTCCCATTTTGAAAAAAAGTCACTCAAAAGATATTTCTAGGGTAAGTCAGTCCATGTAACAGTAATATTTAGGGAGTAATCAAAGTATATGTAGTTCATTACAAGTTCACTCATCCCTTGATAATAATATAAATCTGAGAGTTAACGCTCTGCCTACCCCGTAAGGGATATAGGCGTGATTTATGTATGTATGTATGAGAGTTTGTGTGTGTGTATGTTTGTTACCTCTTCACACTCAAACGGCTTGACCGATTTGGATGAAATTTGGAACACAGGTAGAGTATAACCCAGAATAACACATAGGCCACTTCTTACCGCAGGAAAACAACTACCACGGGAAAATGAGTGTCAGTGGGTGGAAATCTATCCAACAAATAAAACACAAGTCTGATGTTAACTAAGACATGATTTAATTGTTCTTATAACAGAAACATAATTACACTTTTGCATACACTTTGAACCTCAATAAACACAATTTGCTAAGTTAGTGGTGTGCTGCTGCCTCCTTCCTCCTCATCTCGGCCCACTTACTCACGTTTTCAGGGGAGTTGGCTGCAAAAATAACAGATGCGGTATTATTATTAGTGAAACAGTAGATGGTCCTAAGAAAATCACCAGCCACTGCAACCTGTGTAGGTCTATTGTGGCTAAGGAATGTGGCAAGTAAGAGAAAATAAAACAAGTATCACTGAATCAAAATACTGAAACTGGTTCTTACTGCAATACTTTTTTTTTAATTGTCCAATATTTCAACCCGGTTGTGATCCACAGAATAACTTTATCTACCCACCAGCAAAACATCAGTTATTTTAAGTATTAGACTGGGTCTATCGCGATAGATAGATTTAGGTAAATAGTGATCGCGAGTGCTTAAAAAGTTTAAAACATCAGTTGTTCCATGATTATGGCCCATGCAACTGAGTCGAAATATTGGACAATTCAACAAAAATAAGTATCGCAGTAAGAACCCATTTCAGGTATTTTTGAGTAATTATGTGTTCCTGCACTTTTTAAGGCAATGGGAAGAATGTTCCCACCTAAAATTAAACCTTAACTACCTGCAATAAATTTCAAAACCAATGAAAAAATTTTGCATGCTCTGCCCGTTAAAGGGTTAAAACAGTTTAACTATCACTGAATTCTCAATTTATAGTAAAAACCTGAATATTTCAGGGAAATGTATGCGTTGATTTATGTCTTGGCTTGTTCACAGCCAACACACTTGCTTTTCCTAACTTCTGCTTCTTGGTTCTAGCGTGAGAATCAACCCCAACTATGAAAATCATGAATGTTATTTTGGATAAAGTGTACTTCATTAGCACTCCAAACGAAAGTTTACTGCTAATTCTGTCAGATAGGAAATTGCCATATTTTGTATAGTAATTTATGAACCTTACACATATAAAATGGAAGCTCTAGTTCAAGAAGGTTCAAAGATTGTTAAACCTACCCATTTTGTGGATCTTGTAGAACACGGGAACGGAGACGGCGATTCCGATCATCCAGTACTTCCAGATCCACTGGTTCTGGACATAGTACTTCATCGGGAACTGAGCGATCTTCGCAGACAGCGTGTACGGGTACTTCATAGGGCGACCGGGGGCTGCGTCCGACATCCTGGTTGATTTTCTGAACCGAAACACAGGAAAATTATTATGTAATGGGCGATTACTGTGACATTGAAATTTTAGGGTTATTATAACGATTACAATAAGAATTCACTAGAGTAGGTACAAGATGAGTTCTAATTAGATAAATTTAGAGACATTTTATACGTTTACCTGATCAATAAGTAACAGAAAATATAAAAATACTAAATCCTAACCTTTTCGTGTAAATCGAACGACAGCGTAGTGATGTTACGTCTGTATGACATGATTTTATCGATTATCGACAAAAGCAAAAGTAAACCTCCCTCAGAAGTCCGAAGTCACATGCTATATAACGGTTGTATTTACCTAATAAATTCAAATTATTCATCGATTAACATCGTCATGTTTTATCCCTACAGAAGTGGTTTAGAAATAAATCGATTTACACCAAAACCACTGTTAACACAATTAAATGTGTTATAATTATTTAAAAAGATTATAACACATTTTTATCGATATTAAAAGTTGTCGAAAGTCACTACGTAAAACAATGTTGCTATTATCAATAAATAAGTCTACGCTTTCAGCATTTGGCACACTGATTTGGGATGCGAATGCACGAGTGAGTCTAAGGTCAATTTTTTTTAGAATGGCAACATTTCATTAACTGTCAAAATGTGAAAAATGTCAACCAGCTTTGTCGTATTTGTGTGGTTATTGTAATTTTTATTAAAATTTAAACTATTGACGATATAATGTGTGACAATGGCTTCGGTAAAAGTGGCTGTACGGGTTCGCCCATTCAACCAAAGGTAAATATATCGTGTGCTTTCAATATATCTCAACAAAAACAGATTGTTATCATGCGTCTATTTTGTTGTCTTGGACAATAGTATTTGCGAACTCACGCCCTTATTATCTAGTTGATTGGCAGTTTGATGATGTTTTGATCACGCACTGTGGTAATAATAGCCGCGGCGGAGGTAAATTTAGAGTCCGCCGTCGTATTGTGGGAGTACCATGGAGCTATTTGAAAGTGCAAAAAAAGCATGATGTCACAAACGACAATGACTTTCACGGTTCAGCTGCATTTGGAGCACAACTGTACCTCGGCTCCGCGATTTGGATGAAAGTTGACTAAAAGATGTATAAAAACTTTGACCCAGTTAGATCTAAACTAATTGCCCTAACCACTCATATTATTGCTTGACAATGTATGAAGGAATGCAAATGCTGCTTATTATTAACCAATAGACTAAACAAAACAAATAATTAGGAGCATAACATCCCCTGGATGTACAAACAATGTAATCACTATCTTATCAAAAAATATACCTACAATTTCTATTCTGATTCTAATTTGTATACCAATAAGACTGAATTGATAAATTTACTATAGTTGCTGATTTAAAAACATAAACCATTGTTAACTAGAAAGTTTATATGGAAAAGAAACTATGTCCCAAGTTAAATTTTTATTTTTTACAATGGGAAAATACTTATTTCCCACAACAATAGGAAGTTACAGTTGGTAAAATTACTGGACATGATGTAACTTGATTATAAACACTACTACTCTTATGAAACAAGAAAGTATACAGGCTGCAATATATAATTCGTGTCCCACACGAAAAGAGAGAGAATATATAATTTGCACTACCTTACCTACACTATGCTATATTTTGTACTATGTACTGAATGCAGTGAGTCAGGCTATGAAAATAAGCATAAAATGATCTCTATCTGACAGCATGATCAAAATCAAGTCATGAGTAATGCCTTCATAACTGCAAAACAGCAAATGCATCTAATGTAAAATAAATTGGTGATATAATAATTAATAAGGATAAAGTTTCTTTGCGTTGGATAATAAGAGGAAAACTTAATAATGTAAAATAATATGTCATTGCTACTCTAGCTGCCCTACCAATATTATTATTCTACTACTGAGAATGGGCAGCAGCATTCCCTGTGTTTGCAACATGTTGCACTGCGCTTGCCAATCCCCCTGCCAAGTGTAGTGAGTATGGCAATCTTCTTCTTTAAGTGTGGGACACGGAACCATCAATGAATCGATGAACCCTGGTGTCAGAGTTTTACAAGCGCTGACTACTAGTATGGCAATACCTCCCATAGATGGCAGGCCCATGTCCAGCAGTGGACAATTGTGGCTGTATATACATATAGGTCTACTCCAGCATTGTTGCTGACTTGTTGTACTGTTTTTGATTATATTTTTCACTGGTAGGTAACACATCCTTGATTTTTGTGATGCAGAATGTTTTTGTACTACTTAATGCTATTGAGGCATGTACAGAATCTCAAAAACTTAAATAAGGAATTCTGATTCTAAAACAAAAATAAAATTAAATTTTTATCTACAACAACTACAACAGTCCACAGCTGGATATGGGCCATAAGTTTTTTATCTACAACAAGTAATATTTCAATGGCCTGGATTATAATAGGACAACCTCTTAGCTTGCTTTGATCTAAGTATTCTTTGCAGCTGCCATTTGGTTCCTAATGTTGCAATTTCATAATAAAAAAATATCTATATATTCTAAGTAAATGTCAAATTATTCTCAAGATTTCCTGAGAAAGCTGTTATTTACAAACAAAAAATCTGCTAACTTAATACTTTTACAGCATTCTTTCCTTGCAACTAAAAATAAAGATCTGTGTTCTGTCTGTCTGAGAGTGAGTCATACACTAAACATAAATATTCGTGTGTACTTTTTTTAACCACAGTAATGTGTAAAACAATAAATATCTAGTATTTTTTGTGAAGCTAAAGTTCGCACGCCCAGTACAAAAAACACTCAACAGATGTCGCTAGCGTCGAATTAAAACGCGCTATCGTTGTGTTCTCGCGATTTCATGACACCCCAACGGGTGAACTGTTTTGGTAACTTTGCGCAGAGGCAATATCGTAACCGATGAGGTTAATCCGAGGTGCGATTATTGCTAGTTGAAAACTTTACCAATACCCCGCCGTGTGGACGTGAAATACCGTCCGCTATGGCAATTTTTGAAAGGCCGTTAAGGCCTAATTAATCCTATGAAAATACGAAGGAAGGAACTCAAGTTGTCTTCTGTTCTAATCTAAAATGGTTCACTGATACGAGCGACCCGATGAACGTTGGTGTCGGAATTTTTACGCCACCAGACACAAGTTTTTTTTCGTGTTTTATATGAAAACAAGTACTTGCCGAGTTTCCGAGCCGAAGTTCAGGCTGCCGTTTCGACATAAGAATAAATAATAACACTGCCGTGGTTTCGGTCACACACGTTCACTGGGATTTATAGTAGGACATTTTGTTATAAGTTTCATATTTTGAAATATGAAACTATTACGGTTATTTTAATACATTTTGTAACTTATTTATTATATTTTATTTTTCTTTTTTGGTATCACTTAACGTGGAATGTAAGTCAGTAAAAATAAAAACAAAACGTGTTACGTAAATTTCCACTTTTCTTTGTCTGGTGTTGATAAAAGCTTTTAACTTCAATAGATTTTTTGTACTCCATTGTTGCTGTTTGTAAAAAAAAGCGTCGTATTCTTTAAATAAAATGGAGTTTTTTTTCCTTATAGACATGTTTTACACAAAATTACTTCCGCATTGTGGTAAAAAAACGTAATCGTTCGTACTGGCTTCTGACCAAAATACTTAGTTGTACAATGTTATGAAATCTCATCAAACCCCCCGTGTTATTATTAGTAAACATATTTTGAAGCTGTTGTTCTCATTCGGCCCCTCATTTAAATGACCAGTCGGACCACTTTAAAGACGCACACAATCAGTTTTGGGTCAAGGGCCTAGGCTTCCTAAAGGGGCGACTTATGTCTCGCCGCGGTGCCCCAAAAGGTATCTTATCTCGATATATGAGTCTCAGCTGATCTGATGAGTACCGAAAATACCAAGAGTATTTTTGCGTGGATGCCCAGCTGTTATCTTTATATTATACTAGCTGTTACCCGCGGCTTTGCCCGCGTAGTCATAAAACTATCCTATGTGTTAATCCATGTTACCTTCTATGTGTGTGCCAAATTTAATTTCAATCGGTTCAGTAGTTTTTGCGTGAAGCAGTATCAAACAATCAATCAAACATACAAACTTTCGAATTTATAATATTAAGTAGAACTAGCGGTCCGACAACGTTTTCCTGCAAGAAAAAGACATATTCCCGGCATGTATTATACATAAAACCTTCCTCTTGAATCACTACTTATGAAAACCGCATCAAAATCCGTTGCGTACTTTTAAAGATCTATGCATACATTGGGACAGAGAAACGGGAAGCGAGTTAATTTTTTACTATTTAGTGATGATACATTAACAACCACAACAGTCTATTGTTGGACATGCGCCTCCTTCTATTCACCACGCTTGGCAGGCAGATTGGCGAGCGCAGTGCAAGAAGTTGCATGCAAAGGAAATGCTGCTGCCCATTCCCTGGATGATTATCCCTTAGTCGCTTTTTACGACACCCACGTGTAGAATCACTAAATAGTATAAAATGAAATAGTCTTTCGTGTTCGTATGTCCCTGTGTATGCTCAGATCTTTAAAAGTACGCAACGGATTTCGATGCGGTTTTCTTCAGTAGATAAAGTGATTCAAGAGGAAGGGTTAATTTAAATTCATGCCGGAAAAAAGTCATTTTTCCGCGGGAAAACGGTTAGCAGCGGGTGAAACCGCTGGGCGGTCCTCTAGTTAGATAATTTAATATACTTTGTGTAATTGTGTGAGTTCGCAAGAATACGTCCATAATTTCTACAGTCGTTTAATCTAAAATTAGGTTTACCGTTTAAAAAAAAGCTATCCGGATACAAGGCTATAAAACAAAAAACTAGTCATGGAAAGATTCAGGATAACAATTCTCGTAACTTAACTTAAATTAGTGTTGTCACTTTCCATCAAATAGGTTTAGAAAAGGATAGGAGATATCTAAGTCCTGTCATTTTAAAAATGTCAATGGGCTCTTCGCAATTTCTAGTCAATTAAGTCGCCATTGTTTTCATCGTCGTCTTATTTTGACAGATAACACGTATTTTGCGTCAAATTAAGACATGACATGACTAAAATATCTCCTGTCTTTTTCTAAACCTATTAGACGGAAAATGACAGCAATAATTTTAGGGAAGTTATTAGAATTAGTATCCCGAATTGAGGCCATTTTCTATTAAGTTACATACCAAATTTTTAAAACATTTCTCGTGTCAGGTATACACTTTTAGATTTTACACTAGTGATGGCGAAAGTCGCAGATACATATCCGTGGTAGAAAATTATTAAACTAAAATTCTATTGAGTTGTTTATAGTTGAACTCGAAATCAAACTGCGATACAATTAGATGCATTTTTTTGAATTGTTTTAATGTTAGAGTGATTTATGAATTATTATGATATTTTTTTGTTTCAGGGAGAAGGACATGAACGCCAAGTTGATTGTCCAGATGGAAGGAAAGAAAACGAGGTTGATGACAGTCAAAGTAAGTTTTCTGTATTATCATCTTCTTGAACTAATGATCCCTGGATACAAAGTTTTTAATCCGCCTAGTAACTACTACTAGCTAGCCTCTGACATGGATTGTGTAGCGACCGCCGTCTAAGTAATCAATCACAGATCGCAACCGTATTAACACTCAAAAGCACGGAACTGTCTTTCTTATAGCACGTTCACACCATGCACCTGCTCCTGCCGCTGTCGCGAATATTGCTCGAAATACATCCGCGGAAATATCAAGGTGAGCGAGTGTTCACACGCTGCCGTCATACTCTTCTCGCACCAATAAGAGTGAGCGAGATAGCAATACATTCCATTCTCGTTCGTGCTGCCGTTCCTTTGACTCACGCACGAAAAGCCGACAATCGAAGGAGCACGGGAAGTGGCAGCGGCGTCACAAGTAGCAGCGCGAGTAACTTGTTTACATACTCGAGCTGCCCACTTCCCTTACTATTTCCCTGCCCATATTGGCTTTGAACGTGCTATTACAGATAATCAGGTGGTTTGGCCTGCAATGTGCTAACCACACCAGGAACATTAACAAGCATAATAAATAAAATAAAAAACACGACTGCTTTCTGAGATAATGCCTAGCGTATGACACTCAGGACAGTGTAAGGATTCTTTCGATACAACTCTCGTTCGAATCAGTTCAGTGGTTAACGAGTAGCAGTCCTTTAAAGGATCGCACTATACATACATACATGAACTATAAAAACATTACACTCCTTTTTTGGCTGGGCAGTCGTGTAAAAAGTGTAATTGTCTTCACAATATACAGGTGTAAGGAAAAGTACTGCTTTCCTTTTAAGAAATGAACCAGCCAATGAAACTAAAAAACTTTCCCCAAGAAACATAAGTCGAAATATGAAAAAAAAAATAGATCTCCCATACAAAATGTGGCAGCCGACCAAGTCTGGTTGTATGTGAGGTCTTAATTTTTTTTCATATATTTGTCTATGTAACTTGAGAAAAGTTTTTCAGTTGCATGGGCTGTTTCATCCCTTAAAACGAAAGCAGTACTTTTCCTTACACCCTGTATTTTGTGAAGATAATTTACACTTTTTACACGACTGCCCAACCAAAAAAGGACCATCATGTTTTTGGAGTTCATGTATGTATGTATGTATTATGGGCGATTCTATAAAGGACTGCAAATCGTTTTCGAACTAATTCGAATTCGTCTCTTTTTTAATGGAATTATCTACGTGTATTTTTCTTTTTCTGTTCACAGAATAGCAAAGAACAGAATGACAACTCTAGGGAGAAGTACAAGGACTTCACTTTCGACCACTCCTACTGGTCGTTCGACAACAATGACTCGCACTTTGCCACACAGGAACAGGTAACCCATTATCTTATCAATATGAAACCGAATAGTATTGAAAATTTTCACTATACTTACGGCATACCAACATGCCCAGCGAGACTGTCTCCAAAGTGCACCTCGTCGATTTGGCTAACAGGTATAATAAGATACAACATACTTTTTGTTTATGTTTATTTGTTAATGCTCTGCCTACCCCGTAAGGGATATAGGCGTGAATTATGCATGTATGTAATTTGTTAAAAGAAATAACCCCCGTGTGATGCCGGCTTAGAATAGCAACATCCCCATTACTTTCCCTTGGGAGTCGTAAGAGGCGACTAAGGGACTCGAGGGTGTGTATTGCAATTTTAGGCGGTGGGTTAACAACATGTCACTATGGCGATACACAATTTTGTGAATGACCCTCAAATATTTGTCAGACTTGGCGTAAATGTCCGTTTATTGGGGCCCTTTACCTACCCTACAAGGGATTATAGGCGTTGAACGGGCCAGTATGGTCTGTTCATTAATAGTCAATGAGTCAATGGGGAACGGCAGGAACTTATCAAGGATTTCTTGAATATGAAGTAAACACAACCGATGCTATGAAGTCATTTTAATGCACTAAACTTAAAAATACGCAGAGTGTCAAAAGTAGGTTGCACGCGCTAGCATTATTATTGAATCATACAATTCCTACGTCACATGCACAAAATTAGAAAATTATCGAAATATAAAATGTACATAGCTTGTACATATTGCCACTACAAGAAAAGAAATATAAATTTACTAATAAAATCAATAAAAATTACAAAGTCAAATGTAAAAAATATATAAACTAAATATAAATAGCGTGCTTATAAAAATTACATGTCAAATGTTAATATCTACTTATTTAAGGTTTAAATCACTTGTACTCGCACTCAGATTAAATTTTATGTTTTTCTTTGGATGAGTTGGAGAAGTCCCAAAGTCAATTCTGGGCAGGGACTGTCTCAAGTCATCAGTTTTCCTAGAGGAAGTCATAAAAGCCTTCGGTGGCGTAATGATGAGATCAGTGGTAGGTGACGCACTCGTCGACGCAGAAGTTTCTTTATCTTCATCAACGGTGTGTCTTTTGGACCTGTTCCATCTAGACTTCAGTTGGCAGTACAGAATTGAAAGCAGTAGCGATATCACAATCAATAGAATTGAGTAGATTGCTATATAATGCGTCTGATGTACGTTCGAGAACTTTTCTAGTTCAACGTTTTTCGCTGCGTCAATATTCTTTTTTATTGAATTAAAGGTTTCGTCATGGGATTCTGAGATAAAATCAGGCAATGGGACTTTCATGATGTCATTCAATGACTGCATATGCATCGTAGTGTCAATTTTCAGTTCATGATGTATATATATTTCGTTCATGTAGTCATGTTGCGCATTTATCGAAAAGGTTTCTCCTTTAATGATGCAACCTTTATCAAGTGTTATCAGCCCATTTCCATGCAATGACTTTGTCATAACTTCCGCCGCGCAAATAATACGTACTGAACATTGTTTACAACATAAAAATAGCCAAGTATCTTGTCTGTGTAACTTGACCCATCTGTCGGTGCATTGCTTCACTTCTGCTTGGCAATAAGGTTTATTTCTATTACTTATTTGCAATTGCATGTCACATAGGGATGTTCCAACTTGCATAGTATATACAGGGTGGTTCACAGGGCACATCATTTGATTTAGTGTATGTCGTGTGCAGGCTCGTACGTCAGTATCTGTCATTGGTATCAGAGTGTCCTTTCTCACGTTGATTGCCAAGTATTTTGTTTCTGTGTTAGTGTATACGAACATATTTTCCCCTCTTCTCTGCGGAATGTCAATGACGTCACTCAATTCAAATACGTCTCTGTTGATAAGTGGTATGCTGATCTCCATTATCAGAAATTTTCTGGTCACTGTAGCATGTACTTTTAAAAGTCCGTACAAGTCTCGAGCATTGTCAGTGGGCACAATTACATCACCCTGTAGTTGTCCTGATATCACATTCAATTGTTGTTGAATTTGTTGAGGCGAAAGTAGATGTACATTCAATCTTCCATGATAGATATCGGTAACGATGTCAAGTAACGTATCTTGGGTTCTTCGAAGATTGGAGATGATCACATCTGCGGATAATAGTGATGACATAATGTGAAAGGCTTGTAAAGTACTTCGGTATTCAATTTGAATTTGGTTCAGTTCATGTGTTATCATTCTAAGGTGTTGGTTTATGTGGTCAAATTGCTTATTCATCACGGCTTCATTCCGCTTTAGAATGTTATTTTCTGCTTCCATGATTGAAGTCTGATTTTTGTATAAGGCAAGCAGATGATCTTCTCGTTGTTTTACGGTTTCAATGTCATTTTCATACTGTTGAGCAAATCTGTCATCTAGTACCCCGAACAAGGTGTTAGCTAAGTAGCCAAGCCCGTTCACCAGTCCTCGCTTCCTTCTTTGTGCTATATGATGTTGATTAGTCAGTAAGTCATTGTAATGACGTAGCTCGTTGAGTTCATGTTCAAACTGCGTCATCACCGGTAGGTAGCTAGTGTCGTCATTTGCGCAACTTTTGTTCAGCGAAGAAATGTACTTTTCAACAGCTTGCATATTTTGCCAATAGGTAGTCATGTTGTAATATACGATCATTTTCCATCGGTCTTGAATAATTCGTATATCAGATATTTTGTCGAAGTAAACAGTGTTGTTGTTGTTAAGACTCTGTATTTTTGTAAACGATGCATTTACAGGCATCATGCATGTCAGTAATAGTAGCATGGTCGTCAAAATATAGTGGGTCTTAGATCTTGTTCTTGAGGTTCTTGGTTTTGTGTTTTTGGCGTCATCAGAAGCGTCATCGTCAGTATCAGGTGTGATACAATCAGTGTAGTCAGTTTTGTTATGTACAGGCAGGGGTACCAATTTGATGATTGGACGCTGCATTTCTCCATTCTTTGTCTTCAATGTGACAGCTCGAACATGTCCATCCTTGCCGGGGTGAACAGCTTTCACCCGGCCCATTGCCCACTTGGTTGGTGGCATGTTATCCTCTTTTATGAGAACGACGTCGTCAACCTTTAAGTCATCTTTGTGGTAGTGCCACTTGGCTCTTGTTTGTAGTTGTTGCAAGTAATCAGAAGACCATTTTCGCCAAAATTCACGCTGCATTTTTCCGATGAGTTCCCAGCGAGTTTTGATGGATTTTGGGTCCTTTTCTTTCCTTGGTGGGGAAAGTAGAGGACGCCCAACCAGAAAGTGTCCTGGAGTCAAGTAGTCATCTTCTACATTTTCTGTAAGTGTACAAAGCGGCCGAGAGTTGAGGCACGCTTCGATTTGAGTCAGTAATGTAGTAAACTCTTCGAACGTCAATTTTTGCTCTCCAAGTACTCGTTTAAGATGTCGCTTGGTGCTCTTGACTGCTGCTTCCCATAATCCACCAGCACTAGGCCATGCAGGTACGTTCAGATGCCAAGTAACACCCTTGCCAGATACTTCAGATAAAAAGTCATGATTGATTGTTTGGAGTACTTCTTTGTATTCTTTTTTCAGGAGCCTCGATGCGCCGACAAAGTTAGTGCCATTGTCGCTATACATGTGTGCTGGTGTTCCTCTTCTATTACACATACGCTCGAAGGCTGCGAGAAACGCTGGAGTGCTCAAGTCAGATACGAGTTCCAGGTGGATTGCTTTTGTCGCAAAGCATACGAAAACTGCGACGTAGCCTCGTCTAGTAGCTATCCCACGGCCTGTATTTGCTTTTAATTCGAATACTCCTGTAAAGTCGACACCAGTATGGGAGAAAGGCGTAGAAGGTGTCACTCTGGGCTCCGGTAAGTTCGCCATTTTTTGTTGTTGATTATGATGGTTGAATCGAACACAACGTACGCAGTTCCGCAAGTACTTTTTAATTGTACGTATGCCGCCGATTATCCAGTACTGTTGTCTTAGGTAAGTCAGTGTGAGACTGGGTCCACCGTGCAGAGTATGTTGGTGAGCGTGATAGACCAGTAGCTCCGTCAGTTTGCAATCTCTGGGCAATATTATAGGATGCTTCGCTTTGTCAGTCAGTTTTGAGTATTGCAATCTTCCTCCCACTTTAAGTATATTTCTTTTTTCGTCAAGGTAAGGAGATAACGTCAGTAAGCGACTTTTAGTAGCGACGGAACCTCTTTGTTTTATTTGCTGGATGTCAGTTTGAAATTCCCTCGCTTGAACAGTCTTGATTATGATTTCATAGGCGTGTTCTATTTCATTCGCAGTCACATAAGTAGTATAACTCGGCGCTTCACGAATAATGCCAGATATGCAAGTCTTGATCGGCGACAGCTGTTGTTTCGTCACGCGGTGACGTACGTTTGTTATGAAACGTAATATGCGGGCTGTGACGCGTACAATGTGCCTTATTGAGTTGTGTTTATTCAATAAGTCTTCAATGATCGATGATGAAACTGTAGTTGCGCAAGTAATGGGTTCTTTTTTTATTTCGATTTGAGGCTCGTCAATTTGTGGAATATCTTTTGAGATGTCAGTGTGGATTCTTGCAGGACCTTGCCACCACAGCGTGTGTTGAAGCAGTTGTGACGTAGTCAAGCCTCTTGTTGCGCAGTCAGCAGCGTTTTCACCGGAACTCACGTGACGCCAGCAAGATGTAGGCACTACTTCCAGAATTTCTTTCGTGCGGTTCGCGACAAATGATTTCCAGCGCAACGGGTTTCCTTGGAGCCAACCGAGTACTATAAGTGAGTCTGTCCAGCAGTAGATTGGAGTGTTAGTCAGAGATAATGCCTTTATAATATTTTTAATAAGTTTACTCAGCAATAGAGCACCACATAGCTCTAATCGTGGTAGGGTCATTGTATTTTTTCGAGGTGCAAGTTTTGTTTTCGCAGCAATCATTCTTACTGTGGTATTCGCTTTGTCATCAGTGGATTTTAAGTAGGCAACAGCGGCGTAAGCACGTTCGGAAGAATCGCAGTATCCGTGTATTTCTATTGTTGTATGTAGATTCCCGATCCACCGTGGAATGTCAATTTGGTCAATTTGTTGTAAGTCAATTTTTAGCTTGCTCCACTCTCGTAGAATGTCATCTGGAACGACGTCATCCCATTCCATAGTTACTTCCCAAAGTTTTTGAAATAGTAATTTGGCTCTAATCGTGAGAGGTGAGAGCCATCCCAGCGGGTCAAATATTTTTGAAATATTGGACAGTAAGCTTCTTTTAGTACATATAGTTTTACTTGCTTTGTCATTATCGTCAATTTGTTTGAATTTGAATAAGTCATTTGCAGGGCTCCATTGCAATCCGAGAGCTTTTGCGGAATTTGCATGTTTGAAGTCAATTGTAGACGGATTTATTTGTTCTGCTGATAGTGACGTCAATAGTTCAGGGCTGTTGCTACACCACTTTCGAAGGTTGATTTTTGCACCTTTTAATAATTCAATCAGCTGATGTTGAACTTCGCGCGCATGTTCAATACTGTGGCTTCCACTTAATAAGTCATCCACATAGAAGTCATTTTTCAATACGTCAGCCGCCAGTGGATATTTTTCTCGATCGTCATGAGCAAGTTGTTGCATTGTGCGCATGGCAAGATAAGGCGCAGCTTTCATTCCATATGTCACTGTGCATAGCTGGTATTCTTGTAGTAAATATTGAGGGTGATCTCGCCATATTATTTTTTGCAGGTGTTGTTGGTCAGCTTGCACTAATATACATCTATACATTTTTTCGCAATCTGCCATATAGACGTATTTATAAGTTCGCCACTTGAGTAGTAAATCCATGATGTTCTGTTGTAATTTAGGACCACATTCCATTAAGTCATTCAAACTGTATCCCGAAGATGATTTTGAGGACGAGTTGAAAACTGGGCGAACTGGAGTAGTAGTAGAAGATTCTCGAATTACTCCGTGGTGCGGCGAGTAGTACATGGGCTGTTTTTGTTCTGTGCATAGTTTCATGTGACCTAGGTCTCTATACTCGGTCATAAATTGGCGATATTTTTCAAATAGATTGGGATGTTTCGCCAGACGATTTTCAAGTTGTTTAAACTGGGCGATCGCACGTGCTTTTGAGTGTCCAAGATGTTTCTCGAATCCCTCTTTCATAGGCAGACGTACTTCGTATCTCCCGTCAGGCAACCTATTCGTGGTTTTTACATATAGGTCTTCGCAAAATTGTTCTTGCTGTGTCAATGTTTTTGATTCAGTGTGAATCTCTTCTATCTCCCAGTAGTTGGCGATATCTTCAATATTATTGATTACAACGTTGCACTTATAGGTTTTTTCGACTTGTCCAGATAGTATCCATCCGAGTTTAGTCAGTTGGGCGATAGGTTCTTCATTAGATCCTTTGATTAAACCGCTCATAAGGATTTCAGCGTAAACTACGACGTCAAGTAACATGTCAATTTGTTTCGAGATGTTGTAATCTGGATCGGCAAGCTGAATGTGTTCAATGTGAGAATATCGATTTTCATTGAAAGTTATATTTGGAATGCAGTTCAGTAGCTTCGGCATCACTAAAGCTTCTGTCGTAAAGTGATAGTCATCGTGTATTGAAAAACAATCAATCTGTAGTTTTCCTTTGATTTTGCTTTTTGAACCGCCAACACCCGTCACCGTAGCGCTATGTGGTTGGCGCGGCAGTCCTAGTCGCTGAGCTGCTTTTTCTGAAATCAAGGTTGTGTCTGAACCTTGATCTAACAGTGCTCTCATAGTCACGAAAGTATTGTCAATTGCTCGTACTCTTATCTGGACAGTAGTCAGAAGTTTTTCCTTTAGAGGATTCGCGACGTGGTTTACGTTTTGCTGGCGTGGCGAATTGCTTGTAGTTGCATTTCCTTTCATCGCTTCATGAAGTTTAGTATGATGAGCCAAAAAACAGATTTTGCAGCGTTTTGCTGATTGGCAGATATTTCTCTCGTGGACAAACATACAATTTTTACAAAGATGATATTTATTAATGGTTTTTATTTTCATTTCGGGCGTCATGGCGTCAAATTTCGTGCATTGGTATAATGCGTGGTCAGGAATATTGCATAGAACGCAATTCGCAGTGTTTGTCGTAACAGCATACGTTGATTTATTAAATATCACTTTATTGCCAGTATTGAATGATGATTTTTCTTTGTTTCTGTTTGCAATGCTTTGTTTCATCGATGACCAATTTTCTTTCTCTTTTTTGCACATAGGCTCGAGGGCAGCGACCTTTGAGTCTAAAAATGTCATCAGTTCATCGAAACATGGAAGGTCACGTGGACTTTTTCGTGATTCCATATAATTGCTTCTTGTTTCAGGATCTAGTTTTTTCACTAGAAGATGAACAATTATGGGGTCCCAGGTCGTCGTGTCTACTCCAAGGTTGTGTATGGCGTGAATGCATTCCATTGTTGTGTCATAGATACGCCTGAGCTCTGAAGATGTTTGCTTCTCCACGTTACGCTGGCTGAGGAAAACTTCAATGTTTTTTGTAAATAATACTTGGATATTGTTGTATCGATGGTAAAGCAGTTTCCATGCAGTTTTATAATTTTTAGACGACACGTTCAAATGTTGAATAATGCGATGAGCTTCACCCTTCAGTTTTCCTTTCAGATGCTGCATTTTTTGTGCGTCGGTCAATGTAGGGTTGTCATGAATGCTGCTCTTGTATAAATCTAAGAAAGTCGGCCATTGCGTGTAGTCACCATAAAAAACAGGAACGTCCATTTTTGGCGTGGATTCATATTGATGAGAAGTAGATGAAATTTTCTTATTTAAAAGTCGTTTCATGTCCTTAAATTTATTTTCATACGTGGAAAATTGCTCTTCGTAGTCATTGTCTTCACCTTCTAGAATGTTGTCAATTTTAAGATGCAAATTGTCAATGTTACGCCAACGGGATTGCAGATTTTTTAGTTCGTCTTCAAGTTCCCATTTTTCATGAATTTTCTCTATGTCAATGCTGTGTATTAGTCTTCGAAACGCACGAAAATTTGTTTTTTGTTCGCTTAGTAGATCGTCAACAGAAGGCGCTGAAGAGGCGGTTCCTTCAGGCTTGGTTTCTTCTCCCCCAGAGGTGCTTGAATAGCTTTGAATAACACCCTTGATCCTTTCGTACAGCTTCTGAGTGTCAGCATAAATATTTTTGGCGATATAGTCAGATTCCGCCAAGTTAGGTTCGTCACTTTGCATAATTTGTGCATTATTGATGTCAAATTCTGTCCATAGGCTGTCAAGTATATTGATTCTTCTTTTAAGATAAGTCACAGTTTTTCTACAACTATCTTTATTAAAGTTTGAGTGAGTGCTTTGGATTTCGTTAATAATTCCCTTTTGCCTCTTGATGAGCTCTGCCATTGTTGATTACTGTAATTACCAACAAAGATACGTCAATATAAGGGAGTATAGGTACCTTGTCAATAGGATGGATGTCCGATGTAGATGCTGCCAAGTATTAACAACACCAAACGTCACTAGTCACTTTGGGATTTCACTGTAATCCAAGTCAATGGTGCGGAAAGTATTTCCTGTTATCCGGACGTTGATATTTTTTTCGACGATTATGCCTCACGTACAACCAATACGCCCGTCTAAACTTAACCGGTGAGACCCGCTTCTGGGAGGCCGGCAAGCCGATGCGCTAGTTGCAATAAGACACAACACCAAAATTTTCGATCCGGCTCGAAGGACCAAATGAACGGGCCAGTATGGTCTGTTCATTAATAGTCAATGAGTCAATGGGGAACGGCAGGAACTTATCAAGGATTTCTTGAATATGAAGTAAACACAACCGATGCTATGAAGTCATTTTAATGCACTAAACTTAAAAATACGCAGAGTGTCAAAAGTAGGTTGCACGCGCTAGCATTATTATTGAATCATACAATTCCTACGTCACATGCACAAAATTAGAAAATTATCGAAATATAAAATGTACATAGCTTGTACAGGCGTCATATATGTATGTTAGTATACATAAAAACCTTCCTCATGAATCACTTTATCTATTTACTAGCAGCCCGCCCAGCGGTTTCACCCGCCGCTAACAATTTCCCCCCGGGAATAAGACAGTTTAATATAGCCTATGTTCATCAGGGATAATGTAGGAATCTAAGAATCTTGACTTCAATTTGAAACAAATATCGTTTTCAGATGGTGGTGGCGTAAAGTTACATGCCGTGTGATTAACCTGGCCAGCCCCATGGCAGTGCCTATATTTTTATTTTTTTTATCCCGCCCGAGCCGGTTTTTTATTAGGTCATAACAAAATTGTAATAAAATAAAAGAAAATTGTGTGATACAAATTTCTTCTTTTAGAATGACGGTTCATGACGTCAATAAGTGATAATACTATCCTACATTGAATAAAAAAATTCAATTTCAATTAACGGTAAAAGAATTTTTTAAATCGGTCCAGTAGTTTCGGAGCCTATTCAATTCAAACAAACAATAAATAAAATCCTGTTTCTAATATTAGTGTAGATTATATAATTATTATTTTAGTGTGATGCCGGCTTAGAATAGCTTCACCCGATTTTTTTCCCGTGGGAGTCGTAGGAGGCGACTAAGGGACTTGAGAGTATGTATTGCAATTTTAGGCGATGGGCTGACATGCTGTCACTATGGCGATACACAATTTTCCGAATGACCCTCAAACATAATATGTCAGACGTGGCGTAAGGGATAATATGCGTGTTAAGTGTATGTATGTATTATTTTAGTGTAGATTTTTTTAATGCATTATTTAATGTTTTTTTGTCGTCTTTTTATACCGAGTAAGGGACAGCCCTTCGAATACTGATAGGGTGCATGAAACATAAAACTGGACCACTTTCCTCTAGAAACATATGTCAGGAAACGCCAAAAAAATGACCTTCCATACAAAATCACAATCAGCTGACTGCATTCACTATGGGAAGTCAGTTTTTTTACGTTTCCTGAAATATGTTTCTAGGGGAAAGTTGTTCAGTTTCATGGTCTGCATGTACCCTATTAGTATTCTGAGGGCTATCCCTGACACTCTTTAATACAGTAATGATTAAATGTAATCATTACACTGGTACGAAAAATGTAGCGTAGTTTGTACATTTTTAAATGAAAAAGTAGTTATTGTGGCATAACTGTAATAGTTAGACATATGGTATCGCGGACATTATTATAGATATTGATGTCCTCTATAAAACTGTAGTACATTACTTTGCTCTATTGTCAATAATTTCCACAGCGTACGCGATATAAGATATTTTTTTGTAAATTTTTCACACTTTGGGTTACATTATCGAAATTTTCACGTGGATCCCTATTTATTTCTCGTATAAAATATAGCCTATGTTCATCAGGAATAATGTAGGATTATAATGGTGAAAGAATTTTTAAAATCGGGCCAGTAGTTTCGGAGCCTATTCGATGCAAACAAACAAACAAACAAACAAACAAACAATCAAATCTTTCCTCTTTATAATATTAGTGTAGATGTAGAAGAAGCATCAAAATCTGTTGCGTCCTTTTGAAGATCTAAGCAGGGACATAGAGACACGTCAAGCGACTTCATTTTATGTATATTTGGTGATTAGTGATGTTCTATTTATTCCTTGCCTAACCTACAGTTATTTTCAGAAGAACTGTAATAGAAAACAAAAAGAAAACCACTCCATTCTACAAAGAATAATATATCGCGATTCTAGAATGCACGTTCATTCAATATCTCCCATCGATAGGTTTGAATGAAAGTAAACAATATAGAAACCTAACAATGCCGTCTGGCCTTGATACACATTGATTAAATGTACTGTGTTTGCATTTTCTGTAACACAAGCTGAATAAATTGATGGTTATACGCGAATTATATGCATATCATGTATCTGAATTCATGCTATTTTAGTATATGAATATTTATGTGTACCTCTTTAAAGCTTAATCAAGCGACAAAAGTGTTAATAGCTCGTGAATGAATACGTATGATAATAAACAACTTTTATTCAAAGACATGGGTTGTAATTGAATACAATAACACTTCCCGTGAAATCTATTTTTTTTTGCATGTTTTCAATAATAGGTTGTTATGTTAAACAAAAATATTGGGACTCCCTAAACTACATAAACATCGCCCGATCGTCTGTAATCGCTGATGTTTCACGTTGCGACGTTTTCAGTTATGAGTCAAGTTATATCTATAGTCAGGAGTCCGGTAGCTCAGTTGGCAAATAGTTATTTGTACAACAAGAGTGCTAATTTTGAATCCCGAGGTAGCGAAGGATACTAAAATTGAAACACGAGCGTAGCGAGTGATTCAAAAGTTGTATCCTGAGCTCAGTGAGGGATTCAACAGCACGAGATGCGAATGAATTTGCTCTCGTGTGGTACACACAACTTTTCACCTCTACCAGTGAGAAAATTCTGCCAATGTCAAGTGGCTGTACTGCCATGCACAAAAAAAAAAACCCGTCAAAATATTTTTTTCCAGATTTGTTCAGAAATATTACATCATATGTACCAATATTCAGAAATGTCAGAAATATTTAATAGAAAAACCGCTTACAAAAAGAAATAAATAACTGGCTGAAATAGTTTTCAGAACGCACTGCCGCATTTGTTCTGATAAAATGAGGATGTTCGAAATTCAAATCACTTTTCTCAATCGAGTGGATAAAAACGAGTTTTGCCCACTGAATTTACGCGGAAAAACTGTTATTTTCAAGCTGGAGAGGTGAAAACAGCATTCCACTGTCCAGGGCTAAAGCTTTGGCTACAGTCGAAATTATTTGATTTGTTATTGGAAAATCGTACTCGGAAATCGGACAGACGTGGCGTCAATGTTCGTTTTTTACGGACTTTTACGCTATGCTTACCCCACAAGGGATATAGGCGTGATATACGGGGTGTAAGGGACAGCCCTCCGAATACTGATAGGGTGTACCACGTTCACACCATGCACCTGCTCCTGCTCCTGCCGCTGTCGCGAATATTGCCCGAAATACTTCCGCGGAAGTATCAACGCGAGTGAGTAACACACTGCTGTCATGCTCTTCTCGCACCAATACGAGTGAGCGAGATAGCAATACATTCCACACGCATTCGTGCTGCCGTTCCTTTGACTCGCGCACGAAAAACCGACAATCGAGGGAACACGGGAAGTGGCAGCGGGGCATGACGAGTAGCAGCGCGAGTAACCTGTTCACACACTCGCGCTGCCCACTTCCCTTACTATTTCCCTGCCCATATCGACATTGTGTGAACGTGCTATTACACCTTGTATGAAATTAAAATTCTTTATTCAATGTATAATAGTATTATCATACTCGTATCACTTATTGACGCCATGAACCGTCATTGAAAAAAAAGAAATTTGTATCACACATTTTTTTTTTTATAACAATTTTGTATTGTCCTAATAGAAAACCGGCTCGGGCGGGATAAAAAAATAAAAATAAAGCCACTGCCACGGGGCTGGCTAAGTTAATCACACGGCATGTAACTGCCACCACCTACTGAAAACGATATTTAAATTGAAGTCAAGACTTTCAAACTGTGTATTTACATGAGTTAACGTCCCTTACGCCTTGTATGACGTATGTATAGCCATATCCGTATCCATAACATTTCAAATTTCTAACAAGACTTTTTATATTTTTAATAGATAGATTATTGCGTCATGAAACAAACGGCAAGTACTTTTATTTTATTTTGTTTCATAATCAGAGATTATAAATTTTAAAAAGTGACTTAGTTTATCTCCAACAACTAAGCTGCTGAAAACAAAATTTATTTGCCTACCACATAAAGGACGTTTATAAAAAAAAACTGATTGTCATTGACAGATAAATGAATGAAGTTTTCTCCACAGATCGTTTTCTCTTTAGTTGACTTGGCGGATTGTGCACGTGTCTGTCATTGTTTTTTTTAATGGCTATAGAGTTTTTTTTTAACTTTGTGTATTCTGGACAGGGGAAGGTCCAAGACCATGCTGCCTCACTCCGTCTTTTTTTTTATATAAGCAAAGGATATTTTCAGGGTAATCCTAACTTTGGAAGTTTTCACATCTTTTTAAAATATTTCAGAAACGATTGCATAAAAAATTATGAAAATATGTGTATCTTATTAAGATCCCAAACGCTCTAAACGATATATTTTTTATTAGTATCTAACGTAAAATGAAATGTTATGGATTTCCAGGTGTTCTCAGACCTGGGCTTGGACGTGATCGACAGCGCGTTCGAGGGCTACAATGCGTGCGTGTTTGCGTACGGACAGACGGGGAGCGGGAAAACCTTCACTATGATGGGCTCATCGGTAAGTTCACATTATACTACAACAACTTTTTACAACTTTTATGCCGGCTTAGAAATCGCAATTTTAGGCGATGGGCTAACAACCTGTCACTATGGCGATACACATTTTTCCGAATGACCCTTAACTATTTGTCAGACGTGGCGTACATGTCCGTTTTTTTGCGGCTGTTTGCGCTGTGCCTACCCCGCAAGGGATTATTTCAATTTTAATTTTATTCATGCTTACATGTAAAAGCTTACGGCGAGTGTACTCGTGAACGACCTCGACAGTGGCGCCATTTTACAAAAAAAATATTTTCTCTTTATACAGACAATCTATCAGAATAACCGCTGCCCAAGTTTTTAGTATCAACCTCAAGTAAAAGTAGAACCTGCAAACTTAATGAAATATTTGCTGTAATTAAAATTATGGCCATTAATACCAAAAGTGGCCGTTTTTAGGTACTTTTTCCATAACATTATTGCAGCGAATATTTTACTGAATTTGCAGGTTCTAATTTTACTTAAAGATAAAACTAAAACTTGGGCAACGGATATTCTGATAGATTGTTTGTATAAAGAGAAAACTTTTTTTCTGAAGTGGCGCCACTGCTACTTGACGGCTACACTCACCTTAACAACATTTATGCGTTTTTAAAACCAATGTCCTTATCAGAAAAGAAATAGGGAATTAGAATATTTTATTTTTGTGGTAACGGAATAAATGAAACAAAAAAGGAAACCGCAGGTTTTGAATAATGAAGCCTTTATTTTCATAGCCGCGTATTGCCGGCTTATAAGCATCACCCGTAGGCGGTTAAAAACTCTGACACCAGGGTTTATCGGGTCGTTGGATGACTCGGTGTACCACACGAAAAGAGAGACAGAGAGACCGCATCACCCCATTTATTACCCGGGGGAGTCGTAAGAGGCAACTGAGAGACTCGAGGGTTTGTATTGCAATTTTAGGCGATGGGCTAAAAACCTGTCACAATGGCGATATACAATTTTCCGAATGACCCTCAAATATTTGTCAGACGTGGCGTAAATGTCCGTTTTTAAACCGTTGTCTGGAAATATACGCTCTACCTACTCCGCAAGGAATTATATACGTGACATGTGTATGTATGTATCTTTTAACAAAAATGTCTATTAGTAGGACTTTTGTCGTATTGATACCCGATTCGACAATTCGTTTACATTTTTACATATGACGGTGTGACGATAAAGCATGATTTAAGTTGTCATAAAAAAAGTTATTAATTAATAACATCTGAAACGTGACAGTAGAAAAAGCATATGTCGTGTCTCTCTTTTTCATTCGTAAAAAGGAGATAATTATTTACATAAATCCCGCCTATATCCCTTACGGAGTAGGCAGAGCGTTAACGGCCGTAAGACAGATATTAACACCACGTCTGACAAACGTTTGAGGGTCAATAACTGTGTATAGTGACAGGTCGTCAGCCCATCGCCTAAAATTACAATACACATCTAACCCTCGAGTCCCTTAGTCGCTTCTTACGACACACATGGGTAAGAAATGGGGTGATGCTATTCAAAGCCGGCATCACACGGCACAATTTTTAAAGAAGAAATAAAGTGGTTCGAGAGCCCAATGGCGCCCCCAAACAGGAAAATAATCCGTGGCTGGACACGCTGCGCTAGTCATCTGGAAACCAAAGTATCAATTCGCGGCAATAAATAACAACAAAGATTTAATATTTTCTTGAGTTTGCACAACTATTACTCATCACAATAAAACAATTTTAAACGGATTTAAGTTTTGTTTATTTTATTGTAATCCAAAATAAACACAACTTAAATACGTTTAAAATTGTTTTATTGTAACAACAAAGATCATTTAGAATCAATTTAACCTTGTAAAAACTTTCTTTGGTAACTATTTCGAAATACTAAATCTTCTCTCTCTCTCTTTTGTAACGACCCGATGAACCCTGGTGTCACAGTTTTTCAACCGCCTACTACTACTAGGCCTGTTACATGGTTTTGTAACGACCGCCGTCTAAGTAATCATAGACAGCAACCGAGATCGATACATATGTATAGATTTCCACCCAGCGGTTTCACACGTTAAGCCGTCGTTACTTATTAAATAAAAGACCTTCCATTCAAAATGTCACATTTTTAACTATTGAAAAAAATAACATAGAAAAGTTGTTACGTTCACGAGTATAACAAACCCTAAAATATTGGCACTGAATTTTAAACGACATTATATATAGGGTGAAATTTTATTAGGGGCCGATAGCGAAAACTCAGATCAGGCTGGTGATAAGAGAAAACTATCCCTAAGGAACATAGGTCGAAATATAACAAACATATTTGGAGCTTCCAAAATAACTCAAACAGCTTTTCGGCAATATTGCATGGGAGGTCCACATTATTTTTTAGAGATAAGCTGGCCTTTCCTACTTATTTCATTGTAAAACTTTTTATTAATAATAATAAATAAATAAATATCCTGGACAATTCACACAGCGCCATCTCGCCCCAAACTAAGCAAAGCTTGTACAGTTCGCAAATGAATAGGCTGCACAGGTCTAACTAAAACTACGAATAACGCCATCTTTAATAAAAATCAAATACCTCTGAGCCGGCAGAACTCAGAGAACCTGTTTTACGCGCACGCATATCATTCGCAGCCGCATACATCATATTCGCACTTTACAAATAATAGCAAGGGTCGGTAGGACGTCATAGGTAAGTAGTTAAGTGGTTTAAAAATTCGATTCATTCGTCACAGCTGGCATAGCCGAGATAGTATGCGTCTGGATTTAGGGCGAGTTTAGAATATAGTGGGACACTGGGTCGATTCGGCCCCCCATGATGGGTTTTGTTTTTGTTTTTTTTATATGTAAGATAATTTTTAGTTAACGGCCCATATGTTATTTTGAATGAATGATGTTTGTGGGTATTGCACATAGTCATTATAACTATTAGACGGTATGTAAATAAGCACAGTCATCTGATCTGTATCGACTACTGCCTACGTATCTAGCCGTTAGCTTTTGATGTTTCTTTGTGTTGTTGTTTGCTATCGTTTTATCGTAATTATGTCTACCTATAGTATGCTCCTTTGTCTACATACAGTGCTTAGAGCAAAGATCATAGTGCTATATGAAGATAATCTTAGTATTATGAAATTTTTCGACGTCTTCAATTAAATGTAAGTTAAATATTTTTATTTTACAAAATTAGCGCAAATGCTTCAGGTCAGCTCATTCATATCATCCAAACATTAAGTTTCTAGATAAAGATACCTACTACATACTACCTGCCATACGTTCATTATTTAAAATGTTTAAATAGGTATTAGATTGCTTATTATATTTACTTACTTAGTTTTCTATTTATTATTATTGGCATTTACCTACATTAAATACTTGTAGATTGACTAGGTATTTTTCTTACAGAAAAGAACTGTTACGCTGTGTGTTAAGCGTTACGCCGATACCGGTGACATCCTGCCTGCCCGGGAAGGTCGTAAGACCGTGATGTTCACGGATGCATCGGCGCGTCAGGGATAGTTGCCAAGCATGCTAATACCCCATTCCTGTCAACTCGCTTAACAGCAACGGAGTTCGGAGTGACCTTACAAACTGTAAGGACCCATTTACACGCAGCTGGTATAAGTTGTTATCGGCCAGCTCAAAAAATTTGCTGTCAGCTTCTCATCAACAAGCACGAGTCCGATTTGCATATATTTATAGAAACTTTGATTGGGAGAATAATGTAGTAATATTCACTGACGAAAAAGCTTTTAAATCGGATAAAGATTGGACGCAAGATTTTATGGCGCTGGAGAGGCAAGCGTTACAGACCAATTCACATTCTCCCAAATAGAATGAGTGGTAGAATTACTCTGGGATTTTGGGGCTGGATGTCTTCTATGGGACCTGGAGAACTAGTTGAAATAGAAGGAAGGTTCAATAGCGAGAGTTATGTGGAAATATTGCAGGACGTAATGCCTACAGTGCGTATTGCTTACCCAAATCAGCACATTTATTTTGTGCATGATAATTGCTCTGTGCATAAAGCCCGTATCGTCCAGGATTGGTTGCGAACCCAGCACGACGTGACTGTTATTAACTGGCCGTCTAAGAGTCCGGATTTAAATCCCATAGAAAATTTATGGGGTCAAATGGTCCTTAACTGGGACCCATCTGAAGTTAGGACCAAGAAAAATTTACGCGACTTAGCCATGTTCACCTGGGAGTCCATGCGTGGTAAACCAATGTGTTCGAACATGGTAGCTAGCATGCCAAGCCGTTTAGAACAGATCGAGTCTGGTGAAGGTGCACCTCTTCGGTATTAAAATTAAATTATTATTAAATTGAAATATTTAAATAGGTAAGTAGGTATTAATATATTGGGTTGGGAATTTTGCAGAGGATTTATTTTATTCGATACTTACTGCTTAGTTAATTTTTGAAACTGTTCAAGTTCTCAAACAATAACAATACCAAGTTAACCTGTCACTAAATACCTAATTATTCTGCATAATTATTTAACTATGTATACACAATCTAACGAAGAATGTAAATGAATTGATCCCCTGGTTCAGTTTAGGCTTTATGTGTTACCAATAAAAAATATGTTAAGTGATGTTATTGTTACAATAAATGCAGGAATGAGGCTACCTCGTTATCTCATTTATAACATGTTTATTCACTTTGACATACCTATTTATTGTTGCACATTAACAAACATTATGCAACCCAACCCATTATCATTGAATAGTTAACAACCAAAATAAATAGCTAACTTTAAATATTATGGTAGTTTTATTCATTTTACCTTATATCCTCAAAACTACTATTTTTATTCGATATCACACACTATACTACACAGATAAATATAAAAATTAATCAGCAACAGCAAAATAATCATTAAAAAATAGTAAGTATAACCTAAATAAAAAAAAACAGGCTTAGACCTGCGACCAACCACGACTCGATCCTTAGTTACCTGTTTCCAAAGTCCGCTATGTTAACCATTGAGCTACGACTGCTGTGATGCAAGTAGCGAAATTAAGGTTTAAATTATTATTATTCATCAAACTGCGCGTCTTAAATTCTAGTGTGTGTGCGCGCCAGTCAATGTGTGTGTTTTAATGTGTCTATAATGGTATTCAATGAATTCAATTTGTCGTTAAAAGATGGCGTTGTCTGGCTGTGCAGGTTTAGACCACTTCGTGTGTACTATGGGAACTAGATAGCTGATATGAATACTTATATTATACGGGGTGTAAGGGACGGTGTACCGAAAACTTTGCAGGCATGATCAGACCATGAAACTGAACAACTTTTTCTATGGTAGCTATGTTGGTTAACGAGAATTTTTTTTCGAACTCCCATACAAAATTCCCGATCAGCTGACTGACTTTCTATGGAAACTCGAAAAAAAAGTTTCGTTTCCCAACATAGGTTCCATAGTAAAAGTTGTTCAGTTTCATGGTCTAAGCATGCCTGCAAAGTTTTCGGTACACCGTCCCTTACACCCTGTACGTATATATTTTTTGTAAATAAATACATATTATACAAAGAAAACCCAGACTCGACACAAATATCTGATAATGTCTTAACAAATATTTGTGTCTTGTGGGGTTCGAACCCACGATCCTCGGCGTAGGCAGTGGTACTATCCGCTACGCCATTGGCTCAGTATTGTAGTATGGCGGGTGACAGGAAGTGAAGCCAATAGGCAGAATGGAGTGTTCCAGGTGGTGTCGGGAAAAGGGTAGCTACCCGCCTGGCCGTGTGTTGTGGCCAGGGGACCGACTGGTCCACCTGGATAGAATTGGAAGTTGTATATAGGCGTTGCGCGGTGAAACACTTCGATACCGCGTTTCAGGCTCTATGTTTCTCTGCACATCTGTCACGTGGCGCCATCTTGCAGATATGTTGGAACTTCTGTTGCGTCTTGCTTGCTCGTGAACCACTTTGAGTGAGCTTCTTGCTGTAGCTCCCAGAGGTCGCTACAGTGGTATTGTGCAATAAGGGATATATATCTGTTCCCAGGAATGCCAAGGCCTGATCCCGCGCATCTGCCGCCAGTTGTTCTCCCGAGTAGCCGCTGGCAAGGAGTCGGGCGCCTCCTACCGCACTGAAGTCAGCTACCTCGAGATATACAACGAGAGAGTGAAGGATCTACTCGCGTCTGACGCTGGACACTCGCTGAAGGTTCGAGAGCATCCGAAGTTGGGGCCATACGTGCAGGACTTGTCCAAGCATTTGGTGTCCGATTATGATGATATTCAGGTACGTGAGCTTAATAAGAATAAATAAATTAAATAGAAAATATGATTAGGTAAATGCCGTGTGATGCCGGCCTAGAATAGCATCACCCCATTTCTTACCCATGGGTGTCGTAAGAGCCGACTAAGGGACTCGAGGGATGTGTATTACAATTTTAGGCGATGGGCTGACAACCTGTCACTATAGTGATACACAGTTATCTGATTGACCCTCAAGCTTTTGTCAGACGTGGTGTTAATATCCGTTTTACGGCCGTTAACGCTCTGCCTACCCCGTAAGGGATATAGGCGTGATTTATGTATGTATGTATGTATGTGAGCTTAATTTGTGAATACCAAATTTTAAAACTCTTCCCGTTTTAGGTACAAATTTGAATATATTTATATTTTTTGAATTGATACCATCCATACCTGGTTGCCATTCCACCAATTCGGACTAAGTGCTTCCAGTCATCATTTATAATGCGCACTGCTAAAGAGTGGAACTACCTGCCTGCCACCTGCCACTACCTGCGTCTGTGTTTCCAAACGCATACAACTCTAATCTCTTCAAAGTAAGAGTGAACAGGCATCTTCTGAGTGAGCTCGCTCCATCTTGGACTCTGTCTCTGTCCTATGACCTAGACTAGAGTCAAGAGCAAACCCATCCATAAAAAAAAACTTTCTAAATTTTCAATCCTGCCCGCGCTTGATAATTTTGTAAGTTTTCAAAAGTTTTATACCTTACACGGGAAGTGTTTTAAAATTTAGTACTCAATTTATCCAATCTATAATCATAAGTACACGATATCTTATTATATTCTCAAAATGAATAAAATTCATCGTTTTTAAAATCCAGTATTTATTTTACCAGGAATGCATGCACCGCGGCAACCTGCACCGTACAACCGCATCGACACAGATGAACGACGTGTCGTCTCGCTCGCACGCAATATTCACCATCACGTTTGTGCAAGCGAGCTACTTGCGGCATAACAACATGCCCAGCGAGACCGTCTCCAAAGTGCACCTCGTCGATTTGGCTGGCAGGTAAAATAACATAATAGTAGTTTATGCAACTGTCATATAATGGGGGTCATTAGAATGCGAGTGTCTGTTTATCACGCGAGGCGTAGCCGAGTGTGATAATAGATTGACTCGAGCATTCTAATACCTAATTATATGCAGTTGCATACACTATTTTATCTACACTCTAAAAAATTAACTCAGTTGAACACTTTTCCAAACGTCCGCACCGGCGATTGCAAGGCCCGATACATGGTGAAATTCAATACGAGAACGTAATATGGCTTGATATGAATTTTTGAAGATTCTTTACTAACAGTTGTTTAGATGTCGAGTCTCAACAGCAAATAACAAAACAACTAAATAACAACTGAACAACACTGAACAACAACTGAAAAACACTGAACAACAACTTAACAACAACTGAACAACATCGGAATAACATCTGAACAACAACTAATCAACATCTGAACAACAACTGAACAACATCTCAACAACAACAGAACAAAAACCTAATAAAACAACTGAACAACATCCGAAAAATTACCGTTCAACAACAACTGTCAGGTGCGGCGGAAGATAGCGATTTGAGTATAGGAAAAAAAAAACTTCGTTTCATTTCTCAACTTTATCGTATTAAGAGTTTTCTCATTAAGTCATTACGCTTCTGTAATTTATAGTAAACCCTAGTTTTTATAGGCAGAATGCATAAAGTAGGTCATTATGCATCTGTTTTCGAATTCATAATTCGAACATTATGAGACGAGTGTAGATAAATATTCTTATAGCACGTTCCATGCACCTGCTCCTGCCGCTGTCGCGAATATTGCTCGAAATACTTCAGCGGAAGTATCATCGCGAGTGAGTGTTCCCACTCTGCCGTCAAACTCTTCTCGCATCAATATGAGTGAGCGGGATAGCAATACATTCCATTCTCGTTCGTGCTGCCGTTCCTTCGGCTCGCGCACGAAAAGCCGACAATCGCGGGAGCACGGGAAGTGGCAGCGGCATGACGAGTAGCAGCGCGAGTAACTTGTTCACACACTCGCGCTGCCCACTTCCCTTAGTATTTCCCTGCCCATATTGGCATTTTTGAACGTGCATGTTTATGTTAATTTGTTAATTCCGTGTGCTGCCGGCTTGGAATATCATCACCCCATTTCTTTCCCGTGGGAGGCGTGAAGGCGACTAAGAGACTCGAGGGTGTGTATTGCAATTTTAAGCGATAGGAACCTGTCACTATGGCGATACACACTTTTCCGCATGACCCTCAAATATTTGTCAGACGTGGCGTAAATGTCCGTTTTTTGCGGCCTTTAACGCTCTGCTTACCCGGCAATTATAGGCGTGATATGTGTATGTGTATGTTAATTTGTTAAAGCGAGTGTACTCGTGAACGGCCTCGACAGTGGCGTCACTTCACAAAAAAATTATTTTATCTTTGTACAAAAAATATATCAGAAAGTCCGTTGCTCAAGTTTTTAGTATTATTCTTATGTAAAATACAACCTGCAGATTAGTCGCCGGTTATTAGTTGCAAAACTAACCCGGTAGATGGAGCCATGCCAAGCGTTACTGGCATTAAAATACACTTGCAAAATTGGCGGGCAAGAAATGAGCTGCGGTAGCCCAGATGGAAGAGGCGTCGCCACTAGTAATGCGAAAGTCGCAGGTTCAAATCCTGCCCGCGCTTGAAAATTTTGCAAGTTTTCAAAAATTTTATACCTAACACGGGAAGTGTTTTAAAAATTTGGTACTCGATTAAATTGATGGCAATTAGTACCGAAAGTGGTCGTTTTAAGCCCTTTTTTGGCATTAATTTAATTACAGCGAATATTTCATTGAGTTTGCAGGTTCTAATTATACAGGATAATACCAAAAACTTGGGCATCTGACATTCTGATAGATTGTTTGTATGAAGAAAAAACTTTTTGTTGTAAAGTGGCGCCACTGTCGAGGTCGTTCATGAGTACACACGCCTTAAATATCGATAAATGTTAAAGCGAGCGAGCGGATGCGACCGGTGCGACAGGACAACGTCTGGTAGAGGGCGCTCACATCAACAAATCTCTAGTTACTCTGGGCTCTGTCATCTCTGCTCTAGCTGAGTCCAGCCAACAGGCCGACTGTGAGTATAAAACTCTATCTATTAAAAAAATATTCAATCTTGACTAATTTATTTCTTTTTGCACTTTTGATTCGACTTCGTATTTTTGACTTTGTACCTTTGATTTGACTTTGCACTTTTGACTTTGTACCTTTGAATTGACTTAGCACTTTTGACTTTGTACCTTTGAATTAGGGTTTCGTTCCCGGGACCCGGGAATCGGGAATTCCCGGGAAAATCTTTGTTCCCGGCGACGGGAATTTTTTATTCATTTCCCGGGAATTCCCGGAAAGTTAAAATTGTGGTTTAATGCTCTAAAAACCTACAAATTGATAATAGACAGATACCACAAAATTTATGGATTAAAATTAAACAATAATAATAATAAACCTTTACTGCTTCTACGATCTAGTGATCTGATCGTTTGTTTAAGGATCTGTAGGTCTTTGGTTTGAATCTTAAAGGAAACACACAAAGTTGATATTTGTCATTTATCACTTTTGTGTGTTCGTACCCAGTTTTGTTGGGTTAGGGCATTGCAAGTCGTTTGATATACGCATCCGTAAACGCACGTATGAAAAGTAGGAAAACCACCATAGATGGGATTATTAACCATTTTATTACGAATACCAATAAGACTGACCCCAAGGTTCATTGGGTCGTTTTTCGAATTTGTTTTCCTTCACAATAAGATGATGAAAATAGATCACAAACATTCGTAATTGATTCCTTTTTATTTATTATATGATATATGATTTGTCTTTGCACCTTTGATTTGACTTCGTACATTTTTGTCTTTGCACCAATGATTTGACTTCGTACATTATTGACTTTGCACCTTTCATTTGTTTTCGTACATTTTTGTCTTTGCACCTTTCATTTGTTTTCGTACATTTTTGTCTTTGCACCTTTCATTTGTTTTCGTACATTTTTGTCTTTGCACCTTTCATTTGTTTTCGTACATTTTTGGCTTTGCACCTTTCATTTGTTTTGGTAGATTTTTGTCTTTGCACCTTTGATTCGACTTACACTTTTTTCTTTGCACCTTTGTTTTGACTTCGTACATTTTTGTCTTTGCACCTTTGATTTGACTTCGTACATTTTAGTCTTTGCACTTTTGATTCAACCTTAAACTGAAAAGTTTTAAAGATTCCCATAATCTGTCACTTTCTCACTTGAATATTAAAAATGATTTTTCTTTTCCAGTGAAACAACAAAAAGGTGTAAAAAAGAACGTATTCATCCCGTACAGAGATTCCGTGCTCACGTGGCTGCTAAAAGACTCATTAGGAGGCAACTCCAAAACCATCATGATTGCTGCGGTAAGTTTCAATTAATATCATAAAGCTATATTACTTTAAACAATGGAATATCACAAAAAACAGATACAAGTTTTATCCCCTGCGGGTTAAGCAAAGTATCACGTGCCGTGAAAGTGCAATCGTTTTGTCTAACTTATAGTCATTTAAAAAAAAACGTGTATTAGTAGACACGTAGAACTAATGATTTCATCAAGAAAATAAATTGTGAATAAGGATAAAATATATATAAGGTGTAAAAAAATTTGCTGAGAATATTTGAAGGGGTGAACCAGTACGTGAAACTGAACAACTTTCCCCAGGGAACATAGGTCGAAATATGAAAAAATAATTTGACCCTCCCATACTTAGTGTGTTACCCCCGGCCGGGATAATTTGTATGGGAGGGCCAATTTTTTCGTCAAATTTCGACCTATGTTCCTTGGGGAAAGTTGTTCAGTTTCACGTACTGGTTCATTCCTTAAAATATTCTCAGCAAATTTTTTTACACCATGTATATTTTTTGGTGGTAACGGAATAAATCTGCAGTTTGTATAATGCGGGCCTTTATTTTCATAGCCGTGTAATGCCGGCTATGCCTCATACCATATAATATATGCCATCAACTTTACTCATCGAGCTAGAAAGCTGAAATTCGGCATGCTAATACTTCTTGACCTACTGATCAAAACTAGAGTTGATACTTTTTGTGCCAATTTTCAGCTTCCTGTCTATATCAGCAAAGTTTAGCCTCTTTTTTAACTCAACCCCATTGAAAATGAAAATGAAATAACTTTATTCAATGTAGGATAGCATTATCACTTATTGACGTCATGATCGGTCATTGTAAAAAAAACAAATTTGCATAACGCAATTTTCTTCTTTTTATAACAATTTTGTATTGTCCTAATAGAATTGGGGTGGTATGGGATCTACCTCCTAGCGGTGGAGCCCGGGCAACGGCAACACAGGCTTGCCTGTGGATAAGTCCGGCTGAACGATCCCACGTGCGCGGTGGAAGGCTCCGTAAGGGGCCGCCTGGCTCGCGACCACCATCCCACCGAAGTCTGGCGACAAGTAGCCACCTGCGTTCCATCAGTGTGTGGGAGTGCCAGTGCCTTAACAGGCTTCTTCTGGGTGAGCTCGCTCCATCTTAGACTCTGTCTCTGTCCTATGACCTAGACTAGAGTCAAGAGCAAACCCATCATTAATAAAAAAAAAAAAAAATAGAAAACCGGCATTATAATACTTATTTCCAGATATCGCCAGCGGACTGCAACTACGGCGAGACGCTGTCGACGCTGCGGTACGCGAACCGAGCCAAGAACATCATCAACAAGCCCACCATCAACGAGGACCCCAACGTCAAGCTCATCCGGGAGCTCAGGGAGGAGATCGAGAAATTGCGCGCGCAGATACACACCGACACGGTATGTAACGTGCTGGGTATGCGAATGCCTCTTTGTGAACTTGACAACTTTTGTTTTAGGAAAAAAGTTTACTGTGCAAAAACATAAATTCAATTTACAATAACAAAATATGTCCGCGACATGCATCGTCAAAGTACTCAAAAATTTTGTCTAAAGAAAAACCTACTCACGAACTTCTTCTTTTCGTGTGGGACACCGAGTCGTCCAACGACCCGATGAACCCTGATGTCAGAGTTTTTCAACCGCCTACTACAGTAGTAGGCCCCTGACATTGTTGTATAACGACCGCCGTCTAAGTAATCATAGACAGCAACCGGGACCGACGGCTTAACGTGCCCTCCGAAGCACGGAACCATTTCTTTACAGACATCCAAGTGGTTCACCCTGCAATGTCCTAGCCAGACCGGGAACAAATTCTCAAAGTGATAATATCAATTTTATGAGTGTCCCACCGAGAATCAAACCCGGAACCTTTGCGTCGCAGGCAGTCGCACTACCACAACGCCACATCGGCCTATACAATTTTGTCACAAGAAAAGCCTACTCACTAACTTATAAATAATATAACTTACTGTTTAGGAATATCCTTGAAGCTCTTATACAGAATGACCCGTATAGTGACGTCTGAAGATAAAATTTGTATACCTTATACTTAGGAGTACCTGCAATCTGCATGTCTTAACCGCGATTTTTCGTAGTTTCCGAGTTAATCAGCTTAGAAAGTTTTATGGGAAAGTGATCCTAAATACTGTCATAACATCTTTTTAACCTACCTATAATTTGCAATTAATGACTTGTATTTGTAAAAATTTGGACTGGCAGGCTTTTTACCTTCTTTTTTTTATTTCCGTAAGGGTTTTTCGAGCGGTTATTTCTGTAGCATAATTTTCATTATTTGTACTTTGTAGCGTAAAAAAGGAAAATGGTCTCCCAGTAGAATTTTACCTATACAACTTTAAACAACTTTGCTGTGTGATGCCGGCTTAGTATAGCATCACCCCATTTTTTCCCGTAGGTGTCGTAAGAAGAGACTAAGGGACTCGAGGGTGTGTATTGCAATTTAGGCGATGGGTTGACAGCCTGTCACTATGGCGTTACACAGTTTTCCGAATGACCCTCGAGTGTTTGTCGAACGTGGAGTTAATGTCCGGTTTTTGCGACCGTTAACCCGCAAGGGATTATAGGCGTGATATGTGTATGTATGTATGTATTTATTTTGCACCTGCACATGCCCTAAGGTAGACTGGTAGATGATGCCCTCGGAATTAAGTCCGCCCATGTAAATTTATTGCATAAAGTTAATTTTTTTTAAAGTGTAATCAAGTATCTCGAGTAATTAAGTGTAACTCTTTATGAAAGAAATACTCAAACCATAATCGATGGGTCCAAAACTCACCACTACAATTGTATTTTTTCAGGATGCAATCCAAATCGAGTCCGGCATGTTGGCAACACTGCAACGCAAGGAGGCGCAAGAGAAAGTCCTCACAGAGAAGTGGACGGAGAAATGGCGCGAGACACAACAGATTCTACAGGAACAGAAGGCGCTGGGGCTGAGGAAAAGCGGTCTCGGAGTGGTGCTGGACTCGGACATGCCACATCTGGTGGGAATCGATGACAACCTGCTCTCCACTGGTGTCACTCTGTACCATCTCAAGGTAAATCTAATAGATAACATTACAAATTATTGTGCATTGTTGTAAAGCTTAGTTTTAGAAAAAGATTTATATTCGTATCTGATATGCCTCATCTAGTAGGTGATAATGCTAGACGACTGCACACGCGCGCGCACACACACACACACACACACAAACACAAACACAAACACACACACCCTTTTTTCAGCCTTTTCACACTTAAGGAAAACAAATAGTGTGAAGAACTGTTAATCCAAGAGGAAACTGTGAAATAAAGTCCAACAAGTATGAGTATACGATGTGTAAGGGACAGCCCTCCGAATACTGATAGGGTGCATTCAGACCATGTAACTGAACAACTTTACACAAAAAATATTTCAGAATACGTCAATTTTTTTGGATTTCCCATAGTAGTCAGCTGATCGTGATTTTGTATGGGAGGTCGAATATTTTTTGTCGTTTCCTGACATATGTTTCCAGGGGAAAGTTGTTCAGTTTTATGGTCTGCATGCCATAAAACTGAACAGAACAATATCAGTATTCGGAGGGCTGTCTCTTACACCTCGTATATACCTTCTAAAAATTTATGCAAGAACTGTTTTTGACTTGAGTCATAAAATTTTAAAATGTAAATCTTTAATTGCAGGAGGGTGAAACAGTGATAGGTAGCGAGGAGTTGACGCCGCTGCCGGACATCGTGCTGAGCGGCGCGGGCGTGCTGCCGCTGCACTGCCGGGTGACGCTGCGCGAGGGCGTCGCCACGGTGCATCCCGCGCACGCCGCGCACTGCTGGCTGAACACCGTGCTCATTGACAAGCCCGCCAGGCTGAGCCAGGGTGAGCAGACAACAGTGATAGGTAGCGAGGAGTTGACGCCGCTGCACTGCCGGGTGACGCTGCGCGAGGGCGTCGCCACGGTGCATCCCGCGCACGCCGCGCACTGCTGGCTGAACACCGTGCTCATTGACAAGCCCGCCAGGCTGAGCCAGGGTGAGTAGACAACAGTGATAGGTAGCGAGGAGTTGACGCCGCTGCACTGCCGGGTGACGCTGCGCGAGGGCGTCGCCACGGTGCATCCCGCGCACGCCGCGCACTGCTGGCTGAACACCGTGCTCATTGACAAGCCCGCCAGGCTGAGCCAGGGTGAGTAGACAACAGTGATAGGTAGCGAGGAGTTGACGCCGCTGCACTGCCGGGTGACGCTGCGCGAGGGCGTCGCCACGGTGCATCCCGCGCACGCCGCGCACTGCTGGCTGAACACCGTGCTCATTGACAAGCCCGCCAGGCTGAGCCAGGGTGAGTAGACAACAGTGATAGGTAGCGAGGAGTTGACGCCGCTGCACTGCCGGGTGACGCTGCGCGAGGGCGTCGCCACGGTGCATCCCGCGCACGCCGCGCACTGCTGGCTGAACACCGTGCTCATTGACAAGCCCGCCAGGCTGAGCCAGGGTGAGAAATTATCTTAAAACAACATACATACATGCATAATTCACGCCTATATCCCTTACGGGGTAGGCGGAGCGTTTACGACCGTTCAACGGATATTAATACCACGTCTGACATAAATCACGCCTATATCCCTTACGGGGTAGGCGGAGCGTTAACGACCGTAAAACGGATATTAACACCACTTCTGACATAAATCACGCCTATATCCCTTACGGGGTAGGCATAGCGTTAACGGCTGTAAAACGGATATTAAGACCACGTCTAACAAAACTTTGAGGGGCAATTAGATAACTGTGTATCACTTTAGTGACAGGTTGTCAGCCCATCGCCTAAAATTGCAATACACATCTAACCCTCGAGTCCCTTAGTCGCCTCTTACGACACCCAAGGTTAAAAAATGGGGTGATGCTATACTAAGCCGGCATCACACGGCAATTTTGTATATATTTTCTTGTGTACAATAAATAGCTAAATAACAAAAATACAACTTGCAAATCCAACCATTGGTCACCATTTAAAGTCAAGACTAAATTAAAACATTATAATTCTGTTTTAAATAATTATGTTAAAAAGAGAAGAGAGTGATTAGAGAAGAGAGGTTCATTATTTTGCCAACAAAGTCGAAAACAATTTTTTTAATACACATGGAAAGTTTAAGATTAGAATAAAATAATTTGGTGTATTTATTGTATATTCGGGTTAATATTGCAAAGAAAAAAATTAGACCCATCTGAACTTATCCAAAATTAAATAAGATGACTATTTATAAGTGCATAAGTGTACGTATTTATAAGTTTTACTCTGCCAAGTTCAGAATAAAATCACCTAAACTCAGTCACAATCAGAATAAACTCGCTCAAAGCCAAGACACCATATAAACAATTTATAGCTTCATTGCTAATGAACAATTATATTGAACACTAATAAGATAATCAAGGCGCCATGCCACAAAACAGTTAGACATGTGTTAAACGCGTGTTTCAATAAAAAATCCATTAAAAAGTTATAGACATCCGTTTATCGGATGGTCACTTTTTTATGATAAGGCGAAATATGTGCGGAAAGAATAGGAATGGAAAGTGAAGGCGCCTCTGTGCCTCAGTATAAGAAATATCATAGCAACCTATGTAAAAATTATTAGATTACTTTTTTCCCACGTCTATTCTCTTTCCGCACAGACTCTAATTATATTTTTTTAGGAACTTTCAAATAAATTTCTCTAGGACCTATCAAATCAATTTCTCTAGAACCTATCAAATCAATTTCTCTAGGACCTATAAAATCAATTTCTCTAGAACCTATCAAATCAATTTTTCTGGAACCTATAAAATCAATTTCTCTAGAACCTATCAAATCAAATTCTCTAGGACCTATAAAATCAATTTCTCTAGATCCTATCAAATCAATTTCTCTGGGACCTATAAAATCAATTTCTCTAGAACCTATCAAATCAATTTCTCTGGGACCTATCAAATCAATTTCTCTGGGACCTATCAAATCAATTTTTCTGGGACCTAGCAAATCAATTTATCTAGGACCTAGCAAATCAATTTCTCTAGAACCTATCAAATCAATTTCTCTAGAACCTATGAAATCAATTTCTTTAGGACCTATCAAATCAATTTCTCTAGGACCTATCAGTCAATTTCCCTAGGACCTATCAAATCAATTTCTCTAGGACCTAGCAAATTAAGTACTTTGTATTTTTGTTAATTTCTTATGTGTTGTATGGCTATCTTTAGTGAGAACTTTACATACGATTATATTTCGTTTTTTTTGTTGTGTATGGGCATCCGCTTTGACTCTTTCTTTTTATCTTTTGGTTGACCGGTAGAGAATGCCGCGTGGCATTAGGCCCGCGCCCTTTGTACTTTCTGTGCAATAAAGTTTAATAAATAAATTAAAACAAAAAAAACAATTTGTCGTTCTATCCATTAGGCTGCATCCTGCTACTCGGTCGCACGAACATGTTCCGCTACAACGACCCGGCGGAGGCGGCGAAACTCCGTCAAGAGGGCAGCGCCTCCGTCATGAACCTCTCCCGGCTCTCCCTGCTATCCTGGTCCACGACTGATCTGGCCGCCAGCACGGAAAATCTGAACAACACTTTGTCGTGAGTATAACTGTAAAAACACCCCTCAAAATTCATAACAGATTCACACAAAATCTAAACTTTCATCAACAGTATATTATCAAACGCATTTTAAGTTGTTTCTTGTGTTAAAAGAAACACAAAAAAAATTACACTAATGATGACTTGTTTCATTAAATTATTGTAACGATTTTTTACCATTCAAACTCTAGCCAATAACAGGACATTATAATACACACACATATCACGCCTCTGACAAATATTTGAGGGTCAATAAGATAACTGTGTATCACCATAGTGACAGCCAGTCGCCTAAAATTGCAATACACACCCTCTAGTCCCTTAGTCGCCTCTTACGACACCCATGGGTAAGAAATGGGGTGATGCTATTCTAAGCCGGCATCACACGGATAATCACTTTGTCGTGAGTATGATTGTGAAAACCACCAATTTCATGAGATGAAATATTCACACAAAATCCAAACTTCATAATTAATTTCATCAACAGTATATTAACGCAAAATAACTTTGTTATTATTTTCATCAACAGTATATTAACGATTAGCAAACGCATTTTAAGTTGTTTCTTTGCAGTTTCTACTGCTAAAAGAAACCCAAAAAATATAACACTACATAAGACTTGTTTCATCAAATTGTTGTAGCGATTTTTTTTCATATTTGACCAACCAAGTACAAATTCTAGCCCGATAAAAGCACATTATAATACACACACATATCACGCCTATAATCCCTTAGGCAGAGTATAAACGGCCGCAGAAAACGGACATTTACGCCACGTCTGACAAATATATGAGGGTCATTCGGAAAATTGTGTATCGCCATAGTGACAGGATATCAGCCCATCGCCTAAAATTGGAATACACACTCTCGAGTCTCTTAGTCGCCTTTTACGACTCTGTGGTGATGCTATTTTAAGCCGTAGTCATACGGCAAAAAGAAACACCAAAAATAAACACTACTTATGATTTGTTTAATTAAATTATTGTAGTAACATTTTATCCATATTTGTCCTAGCAAATTCAAATTCTAGCCCGATAAAAACACATCACATACTTAATCAAAAACAATATTATATTACTTGTAACTATAATGTTTTTCCATAAACAGTGACATAGAAGGTGAAATCCGCTGCGACCGCATAGAAGCGCAAAAAGCGGAGTTAGAAAGAGAGAGACAACAATTCATGCTACAACAAGAAGAGAGACAGAGACGATGGAATGCTGAGAGGGAAGAATTGCTGCAAGCACAGAAAGAACTTGATCAGGTAACGATTTGGTTACACTTACATATCGGGTGAAATTTTACTGGTGACCGATACTGAAAACAGATATCTGGTGATAAATAGTACTATCCTACATTTAGTAAAGTTAATTTTATTTCCACCAGGAACGCGAAGCAATGGAGCGCGAATACGCAGCCGCATGCAGACGTCTCTCCGGCGACTGGCGCACGTTAGAGAAGGGCTGGGCGCTCCGCCGCAGGGCTCTGAGACACCGCCAGAGGGAGCTCACCGCCAGGACACACACGCTCAGCTCGCTGCGAGACACGCATCATAGCTGTGTGAGTACAGACGTCTCTCCGGCGACTGGCGCGCGCTGGAGAAGGGCTGGGCGCTCCGCCGCAGGGCTCTGAGACACCGCCAGAGGGAGCTCACCGCCAGGACACACACGCTCAGCTCGCTGCGAGACACGCATCATAGCTGTGTGAGTACAGACGTCTCTCCGGCGACTGGCGCGCGCTGGAGAAGGGCTGGGCGCTCCGCCGCAGGGCTCTGAGACACCGCCAGAGGGAGCTCACCGCCAGGACACACACGCTCAGCTCGCTGCGAGACACGCATCATAGCTGTGTGAGTACAGACGTCTCTCCGGCGACTGGCGCGCGCTGGAGAAGGGCTGGGCGCTCCGCCGCAGGGCTCTGAGACACCGCCAGAGGGAGCTCACCGCCAGGACACACACGCTCAGCTCGCTGCGAGACACGCATCATAGCTGTGTGAGTACAGACGTCTCTCCGGCGACTGGCGCGCGCTGGAGAAGGGCTGGGCGCTCCGCCGCAGGGCTCTGAGACACCGCCAGAGGGAGCTCACCGCCAGGACACACACGCTCAGCTCGCTGCGAGACACGCATCATAGCTGTGTGAGTACAGACGTCTCTCCGGCGACTGGCGCGCGCTGGAGAAGGGCTGGGCGCTCCGCCGCAGGGCTCTGAGACACCGCCAGAGGGAGCTCACCGCCAGGACACACACGCTCAGCTCGCTGCGAGACACGCATCATAGCTGTGTGAGTACAGACGTCTCTCCGGCGACTGGCGCGCGCTGGAGAAGGGCTGGGCGCTCCGCCGCAGGGCTCTGAGACACCGCCAGAGGGAGCTCACCGCCAGGACACACACGCTCAGCTCGCTGCGAGACACGCATCATAGCTGTGTGAGTACAGACGTCTCTCCGGCGACTGGCGCGCGCTGGAGAAGGGCTGGGCGCTCCGCCGCAGGGCTCTGAGACACCGCCAGAGGGAGCTCACCGCCAGGACACACACGCTCAGCTCGCTGCGAGACACGCATCATAGCTGTGTGAGTACAGACGTCTCTCCGGCGACTGGCGCGCGCTGGAGAAGGGCTGGGCGCTCCGCCGCAGGGCTCTGAGACACCGCCAGAGGGAGCTCACTGCCAGGACACACACGCTCAGCTCGCTGCGAGACACGCATCATAGCTGTGTGAGTACAGACGTCTCTCCGGCGACTGGCGCGCGCTGGAGAAGGGCTGGGCGCTCCGCCGCAGGGCTCTGAGACACCGCCAGAGGGAGCTCACCGCCAGGACACACACGCTCAGCTCGCTGCGAGACACGCATCATAGCTGTGTGAGTACAGACGTCTCTCCGGCGACTGGCGCGCGCTGGAGAAGGGCTGGGCGCTCCGCCGCAGGGCTCTGAGACACCGCCAGAGGGAGCTCACCGCCAGGACACACACGCTCAGCTCGCTGCGAGACACGCATCATAGCTGTGTGAGTACAGACGTCTCTCCGGCGACTGGCGCGCGCTGGAGAAGGGCTGGGCGCTCCGCCGCAGGGCTCTGAGACACCGCCAGAGGGAGCTCACCGCCAGGACACACACGCTCAGCTCGCTGCGAGACACGCATCATAGCTGTGTGAGTACAGACGTCTCTCCGGCGACTGGCGCGCGCTGGAGAAGGGCTGGGCGCTCCGCCGCAGGGCTCTGAGACACCGCCAGAGGGAGCTCACCGCCAGGACACACACGCTCAGCTCGCTGCGAGACACGCATCATAGCTGTGTGAGTACAGACGTCTCTCCGGCGACTGGCGCGCGCTGGAGAAGGGCTGGGCGCTCCGCCGCAGGGCTCTGAGACACCGCCAGAGGGAGCTCACCGCCAGGACACACACGCTCAGCTCGCTGCGAGACACGCATCATAGCTGTGTGAGTATACCCTCACATATAACTATAAAAATTATGTCAAAAAATAACAGAACAAAATTTTACTTGCTATTGTATTTGTGTGTAAATCAGCCTTTAGAATAAGGCTGACGACCGATGTGGCGCAGTGGTAGTGCGACTGCCTGCGACGCAAAGGTTCCGGGTTCGATTCTCGGTGGGACACTCACAAAAGTTGATATTTATCTCTTTGTGAATTTGTTCCCGGTCTGGTTAGGACATTGCAGGGTGAACCAACTGATTGTCCGAAAAGAAATGGTTCCGTGCTTCGGAGGGCACGTTAAGCCGTCGGTCCCGGTTGCTGTCTATGATTACTTAGACGGCGGTCGTAACACAACCATGTCAGAGGCCTACTAGTGATAGTAGGCGGTTGAAAAACTCTGACACCAGGGTTCATCGGGTCGTTGGATGACTCGGTGTCCCACACGAAAAGAGAAGAGAGAATAAGGCTGGGCACACAAGCATAGCTCTAAGACACCGACAAATGGAGCTCATTGCGAAGACACGGACTCGTTCCTCATAGTTGTGTGAGTATACCTTAACATATCATTGCAGAAAAGATGACATAAAATTACAGAACAAAATTTTACTTGCTATTGCACTTGTGTGTAAATCAGCCTTTAGAATAAGGCAGCTTTAAGACCTATGTTCCTTGGGGAAAATTGTTCCTTATCACCAGCCCGTCTTGAGTTTTCGCTATCGGTCACTAGTAAATTTCAACCTATACGGGTGTAAGGGACAGCCCACCCAATACATATAGGGTGCATTCAGACCATGAAACTGAACAACTTACCATAAAAAAATGATTCAGGAAATGTCAAAAAAATTTGGACTTCCCATAGTAAATTCAGCCAGCTGATCGTAATTTTATATGGGAGGTCGTTCCTAGGGGAAATTTGTTCAGTTTGATGGTTTGCTGGCACCCCTATCAGTATTCGGAGTATGAACTAGTAGGCTCGGCTACAATGAAAATGCCGAATTTATATTAAATGAGGCTTTAATTACTTGCCAAAATAACATTTTTTTGAAAATATCCACCACACGTTTTTTTGTTGACACTCGAATGATTTTTTTTCGTTTTTATGGTGTTGCCAGTTGATATCTTTTTAATTTCTACACACAAACCAATAAATTGTTAAATGTTTTAAAAACAATTGTAGAAAATAATGATTACGCTAATAGACGGCCGTCCTGTTTACGGAATGCCTCTATTCCGATTCGGCCATTCGAGTGTTTGTATGACTCTATACATTACCAGAATATAATTTATAATACAATAAATGAATCAATAATACCTTGAATGTACCTTACAATAATTTTGAATAACCTGTACCAGCTATTTTCACTTTATAATGATTGATTATAATGTTATGTTATATTGCCAAATCAAGATTCTTCTGTGATTCTCCTTATGTTCTATTTCCGCAAAATCAACTGGTTACGATTTAATTTAGGATCCCTGAAAAATAAACAAAAAGAGATATTAGAGTTCAATTATAACTTTTAAGTCCCCCCCTTATTTATTTCCAATTTTTTGAACAAATGTTTATTAATTAAGTTATATAATAAATATATCAAAATGTAATAATACAAATTGATATACATCATGTTTTATGTTATCTTTATATTAATTATTATATACTACATCAAGTAAAAGTGAGCACTGCATGATGCAGTATATTTCACCATGTTAGTATCAATTAGTCAGCACCCCAATGAATAGGACATTTTATTTTTGTATTCGTGAGCACCGCATATAGCAGCATATTTCACATAAAATCACATTTTCGTTAATCACCGCATAAGGTTGCATTATTTCGTTTTAAAATAGGAAATAAACTTGATCACCGCATGTAGCAGCATATTTCATTTAAAATAAATAGTAAACTTGAGCACCGCATGAAGCAGCATATTTCATTTAAAATAAATAGTAAACTTGAGCACCGCATGAAGCAGCATATTTCATTTAAAATAAATAGTAAACTTGAGCACCGCATGAAGCAGCATATTTCATTTAAAATAAATAGTAAACTTGAGCACCGCATGAAGCAGCATATTTCATTTAAAATAAATAGTAAACTTGAGCACCGCATGAAGCAGCATATTTCATTTAAAATAAATAGTAAACTTGAGCACCGCATGAAGCAGCATATTTCTCTTTAAAATAACATTAGTAAGCCAAATTTACTTAAAAGCATTACTTACAATTTTATTCCCATAATCAGCTTTAAATATTCAGTTGAGTATATTTATTGCGTATGTAGGACGGTTCTAATCGTGCACGTCCTGATTGTCCTGAAAGATTGGCTGTTATGGAAAGGACAATATGTAATCTCAGAAGTATAAGGAAGGAAGAAGGATAGTGTTAGAATTTTTATATACATAAGTTCGTAATAAGGAAAAAAATATTAGGTGTCATTAGTCAGACAATTATCATCACTGCTGTCGCTAGCATTACTAGTATCTAGGTCATCGTCAAAATCACTTTTGTCTGAAGTAGTGAAGGTTATCCACTTTTTTAATGCGTCAGCGGGATAAATACTCTTATATTTACGCTTGGAATGACCTTCAATGCTTGAGATCTCATATCGATCATTATCTAGTACTGCAGTAACTTTGTACGGTCCCCTATATTTAGGATACAATTTTTTACTTTTGCCAGTAGCGGGAAGGTGATTGTTTGGGATCATTACAAGATCACCTGCCGAGAAAAATTTTGTTGGTGCTTTATTGCTATCGTAGCGATGTTTCATAGCCTGTTGATTTTTTTCAATATTGTCTGCAGCTAAACTACGAATAGCATCCCTAGTAACGTCTAGTTCATGTGAATCAGTATGAGACTCATCAGTTGCGCCCCTTGGCGCCTCTTTGTCGTTATCTCTAGTAGGCTGGTCTTGGTTGGTGTGAACTGCGTTTTGAATAGTATTAAGCACAGGTCCTTCAGTAGGATTGACAGTTCTTCTGCCAAAAACAACCTCTGATGGCGACGTCCCTGTGCTCTTGTTTCGAGTGTTATTTAAACTCCATTGTATAGAACATAGATGGGTATCCCAATCACGTTCGTCTAAACCATGGTTTGATGCAGCTAAAGATTCTAAGATAGTACGATTAAATCTTTCAATTTGCCCATTGGCTCGGGGCGTTGCCACTGCATTCAAAACGTGTTTTGAACCAATTGATGTAACAAATTTTTTGAATGTCGCCGATGTGAAACTGGTGCCTCTATCTGATATTATGACTTTTGGACTGCCTACGATACTGAAAATTTCTGCTAAAATCTTTACAGTTGTTTTACTTTTTAAATTTTTGACTGGCCTTATAAAAATAAATTTACTAAAACCATCTATAATACCTAATATATAGGTGTTACCAAATTTACTTCTTACAAATGGACCAAGGTGGTCCATATGTAAAGTGTGAAAGGGAATATTCCCTTTAGGAATAGGATGTAAAAATCCACTGCTTTTAGATGTTGAAGCCTTATTGTAAGCGCAATTTAAACAGGCCGCAACATATTTGCGAACAAATCTGTTCATTTTTGCAAACCAGTAATCTTGTTTTATCTTGTCCAGTGTTTTATCTACAGAGAAGTGGCCGGCTTCATCATGACTAAGTTGGCAAACTCGCCATCTCGCACTATTAGGTACTACCCATTTCAAATTTTCACCAACTTTTCTGTATATCTTATTGTCTTTTAATTCGTAATTATTTAAAATGTCTTTAATGTCTTTACTGTCACTTTGTAAAATGGATTTAACTAACTTTAATTTTGGATCAGTCATTTGGACTGTTTGGAGCCATTCCGTGGTCGTAACGTTCATAATTTCAAATTCAGGAGTTTCAGTTAAGTCACTTACATTATGATCGATGTTTTGGATTGGGTTCCTACTTAAGGCGTCAACATGACGCATGTTTTCACCAGGCCTATACTCAATGCTAAAGTTGTACTCCTGTAGTAAAAGCCACCATCTTGCAATACGGGGTACTAAATCTCTCTTAGTTAAAGTAGTTCTTAGTGCATTACAATCGGTGAATACTTTGAATGGAATCCCAATGAGATACGTTCTAAACTTTTTTAATGTCAACACTACGGCGAGAGTCTCTAGTTCATAAGAGTGTAGGTGTTCTTCTTCTTTAGTTGTCTGTTTACTAAAATACGCTACTGCTTTTAAAGGTGATTTTTCATCTGGCCTTTGCAGCAATATTCCACCTACTCCGAGTTTGCTCGCATCACAATGAACCTCGGTATAATAATTTGGGTTAAATAGAGCCAAGATTGGTCTATCTACAAGCTTGGATTTTATAGTGAGAAAAGCTGTCTCTTGTTCTTGGCCCCATATCCAAGGAACATCGGATTTGGTAAGATACGTGAGCGGTTTTGCTATTGTCGCAAATCCAGGAATAAATCGGCGAAAGAAGCTTGCCAAACCTACGAACTGCCTAATTTGGTGTACATTCGTAGGTTTGGGAAAAGAAGCTACCGCATCAGTCTTCTTACTACCCGGTCTTAATCCTTCATTCGACACTTCATAACCTAAATAGTCCAATTCTTTTTTAAAGAAATAACATTTCGTGATGTTCAGGGTCAGTTTGGCTTTTTGTAAAGATGTGAATATTTTGCGCAATTTTGCAAGACCTTCGTCAATTGTTGAAGCTGGTGATAAAAGGTCATCCATATATGGGATTGCTAGATCATACCGGTCCTTACCAAGCGCTTTATTGACCATGTGTTGAAATACCGCAGGAGCATTGACTAGACCAAACGGCATGCGGGTATATTCGTAATGCCCGTCGGGCGTTACAAATGCCGTAAGATGTCTAGATCCTTCTGCCATCGGTATTTGATAATAGCCGGATTTCAGATCAAGACTCGTAAAATACACCTTACCACTAAGACGATCTAACTGATCGTCAATAACTGGCATTGGGTACGAGTCTTTCACTGTTTTTTTGTTTAATGCTCGGTAATCAACACATAGCCGATACTCGCCGTTTTTCTTTTTCACCAAAACTATTGGACTACCATAAGCAGAATTAGATTCTTGAATAATGTTATTATCCAATAGTTCATTTATCATATCACGCACTACAGTTCTCTCGCTATAAGGTAACCGATAAGGTTTGTAAGACACAGGTGAATTATCCTGTAATTGTATATGCATTTCCGTTATGTTTGTCAATCCTAATTCAGATAAGTCCAACGCGAAACAATCCCTAAATTCATTAACTAATTCAAGCAATTTTTGTGTTTGTTCTGGTGTAATGTCGCTTCCTATATTTAACATTTCTAGGGTTATAATTTTGTTATCAGTAAAGTCGGTAGCAATATCAGGGGTTTGATCCGATAAAGTCATTCTTTTTACCTCAAATTCTGCTGGTGGTCGCGCGGGTATTTCAATTGGTAGCATATGGCCTCGTGCTATGAGTTTATCCTTTATCATGGTTACCTGTTTAGTGGAAAAGTTAATAATAGGCACATAACCTATGCCATCTCTCAGTTCATAAATTCCAGGTAAGGTCATTATCTCTTGGTCTTCTTCAAATGACATGTTGCCTGGTACAAAAACGTGTCCAGTATATTTACCGTCACAACGTATTTTAATAATCTGCATATTTTTAATAACAGTGTCTTGTGCACTGTAAAGTTCAGTCCTCTCTAATTCAGTTTCATCTGAATAAAGAATTAAAATAGTATTTGTTTTATAGGCTCTCATATTCGGCATCTCTGTAAAGTTTTGGCCAATAAGTAAATCTGGATCTAGATACTGATCTGGCACTATATAAGCTTCAATATTAGCCGTTACAAAGTCACAAGTCAAGTCTAAAGACACTCTTCCAATAGGATGTAATGAGTCACGTGTAAACCCTGTTATGAGAGGTAAGTCACTGTAATCTATAGATAACGTCAACTCATCGGATACGCTTTTCTTTATTAAAGTACATTCAGCCCCAAAATCTACGAAAGCTGCTTTTTGTTTTCCATTCACCTTAACCGTCTTATGAAAAACATCATCTGTCTTATTCTGTGATGTGATGCGTAGTACTTTATTCACATTGTTGGAATTATTATCCAACTTAGTTGTGGATCCAGGATTTTCAGTTTTTTGGTCTCTACGACAATATTCAGCAATGTGGCCTAATCGACCACATTTAGAGCATTTTTGTGGGTCTTTTCGGCATCTAGGAGCTGTATGACCGGGTTCAGAGCAGTTGTAGCAGATTCGAGTGTTATTATCAGGCTTCTTGTTAGTTTTATTCGATTCAGGTCCTGTATTTTTTGTTAAAGTTGGCTTTTTAAATTCTTTATTATTAGTGGTATTTTTAACAGATATGCTGCGCAAATATTTAAGGAGCTTATTAGGACTCTTGAAATTAGCACCCTGTGCATTAAGTTTTATATTGTGGTCGAATATGCCGTGGATAATACAATCCACTGCGTCTTTGCCTTTAATATTACAATGGCTAACAAGCCTTGCCTTATCATAAAAATACTCCTCAAGAGTCTCGTCGCGACGACTTCGACGTGATAACATTTCAGTCAGCCTTTCAGCGTAATTTCTGTCGTCTGGAAAATTGTGCAACAATTTTCTTTGCCACTCTTTCCATGTTAGGTTAACAGAGGATAATCCCTCGTACCACTGTCGTGCCAGACCGGACAACTTTGGCAGTGCATGAAAGACCGTTTGTTGATTGCTCCACTTATAGATTTCTGCAGTTTCATTAACCTTACGGAGCCATGATTTTGTAGACTGTGTTCTTTGGCTGGGATCAAATTTAGGTATGACGTCATGTGCCCCTACAAGGGAATTCCGTCCATGATTGCCTAATGCGTCAATAAAACGGTCCATAACGTCCTTCTTCTTTTTTATCTTTCGACTTTTAGGCGTCCTACGACGGTGACGTTTCCTTGGACGTCTCGATTCGGACCGAGAGCGACGTGAACATTCACTTGATGTAGTAGACTTAGTGGATGAACTTGAATTTGTAGAAGTACTTGATAAGGTACTACGACTGCGCACCGATTCCCTGCTACTAATAGTATCACTACGGTGTCTACGATAACGTCGTGTATACTTAGATCGGGACCGCTTGCGACCTATCCGTCTACTCTTCCGAAGATCTGTTCTCGACCGGTTACGACTATATTTTCGAGTCATTTTATTTTGCTTCGATCTGCATCTAGATCTACCGCGATTCGGTGAACTTGATTGTTCCCTTCTCCGTTTATTTGGTTGTTTAATCGGTTCTGGTGTGTACCCGCTTCGTTCAGAGTCAGTCATATTGTCAGCTAGTAGTACAGCTGGGTATTAGGAAGTTAACTTAAAGTCTGAGTCATAAATACAATGCCCAAAGAGAAGGAAGGAGTGAAAGAGAGAGAGAGAAAAATAAAATAATTAATTAATTGATTAAATTGAACAATGTTGCAAATGAATTCATTTATCATAAAACAGTATATCCAGCTTCAAGTTTAAATAAGTATATAGGCATATTATAACACAGCTGCTTTTTATATATATATATTTATTATAAGATAATTTTTATTATATTAATTTGCTGGAATTACCTAAGTAATAACTTTGTTACCAATGTAAAAATATGAATTAATTCTATGAAATGTAAGTAGATAATAAGATTTTCCAATAACCTCTATTACGAGGGTTAATTTATCATAAACAGACGCATAGATAGATATTAAGACTATAAAATAAACACATACAATACTCAAACGAATCACAACATACTCTGTATATAATGTATTGTCATAAAAACGCAAAAATATTCATTTTATGATACTGAAGTTCATACATTTATTTATTAAAAACAAATAGAAAAATAATTGTCAGACGTGGTGATATTGACCGTATTTTACGGCCGCTAACGCTCTGCCCACCCCGCAAGGGAAAAAGGCGTGATCTGTGTATGCATGAATAGATAAACATACGATCTCCTTAAAGTCCCCATGCTGCGCTGCTAGTACAAGTAGTTCTACGATCACATACACACACAACACGATTAGTACCTATATCACTACTGAATTGTATTCACTACATTCAATATTATGTTAGTTATATATATATGTCTAAATTGATTTAAAATAAACAAGAAATTTCACCTTTTATACAAATGAAATAGGTAAGCATATTATACAGTTTCATTAAACTGGAAGTCTATGAATGGTCAAGGACTTGTAAATAGGTAGGTACGAGTGGATACGCCAGGTATATCGCGTCAAGAACCGACTTCATGAAATTTAGTACTAATAGGTACTTACAATGTACATGGCATGGATGTAAGTATAACTTTTTTTTTACCTTTAGATACCAGAGCGTTTTTGTTCGCGAGCGTAAGTACTATTATTATTGCTATGGTAACATTCGTAACGTGATAAGAAGTAAAATATATCTGACAAATAAACTAGGTACATCAACATTTTATAACCTATTTCATTGCTTCTATCTATTTTGGAAGTAGTACAATGTGGTACGTTAGTCACGGACACAACGTCTGTAATTATAGTATTTTAGTATAATTTTAAACAATGTAACAGATACAAACCAACTACCATTACGTCGTCACCCAGAAAGTAAGGAAATTCGTACATACCAATGCAGTGAGTTCACTTCACTTCTGATTTATGAACTAGTAGGCTCGGCTACAATGAAAATGCCGAATTTATATTAAATGAGGCTTTAATTACTTGCCAAAATAACATTTTTTTGAAAATATCCACCACACGTTTTTTTGTTGACACTCGAATGATTTTTTTTCGTTTTTATGGTGTTGCCAGTTGATATCTTTTTAATTTCTACACACAAACCAATAAATTGTTAAATGTTTTAAAAACAATTGTAGAAAATAATGATTACGCTAATAGGAGGGTTGTTCTCCCTTACTTCTTGTATATTATCCTTGACCTGGTAGGCCTTCTCAGCATGTTTTCGTACTTCTCACGCATTATAAATTGTCTTTTCTCTCTGTAGAAATCACACATGTCAATCCACAGAACTTTGACTAAAGCTATAGAACCAACACAATAATAATGAATAAATAAAATAAAATAAAAATTCTTTATTTCAGGGTACTAGCCCCATACATGTTAGTAAACAGAATTCCTTACCAGCTACAATTAGTATTAAGTTTTAAATTTAGTTTTAAATGAACAATTTGTTTGTAGTGTTGTGAATAACTTACATTAAATTATTACAAAAGTACACACACTTGTATTTGTTCTTATCCATTGCCTGAGATAGCGACTTTCACAAAATCTACCAGAAATCATATAACCAGATATACAATATTTTACTTTTAGACGAACGAAAATTATCTTTTTCAATTTTGCTTCATTGGCTTAAGCAAGTATAAGCGAGACGCAAAAGTCACCAGTTTCAACCCGCCAAATTGGAGCCCTGCCATTGGAGACCAACAAAATAAACCAAACAATTTTATTAGTAAAGTAAAAAATATCTTTGTAAGTAGTTCTAGCGCTTTGTTTAAAACTACTGGCGATGTATCAAAGTATATCATTGTATATGACAACTGAATTCTGACGTATAGTAAATGAAACTTGTGACATGACAACCTTCTTATTGGCGAAACGGATAACCTAAATCTTTTTTCAGCGCATTGAAAGAGCATTAAGTAAAAAAGGGTGAAATTATATATTCTGTTGTTATTTTAGTCTGGTTTCTATAGCTTTAGTCATAGTTTTGTGTGTTAATCAATCTCTTGTAAATAATAAAAAAACAACATGATTATAATTCAATAAATAATTTTAATTGTCAGTTTTACGTAATAATTACGGATAAAAGAAAAGACGTATCACTCATTCCGTAATACAAAGTCATTGCCCTGTATGTTCCGGTTGAAGTGGTACCGTTGATTCTCGAATGGTACTTGATTTATGATTGGGTGTAAGTACGACTTTTTAAGCACTCGCAATTATTTTCAAAGTTTTTGGATATTTAAACTAGTCTTATCGCTATAGTTTTTAGGTAAATTTATGCGATTTACCTGGATGTCGACGTTTTAAGGGGATTCTGGAGCGTAACTAGCGTCCTCATTACTTAAAAATTCATAACTCGATGAAAACCTAATTTATCGAAAATTCACTTCTGTCATATTGAAGTGCAGGTTCACTTCTGTCATACTAAAGTATATTTGCGTAATGTCGTATTAGTGAAAAAAATGATAAAGGTAGTGCAAATATGTTTAGAGTGAGTTCTACTCGTGAAACTGAACATCTTTCCTAAAGGAACATAGGTCGAAATATGAATGTAGTGATGGTGAAAATGCAAATTGTTGTGACAAGTCAAAATGTTTGAAATCCATCTCCTATGTCTTTTTATCATAGCTATTATACAGATTTTTTACTAAGTAAAAAATATTTGATTAAAAATACTTCTAAAAGTTGTTCAGGTTCACGTCTAGAACATGTTCACTATTGAAATGATCCCCTGAAAACTCACTCAACGTTCACTCTCGTAATCAATAATATCGAGAACAAATAGTACCGTTTTATCGCGAACTGCAAAGTAACAATGATGTTATTGTCAATAAGCTACTTCTCACTAGTTATTAGTACATTACTTTCTTTGCTTCACTCGCTTATTGTGGCTTGTTTGTCTTATAATCAACTAGATCACCTATCTATACTATAACTATCAATACTAGTTGTATTTAGAAGTTAGAACTCTAGGTAAAGTAGTGTTTGTTGATTCCGCTGTAGATTTTTCTAAAGTGTATTCGTGTTTATTTTTGTTTTTGTGGAGTTCTGAATATTGTGATGTGTGAAAAAAATTGAATAAGCTGCTGATTTATATGATAAAAGTGAGTTGAAAATATTAAATCTAAAACTAAGAACTGAGGTCTAGCTAATATTCTTAGCATATCTAGTTATTTATTTGTAATATTTGATTTCTTAGCAACGTCATTGTGAATTTGCGAAAATTGTACGCACATCAAAAGATAAGACGTTGTGCGCTCAGTCTACCCCAGGCGTAAAGGCGTGATATATGTGTTTGTTGCTGATAAAACACGGGGATAAACCCCTTTTAAAGGATTTTCCTTTGTTTCGCAATGTCACAGACAGGGGCAGACAAGTGTAATTTATGCGAGTTATGTTATGAGCTATGAGTGCCGTGTGATGCCGGCTTAGAATAGCATCACCCCATTTCTTTCCCGTGGAAGTCGTAAGAGGCGACTAAGGGACTTGAGGGTGTGTATTGCAATTTTAGGCGATGGGCTCACTCTCTGCCTACCCCGCAAGGGATAATAGGCGTGATAAGTGTATGTGTGTGTGTATGATTCTGCTGTGTGGTGCCGGCTTAGAATAGCATCAGCCCAATTCTACCAAGGGGCGTCGTAAAAAGCGATTAAGGGATATATTTATCCAGGGAATGGGTAGCAGCGTTCCCTGTGAATACAACACCTTGCACTGCGCTCGCCAATCCGCCAGCCAAGCGTGGTGAGTATGGCAATGTCCATGTCCAGCAGTGGACTGTTGTGGCTGTTAATGTTAAGATTCGCGTGTTTTATATAGGACTCTGACGAAACATGTTAATTAATGTTTCGCATGAATAAGCTGTAAATTTTCGTAATAAATGTTAATGAACAATGTCGGTACTAACATTGTATTTCAGTTTTAAATCAAACTTTCTTTGATAAAGTGTGAATACATACGTGATTTAGGATTTTGTGTTGGCAGACCTGACAGTTTTGTTATGGTATGTAGCTAAACGATTTTATTTTGAACTACATATAATATAGTACAATCAAAATAAGTGGAAGATTACGTACTTTTAAACGGATCACTACTAGCTGTTACCCTCGGCGTTGCCCGCATAAATGGTGATAAAAACTATCTTATGTGTTAATCCATGTTACCTTCTATATGTGTGCCGAATTTCATAACAATCGGTTCAGTAGTTTTTATGAAGAGAAAAGTTCAGTGAAGAAGTGTCAAACAAACAAACATTCAAACTTTCGCATTTATAATATGAGTAGGATAATTTATTCATGTTAACAGACTTTTAATTCAATAATTTATTTGCTTTTTCAGAAAATATGATTATCGAATTCAAACTTAGGAGTCGCAACAAATTGAATTCAGTTCAGCACCTTTGAAAATACAGGCCACTGTATGTTTCTCCACGGTTTCGAGTATTAGCTTAATTAATTAAAAACACCTCAAATAACAAAAAAACACTTGTCTGCCCTCACCGAATAACCATCGCAGGCCTCAGTTTTATTCAGAACTCTATCCCTTACCCCCTGTTATGTTGCTTACGCGCCAGGCTGAGAATGAGGCGGGGCGCGCGGCCACTCTCCGCGTGGAGATAGACGACAAGAAACACCAGCTCGAGGAGTTCGTGAGGAGCAGGCTGCAGGAGTTGGAGGCGAGGGGGCTCATGCAGGTATGTGCTGTGTGACGCTTTTTATAGGAACTGTAAGCATTTTTTAACTAGGTGATAGGTGATTTTTAACTAGTGAAAAAAAACGTTGGACGACTCGGTGTCCCACACGTAAAGAAGGAAAAGCACTTAGTCTATGTAACTAAGTGCTTCTCCACAGACCAGACTCCTTACCAGACTGGGAACAGAAGCACTTAGTCACATAGACTAAGTGCTTCTCCTTCTTTACGTTTGGGACACCGAGTCGTCAAACGTTTTTTTTTCAACCGCCTACTACTACTAGTAGGCATCTGACATGGTTGTGTAACGACCGCTGTCTAAGTAATCATATACAGGCACTACGGAACCATCTTTCTTTTCGGTCAAACAGGTTCAGCCTGCATATCCTAACCAGACTGGGAACAAATTCACAAAGTGATAAATATCGACTTTGTGAGTGCCTCACTGAGAATCGAACCCGGAACCTTTGCGTTGCAGGCAGTCGCACTACCACTGCGCCACATCGCCATCACTTACAAATTCATAACTCAATGAAAACGTAATTTATCGAAAATTCGTTTCTGTCAAATTGACGATAAAGTTTGTTTACAAAATGTTGTATAAATGATATTAGTGTAGCTGTAGTTACAGATAATGACATTGCTTAAAGTGGCCACTTTTAGCACATTCGCTATCTGTAACTACCTTAATATTTTTGTTACAAATAAGACATTCGGTAACTATACTTAAGTACCTGTATTTTAATGATGATACACAATTTTCCGAATAACCCTCAATTATTTGTCAGACGTGGCATAAACGTAGACGTCCGTTTCTTGCGGCCGTTTACGCTCTGCCTACCCCGCAATGGATGAAGGCGTGATATATGTATTTTAATCTAACAGAAGCGAATTTTCGAAAAATTATGTTCACAACGAGTTATGCATTTTTAAGTGATGGGGGTAGCACCTAGCATCTGTAATCCCCTTAATTGCTTTATCGTTTTTATTCGAGATCAAATGTAGTTTCATTCGAATAATTTGTTTACCAAATAAATATTGAAAGGTTAATCATAGGTCATTTTGAATCTTCTTCTTTTCGTTTGGGACACCGAGTCGACGAATCACTCGATAAACCCTGGTGTCAGAGTTTTTCAACCGCCTACTACTAGGCCTCTGACATAGTTGTGAATCGACCTCCGTCTAAGTAATCATAAACAGCAACCGGGAGCGACGGCTTAACGTGCGCTCCGAAACGCGGAACCATCTCTCTAATGGACAATCAGGTGGTTCAACCTGCAATGCCTAATCAGACAAACAAATTCACAAAGTGATAATATCAACTTTGTGATTGCCCCACCGGGAATCAAATCCGGAACCTTTGCGCCGCAGGCAGTCGCACTATCTCTGCGCCACATCGGATGGTTTAAATGATTCACAGAACTACATTTTTGATCTCGATTTACCATTTTAGGTTAAGATGTATCTATTCTTTGATATGAATGAATCATTCAATGCATTTTTATGTTTTTCTTAAATATACAGGGTGTAAGGGACAGCCCTGCATAAACTGATATTCAGACCATGAAACTGAACAAATTGCCATAAAAAAAAAATAGAAAACGCCGTAAATTTTTTGACTCATCATAGTAATTGCAGTCAGCTGATCTTGATTTTGTATGGGAGGTCAATTTCTTTTGTCGTTTCCTGACATATGTTCCTAGGGCAAAGTTGTTCAGTTTCATGGTCTGCATGCACCCTATCAGTATTCGGAGGGCTGTCCCTTACACCCCATATAACAGTTTAGACTTTCGGCATGTTTTTGCTTATGTATTGTGCTGTATTGTAATATTAGCTGATTAGTTGTTATAATTATTACTTCTTATTACACACTTTTATAATCTAAGCGCAGCGAGACATTTTTAATCATTAGTCTGACCTCCCTTTTACTCATTATTTTTCAATTTCAATTTTTTATTTATTTAAGTTTACAACATACTCGTAACAGTAACAGACACCAAATCGTTATAAACTCAGTAGGGATTTAACCTCTTCGCTCGGGTCGAATTTTGCCCCTATGATATTTGTATGAGACTTAGTGGACACATGTGTCCTTTTACGACTAATATATATCAATAACTAGCTGTTACCCGCGGCTTCGCCCGCGTACTCATAGAGTTTTATTAATTAGTTGTGTATTCTAAACGACACATCGTAAGGCGAACAACTGTGTAAACTGGGAGGGCACTAAAATCACTATTCACCGATACACAGACGACACTACACTGGAATGGTTCACTTCCTTGAAAAAGTATATAATTTGTGGTACCTGGGCGCTACCATCACTAATACAGGCTATTGTAAAATCAAGTAATGAGGCGCAAGAATGATCCTTGAGTTCTTTTGCCAACGCCGGTTAAGATGGTGGCTCCAATTATGTTCCGTCCTAGTTGTGTCACACGAAGTCTCGTTCCATTACATAATCGAGGGGCATCTAAATTTCGCATAAGCATGACTGGAACGCCTACTTTTAATTGCAGCTTATGTGAGGGCACACCTGACAACTCCAATGAATTTAAAAACTCGACGGGGTATGAAGTGCTCTGTTCTGTGTCCATAACCGTGTCTACTTGTATATAGCTTTAATTTTTTTTTAATATTCCTGCTATTTTGAAATTTTTATTACATACAAACATGCTCCAAGAAGACATGAAAGAAAGGAGTGGGTATGTAATCAAGGATTTGAAAACCTATATTAGCTCCAAACCAAATTAACTTGGGGATGGATGTTCTTGGATTGGAATTATAATAATATGAATACGCAGTATAATGATTTTGCCTAGTCTTCAATTTTCAGGACTATGGTACCAAAAAATTTAAGTTTATTATGTGTCTTCGCAAGTATACGCAGGGCAAACTTACTGTGCTAAAAATGGTTATTATTATAGAAATGGACTTTCAAATCATGTTTAACTGTAGAAATTAACTTTACTACTGTGGTAAGAAGTATCTCAAGTACATACCCACATCACCCTTAAAGCCACATTCATATCCCAAAACTCATATTCAAGAGACATTCTCATAGTAGTGCTATACAGGGTGTAAGTGACAGCCCTTCGAATACTGATTGGGTGTATTCAAACCATGAAACTGAACAACCTGCCATAGATTAAATTCTTTTTTTCTATATCCCATACAAAATCACAATCAGCTCACTGCATTTACTATGGGAATATCAGTATTCGGAGGGCTGTCCCTTACATCCTGTATATACATCTTTTTTATGTGGTATGGATGTATTCTATGCTACACAATAATCAGTTTTCCGATGGGAAAAATATGTTTTTCCGAGATAAAAAGTAACCTATGACACTCACCAGCTTTTCATCTAACTGCTTTCCAAAAAAAAAATGCTTTACATCGCTGCATGATACTCATTTATGTATGTAGTATGGATGTATTCTATTGCTAAACATTAATCGGTTTTCCGAAGGGAAAAATATGTTTTTCCGGGATAAAAAATAACCTATGTCACTCACCAGCTTTTCATTTAGCTGCTCTCAAAAAAAAAAATGCTTTACATCGCTGCATGATACTCATCTATGTTCGTAGTATGGGTGTATTCTATTGCTAAACATTAATCGCTTTTCCGATGGGAAAAATATGTTTTTCCGGGATAAAAAGTAGCCTATGTCACTCTCCAGCCTCTCACCTAACTGCACACCTAAAAAACACTGCATGATATCGCTCTGTTGTAACGTGAAAGAAAGACAAACAAACAAACAAACAAACAAACAAACACACTTTCGCATTTATAATATTAGTATTAAATAGTATTATTATATTATATATTAACCTACTTTGAAATTTCAGTCACATTTACTTAAGGTACCCGTCAACGACCTCGACAGTGGCGCCACTTCATAAAAAAACATTTTCCCTTTAAACGAACTATCTATCAGATTATCCGTTGCCCAAGTTTTTAGTATTATCACTACATAGTATAAAATAAAGTCGCTTCCCGTTTGGTGTCTCCTTATATCTTTATAAGGAGACACCAAATCTCAAGATCTTTAGAATTACCTAACGGATTTTGATGCGGTTTTTTTATTTGATAGAGTAACTTGAGAGGAAGGTTTATAGGTATAATTTATTCCGGGAAATCGTCACATTCCCATGGGAAAACGGGTAGCCCAACTTTTAATAAACTTTTGACCCCCTTTTGACAACTTTAAAGATTAAAATTTCAAAAATGCTGAAACACGTATTTCATTATTTTAAGTTATGAGTCTAACCAGAAATTTTGAAACAGATCAAATTTAAGATAAAAAACTTTCATACAAACTTTTAACCCCCTTTTCACCCATTTAAATGTTAAAATTTCAAAAATGCTGAAACACGTGTTTAGTTATTTTAAGTTATTAATCTCATCACAAATTTTGAAACAGATCACATTCATTTAAAAAACGAACTTTCATACAAACTTTTAACTCCCTTTTGACCCTGTTAAGGGTTAAAATTTCAAAAATGCTGAAACACGTGTTTAATTATTTTAAATCATAAGTCTAATCACTTATTTTGAAACGGATCACACTTAAGACAACGAACTTTCATACAAACTTTTAACCCTCTTTTCATCCCTTGGGGGATTAAAAAATACCGGAATTTTAATTATCATAGTTGCTTTGTTACATTAAAAACTTCATGTCCAAGTTTTATCTCTCTAGCTGCAGTAGTTTAGCATTTGAAAGGATTATTACGAAAACTGAGAAAAAATAGTATTTTAGTTCCATAATACTAACCTAGATGTCGCTGTTAGTTTTTCCAATGCACTATCGTTATGTTTTTTCAAAAACTAAAAGGTATTTGCATTTACTTTTTCGCTTCCCACGTCTGTCCCTGTCTGTTTGTTTGTTTGTATGCTTAAATCTTCAAAACCACTTAACGGATCTGGATGAAGTTTTTTTAAAGATAGAGTGATTCAAGAGGAAGGTTTTTGTGTATGATTTATGTCGGGAGAAGGTCTGTTTCCCGTGGGAAATCAGTAAGCAGCGGGTGAAACCGCTGGGCGGGCCGCTAGTCTTTAACTAAAATTAAAACCTGCAAACTCAATGAAATATTCGCTGTAATTAAAGTTATGGCAATTAAAAAAAAAACAAACAAATAACTTATACTAGATGTCGCTTGTCGTCGCTTCGAGACGAGTACCAAGAGGTTGAAGATTTCGTCAGCTTACGTCGGGGCGCCGGTAGCTCAGTTGGCAGAGCAGTGGAACGGTACTCCACGGTCCCGGGTTCAAGTCCCGGCGGGCGCTGACATTTTTTCAATTTCTTATTTTCATTTATGAAAGTAATATAGCACTGTGAGTGCAAAATAAAACCATAGTACATTAATGGCAATTAATATCAAAAGTAGCCGTTTTTACTTTTCCTATAACTTTAATTGCAGTTTTCATTGAGTTTGCAAGTTCAAACTTTACTTAAGGATAATATTAAAAACTTTGTTTAGATTCCGATAGATTGTTTGCATAAAGAGATAACTCCTTTTTTGTGAAGTGGCGCCACTGTCAAGGTCGTTGACGGGTACACTCGCCTTAAATTACATTATCATTAGTCATATTATAATTTTTTTTTTTTATATTTGTTTATGTCCAGGACTCTAGTCCAGACAGCCCTTCGTCGGAGACTTCAACCGAGTGCCTGATGCATCTGCTGCAACAGTGCGACCCCAACACTGCGTCCACTATCAAAGATACCATCAACAGACATGTGAGTGTACCTTTGTTAGTTTTACCACACCTCGGACACTCCATACAGCGGACTCTTTACAGACAACTGTCATTTAATAATAATAATAATAAATGAACTTTTATTTCAAAATCAGCACAAGTTTTTACACTGAAATCCGCCAAACTATACAATAGTTTGTAGGCAGAAATATAACTCCCCATTTTAGGTAGGTACTGTTGTTAATTACGTACAAATAGGTTATCCAATTATCTATTATAGATTTACAGGGTAATTACTATAAATTACCTATGTATATATGACAAGGATGACAAGATTTTTAATTTTTTTGGTTACAATTCCATTAAACTGTTATTAAATTTATTTAGAAGATAACATTTGACTTTTCTTTTGAACGTTTGTTTGGTATTACATTGTTTGATTTCCAGCGGTAAGTCATTATAAATTTTTGGTACAAGATATGGACGGGCTCTTTGGCCATAATAGTTTACAACTTTAGGTACAATTAGTATCTCATTCTTCTTCTCATTTCTACATGTGAATGTGTGGGTGATCACATATGTGTGAGTGCGTACACGGCCGCAAGAACGGACTATTACGCCACGTCTGACATATATTTTTAATTTATTTATTTAAACATAGTATACATAAACATACAATCCAGTCAAATGCCTTCGATAAACCTCATAAAGGTTTGTCGACGATGAGGGTTATTCGGATAATTTTGTATCACCACAGTGACAGGTTGACAGCCCGTCTAAAATTGCAACACACATGTAAACCTCGAGTCCCTTAGTCGCCTTTTACGACACCCACAGGAAAGAAATGGGGTGATACTATTCTATTGTGCGATACACACCACAACCATTTTAAGTAAAGATTTGGGGAACTCCATATTTATGAACTTGATCCTCCCCTTCCTTAAGGGTCTCGAGGTGGGAGATAGAGTAGAAACCAGACTAAGGCCCGTATTTTAGAACACATCTCAAGCGCTGATCTAGACTTAAAATTAGTTTTAAGTAGAGATTTGATTTTAGAACGTTGCTTGAGACAAGATTCAATAATCAAAACTCACCTGAGTAAAATCTTATTCCAGAAGGATTTTCAAGTTACAATCCTAACTCAAGTCGCGATTTTTACAGATTTGATCATCGTTTACGTAAGTTAGGTCGATACCTGACTTGAGAAGAGATTTGAAGGCTTTGGAGGTTATGTTGATAAGTTTGTTTGGAGTTTAGAGGTGATTTTTTTTTAAAGAAAACCTCCTTAAATCTAGAAATTTAATGATATTTGTAAAAATAAGATATTTTAAACATATTCTCCGGCCAAGGATAGTAATAGGTGTTCTGTGTGGACATTTCCGACTGCTACAACGACATATTTTACACCAATTGTTGAATTTGTTCCCAGTGTCAGGATATTTCAGGCTGAACCACTTGATTTTTCGGAAGAAAGATGGTTCCGTGTTTTAATATGCCCTATAATGCGTCGATCCCGGTTGCTGTCTACCTACGTAGGTACCTACACGAACACGGCGGTCGTTTCACAACCTTATCAGAGGCCTACCAGTAATAAGCGGTTTAAAAACTGAAGCCAGGGTTCATCGGGTCGTTCGCCGACTACTTCTGTCGATGGTTTACGACAGTCTTCAATAATAAGTTTAGTAAGCGCTGCACGGCGCGGCACTTTGTAAAGGCACTATAGGTTCCTACCTACTTAGTTGCACACTGCTGAGTAAAATAGCTCCCACCAAGCGGAGATCACCCGTCTGCGGGCTCCGCAGACGTCCCAACCCCTACTTAGTTGCACGGCAGCAGAGTGGCACGGCCCTTTTTGCATTTGCAATGCAACATGCTCGGAGGAGCATAGGCATATTTTTCAGCTCATCACAGACGAAAACCAACCCTTACTTTTTGCTAATAGGTAGGGTAGGTAGGGTCTATTATAAAATTGGTGTTATTCTTTGACATCTCAAAAAATGTATAGTAATAAAGTACATACATACATAAGTCACGCCTATATCCCTTACGGGGTAGGCAGAGCGTTAACGGCCGTTCAACGGATATTAACACCACGTCTAACAAAAGTTTGAGGGTCAATCAGATAACTGTGTATCACTATAGTGACAGGTTGTCAGCCCGTCGCCTAAAATTGCAATACACACCCTCGAGTCCCTTAGTCGCCTCTTACGACACCCATGGGTAAGAAATGGGGTGATGCTATTCTAAGCCGGCATCACACATAGTAATAAAGTAAACAAAAGATATTTAAATATTACATTTTTAATTATGGACCCATTACAACATAAATAAACATTGAAGCAATCATGTAAGGACAACCAACATAAAGACTATAAACATAAGATCATAAAAAAGGGACCCTAAGAAATTGTTTTTCAAAATTGTTCACATTGATGTTCAACAATAGGTCCAGTGGGCAGTATCATCATCATATGCACTGCTAATATAAGCCTCCCAGATTTCTTTACTGATTGGAAGCCGCTTGCATTCATCGTTTCACAGTGGCTTGATCTGATTGTCTGTCAATCTTGCCAGGGGCCCCTCCAAAATATATTGTCTTATGTATCATCCATTTTTTCAGGGGCTGTAGGTGGTTATTAACTGTAACAAAGACATATACAGAGCATTTATTTATTTAAGCATTTTATGTATACAAGAATGGGATGCAAATTTCTTATTTATTATGATGGTTGGATTATTATCAATAAAAAATCCTTACAAAAACTGGACATGGACAAGCATGCTACATACAGTTCCTCCTGTGTAGGTATTATTTAGAATGCTATAATAATAGGCATAATATGTGCACACTTTAGCCCATAACACTTGTAGTAGTATTATTTATGAAGTTTGAATTATAGTTTAGTTAGAACCATTAGTTACTTGCTTACCTATGAAATCCGAGTCAAATATATCCAGTTTTTTCACATCTGGATTCAATATCAGCATCAGAACATGGCCTTATGCCGCTGATTGCCAATCTATACTGCCTCTTTTTGGAAATAGCATTCCTTTGCCAGGTTTTTAACTAGCTCCAGAGGCGGCATTTTTGATCTGTTTATTGTGGTAAGCCTGTAAATTAGCATAGCATGATTATCTAATAAACTTCAAGAAATGGTAAGAGTCGCAATTTTGAAGCTGCTGAAATTTCCCCCACCCAACCTCGCGTTTTAAACACCGTCCGAGACACATCCTTACGGAAGAAGATGATGAAATCACAGTAGCCACTGCTGCAGCCATTGCGAGTAGATCACACTCCACAAGCTCCTCAAGCAACCGACGCCCCCGCCGGCGGGGGCGCGGAGGTCCCTCATTTGCTCCCCGCTTTGGGAACTACCGGCACGTGCCGGGTAGATTCAGTCCAATACGTTCTCCCCAGAACAACTCGTAAGCCCAATCGCGCCCTGGGCGCGATTGAGCTGGTTGTTTGAACAACCACAAGCTTTTCCGGGTGAGCTCCTGCTCCCCACCATACAGTCAGGTGTAGATTAACAGCCCCGGGGCTAAAAATCGTAGGGTCCACAACTAAAAAAAAAAAAAAAAAAAAAAAAGCTGCTGAAATATATACATTTGAACGAAATGCGAATACGATACATATCACACCAATGTTACTGCCCACCATAGTCAACCAAATTAGTGGGGGTGAATCCACTGAACAAAGCATTTCCAATGAGGATTAAGGTCAGGTAGGAGGCCGGTTGCAAAACAAAGCTAAATTCTTTGGTACATGAACGTTCAAGTAATATGTAGAGCCGACCTATAAACTGTAAACTGCAATAAGGGTAGGCAGATGACGTTGTTGAATGATAAGATCGCTGCATGAAATTGTAACCATTGCAAGAACATCTGAGAAATCGAATGTGCTTATCTATGAAGTTTATACATACCTGTGTCGTGAAGTTTTTCTACTCCGACACGATGACACGACATTGCACAAACAAACTATTACAATATTTTCAATTAATTTCTTGTTTTACTGTGAAAAATTTTAAGCGGTAAATTAGCTGTCAAGTCAAACATGAGTCGAACTCACTCGACTCAAAATAATAAATAAAATAATAATTAAATCGTTTATTATATCATAATTTTTTTGGCGATTTACAATATTGAGCCCGCCAAACTGTAAGAACAGTTTGTTGGCGGAGACACTACTCTCATTTACATATTAGTTTGCCAACACTTATATTAGAATCTACTTAAATTGAATTTATATAAAAAAAAGAAAGAAAAACATGCATGACATATTTTTTATATATTTTAAGTTACATATTTAACTGTTTTCAATGCTTGACAATAACCATTCTGTAAATTTAATTCCGTTACATATAAAATTTGGTGATGAAAAACAAATTATGGCGTAAATGATTGCGTGAAATGGATAAATTTTGTCAATCGAGCCTAAAATGTACCTTCAATCATTCTTAAACCACAGATTACAAAATAAAACTATTCTTGGCGGTAAAATCAGAACTTGAGATTCGATTCAGCTGAGTAGAACTTATGAAAGGTTCTAAAATAAGATCACCGCTTAAGTTATGATCTGGACTCAAAACTAGATTCGCCTGATCGGCACTCAAACGTGATCTGAGTTGCGTCTTAAAATACGGGCCTAAAAGCCGAGCTGTAAAAATCTTACAACACAATTATAATAAAACTTTTTTAATTCCTTACACAACTAAAATTAACATTCATATTATTCAATGCCGTGTAATGCCGGCTTAGAATAGTATCACCCCATTTCTTCCCGTGGGAGTCGTAAGAGGCGACTAAGGAACTCTAGGGTGTGTATTACAATTTTAGGCGATGGGCTGACAATCTGTCACTATGGCGATACACAATTTTCCGAATGACCCTCAAATATTTGTCAGACGTGGCGTAGATGACTGTTTTTCGGCCGTGTACGCTCTGCCTACCCCGCAAGGGATAATAGGCGTGATGTGTGTATGTATATTATTCAACTTAAATTATTATCATAATCTTATATCCAATTCTGATATTTTGTAGTAATTTCATCTGCTATATTATTCAGTATTTTTTTATAAATAATAAACTTTGCCGTGTGATGCCGGCTTAGAATAGCATCACCCCATTTCTTGCCCATGGGTGTCGTAAGAGGCGACTAAGGGACTCGAGGGTTAGATGTGTATTGCAATTTTAGGCGACGGGCTGACAACCTGTCGCTATAGTGATACACAGTTATCTGATTGACCCTCAAACTTTTGTCAGACGTGGTGTTAATATCCGTTTTACCGCCGTTAACGCTCTGCCTACCCCGCAAGGGATAATAGGCGTGGTATGTGTATGTATATTATTCAATTTAAATTATTATCATAATCTTATATCCAATTTTGATATTTTTTTGTTATTTCTTCTTTTATATTATTTAGTATTATTTTTATGAATTGTAAACTTACTGCTAACATATAATTTCACAGAAAAAAGAATTGATAGAACTGGAGGAGGAGCTACAGAGTCGCGTTGCATCTGTCGCCACGCACCGCGCTAAAGTGGATCGCCTGTCGAAGGAGCTGTCTCTATTGGCCGCCCAAGACCTGGGGCTTCGGCACGCGCTGGCTTCAGACTTGACGCCTACCGCTGACAGAGGTATCCAATCACATACATCAGCCTATTGCAGTCCACTGCTGGACTACATGAGAAATGGAGTGACGTTATTATATGCCGGCATCACACGGCAATATGGCTGCAAAGTCGCGTTGCATCTGTCGCCACGCACCGCGCTAAAGTGGATCGCCTGTCGAAGGAGCTGTCTCTATTGGCCGCTCAAGACCTAGGGCTTCGGCACGCGCTGGCTTCAGACCTGACGCCTACCGCTGACAGAGGTATCCAATCACATACATCAGCCTATTGCAGTCCACTGCTGGACTACGAGATAAATGGAGTGATGTTATTATAAGCCGGCATCACACGGCAATATGGCTGCAAAGTCGCGTTGCATCTATCGCCACGCACCGCGCTAAAGTGGATCGCCTGTCGAAGGAGCTGTCTCTATTGGCCGCCCAAGACCTGGGGCTTCGGCACGCGCTGGCTTCAGACCTGACGCCTACCGCTGACAGAGGTATCCAATCACATACATCAGCCTATTGCAGTCCACTGCTGGACTACGAGATAAATGGAGTGATGTTATTATAAGCCGGCATCACACGGCAATATGGCTTCAAAGTCGCGTTGCATCTGTCGCCACGCACCGCGCTAAAGTGGATCGCCTGTCGAAGGAGCTGTCTCTATTGGCCGCCCAAGACCTGGGGCTTCGGCACGCGCTGGCTTCAGACTTGACGCCTAGCGCTGACAGAGGTATCAGAGTACATATATCAGCCTCTTGCAGTCCACTGCTGGACTAATAATAATAATAATTAAAAGCCTTTATTGTACATAAAATGAACGTGAGCATGAAAATATAATAATGTATCAAAGGTGGGCTCAATTATTGCAGAACAGGTTACCAAAGGCCACCTGTCTGCACTGATTTTCAGCTCCGACCTTCTCATTTCAAAAATTAACATATTTGCCGAGGGTGAAGTTGATTACAAACACTAGTTAAATATAATAATACAAACATTAGATAAAAATAATAATAAAAAAGAAAAAAAAACAGGCAAAAATAACTCTTTGTGTATGAGTGTGTGTATGTGTAAAAAATAATTCTTTGTGTATGAGTGTGTGTACTACGAGATAAATGGAGTGACGTTATTATAAGCCGGCATCACACGGCAATATGGCTTCAAAGTCGCTTTGCATCTGTCGCCACGCACCGTGCTAGAGTGGATCGCCTGTCGAAGGAGCTGTCTCTATTGGCCGCCCAAGACCTGGGGCTTCGGCACGCGCTGGCTTCAGACTTGACGCCTACCGCTGATAGAGGTATCCAAATTCAAATTCAAAAATACTTTATTGTGCACAGGAAACACAGTAAAAACAAGATATAAATTAAAAAAGTGTACACATGGCGGCTTTATCGCTTAGGTAGCGATTTCTTCCAGACAACCTTAGGATACAGGATAGGGAAGTAGCCGTAATGCGGCAATTACATACATCAGCCTATTGCAGTCCACTGCTGGACTACGAGAGAAATTGAGTGATGTTATTATAAGCCGCCATCACACGGCAATATGGCTGCAAAGTCGCGTTGCATCTGTCGCTACACACCGCGCTAAAGTGGATCGCCTGTCGAAGGAGCTGTCTTTATTGGCCGCCCAAGACCTGGGGCTTCGGCACGCGCTGGCTTCAGACTTGACGCCTACCGCTGACAGAGGTATGCAATCACATACAGCAGCCTATTGCCTACTGGACTACGAGAGAAATGGAGTGACGTTATTATAAGCCGGCAATATGGCTGCAAAGTCGCGTTGCATCGGTCGCCACACACCGCGCTAAAGTGGATCGCCTGTCGAAGGAGCTGTCTCTATTGGCCGCTCAAGACCTGGGGCTTCGGCACGCGCTGGCTTCAGACTTGACGCCTACCGCTGATAGAGGTATCCAATCATATACAGCAGCCTATTGCAGTCCACTGCTGGACTACGAGAGAAATGGAGTGACGTTATTATAAGCCGCCATAACACGGCAATATGGCTGCAAAGTCGCGTGGCATCTGTCGCCACGCACCGCGCTAAAGTGGATCGCCTGTCGAAGGAGCTGTCTCTATTGGCCGCTCAAGACCTGGGGCTTCGGCACGCGCTGGCTTCAGTCTTGACGCCTACCGCTGATAGAGGTATCCAATTACATATAGCAGCCTATTGCAGTCCACTGTCTACGAGAGAAATGGAGTGATGTTATTATAAGACGGCATCACACGGCAATATGGCTGCAAAGTCGCGTTGCATCTATCGACACGCACCGCGCTAAAGTGGATCGCCTGTCGAAGGAGCTGTCTCTATTGGCCGCTCAAGACCTGGGGCTTCGGCACGCGCTGGCTTCAGACCTGACGCCTACCGCTGATAGAGGTATCCAATCACATACAGCAACCTATTGCAGTCCACTACTGACGGCCGATGTGGCGCAGTGGTAGTGCGACTGCCTGCGACGCAAAGGTTCCGGGTTCGATTCTCGGTGGGACACTCACTAAGTTGATATTTATCACTTTCCGGTCTGGTTAGGACATTGCAGGGTGAACCAACTGATTGTCCGAAAAGAAATGGTTCCGTGCTTCGGAGCACGTTAAGCCGTCGGTCCCGGTTGCTGTCTATGATTAATTAGACGGCGGTCGTAACACAACCATGTCAGAGGCCTACAAGTGGTAGTAGGCGGTTGAAAAACTCTGACACCAGGGTTCATCGGGTCGTTGGATGACTCGGTGTCCCACACGAAAAGAGAGAGTCCACTGCTGGACGTAGGCCTCCCCCAGGGTACGCCATAGGGCACGATCTCCCGTTTTCGCCATCCAGTCGCTACCAGCCGCCTTTTTTAAGTCATCGGTCCATCTGGCCGGAGGTCGTCCAACGCTACGCTTGCCGAGGCGTGGCCTCCACTCGAGAACCCGTTTACTCCACCGTCCGTCGGTTCTACGACAGATGTGCCCAGCCCACTATTAAATACCAAATTGAGGTAGCCAATTATGAGCTCTTTATTACATATTGCCGTGTGATGCCGGCTTAGAATAGCATCACCCAATTTCTTCCCCGTGGGAGTCGTAAGAGGCGACTAAGGGACTCGAGGGTGTATATTGCAATTTTAGGCGATGGGCTGACAACCTGTCACTATGGCGATACACAATTTTTCTTTTAATTAAAACTTGGAAATTTTTCAAGCGCGGGCAGGATTGTATACCTAACACGAGATGTGTTTTAAAATTTTGTATTCAACACAATTTTCTGATTGACCCACAAATATTTGTCAGACGTGTCGTTAATGTCCGTTTTTTGGCGACCTTTTACGCTCTGCCTACCCCGCAAGGAATCATAGGCGTGATATGTGTTGTTATGTATGTATGTATTACATATATATATCACGCCTATAAACTCTCTCAGGGTAGGCAGATAGTAAACGACCGTAAAAATCGAATATTTACTCTGACAAACATTTGAGGGTCATTCGATGGCGAAGCGGATAGTACTCCTGCCTTCTACGCCGAGAGTCGTGGGTTCGATCCCTACAAGACACAAATATTTGTTCAATTTCAGATATTTGTGTTTAGTCTGGGTGTCTTAATGTATTTATTTACAAAAAAAAGTATATTAGTATTAATATCAGCTATTTTTAAAACACTTCCCGTGTCAGGTAAATTTAGCAAATTTTCCAAATAACTAAAAAATATATCTTTTACTATTTTTTCAGAAAACGAGGCCTCAACTCCAGAAGGTGTGAAGCGTAGTAAATCTGAGGTGGTGCTGCGCCGCACTCCGCGTGAGGAAGTGTTAGACCCGCTCTCTGCTGACGAGAGAGAGGAGTTCAAAAGGAAAAAGATGAGGTAAATATGTTGGGTGTCTTCCATATTATGCAGTCTTCAATAGCAACCTTACACACACACACACACACACACACACAGAAGGTGTGAAGCGCAGTAAATCTGAGCTGGTGCTGCGCCGCACTCCGCGTGAGGAAGTGTTAGACCCGCTCTCTGCTGACGAGAGAGAGGAGTTCAAAAGGAAAAAGATGAGGTAAATATGTTGGGTGTCTTCCATATTATGCAGTCTTCAATAGCAACCTTACACACACACACACACACACACACACACACACAGAAGGTGTGAAGCGTAGTAAATCTGAGCTGGTGCTGCGCCGCACTCCGCGTGAGGAAGTGTTAGACCCGCTCTCTGCTGACGAGAGAGAGGAGTTCAAAAGGAAAAAGATGAGGTAAATATGTTGGGTGTCTTCCATATTATGCAGTCTTCAATAGCAACCTTACACACACACACACACACACACACACACACACACACACACACACACACACACACACACACACAGAAGGTGTGAAGCGCAGTAAATCTGAGCTGGTGCTGCGCCGCACTCCGCGTGAGGAAGTGTTAGACCCGCTCTCTGCTGACGAGAGAGAGGAGTTCAAAAGGAAAAAGATGAGGTAAATATGTTGGGTGTCTTCCATATTATGCAGTCTTCAATAGCAACCTTACACACACACACACACACACACACACACACACACACACACACACACACACACACACACACACACACACACACACACACACACACAGAAGGTGTGAAGCGCAGTAAATCTGAGCTGGTGCTGCGCCGCACTCCGCGTGAGGAAGTGTTAGACCCGCTCTCTGCTGACGAGAGAGAGGAGTTCAAAAGGAAAAAGATGAGGTAAATATGTTGGGTGTCTTCCATATTATGCAGTCTTCAATAGCAACCTTACACACACACACACACACACACACACACAGAAGGTGTGAAGCGTAGTAAATCTGAGCTGGTGCTGCGCCGCACTCCGCGTGAGGAAGTGTTAGACCCGCTCTCTGCTGACGAGAGAGAGGAGTTCAAAAGGAAAAAGATGAGGTAAATATGTTGGGTGTCTTCCATATTATGCAGTCTTCAATAGCAACCTTACACACACACACACACACAGAAGGTGTGAAGCGCAGTAAATCTGAGCTGGTGCTGCGCCGCACTCCGCGTGAGGAAGTGTTAGACCCGCTCTCTGCTGACGAGAGAGAGGAGTTCAAAAGGAAAAAGATGAGGTAAATATGTTGGGTGTCTTCCATATTATGCAGTCTTCAATAGCAACCTTACACACACACACACACACACACACAGAAGGTGTGAAGCGTAGTAAATCTGAGCTGGTGCTGCGCCGCACTCCGCGTGAGGAAGTGTTAGACCCGCTCTCTGCTGACGAGAGAGAGGAGTTCAAAAGGAAAAAGATGAGGTAAATATGTTGGGTGTCTTCCATATTATGCAGTCTTCAATAGCAACCTTACACACACACACACACACACACACACACACACACACACACACACAGAAGGTGTGAAGCGCAGTAAATCTGAGGTGGTGCTGCGCCGCACTCCGCGTGAGGAAGTGTTAGACCCGCTCTCTGCTGACGAGAGAGAGGAGTTCAAAAGGAAAAAGATGAGGTAAATATGTTGGGTGTCTTCCATATTATGCAGTCTTCAATAGCAACCTTACACACACACACACACACACACACACACAGAAGGTGTGAAGCGTAGTAAATCTGAGGTGGTGCTGCGCCGCACTCCGCGTGAGGAAGTGTTAGACCCGCTCTCTGCTGACGAGAGAGAGGAGTTCAAAAGGAAAAAGATGAGGTAAATATGTTGGGTGTCTTCCATATTATGCAGTCTTCAATAGCAACCTTACACACACACACACACACACACACACACACACACACACACACACACACACACACACACACACACACACACACAGAAGGTGTGAAGCGTAGTAAATCTGAGCTGGTGCTGCGCCGCACTCCGCGTGAGGAAGTGTTAGACCCGCTCTCTGCTGACGAGAGAGAGGAGTTCAAAAGGAAAAAGATGAGGTAAATATGTTGGGTGTCTTCCATATTATGCAGTCTTCAATAGCAACCTTACACACACACACACACACACACACACACACACACACACACACACACACAGAAGGTGTGAAGCGTAGTAAATCTGAGCTGGTGCTGCGCCGCACTCCGCGTGAGGAAGTGTTAGACCCGCTCTCTGCTGACGAGAGAGAGGAGTTCAAAAGGAAAAAGATGAGGTAAATATGTTGGGTGTCTTCCATATTATGCAGTCTTCAATAACAACATTACACACACACATACACACACACACACACACACACACACACACACACACACACAGAAGGTGTGAAGCGTAGTAAATCTGAGCTGGTGCTGCGCCGCACTCCGCGTGAGGAAGTGTTAGACCCGCTCTCTGCTGACGAGAGAGAGGAGTTCAAAAGGAAAAAGATGAGGTAAATATGTTGGGTGTCTTCCATATTATGCAGTCTTCAATAGCAACCTTACACACACACACACACACACACACACAGAAGGTGTGAAGCGTAGTAAATCCGAGCTGGTGCTGCGCCGCACTCCGCGTGAGGAAGTGTTAGACCCGCTCTCTGCTGACGAGAGAGAGGAGTTCAAAAGGAAAAAGATGAGGTAAATATGTTGGGTGTCTTCCATATTATGCAGTCTTCAATGGCAACCTTACACACACACACACACACACACACACACACACAGAAGGTGTGAAGCGTAGTAAATCTGAGCTGGTGCTGCGCCGCACTCCGCGTGAGGAAGTGTTAGACCCGCTCTCTGCTGACGAGAGAGAGGAGTTCAAAAGGAAAAAGATGAGGTAAATATGTTGGGTGTCTTCCATATTATGCAGTCTTCAATAGCACCATTACACACACACACACACACACACACACACACACACACAGAAGGTGTGAAGCGTAGTAAATCTGAGCTGGTGCTGCGCCGCACTCCGCGTGAGGAAGTGTTAGACCCGCTCTCTGCTGACGAGAGAGAGGAGTTCAAAAGGAAAAAGATGAGGTAAATATGTTGGGTGTCTTCCATATTATGCAGTCTTCAATAGCAACCTTACACACACACACACACACACACACACACACACACACACACACACACAGAAGGTGTGAAGCGCAGTAAATCTGAGCTGGTGCTGCGCCGCACTCCGCGTGAGGAAGTGTTAGACCCGCTCTCTGCTGACGAGAGAGAGGAGTTCAAAAGGAAAAAGATGAGGTCAATATGTTGGGTACCTTCCATATTATGCAGTCTTCAATAGCAACCTTACACACACACACACACACACACACAGAAGGTGTGAAGCGTAGTAAATCTGAGCTGGTGCTGCGCCGCACTCCGCGTGAGGAAGTGTTAGACCCGCTCTCTGCTGACGAGAGAGAGGAGTTCAAAAGGAAAAAGATGAGGTAAATATGTTGGGTGTCTTCCATATTATGCAGTCTTCAATAGCAACCTTACACACACACACACACACACACACACACACACACACAGAAGGTGTGAAGCGCAGTAAATCTGAGCTGGTGCTGCGCCGCACTCCGCGTGAGGAAGTGTTAGACCCGCTCTCTGCTGACGAGAGAGAGGAGTTCAAAAGGAAAAAGATGAGGTCAATATGTTGGGTACCTTCCATATTATGCAGTCTTCAATAGCAACCTTACACACACACACACACACACACACAGAAGGTGTGAAGCGTAGTAAATCTGAGCTGGTGCTGCGCCGCACTCCGCGTGAGGAAGTGTTAGACCCGCTCTCTGCTGACGAGAGAGAGGAGTTCAAAAGGAAAAAGATGAGGTAAATATGTTGGGTGTCTTCCATATTATGCAGTCTTCAATAGCAACCTTACACACACACACACACACACACACACACACACACACAGAAGGTGTGAAGCGCAGTAAATCTGAGCTGGTGCTGCGCCGCACTCCGCGTGAGGAAGTGTTAGACCCGCTCTCTGCTGACGAGAGAGAGGAGTTCAAAAGGAAAAAGATGAGGTCAATATGTTGGGTACCTTCCATATTATGCAGTCTTCAATAGCAACCTTACACACACACACACACACACACACACAGAAGGTGTGAAGCGTAGTAAATCTGAGCTGGTGCTGCGCCGCACTCCGCGTGAGGAAGTGTTAGACCCGCTCTCTGCTGACGAGAGAGAGGAGTTCAAAAGGAAAAAGATGAGGTAAATATGTTGGGTGTCTTCCATATTATGCAGTCTTCAATAGCAACCTTACACACACACACACACACACACACACAGAAGGTGTGAAGCGTAGTAAATCTGAGCTGGTGCTGCGCCGCACTCCGCGTGAGGAAGTGTTAGACCCGCTCTCTGCTGACGAGAGAGAGGAGTTCAAAAGGAAAAAGATGAGGTAAATATGTTGGGTGTCTTCCATATTATGCAGTCTTCAATAGCAACCTTACACACACACACACACACACACACACACACACACACACACACACAGAAGGTGTGAAGCGTAGTAAATCTGAGCTGGTGCTGCGCCGCACTCCGCGTGAGGAAGTGTTAGACCCGCTCTCTGCTGACGAGAGAGAGGAGTTCAAAAGGAAAAAGATGAGGTAAATATGTTGGGTGTCTTCCATATTATGCAGTCTTCAATAGCAACCTTACACACACACACACACACACACACACACACACACACACACAGAAGGTGTGAAGCGTAGTAAATCTGAGCTGGTGCTGCGCCGCACTCCGCGTGAGGAAGTGTTAGACCCGCTCTCTGCTGACGAGAGAGAGGAGTTCAAAAGGAAAAAGATGAGGTAAATATGTTGGGTGTCTTCCATATTATGCAGTCTTCAATAGCAACCTTACACACACACACACACACACACACACACACACACACACAGAAGGTGTGAAGCGTAGTAAATCTGAGCTGGTGCTGCGCCGCACTCCGCGTGAGGAAGTGTTAGACCCGCTCTCTGCTGACGAGAGAGAGGAGTTCAAAAGGAAAAAGATGAGGTAAATATGTTGGGTGTCCTCCATATTATGCAGTCTTCAATAGCAACCTTACACACACACACACACACACACACACACAGAAGGTGTGAAGCGCAGTAAATCTGAGCTGGTGCTGCGCCGCACTCCGCGTGAGGAAGTGTTAGACCCGCTCTCTGCTGACGAGAGAGAGGAGTTCAAAAGGAAAAAGATGAGGTAAATATGTTGGGTGTCTTCCATATTATGCAGTCTTCAATAGCAACCTCACACACACACACACACACACACACACACAGAAGGTGTGAAGCGCAGTAAATCTGAGCTGGTGCTGCGCCGCACTCCGCGTGAGGAAGTGTTAGACCCGCTCTCTGCTGACGAGAGAGAGGAGTTCAAAAGGAAAAAGATGAGGTAAATATGTTGGGTGTCTTCCATATTATGAAGTCTTCAATAGCAACCTCACACACACACACACACACACACACACACACACACAGAAGGTGTGAAGCGTAGTAAATCTGAGCTGGTGCTGCGCCGCACTCCGCGTGAGGAAGTGTTAGACCCGCTCTCTGCTGACGAGAGAGAGGAGTTCAAAAGGAAAAAGATGAGGTAAATATGTTGGGTGTCTTCCATATTATGCAGTCTTCAATAGCAACCTTACACACACACACACACACACACACACACACACACAGAAGGTGTGAAGCGTAGTAAATCTGAGGTGGTGCTGCGCCGCACTCCGCGTGAGGAAGTGTTAGACCCGCTCTCTGCTGACGAGAGAGAGGAGTTCAAAAGGAAAAAGATGAGGTAAATATGTTGGGTGTCTTCCATATTATGCAGTCTTCAATAGCAACCTTACACACACACACACACACACACACACACACAGAAGGTGTGAAGCGTAGTAAATCTGAGCTGGTGCTGCGCCGCACTCCGCGTGAGGAAGTGTTAGACCCGCTCTCTGCTGACGAGAGAGAGGAGTTCAAAAGGAAAAAGATGAGGTAAATATGTTGGGTGTCTTCCATATTATGCAGTCTTCAATAGCAACCTTACACACACACACACACACACACAGAAGGTGTGAAGCGTAGTAAATCTGAGCTGGTGCTGCGCCGCACTCCGCGTGAGGAAGTGTTAGACCCGCTCTCTGCTGACGAGAGAGAGGAGTTCAAAAGGAAAAAGATGAGGTAAATATGTTGGGTGTCTTCCATATTATGCAGTCTTCAATAGCAACCTTACACACACACACACACACACACAGAAGGTGTGAAGCGTAGTAAATCTGAGCTGGTGCTGCGCCGCACTCCGCGTGAGGAAGTGTTAGACCCGCTCTCTGCTGACGAGAGAGAGGAGTTCAAAAGGAAAAAGATGAGGTAAATATGTTGGGTGTCTTCCATATTATGCAGTCTTCAATAGCAACCTTACACACACACACACACACACACACACAGAAGGTGTGAAGCGTAGTAAATCTGAGCTGGTGCTGCGCCGCACTCCGCGTGAGGAAGTGTTAGACCCGCTCTCTGCTGACGAGAGAGAGGAGTTCAAAAGGAAAAAGATGAGGTAAATATGTTGGGTGTCTTCCATATTATGCAGTCTTCAATAGCAACCTTACACACACACACACACACACACACACAGAAGGTGTGAAGCGTAGTAAATCTGAGGTGGTGCTGCGCCGCACTCCGCGTGAGGAAGTGTTAGACCCGCTCTCTGCTGACGAGAGAGAGGAGTTCAAAAGGAAAAAGATGAGGTAAATATGTTGGGTGTCTTCCATATTATGCAGTCTTCAATAGCAACCTTACACACACACACACACACACACACACAGAAGGTGTGAAGCGTAGTAAATCTGAGGTGGTGCTGCGCCGCACTCCGCGTGAGGAAGTGTTAGACCCGCTCTCTGCTGACGAGAGAGAGGAGTTCAAAAGGAAAAAGATGAGGTAAATATGTTGGGTGTCTTCCATATTATGCAGTCTTCAATAGCAACCTTACACACACACACACACACACACACACAGAAGGTGTGAAGCGTAGTAAATCTGAGGTGGTGCTGCGCCGCACTCCGCGTGAGGAAGTGTTAGACCCGCTCTCTGCTGACGAGAGAGAGGAGTTCAAAAGGAAAAAGATGAGGTAAATATGTTGGGTGTCTTCCATATTATGCAGTCTTCAATAGCAACCTTACACACACACACACACACACACACACACACACACACACAGAAGGTGTGAAGCGCAGTAAATCTGAGCTGGTGCTGCGCCGCACTCCGCGTGAGGAAGTGTTAGACCCGCTCTCTGCTGACGAGAGAGAGGAGTTCAAAAGGAAAAAGATGAGGTAAATATGTTGGGTGTCTTCCATATTATGCAGTCTTCAATAGCAACCTTACACACACACACACACACACACACACACACAGAAGGTGTGAAGCGCAGTAAATCTGAGCTGGTGCTGCGCCGCACTCCGCGTGAGGAAGTGTTAGACCCGCTCTCTGCTGACGAGAGAGAGGAGTTCAAAAGGAAAAAGATGAGGTAAATATGTTGGGTGTCTTCCATATTATGCAGTCTTCAATAGCAACCTTACACACACACACACACACACACACACACACAGAAGGTGTGAAGCGCAGTAAATCTGAGCTGGTGCTGCGCCGCACTCCGCGTGAGGAAGTGTTAGACCCGCTCTCTGCTGACGAGAGAGAGGAGTTCAAAAGGAAAAAGATGAGGTAAATAATTTGTATTCAGTTCATTTCAATTTGTTTATTTCTGAGCAAAGAACATTGCGTTCAAAATTACAACAAAATTTTATAAAATAACAATAAAACTAGAAACATATCCTACAAATCTGTTGGGTACCTTCCATATAATGCATCGTCGCTCCATCTTAGACTCTGTCTCTGTCCTATGACCTAGAACCCATCATTAATAAAAAAAAAAGTCTTCAATTGCAAATATTTACAAATATCGTTTTCAGTTGGTGGTGGCGTAAAGTTACATGCCGTGTAATTAACCTGACCAGCCCCGAGGCAGTGCCTTTATTTTAATTTATCTTATCCCGCTCGAGCCGGTTTTCTATTAGTTTATTACAAAATCACGAGGCAGTGCCTTTATTTTAATTTTTGTATCCCACCCGAGCCGGTTTTCTATTAGGACAATACAAAATTGACAAAATTACAATTACAAATTTAAACTTAATCTTTCCAGCCTATCTCTCAGTCTGGATCCCTTGGACTCATCTTCAATAATAGCCTCAGAAACCTTCCACACGGCGACCTCCTCCCCCCCTACCTTCCCCCAAGACACCGCCCCTCCCACGCCTTCAACGACAGAGGTGGACGACCAGCCGTCTCTCACTCCTCAGTTTAAGCTGGGGCCGGTGCCTGATGACAGTGATGATATGTCCAGTACAGAAGACTATCACAAGGTAAGACTATTTCGCCTGTAGATTTGAACTAAAGATAGTTTCCATGTTATTTCAGTAAAGAATATACAGGGTGTAAGGGAGAGCCCTCCGAATACTTACAGGATGCATTCAGACCATGGAACTGTCCGGTCGTGGGTTCGATCCCCACAAGACACAAATATTTGATAAATAAATTTTCAGATACATGTGTTTAGTCTGGGTGTTTTCTGTGTAAAATATGTATTTATTTACAAAAATGGTATATAAATATTAATGGCAGCGATCTAGTTCCCATTGTAGCTTTGCTTAGTTTAGGGCTAGATGGCGCTGTGTGAATGGTCCAGGATATTTATTCATGTATTTACTATTCGCTGAACACGAATTAAAGATTACGACAATTTATATAGTTCAATAAAAGACTTATAAAAACGATATCGATTTATTTCTGTTGGCTTACCCCATAGTATCACATCGTATGTCAGATCTCAAATAGTTTGATTAAATTTTACTTTGCAGCCGCGAATAGTAGAAGGGCAATCTTCGAGTTCAGTGGAAAGATCGCCAGAAGAAAGACACCAACGAGCTAAATATAGGCGGAGGATGGCAGGTAAGAACTAATTCACTAGTGTTTTTATTTCATGTTTCTTTCTTAGCTAACCTGTCATCCCATTGCGACGGCTGATGTGACGCAGTGGTAGTGCGACTGTCTGCGGCGGAAAGGTCCTGGGTTCGATTCCCGATGGGGCACTCACAATGTTCATATATTAACATTGTGAATTTGTTTGCAGTCTAGTTAGCGCATTGTATGTTGTACCACCTGATTGTCCATAAGAAAGATGGTTCCGTGCTTCAAAGAGCACGTTAAGCCGTCGGTCCCGGTAGCTGTCAACGATTGCGCAACCATGTAAGAGGGCTAGTAGTAGAAGTAGGCGTTTGAAAAACTCTGACACTTTAACACTCAACTCTTTGTTCCACACGAAAATAAGATTATTCCACTACTACAAAACCCTTTTTTATTCGATAAATAGTTTGTCAATGCACACATTTTTATTGCACTCTATGGTATTGGCTTTGAGACCCTGGTAATTGGAGCCCTGAAGCCAAAAAGGGTAATTGCTGAGCTCTTAATGCGCCTCCACAGGGCACACGGAGACCGCAGAGCTGGTAGCTTCCTTTCCCAGCGTATTAGCCTGGCTATACTAACTAATTCCGTGCTTCGGAGGGAGGTTAAGCCGTCGGTCCCGGTTGCTGTATAAGATTACTTAGACGGCGGTCGTAACACAACCATGTCGACTCGGTGTCCCACACGAAAAAAGAGAAAGACTAAGGGGGAATGCTGAATGAAAGAAGATTAACGAAATAGGTGTTTATGGCAAGTGTGGATGGGAACGTCGGAAGGGGAAGACCTCGACGAACGTACCTCGTTCAAATCGGGTACGTGCTAAAGAAAGGTCAGGTCAAGAGTACCCTAAACCGACGAGCATGCATGAAGAGTTAGATGAATGTAGAGGAGGCGAAAGAAGTATGCCAGGATCGTAGTAAGTGGAAGGAAGTAGTCTCTGCCTACCCCTCCGGGAAAGAGGCGTGATTTATGTATGTATATATGTATGTATGAATGCTGCCAGCATGCTGGGAACTATGTCTTGTGGGGACGCATTGGGAGGCTTATTTTAGTTATTAGGTTTTCTTGTTTTGTAAATATTCAGATGTTTGTAAATTGTCAATAAACTTTATGGTATCGATAGTAAACAACGTTGGCATTGCATATTTACTGACTGAGCCGATGGCGTAGCGGATAGTACCCCTGCCTGCTACGCCAAGGGTCGTGGGTTCGATCCCCACAAAACACAAATATTTGTTTAGTTATTTTCAGATATTTAGTCTGGGTGTTTAATTACAAAAATAAAAGTATATTAGTATTAATATCAGCTATCTAGTTCCCATAGTACAAGCTTTGCTTAGTTTGGGGCTAGATGGCGCTGTGTGAATTGTCCAGGACATTTCACACAGCGGTTCCTGTCTATGATTACTTAGACGGCGGTCGTTACACAACCATGTTAGAGGCGTACTAGTGTTAGTAGGCGGTTGAAAAACTCTGATAGGGTCAGGGACACCAGGGTTTATCGGGTCGTTGGACGACTCGGTGTCCCACACGAAAAGAGAGAGAGGATATTTATTTATTTATTTATTGAAGGTGACGGTAGATCGAACCGTCGCCAAGTGACGGAGGCGGAGGCGTTACGCGCCATGCAGCGGTTGTGTTCGCGAGTCGCGCAACAGAAGATGCTCGTCATATCCTCCTTGGAGAACGACTGCTCCAAGGAGGATCTTAATCGGCAAATACAGGTTAGACACTTACCATTTTTATTTGAAAAAGCATCAGTTTTATGTATGTATCTATTGATTTTATTGAACCACAAAATAAATTTACAATAACAGTAAAGGATGGACACATGCCTTTCCACATGCCCTAAGGTAGACTGGGAGATAACGCCTTTGGCGTTAAGTCCGCCCGTGTAAATTTTTTGTGCATAAAGTTGAATAAATAAATAAATAAAGGGATCTCTTTTAGTCAACCTTTGAGGATAGAGTATATATTGCAGGTACTACGGTACTTTAGAATGGTAATGAATGATATGAAAGCTCACTCTATACCTAATATACAATTATAAGTAATAATAAATAAATACACCCTATGTATTTTAATTTGTTCTTTTTTTGTCGTAATTATTATTTATCTTATTTATAGTGGAACAAAATAAACGTAAATGTCCCTTAGAGGAAACAGTATATTTACGATTTAATCTGAAAGAATAATTTGCAAAAAAATATTCTCACTTACCTATAACCATTTTTTTTTTAATTTACTTAAGATGAAAACAAAATGTCACTTGTTTTCCACAGGTCCTACAAGAGCTGCAAAAGAAATACGTCCGCTTAGAAATGGCGCTACAATACTCGTTCTTCGACAACGGCAACCGGCGGAACATGATGGTCACTCCCATACAAGAGACGCCATCTTTGACGCTGTCTGAGAGTGACATGCAAGTCACTACAGAGACTACAGATAATTCCAACTCCAATGGGCAGATTCAGGATCCTCTGATATCTAGGTAAGAAAAATAAACTATTTGACAGTAAATTATAGAGTGACTATGATGGTCACCTATACAAGAGACGCTATCTTTGACGCTGTCTGAGAGTGACATGCAAGTCACTACAGAGACTACAGATAATTACAACTCCAATGGGCAGATTCAGGATCCTCTGATATCTAGGTAAGAAAAATAAACTATTTGACAGTAAATTATAGAGTGACTATGATGGTCACCTATACAAGAGACGCTATCTTTGACGCTGTCTGAGAGTGACATGCAAGTCACTACAGAGACTACAGATAATTACAACTCTAATGGGCAGATTCAGGATCCTCTGATATCTAGGTAAGAAAAATAAACAATTTGACAGTAAATCATAGAGTGACTATGATGGTCACTCCTATACAAAGGACGCCATCTTTGACGCTGTCTGAGAGTGACATGCAAGTCACTACAGAGACTACAGATAATTCCAACTCCAATGGGCAGATTCAGGATCCTCTGATATCTAGGTAAGAAAAATAAACAATTTGACAGTATATTGTATAGTGACTAAAATGGTCACTCCTATACAAGAGACGTTGTCTTTGACGCTATCTGAGAGTGACATGCAAGTCACTTCAGAGACTACAGATAATTCCAACTCCAATGGGAAGATTCAGGATCCTCTGATATCTAGGTAAGAAAAATAAACAATTTGACAGTAAAATATAGAGTGACTATGATGGTCACTCCCATACAAGAGACGCCATCTTTGACGCTGTCTGAGAGTGACATGCAAGTCACTACGGAGACTACAGATAATTCCACCTCCAATGGGCAGATTCAGGATCCTCTGATATCGAGGTAAGAAAAAAAATTAAGATAGATTGACACTAAATTATAGAGAAATTATGAATTTAATAATGTGAAACAAATTAATATGCCGTGTGATGCCGGCTTAGAATAGCATCACCCCATTTCTAACCCATGGGTGTCGTAAGAGCCGACTAAGGGACTCGAGGGATGTGTATTGCAATTTTAGGCGATGGGCTGACAACCTGTCACTATAGTCATACACAGTTATCTAGTTGACCCTCAAGCTTTTGTCAGACGTGGTGTTAATATCAGTTTACGGCCGTTAACACTCTGCCTACCCCGTAAGGGATATAGGCGTGATTTATGTATGTATGTAAACAAATTAATCAATCTATCTATCTAATCCGTCATGTAAACAAGTGTCGTAAAATTAAATGTGACTGTAGATCCACTCGTTCCAGGATAAAAGAACAAGAGCTGGAAGCGTCTGACAACGTGTCAACGTCCAACGACGAGCTGCCGTCGGAGTCGCACGAGGTGTGGGACGACCCGCTCCGGACCAGGTCTTCATCAGACAGCGACCACCTGCACAACCTGGACACCAGGCGGCTGGGGGACAACTTCGGCAGTCAGCTGATTGATGTACCGCTACCGGTAAATTATTATACATGGTGTAAAAAAATTAGCTGAGAATATTTTAAGGGGTGAACCAGTACGTAAAACTGAACAACTTTCCCCAAGGAACATAGGTCGAAATATGAAAAAAAAATTGGGCCTCCCATACAAATTATATCGGCCGGGTAACACACTAAGTATAAGAGGGTCAAATTATTCTTTCATATTTCGACCTATGTTCCTTGGGGAAAGTTGTTCAGTTTCACGTACTGGTTCACCCCTTAAAATATTCTCAGCTAATTTTTTTACACCTTATATTTTAATACACTAGCAGCTCACTATGCCGTGTGATGCCGGCTTAAAATAGCCTCACCCCATTTCTTCCCGTGGGAGTCGTAAGAGGCGACTAAGGGACTCGAGGGTGTGTATTATATTTAAGGCGATGGGCTGACAACCTGTCACTATGGCGATACACAATTTTCCGAATGACCCTCAAATATTTGTCAGACGTGGCGTAAATGTTCGTTTTTGCGGCCGTTTACGCTCTGCCTACCCCGCAAGGGATCAAGGCGTGATATATATGTGTGTGTGTGTATATCACTGCACTTGTGTCTTAATTTTTTGATTGTATAGTTTTTAAATGATTGTCAAGTGTATTTTTGAAACTGTTCACACTTGGTGCACTGATTTCTGTCTCTGGGAGAGTGTTCCAGAGATCCACAACACGATAAGGCTACAAGTGTTTCCTTGGATTGCAGTTTTGGTCTTCCATAACTTCATAGAGTGCCCTCTTACATGTTTTTGTGCAAAGTATACATGACTGTGTTGGATGCTAGGCACATTATAATAGCCATTTAATATTTTCTATGATTCAATCAGGTCACCCCTTTTCCGCCTTTCTTCCAATGTTGTCAAATGCAATGCTTTAAGCCGTTCTTCATATGACTTATCTTTTATTGAAAATACAATTTTTGTTGCCTAACCTAACCTAACCTAAGATACACCGCATGTTACAGAATAACAAGTAAAGCTGAAAGGGTATGCAACTACTTACAATTTTTTTCTTTTTTTGTCTCCATTTCTATGTAAAGGTTGCCTGGAAGAGATCGCTGCAAGCGATAAGGCTGCCTTTGCTTACTTTTAGTCTCAAGTTTTCTGTATTGTTTTGTTTCTGTTGTGCATGTTGTAAGCAATAAAGTGTTCATCTATCTATCTAAAGGGTATAAAAGGATCCCTTGTAAATTTATTTATTTATTGGTATTTTTAAGAGTTATAGACAAATTTGAACTGCATATTACTAAATAGATAGAGTTTATTGACAATTAATTGAGATGTCGATTTTGAAAATTACGAAAAATATATTTTTTAAATCAAATTACACAAAAATGTTATCGTTGCATCGCAGCACTATTTTGTCAATTTAAAATTCTACTGAAATTGCCAAGTTGATTCGGTATACATTGCTTGTTATTTCATGATTGTCATCATTACAATAAACTGAAGATAACCAGCAATGTATGCCAAATCGAAATACGTTGGAAGGGAAGTGTAGTACTGAGCTAGACTAGTGATGTGATTATTTCATCGACTGATGATAATAAAGACTATTATTATTTTTGGGTTATTTGTAACAGCTTGTATATTAACATACATTTTTTAAACACTTATCTTGTTAGGTATTCAGGTTTTTTTTAAATTTGCTAATATTTTCTACCGCGGCACAATTTGAACCCACGACTTTCAGCATCAATAGCGGCGACGCCTCTTCCATCTAGGCAACCGAGGCTCATCTATTGCCCGCGAATTTTGCAAGTGTATCTTGATGCCAATAACGCGTGGTACAACACTTGTGATTGCGAAAGTCTCAGGATCAAATTCTGCCCGCGATAGAAAAAAACATAGCAAGTTTTAACAAAAAAGTTTATTTACCCTTTTAGTTTTTAAAATTTACGTAATTTAACAGATAATTCTGCATAAATACCTGTTTATATTATTATTTCGTTTCCAGGAGCCGGTTTCTCCAGGGCTAACGCATCCAATAGATTTCGGTAAGTATTTCAATCACACACAAATTCTTTAGTGTATTCTTTTTCGTCTTTTAAACCTGATCACAGTCACTTTTTTAAGCAACTGTGCTAACAAAACTAAACCCTAGTGTACTCATTATATTGTAGGTTACTTAAAAAAGTAATATTGTAAAAATACATTTAAGTTAAGGGGAGCTATTCTTTGCCAACAAACTGTTGTACAGTTTGGCAGACTGTAAAAATTGTAACAACGAAACTGTTTTGTGAGAATAAACGATTCATTATTATTATTATGAACTGTATGTGAGGGAAGAAACGTTTAAAATTACTGGTGCATACGCTGTGCCGGAGTTGAAGCCTTAATCAATTGCGTGTGATGCTTAGAATAGTATCACCTCAATACAACCTGTGTGTGTCGTAAAAAGTGACTGAGGGATAAATTCATCCAGGGAGTGAGCAGCAGCGGTCCCTGTGAAAGCAATATCTTGCAATGCGCTCGCCAATCCACTTGCCAAGCGTGGTGAGTATGGCAATACCTCTCAATAAGGCCAATGTTCAGCAGTGGACTGATACGGCTGGTGATATAGTGTAAAAATGATCGATGGTTGGGACATAATATATATAGAGTGAAATTTTACGAAGTGAAATCTCAAGACGGGCTGGTGATAAGAAACAACTTTCCCAAAGGAACATAGGTTGAAATATGACAGAAATATTTGGTTTCCATTGTAATTTAAAACAGGTGATCGGCAATTCGTATGGGAAGTCTAAATTCTTTTTCCTGATTTCTACCTATGTTCCATGAGTAAAGTTGTTCCTTATCACCAGCCCGTCTTGAGTTTTCTCTATCGGTCACTAGTAAAATTTCACCTTATCTCCAGGTTTCTGGTGGGTTTTCTTGTTCAGGGGGTCCGGTTAATTATACGCATGTAAATAACACGCTTTGAAAATCTTGACTTCAATTTGAAAAAGTGAACTTCAAAGTGGTGGCGTAACTTTACATGCCATGTGATAAACCTGGCCAGCCGAGCCGAGGCAGTGCCTTTATGTTTATTTTTCTATACCGCCCGAGCCGGTTCTCTATTAGAACAATACAAAATTGTTAGAAAAAAAAAGAAAATTGTGTTACCTATACAAATTTTTTTTTTCAATGACAGATCATGACGTCAATAAGTGATAAATACATTGAATAAAATAATTTCATTTTCGTTCGTATGATGATAATGATGGGTTTAGTTTTTAGTTTCAAAATCTCCCAAATTACAGAATAAGTACATATATGTCAACTGAGGCTGTTATTTTCTTGTAGATGAAGTGATATCGGTGCCTGGTTGGGTGACGCGCGGCGCGGGCGCTCGCACGCACCACGAGTACGAGGTTCGAATCTCGCTCGGGCCCGCTTGCCGCTGGCAGCTGCTGCGAAGATATAGACGATTCAGGGATCTTTACTTGTCGGCGAGAGCTCAATATGGGCCTAAGGTAAGTAAATACAAAAAAAAGGAAAAGAAAAAAATTACACGAAGTATTGCCAAATAAACTTAATACACACACACTTTTTTTTGTGTTCACATATAGATAATTACTACACCATTTATTTATAAAAACACACAATGCGTCCACTCTCACGTCTTTTTTACAAAAAGTTCCTTTATAAAAACATACCGCCCAGTCACAAAACACACAGTTAACATTTAAAAAATTACATGAAATACTGCTAAGTAAACCTATTACACACACAGACACATTTTGGCGATACAAGCTTACACACCCTGTAATCTCATTCACATAATACATAATTACCTCACCATTATTAAAATCATATAATGCGTTTAATAAACTCTCACGTCATTTTACCAAAAAACAAACAGTTCTTTCATTACAACATACCATCCAGTCACAAAAACACACAGTCTGTTCACAAAAGCACACACTGTTAACATTTCCCTTGTGGTTTGGTACCACGAGTACAAGGTTCGAATCTCGCTCGGGCCCGCGTGCCGCTGGCAACTGCTGCGATGATATAGACGATTCAGGGATCTTTACTTGTCGGCCAGAGCGCAGTATGGGCATAAGGTAAATAAATACAAACAAAAATTGAAAAATTACATGAAACACTGCTAAGTAAACTTAATACACACACAGACACTTTTTGGCGATACAAGCTTACACACCCTGTTATCTCATTCACATATACATAATTACCTCACCATTATTTAAATCATATAATGCGTTTATTTAATAAACTCTCACGTCATTTTACCAAAAAACAGACAGTTCTTTCACAAAAACATACCATCCAGTCACAAAAACACACGAAGTGTAAAGTCGCAAATGAACCCCTCATACAATCTATTCGCTAACATACATAAATCTGTTTACAAATACCCGCTCATGCGTTCCCAAATACCCGCACATACGTTCACAAGTACCCGCTCATACGTTCACAAATACCCGCACATACGTTCACTAGTACCCGCTCATACGTTCACAAATATCCGCACATACGTTCACAAATACCTGCACATACGTTCACAAATACCTGCACATACGTTCACAAATACCCGCTAATAGGTTCACAAATACCCGCTCATACGTTCCCAAATACCCGCACATACGTTCACAGGTACCCGCACATACGTTCACAAATACCCGCACATACGTTTACAAATACCTGCACATACTTTCACAAATACCCGCACATTCGTTCACAAATACCCGCACATTCGTTCACAAATACCCACGCATACGTTCACAAATACCCGCTCATACGTTCACAAATACCTGCACATACTTTACTAATAAAACACTTTTTCACTAGTTCCACTAATTAAATATATTTGTTTAATTTGATATTAAACTAAATGCGACCGGTTTCAGACACTCTAATAAACAATATCCTAAAGAGAAAACAAAAAAGAGAGACAGAGAAACTATTATACAGCACGACCCAACGAGAAACAGAGACCCCAAGACGATGGGTTAAAATACCGTACATAGGACCTTTATCTCAAAAACTTAAAAGACTTTTGGACAATGATAAAAGAAAAACAGCATTTTATAGTACCAAGAGCTTAAAATCCATTATATGCAATAATAAAGATAAAATTAAAATCGGGCATCAGAGTGGTATTTATACTCTCACTTGCGACACATGCGAGAGCATATACGTTGGCCAGACTGGAAGAAAATTTAAAACCAGAATAAAGGAACATGTCTCCAGCTGGAAGAAAAAGACTACAACGTCAACATTTGCAGAGCACCTAAATGAAAATAACCACACTTTTGACGACTCTCAAAATGTTAAATATTTACATATCGCTTCCAAAGGCCGAAAAATGGATACACTAGAAGCCATAGAAATAAATAGACATAAAATGAAATTCAATATCTTAAATGACCAGACATGTTTCTCTAATTCACCAATTCTTAATTATTTCAACCCATATTAATGTACATTAGGTACTCTATTATTACTTAATTCTATTTTATTTTAAGGCATGACATTGAATTTATAATTATTATAAATTTAATCTAATATTTTATTGACATAATTTTTTATTCCGTAATATTTGACAAAAAACTAGACATTCTAATTTTGATCGATCCTCCACTGAACCGCAACATGAAAATATTGTACTACCGACATTTTAATAATATAATATTGTTGTGTTTTGTTTCGATTTTAAATTACTGCCCGATGATGATGTTCGAAACCGGTCGCATTTAGTTTAATATCAAATTAAACAAATATATTTAATTAGTGGAACTAGTGAAAAAGTGTTTTATTAGTAAATTAACATGGAGTTCCATCAAGAAGTAACAACACAAAGTGTAACATACCTGCACATACTTTAACAAATACCTGCACATACTTTCACAAATACACACACACAATGTTTACAAATACATGCACAACTCTTCACAGAAACATACAAAACTTTAATATCTTGTTCGATTCTAGGTGGCGTCAATACCATTCCCGTCCCGCCAGCTCTGGTCGTCGGAAGGCGTCGCGCGCTCCAGGCGCCCTCTACTGGAGAGCTTCTTGCGAAGACTGCTAACTGTCTGTTCGACGGACAAAAGGTGTCCGTTCCACGCCGCGCCGCTCACTAAGGACACGCTCGTCAGCTTCTCGCCGTTCTTCAGGAAGGTACGTGGAATGTGGGGCGGTTAGGTGGAATTGGGGGCACTTTGGGTGGGCGGTTAAGTGTGATGGGAGGCACTTAAGGTGGGCGGTGGGTTAAGAGGAATTGGAGGCGCTTTAAGTAGGCGATTAGGAGGAATGGGGGGCACTTTAGGTGTGCGGTTAAGTGGAATGCTGGGGCACTTTAGGTGGAAGGGAAGGAAATTCTTGGCCTCTTATAATGGTAAATTGGTCAATGTTGACCTCTGTAAGTGAGAACCTTTATAAAATGAGATAATTCTTATTTTAAACCTTGCTAATTGAGAATCTGTGTAATCTGTGAAAATTCGTAAGCACCATGAGGTCACAGTTAAACAGGTTTCACTGTATAAAAGGTGGGCTATGATTGAATGTCTGTTTGTTTGTCAGGGCGTGTTCGAGTCGGGCAAGTGCGGCACGGGATGATACGCGCTAGAGCTCGCCACGGCGCGCGCGCTCTCCGTCTCGCTCGCACGACTGCTCAAACTTTCAGGTATGACAGATATTCATGACATGAGTTGTCACTGTCGAAGTCGTTGACGGGTACACTTGCCTTGTATATTCTTTATTGCACAAAAAATACACAGAAAACATATATATACAATTTTTGTCGCAAAGGCGAGCTTATCTCTAAAGAAGAGATCTTTTCCAGCCAACCCATGTCTTGTGAGAGAATTTAAACTTTTAAAGATTTTAAACTTTTGCCTTAAAGTTTTTATAAACATTGACGTCGAATCTGGCGTATACATTCCATGGCAAAGTATGTGCGCCTCCTTCTGTGTAGATCTTCACAAATGGGGTCTAAAGGAATCACCACAATGCGACTGCGGAGCACCTGACCAAACCTTAGCCCATGTTGTGAACGAATGCCCACTTCGCTTTTTTCCCGGTGGTATAGCCGATCTGCACAAGTACACTCCTGGCGCAGAAAGCTGGCTAAAAAACCTAGACACTGATGTATGATCCAAGCAGGGATTGCCATACGATATGATGATGATGTGTAGATCTTCAGTATTAATGTTTCCCTTCCAGCGGCTGCAGCGCTTCTGTTAGCGCAGAGCGCAGCGCTGCTTCTGCTGCTGCTGTATCTGTTCGCGAGGATGCTCTGGAGCTGGAGCCGAAGCAGGTAGGGGGGAGTGGGGGTTTAGGGAGAGGGGATATTAAGGGACAATAGGTCGGTAATTAGAAAAATAGTTTGCATTGAAATACTGAGTTTGAGCCTATTAAAATGGTTACTATTTATTAAAATGATAGATTGGCTGAGCAACATCAGTAGCCTACAAAATCAAGATTTGAACTTACACTTGTGAAGTTGCAAACCGTTCGTAAGTGTTAAATAATTCTGATTTGAAAACGATTAGGACACTCTGATAAATAACAAGTGTCTTAATTCCACGTTACTGACTAAAACTTCTAATTAAAAATAGCACTGTCACTTTCCGTTATAGAGAAGGATAGCAGATGTCATAGATTATTTTAGTCATGTCATGCTTTTAATAGTCTATGATTTCGCAGGTTTCCTTGTATGTTTAATAGCCGCTAAATTTGTGACAGTTACCGCGTAAAGTTCTTAAAATCATATACAATTTAAGAGGCGATCATCTTCTATCCTTGTCTAAAAGCCTATTTAACAGAAAGAGACAGTACTCTCTTTTGGTAGAGATTTAAATCGGTAACATGGAATCAGGACTAGTATGTATTTACATTTAATGTGTAATTGATGTATACGTACGTGACGTATTTCGATCTACGGTTAAAACGTTTACCCCTCCCAAGCCCCGTCCTACATAACATCTAAGTAAAGCGCGCAACCTCGGGTGCCTTGTATTGTTCCATCTACGAGCTTAACGGATATGTCCATCACTGTATATGATTTTCTTACGCTGATATATGTGTGATCCTACCGACTGCGCCAGATATATATTTCGTATTTTTGACGCAATGTCTTTTCTTTTTAATACACATATGTGCTTAACATATGGAATTTATGGCAGTTGATAAAATGACACAAATATCAAGCTATTTATTTTTGGTTGTATTCCATTCAGTCAATTAATTGACTCGACAATTTTGATTTTGACAATAATAATAACAATATATGTTTGTGGCGTTTTGTATATTTTGTGCAATCGATTGTTTTAGCTTAAGTCTTCCTTTAGCGTGAATCAATTTAGTGCAATCTTCTTCCAAGTAATGTACGAAATTTTGCACAAAATTGATCAGTATTTTTTGTGTTAGGACTATCTCGAGTTTAAAATACTACAATTAGAAAGGTACACAATCTTGATGCAGGTAATCAGCATTTAATATATAAACTAGTTTATAAATATACGACCAATAGTATTGCTGTGTATCTTTCTGAAAAACTATGTATGTAATGTTTGTAGCACCCAAAGTATGTCTATTTTTGTCGTGGCGAGTTCTCTAGCGTATTTCTGTCTGTACGTGTTAAATGTTACTCTTCATAAAGAGAAATTATAGTTTTTAAGTATACGATAATTTTAGTATAGTAGATATTTGCTAAGAAATTCATTGCTTCAATTCGTTTGGATGGAATGAACGAATTTTGGAAGTATCTGGCAATAGAGGCACAATGTTAGTGTGGCCAGATGTCGGATCACAAAAGAATTTTTAAATGAAATTTCTTGTCTCGAAAAGCGATGTATTTCTTAGTATAAATATTAGGAGTAGTATTTCTAATGTGATAATATATGCTTTAATTTTCAGTATATCGAATTTTCTGTTTCTTATATTATCAATCATAGATAACGGCTAAAAAAATATGCTTTAAGAAGATCGGTAAATTCGATGTAGTGTGAATTAAGCTTATTTGAATTTGTTCTGCAATACAGTTAAACAGTTCGAAGTTTGAACGTTATTATTATTAATTAGTTATTTTACTATTAATTATCATTATAAGTAGTATTAATTATTCAAGTTAATGTTAAAAAATTTCGTTTATTTTAGTTTGTTACTCATTAATTCATCCATTTGTATTTATCTGTCCAAAGATGACTTATGAAGAACGTTTATTTTCTATTATTAATTTCTTAACAGAATCAGATTTTTCTTATGTTTGTAGTTGAATTTGTGAAAGGCTGGATAAATGGCCTGACTATTTATTTTAATAATCTAATTTCTGATAATAATATCATATAATATAATACTATTTGTTAAGAATATACTTAAAATGAAATCTGACATATTTTCATATGTATAATTGTATAGCAGGTATATATTTATATCAATATATTAGAATTTATCCTAACACATGATGCCTTGTAGTTCCAAAATTAATAACTCTCGTAAAGCATATTATTTTTTGATTTTCATAAAATAGGTAGCAAATTATTTCTTGATTTTTTTGTATGGTTGTGAATAATATTATTCTTATTATTTTTTAGTAGGAAATGTTACTAATTCTTCATATTATTTTTCATAAATATTTATTTATCCACCAAAATTTGTCTCGAATGCAATAAAGAACAAAATATGTTTTTCTCAATGGAATACATATAGTACTGTTTTTTCTATATTGGGACTTCTTTACTAGTGACCGATAGCGTAATCTCAAGACGGCCTGGTGATTAGGAACATTTTTCCCCAAGGAACATAGGTCGAAATATGTCAAAAATATTTAGAGCTTTCATAGTAACTTAGATCAGCTGATCTGCAATTTTGTATGGGAGCACCAAATATTTTTTCATATTTCGACCAAGGAACATGTTCCTTGGGGAAAGTTGTTTCTTATCGCCAGCCGGTCACTAGTAAAATTTCACCCTATATAGTAGTATTTTTTCATATTCACAAATAACATACCATAGAGAGTTGGCGTGATTCAGCGCCTTAAAAGGCACGTTGAAGCTCGCGACGGTCGCTTCTATGAGCTTTGCCTCTAAAGCCACATGCATGCGCGCTTGTACACACACAAAATAGTTGTATCTATAACATGTGAGGAAATAATAGAAGATGCATACACAATTTTATCTACACTCTACACATACAGTCCATAAAACGAACTCAAGTTTATACAACAATTCCAGTCACGTCTCTGGTGATATTTGTTTTCTTTCTTCATAGGATTATTGTTGGCACAGAATATAGGTGCCAAATTCGTTTCATTTCTCCATTTTCTCGAAAAATTAAGAGCATGAAGAAATGTCTAGAAAAAATAAGTAGTTTTTAGAGGCAGAATGCATAAAGGAGGTCTTTATACAACTGTTTTCGAAATTGCAATCCAAACATTATGATACGAGTGTAGATAAACGGTAAAGCCACCCAAAAAGTTATTGAAGTATTCGTGAAACCAAGAGCAAAGATGATTGAAAATGCCATCTAGCTTATGACATTATTAATGAGAAGACCACCTGCACCCGATATTATAAAACTACAGGCTACAATTTTACAGGTGAAATTCGATATTCATTGCGTAGTCGGGAGCCATTATGATACCAGGAATTTGAACCGGCTACGCAATGTACTAAGAATTTCACCTGTAAAATTGTAGCCTGTAGTTTCATAACATAGGCAAGTGGTCGTCTGTTCCTTGGGGAAAGTTGTTTAGTTTCATGAGGACATAGACTTTATTTTGGTTTTATTTTCATACTTTTGTAATATTTTGAAAAAAAAACTAGCATGCAATCTATTTTGATATGTGTTTATCGCGAGCTTAATTAAAACAATTTTCATTCACACAATATTATTTTCAAAGTTATCATATCACTTATTATCAATTCTTGTCAAATAATATCTACTAAAGAGCTTTCTGTAACAAAAAACAATAGTTCAAACAATTTTAAAAGGTCTAATATTAAAACAATATAAACAAGTATACCACAGTTGAATAAGACGGCATTTGACCCCATAGCAAGGGACAATACAAGATATAAGCCTATAGATATAATATTAAAGATTTTTTTGTATAATATTTGCGATACGAGTCAATTATTAATACTGTCAATGAACCATGTGGCAATATTCCGTTCAGGAAGTTACATAACGGTGTCAATTCAGTCATTTCTCGTAACTTAAAATAGCGCTGTCATTTTCCGTCAAATAAGTTTATAATACGATAGGAGATGACCGCGACTAAAATTGTCTTATGTGACGCAAAATGCGCATTTTCTGTCATAACAAGGCGAAGATTAAAAAGATGGCGAAGAAAGACATTTTTAAACATGACTAAGATAACTTCTTTCCTTTCCATAACCTATTTGACGGAAAGTGACAACGCTATTTTGGTAAAAGTTACCGAATTGACACCAATGATAAAAACTGTGGTGAAGTCCTCTATATTAAATTGGATTTTTTTATAATTGACTCGTTAATATACTAATTAAGTTATTTATTTAAATAAATAAAAGTGATTGTACATTTCCTAAGTAAAAGACATTTATTTATTTTAGTACAAATTATTTTCTTTAGACTTACAGAGTTTCAAGACAATAGAGTAGAAATAAATAAAAATGTACTATTAATTTATTCATTATTCAATAAATTTCATTGCAATACAGTATAAATAAATGTAACGCAATGTAATGTGCTTTTATGTCGACAGTGTCATAAATGCATATTTGTTATTTTATTATTATATGAAACTTATAACATTGACAGTCCACTGCTAGACATGATCACTACGGTTGGCAGATTGGCGAGCGCAGTGCAAGCCGTTGCATTCACCGGGACGCTGTTGCCCAATTCCTGGATGATTATCTCTTAGTCGCTTTCTATGAAACCAACGGGTAGAATTGGGGTGATGCTATTCTACGCCGGCACCAGACAGCGGTTTAATTATTTAAGATGCTGCCAAACATATATTTTATTTTATAGAATATGCTATATATGATTTGAATGAAAAGAACATCGGGCGTTTTTTACCCGATTTTTTTAAAAGTCGCGAACATTAACCAAAACATTTTTAAATGATAGTGTTTACAATCATATTTAATATTGTGTAGTTATTTTGATTCACAACAATGGGAAAATGGAAATAATTAGTAAAATGAAAATCATATTTTATGTTGACTAGTTTTTCCTAATTACTAAACATGACCGCTCAGTAAATTAAAATATCACACCTTGGTATTTTTGTAAAGCCAACCCGACTAAATCTGACAAGCTGATGTGCATGTTTCGTTCTCACTCTCGCCCATTTTCCTAAAACTTGTTTATGTTGCGCTCGCGCAGGTAGCTAGCTTATCTTACTACATACATAGCACTCCTTCGTCATCTGTCGTATTACTGTTCTTGTATACACGGCCGCCGCACTGTTGGGAGTTGCGCGCACATCGCCAGTGTGGTATACTTTTTATCTTGGGCTGTATATCAACCGAAGGATAAATCCGACCCAAGCACAACGGTCCTAGAGAGGCCAACTCCACAATTAAACCCGGAACGGGGTCTTCGTCAGGCGCGTGTGTCAGAGATCTACCGCGCGGCAGACTCCTGCAGCCGACCTGGCTCCGCACGTATCGACTAGTCGTTCCTGCGGATCCAGCCAGGAAGGCCGAGAGGGTGGCGCAGGTCCTGGGCAGCCCTGCGTTTTCCATAATTGCGTCCCAGGCAACGCAGTGTCTGCCTCAGACACTGTTTAAATCGTCTGTCACAGACGTGTGAGGCCAATGATGATATCAAGACGAATTTCACGCAACTGCGGCGTTTTTAGACGAAACTATTTTAGAGTTGGATGCAGCAGAATAAAAGTTAAGAGAAAAATAGGTATATTTTATTTTTTATTCCTTTTTTCCTGTTTAATTATTGCCCAAAAATAAAAATAAAACATTTTTATATATTTTTTAAATGACCATTTTCTCCTTATTCCCACGACCCACAGATATGGGAACTATACCATTGTAAACTAAATTTAATTACCTATCCATCGGACCTAATTTTATTTTTGTTCGCCGTAGGTAAGTGTCCCATACAAAGATGCCCGATGTCTTTTAATAAGTAATTTCTTTGTCGACTTAAAAGCATAATTATTTTTACTATTCTCACCAACATTCTCATGTAGTTGTAAGTATAAAATGGTATAAAGATAAACATTTATTTATTCAAATTAATAATAGACAGAGAATTTATTGTAATTAGTAAAGTGTCCATTGAAATGTATTTTGATATATCAAATAATGGCCTTTTTCACTATTTTTAAAGCTTTGGTTTCGGTGTAGCATTAGCCTCCGCTAAAACAAAGCATATTTTTCTTTTCGCTAAAACATAACTAAAAAACAATGGTATTTTTTTAGTTATGTTTAATAAATGGCCTTACTCTTCGATTTTTATATTAGAGAATTAGTTTTTGTAGCAGCACTTAAAGCTATCCATTTAATAGATCAATCTATAGTGGTTGTTCTAAGTAACTATACTGAAATGAAATTAACTCTATTCAACTTAGGACAGTACTATCACTTATTGACGTCATGATCCGTCATTGTAAAAAAAAGTTTGTCCTGATAGAAAACCGGCGCGAGCGGGATAAAAAAATAAAGGCACTGCCTCGGGACTGGCCAGGTTAATCACACATGAATTAAAAACATTAACAGTTGAATATATAGCTTAAGGTGCTGCTTATGGAACGATTAGTATTTATAGCCAATTTTATTTATCTTTAGTCTAAACCCTTCTGGCAACACTGGATATGGATCGATTTGGTTGAAGTGTTGAGTATCTGCCAACTGGGTTAAAAAGGAGACTGGTGAAAAAGGCTCTAAAGAACAATATCTAACTTTTATCTCGTGATATTTAAATGTATGTCAATATCTATGTTGAGTCTGAATATGTACGTTGTGTTGGTTTGCTCGGAAATTTATTTAACTATTGGTTAGAATAGCTGCACCAAAATATTGTGACATTTTACGACAGCGTGACATTATACCGTTGTGATATTGTGCGTTGAGAGAAAATTACTTATCTTGAGATCATGTAAAATTGCAGGCAGAAAGTAAGGGCCGCTGCAGCTCGAGCACTTTTCACCTTCCAGACCATAAAGTTGAACTCTTAGGCCGTACGCTCGCTTAGGCCGTACGCTCGCTCACGCGGTTTCACGCGCGGGACGTCCCGCGCGGGCCAGATTTGACAAAACACAAGATTGGCGCCCCGTGACGCGGCCTGCGGTCACCCGCGCCGCGGCTTCAGCAACCCGCGACATAATATAACCCGTACGAACACGACGACACTTGCCATATAACAACTACCTAGGCCCTATGCGCCTTCTAAATTTGGACGGGTAATAATGGCGGCGATGTCAGACCGCCGCGCGGATCCCGCGAGACCGCGCGCGGCCTCACGCGCGGGCTGGCCCGCGCGTGAAACCGCGTAAGCGAGCGTATGGCCTTACGCGGTTTCACGCGCGGGCCAGCCCGCGCGTGAGGCCGCGCGCGGTCTCGCGGGATCCGCGCGGCGGTCTGACATCGCCGCCATTATTACCCGTCCAAATTTAGAAGGCGCATAGTTCCTAGGTAGTTGTAATATGGCAAGTGTCGTCGTGTTCATACGGGTTATATTATGTCGCGGGTTGCTGAAGCCGCGGCGCGGGTGACCGCAGGCCGCGTCACGGGGCGCCAATCGTGTGTTTTGTCAAATCTGGCCCGCGCGGGCCGTCCCGCGCGTGAAACCGCGTGAGCGAGCGTACGGCCTTAAGTTGTATTTTCTGAACGTCGTATTCCCAATCAGTTGAATCCTAATATGTTGAATTCCCATTAAAGGTACTATTCCAACGGCACTACTGGTTCGTATGGATTTGTATGGGATACTATCCGAACCGAGCGCATACAAATCCATACGAACCAGTAGTGCCGCGGCTTCCAAGGTCGGCCGCTGCGGCATATGCTATCGGCCGTCGTCGGCCGCTCGGTTCGGAATAGCACCTTAAGTGGAATCCCATTGAAATGAACAATAGAAAACACAACAAATTACAATATTATTTAAATTTATTCAGTAATTCACTATTTCCGAAAAGGCTAGAATATTATATAACTACTGGCAGAGTTTTTCATTCTAGGCAATGTCTTCTTAGTTTGAATGACATACGGTTTATTTTCGAATTTGTATGAAAAGTGGTCTTGGTGTCACTAGAAGAAACGCTCGGTTAGTCTACGGCAGCCCTAACTTTGCAATTTCTCACTTGCTAGGCTAGGCTATAGGCTCGAAATATTTAAAAATGAAAAAAAAGTCTTATCCATGTTGTGTGTTGTACGTAGGTACTTTTCCGAGTAAACTAACGTAAAATAAGTTTGTTAAGTAGATTCGAACGAAGTTTAACGGACTATTATCATTGAGAGAATTAATTACGTGTTAACCAGCATAATGTAACAAATAAATAGTTTTGTTAAGGAGAATAATAAAATGCGAAATGTTTTACAAAAAATTGGTTTTATTTCTTAAACAAATTTATCCTTAATATAATATAATTATATTTCAAATGCAAGATGGTTTACATGCTTTAAATCAATTTATTTACGATAACATTTAAATGTTCTTTTTACCATTCAAATAAAGTGTTTCAAATAGGTAAATTAAGGTTAATAAAATAGACGACCATTTGTTTTAACATAACGAAAATAAAGTATTTATGTTTTACATATATCTCGACTCCACATTTCTGACTAAAACGGCTAATTAAAAAGCAACGTTCATTTTCCTTTAAATAAGTTTAGAAAAGGATAGTAGATGTCGTAGACTAGTCATGTCATCTCGTAAATAGTCTGATTTCCGCGCCAAACCGCAGATTTCCTTGCATGTTTAACTATTTTTTTCGAAAACTTGCAAAATTTTCAAGCGAGGGCAGGATTTGAACCTGCGACTTTCGCATTACTAGTGGCGACGCCTCTTCCATCCGGGCTACCGCGGCTCATTCCTTGCCCGCCAATTTTGCAAGTGTATTTTAATGCCAATAACGCGTGGCACGGTTCCATCTACCGGGTTAGTTTTGCAACTAATACCGGCGACTAATTCTATCTAGTTTATGTTTAACTAGTTTTAATCGCCGGTAAATTTTGACAGATACCGCGTAAAATCATAGATAATTTATGAGGCGATTATTTTTTATCCTTGTCTAAGCTTATAAAATTAAGTGACAGTGCTATTTAAGAGATTTTAGTCGATAACATGGAATTGAGCCTATTATCATAAATATTACACACTCGTATGTAATTATCAGCTAAGTACACCATCTAAGTCAAAATTAGCATAACAAGAAAACTCATTCGCCAAATTATTCCTATGGTGCGGCTGAAATTGACACAACTTCAAACCTAACAACTTTTCCACATGCTCTTTCATAATGGCTCCAGTGCATACAACTATTTTATCTTTAGCCAAAAGTGTTATAGTTTCCGAGGTTTTGGTGATGCATTCTTCGGCTAAGAAAGGTGGGTCGGCGACGACTAAGTCGTAAGTATGCGCGAGGTCATTGGGGAGTTTTTTGGGAAAGTTGTAGTCGTAGAAAATGAAGTCTGGCCCGTGCACTTCGAAACGACGGTCGAATTCCAGCAGGGACACTGGAAATATTAAAAACAAATAAGATACGACACTCGAATAACAAAATACAGAACGGGTAACCTAGACTGATAGCGAAAGTCGCAGGTTCGAACCCTGTCTGTGGAATTTAGTGACTGGCCCGATGACGTAGCGGATAGTACCCCTGCCTGTTACGCCGAGGGTCGAGGGTTTAATTCCCACAATACACATATCTTTGTTGATTCAATGTTCAGATGTTTGTGTTTTTGTCTGGGTGTTTCCTAAGTATAATATGTATTTATTTCCAAAATAATTATATTAGTATTAGCTATCTTGTTCCCATAGTACAAGCTGTATTTCGTTTGGGGCTAGATGGCGTTTTTTGAATTGTCCAGTATATATTTTTTGAAAAGTTTATCGTCTCACCTGTAGCTCTCTCCCCTATCTGCCTCTTGACAGGGACAAAGAGAGTGGGACAGGATACGAGCGCCACCCGCCCGCCGTCGGGGACGATTCTGTCGATCACTTTCACCAGGGACGTCACAGTCGCCTCGTCGTACCAGAACTGGCTTAGTTGCTGTAACCAAAGGAAACATTGTTTACAGTAAGGAATGGAAAAAGTGCCTAAAAACGGCCACTTTTGGTATTAATTGCCGTAACTTTAATTACAGCGAATATTGAGTATACAGGTTCTAATTTTACATATTACATATGGATAATACTAAAAACTTGGGCATCGGATATTCTGATAGATTGTTTGTATAAAGAGAAAACTTATTTTTTGTGAAGTGGCGCCATCGTCAAGGTCGTTGACGGCTACAGTCGCCTTAAAATTAGAACCTAAACTCAATTAAATATTCGATGTAATTAAAGATATGGCTAAAAGTGCCTAAAAACGACCACTTTTGGTATTAATTTCCATAACTTTAATTACAGCTAATATTTCACACACGCCTTAGAATATATTAACTTTATGGGTGGGTGGGTGAGGGCCGTGTAATGCCGGCTTAGAATAGCATCACCCATTTTTAAATACTATTTTCTGAAAATTATAAGGGTACGTCATGCAATAGTAAAATTGTTGCTTTATTTTCAATTCATTCTTACCATTGTTTTAAAAGTGTGCATTCATGATTCTGAAGTAGCATTTCTTTTCTATTTAGAGCATAGTTTTCCATTGTATATAGCGTATGCCGTGTGATGCTGGCTCAGAATGGCATCACCCCATTTCTTTCCCGTGGAAGTTGTAAGAGGCGACTGAGGAAGTCCCTCAAGTCGAGGGTGTGTATTGCAATTTTAGGCGTTGGGCTGACAACCTGTCACTGTGGCGATGCACAGTTTTCCGAATGACCCCCAAATGTGTGTCAGACGTGGCGTCAATGTTAGCCATTTATGCTATGCCTACTCCGCAAGGGATACAGGCGTGATATATGTATGTAATAATTTTAAAATACTGGCAAAATGTACTACAGATTAGCCTTAAAGTACTATAACTCTAACCAATGAGTTTTAATCACGAACTTTTTTGAATCCAGGATTTTTATTAATATGAACCCTAATGATCCCCAAACCAAGAAATAATTTGCGCATATTTTGACGAAGAATGTCCTCTGATTTGCTGTCGATACGAAAAAAGCAAGCCTGCAATTTATCTCCTTGCTTAACGTGGTGAAATTTCCAGCGATCGCAGCCAACCTCCTCATTCTGGACCGTTAGTCTATTCAATAAAGTCTGCGGTTGTACTTTATCACGAGTTTTTATGATAGCCCAAATTGGTGACGGCAATTCGTCTTCCTCAATCACTCTCAAAGAAGCGCCTTCCCAGGGTTTAAAATTCGCAATATTGTCAACGAGCCAATCACGCGTGTCGCCATCTTCACAGGCTAAGATTAAACACCCTTTTTTAATCGTGTACGATGTAAAATTAGGGCTAGCACTCGTAAAATCCATGCATCGAATTATTTCTTTTTCAATTAGTTTTATTTTATCATTTGTGATAACATTATTGTCGTCAATTATACCGATTGTAATCTCATTATGAGTGGAAATTGGCTTTTTTGTCTTGCGATCCTCAAAGTCATAAAATTTTAGTTTATTTGCTGCTGAAAAAGTAGCTGTTTCACCGGCTGCTTTAAGCTGCTTAAATTCGGGAAACTCTTTGAGCTCCCGATGACACCTAGCTTCAGCTTCTTCTAACGAGTATCCATGGTTCAGCCAGAAAAGCTTTCTTTTCTTTTCCAACTTGCGTAAATAATTAGGATCGATTTTTGAACTACTTGGTTTCTTATGTGTACTGTTTGGTGATGGCGATGCTATATCTTCACTTTGATCTTTGTTATAAGGTGCACGATCATAGGTTCTTTTACCACTTTTATTAGATTCATTCAACTTCATAGCATTTTCTCCAGGGAAGCCTTTCATTTCATGATATTCAGGAAATTCTTTAAGCGCACGGAAACATCTATTTGCAGCTTCTTCGCGTGTATACCCGTAGTCCATCCAGAAGGCAAACAGTTTCTTTTGGGAGGGGTACTTAATGTACCTTTCCTTAAAAAATGAAGCAAGATCATCGGATTCTACGCCATCATCAGCACTAGATGAGTACGATTGTTTGTTTTTGTCTGCCTGATGCTGACGGGCAATAGTTTCGTGATATTCAGGAGATATGTGTTGTCGTGTACATTTCTCGCTAGCTTCTTCATACGTATATCCATGAGCCATCCAGAAACGCAAACTCTTCGTCTTTCCTTTTTCTTCTCTAACTCTCTTGCTGGTTTTTCCAAGTACTGCATAATTTTCATGATTAATGTCGAGTTCTTCATTGATACCATAACTGGTACTAGCGGTTGGCAAAGTATCAGTCTCATACCGTCTATGGTGTGCCAAACCAGTTTTTTCCTGCCTTTTGACTCTTTGATTTCCTTTGGCTAGTGAGGACCAGTCGTCAAATTCATCTTGGTGTTCCACGTCGTCGGCAGGAGGTGGAACTCCTTCCTTTGTGTAAGGGACACTTAGCTTTCCTGACTGGGGCCAATGCGGTATTTGTCCCCTTTGGCGGGGCCAGTGGGGTGTTTGTCCCCTACTGCGCGGCCCACGGGGTATTTGTCCCCCATGGTAAGGCCCACGGGGTATTTGTCCCCCATGGTAAGGCCCACGGGGTATCTGCCCCTGTTGGCCTCGCCCTCCTCGCCAGCCTCGCATTTGTCCCCGTTGGCGAGGCCAACGCGTCTGTGTGGCTCGAAGCCGGTGATCGCCCTGAAACAAATGGATGTGATTCCAAGAGGGCTTCTTCAATTATTTCAAAATATACTATTAGTTACAGGAATCTATTCATATTTCTTCTCGTATTATCGATCCAACATTTGTATTCTGTGGTATTTGCCCTCCATAGCGAGGCCAACAAGGTATTCGCCCCTCTCGGAGAGTGTCCTGGTGGAGCCAACGCAGTGGTGGTCCTAACTGGAAGGGTCGAGGCAGTACTTGTCCCAAATGTGGGGACCGATGCGGTATATGTTCCAAAAGTGGTGGCCGAGGGGGTAGTTGATCCAAATGTGGGGTTCCGAGGTGGGATTTGACCAAACTGGGGGAGGCCACCAGTGCTTGTCTCAAAAGGGCGAGCAAACCCGATAATTGTTCCCAATGGAGGGGGCAACGTGGTGTTTGTCCCAAATTGGGGGCTAACATTACAGAAAATTGAAAAAGGCAACCTGATACTTGTTGGAATGAAGTGGCAAATCCAGTAGTTGTGGCTACTGGGAGGGGGGGGGCATCCTGAGTGAATTGGGGGGATTACATCATTGCAAACTACTAGGTTACTATGATTGCTCTGAATCAAATGAATTTGTTTCCTACAGTGCTGCCTACATTTATTTCATTTATTACTTGCAGTGCTTTCTGAAATTCCACCCACATTTCTTCTCATACTGAAGCAATATTTTGTATTATGTCATATTTTATGTGACTGTGTAAGCTTTATGACATTTAGATATTGTACTTAAAAAGATTGTGACTTTTTTGTCTTCTTTTCAATCATAGCTGTTGCAGACTGGCAATTCAGCCAGTGTTACTTTATCACCTGTGAATTTTGCTACTCCTGTCATTTGATTCCATGGTATTTTACAAATTGTGACTATTTGCATTTTGATACATTCTATGATTGTAGCATATGGGGGGGCCTTCAATACATAATCGTGTTATATTTAAAGAGTAATAAGAGTACTAGTGCTGCAACCATCAACATCTATTTTGGTCAGACTTAAGTGGAACAGCTTACTTTCCAGACAGCTAATGTACAAATGCTAATGCCCATGTCCTGTTATTAAGGTAAGTTAATTTATTGTAGTTTTTAGGTTGGTGTATTTAATTACTTTTAAAACACTTGCTGTTACTATACTATCACACATTGTAGTTGATTAACCGGATCCACCGCATCAGTTTTGAGGTAAATATAAATTATTTACCTAGATCCTGACGTTCTAGAGGAGTTACATCAGCTGTGGTCGCAGGTAGACCTGGATAGTCTACAAATTTTTCGTTGTTTTATTGCTAAATTAACATCTTACATTGTTGGCTAGAAACATTGTGATGTTCTTACCCAATTCTCATCAAACAAGACATTTTCCTTGAGTTTATCCTCGGCTTGCAACTTCTGGAAGATCTCCTCTCGCTTGGCCTGCTCCGCGTAGAACTCCTGCAACGCTGCAAATGTCTCTGCAGACAGTGCTGGTGCATCATCATCGTCTGCCATTGCAGGACTGGAAATTGTTTAAAGAGAATTTTAAAATTGATAATTAATAGGTTGTATTTTACAAAGACAGGTTTGGGTCAGAGTGACTAATTTCTGGGCTGGCAAATGGTGTTGTGTTTTGATTTGACTTATCTGATATTTTTTGAAATTATGTTTTATTTTACTCAGAACTCAGAACTCAGAACTTTATTTGTAATTATGGGTATAGTATAAAATACAGATAACAGGTTAATTGGGTACAGTCCTCCATAATTTGCCATCACAAAATAGCATACAAATATTTTGGTCTTAAAACTACTTAACACTTAACCGTATAGTAGGTACTTATATATTATCAATAACGTCAAAACAAAACAATAACCTAAGCAATGAGATCAAGAAAAATTAAACATTACATAACTACTTAATCTGTAAAATATTCGCTTAAATTGTAATAGGCTTTGTCTACTAAATATATAAATAGCTGTTTTTTAAATTGTTTTGAATTTAAACTCTTTATATTACTAGGCAACTTATTATAGAGTTTTGGTGCCATAGCGAATACACTATTATGTAGTAGAGTCGTTCGTGTTTCAACAACAGCCAAGTTATTTGTGTACCGTAAATTTAAATTGTGTCTTTCTGATACTTTACTAAACAAATGAGGATTATGTTTCACAAAAAGTACTACTTCAAATATGTAAAGTGACGTTAGAGTTAAAATATTTAAACTTCTGAAAAATGGTCTACAGCTGTCTATATTATTAAGGCTGCATATAGATCTAATGCAACGCTTTTGGGCTTTGAAAATAGTTTCCTTTTCACAGGAATTGCCCCAAAAAATTATCCCATACCTTAAACATGATGCAACAAACCCATGATATGCAGCCATGACAGTTTCTCTGTTAGCAACTTTATTTAATTCATATAAAGCATACGAAAATTTATTTAATCTTTTACAAATGTCTGATGCATGAGATTTCCACGTTAGTTTGTTATCAATGGTAAGGCCTAAAAATTTTGTGTTTTCTGTGCTGTCTATGATAGATCCATTAAAATTTATATTAACATTTTGTATGAGATTTGAAGGATTACGTTGATGAAAGTGCATCAATTTGGTTTTTTCTAAGTTTACTTTGAGTTTGTTTTGATCTAGCCAGAATATAATATCTTTTAGTGCATTATTGATATCACTTTCATATTCATTCGGTTTGTTGCATTTAATTACTATAGTGCTATCGTCGGCGAAGAGTAACATAGGTTGGGACACACTTTTAGGCAAATCATTGATGTATAAAAGGAACAAAAGGGGCCCCAGTACACTCCCCTGAGGAACTCCGGATGTTATTTTAAGAGCACTTGATAAGTATTTTATTTCTGTATTAGTTATAGGGCAAATTTTTGTTATACTAACATACTGCTCACGATGATAAAGATATGATTCGAAAAGTGCAAGAATATTACCGCGTATTCCATTTGCTTCGAGTTTCTGTAATAAAATGCGATGGTCTACAAAATCGAACGCTTTAGTAAGATCCATATAAATGGCGCAGACTGGATTACGTTTATCTACCTCACTAATGGTACGATTTAAAAATTCGTATAAAGCCATATTAATGGTATGGTTTTTACGGAAGCCTTTTTGTTCTCCAGCTAGTAAATGATATTTTTCCAAGAATGAATACAGAGCTTCATAAATAACTTTTTCAAAAATTTTAGATATTACTGGGATTAATGCGATAGGTCTATAACTATCCATGTCTCGAGTATTTCCTTTTTTAAATAGTGGCTTAACTATTACTGGTTTTAGCTTTTCTGGGTACTGTCCATTAGATATACTAAGATTTATTATGTGGCTTAGTGGCTTAGCTATGACTTCGGCAACATGTTTTAGAACTTTGGTGGAAATGTCATCGTAACCAACACTTTTTTTATTCTTTAGATTCATTATAATTTTAGCTATGTCGTTGTGTATTGTAGGTAGTATAAACAAGGATTGAGGGTTGTTATTTATAGTTAAAGATACTTTAGAATTAAGATTACTACTATTATCGTTTGAATTTGAATTTTTCGTTTTTTCTATCAGAAAACAATTGTATTCTTCAGCTATTTGTTTTGGGTCTTGTACAAGACTGTTGTTGATTTGTATTTCTTTTATAGATTCTTTAGGTAGATTTAATTTATTTTTATTTATTATTTGCCATATTGCCCTTGACTTATTTTCCGCCTTATTTATCGTGTAACTATTTTGCGCTTTTTGGGTTAATTTAAGTATCTTTTTGAGTCTGTTTGTATAAGTCTTTAGTGTATTTCTATTTTTATCGCTAGTATTTAGTCGGTATTGCCAAAGTAATGTACGTTTTCGCTTACTACACTTTCTTATGCCTGGCGTTATCCATTTTATTTTCCCTGAGGCGTTTATTGTAATGTCTTTTATTGGAAAGCATAAGTCGTAAAATAATTTGAAAAGTTCTAGAAATTTGTCATAGGCTTCATTAGGATTACAAGAGGTGTAGATATCCGAAAAACTTAACGCATTCAAACTAGAGTAAAACTTATCTAAATTCTCCCTACTGTAGTCTCGTATTGAAGTCCGCCAGAATTTAATGGTACATCTAGATGAGATTGGATACTTTAATAACTGAGCGGTGTGGTCTGATAAACCTAAATCTAAAACTTCACCTTTACTACCTCTCGGATTACAATGGGCAAAGTTATCTATGCACGTTCCCGAATCCGGCCTAGTGATTTCCTTAAATTGTAATTTTAAATTATATTGCTGTAAATAGTTTTCAAATTCTAGTGACAAACTATTATTTTTAAGTCTATCTATATTAAAATCCCCGCAAATTATAATTTTTTTGTTCATTTTTTGTAATTTATGCATAATTATATCCATTTTAGTATAAAAAATAGTCAATTTGTCATTCAAAAGGGAAGGTAATCTATAAATGCACAACACTATGATATTGTACTGAGGTAGTTCAATAGCACAACACTCGATAATATTCATTACAGACACTTGTTGTACGAATGGTATGTCTTTGAACTCGACGGTATTCTTTACCAAAATGCATGCTCCACCTCTTCTATAGTCTCTTGAATATGTAGTTGCCAGCTTGTAGTTAGGTATATGTAGCAAATCTTCTTGCCCTGAGGCCATATTATGTTCAGTAATACATACTATTTTAATATCTAGTTTTTTACTTGACAGTTCCCCTAAATGCAATATTAGTAAGTCTGACTTGTTAATAAGTCCTGATATATTTTGGTGGATTAAGTAGGTATAATTAGACTCGAAAAAACTGGTTGTTGTCATTGCTTTTGTTTTCCTGTGACGAATCTTCTATTGAGGTATGGATATGATTTTGATGAGGTGGTAGTACGCATTCTTTATCTAGTTGTAGTGATGGGTAAAATTCATTTTTTATCCATGTCAGCAATTGTCCGAGTTGTACTATAATATTTTTAATTCCTAGATTATTGAGTTTTCCGGAAAAAGATGAAAACATATCCATGGAAAGGCTCATATTGCTATCAAAGAAAAATCCATAATCATACTTTACGATATCTTCATGAAGGAAACGATTGAAAACTTCGACTCTATAATTAAAAATTTTTCGTCCGCATACATAGGTTGGTGTACAAATTATGATATTTGTTTTTAACTTTTGAACGGATATTCTGATCTGATGAACAAGGTCAGTGTAGTCTCTTGTAGTCAGAAAATCTGCTTCTCCAATCATTAAAAAGCAATACTCATTTGCAGAGTAATCACTTACTTCTTGTTCCATATTACGCAATAACTCCTTAATAGATCCATTGGGTATGATACTGTGGCAATATTCAAATGAGCTATAAAAATTATCATTCTCGATAGTTTGAAGTATTTTATTTTTATTGTTTGTGCTTATTATAGATAACCTATTGCGTTTTATAGTATTATTTTCTATTGCTAAGCTCTCATTTTTTAATGAATTACTGGAAATATTCTTTGCTTTATAATTTTCCTTATGTTGTACTATAGCTAAGTTTGTTAATTGTTGCGAAGTTGTTTTTTGATTAACTTGCATCTGTTGTAAAGTCTTCTGTTCATTCCAGGTATCATTAGTTTGTGTATAATTATTTATACATTTTTTCTTTATAATTTCTAGCGCTGATAACTTCTTTTTTAGCTCATCATTTTCTTGTTGCAATTCATTTATTTTTAAGAGAACCTCTTCTAATTTAAACTTTAATATATCTGATTCATTTTCTCCTTTTTTTTCTGATGCTTTCTGTTTATGACTTTTCGACAATGGAAGTAACGTATCTCCGAGGTTAATGTCGTCGTAGGTGTCGTCATCACTATCAGTACATAGCGAATGGAAACTGTTTTCTGTAGAAACATTTATGACTATTTTTTGTTTTTGCGCTGAACCGATTAGTGGGGTAGACGTAGTCGTAACCCTTGTTGGTATATCCTGACGTAATGTAGCAGTCTCATTAAGTTTAGTGGTGGACTTTATTGGTGTAGGTGGTGGTGAAGCCTTACTTAAATATTTTTCTGGACTTTTCAGGCAATTATCACATTTCCAATTATCCTTCCTCTCTTTGTTCAGCGCATAAAAGGAAGAGTATCTCCGTTCTGTTACGTTAGTGCACGGTATGTGAAATGATTTATTGCACTTGGAACACGTTAGATATTGTCTGCTGGTCATGTTAGTATTGCATTTTGCACATGTTAACGCCATCTTGCGGCGCGAGTCACTATCTAGACCTTGGTCAGGATTTAATTTCTGATCCTCTTGGTTCTTCGATGTTTCATCCAAAGTGCAATTTTTTGATCGTGGACTGATCTCTTTAGATTGTCGTCTAATATTGGATAATTTTACCTTTTCCATCTTACAATTTGAACACGACCATTTGTCTTTTTGGTCTTTATTCATCAAATAATATTGCATATCAGATACTTTGGCGCAATTTTCATTAGCACAGAAGTCTTTTTCGCAAGAATTACACTTGAGAAACTGCCTTCCAAAAATTGTAGTTTTGCACTTTGAGCACGTAATTGAACACCGCCTTGATGTCTTTTTTTGATATAGTGACATCTTTCGGTTTCTTCTGGTACTAAGCTCTCCAGCTCCAACTAGTATTGAAGTAGCGGCACTAATTAAAATTGTATTAAGTTAGAGCTTTTTTCAATAGATAGCGCTACTAGTCCCGTTCGTCTTCATCATCACTTGGAGGAACGAAGCGCTATTTTAAATATTTTTTCTCAACTGTCTTAAAAGTCAAAAACGTTCACTTTTATTATTTCAGAATGTTATTTACACAATAATCACTTTTGTTTATGTATTATTAACCGTAATAACTGTATGAAGAGAGTCTATTTGTCTTTTCTGTAAGAAATCAGTTCAAAACACGTAACGAATTTTCACGTAATAAAATGTCTCATAACTAGTTATACACTGAAAAGTTTTTAAAGATAACACTAATCCTAGGTATTTGTACGTAATTGAATACAACGACTATAAGAGCACTAATATAAAGCAGCTCAAAACTATTTTTCACAATTATTTACTATTTATTTGCTTCCAACAATGGCCAGTGTTGCCATATGTTACTTTCATCAGTTGTATGGTGTTAACTAAATATTCCACACTATGATGTGATCCCAGTAGTTTTATGCCTTATATCCTATAAGTACGTCCTTTTCCCACTCGTTCCGCAAGAATGGGAGTAAAAGAGTCAACCTTTCAAACACACTCCTAACAAAACTGTTTCTATTCAAAGCATGCGTGCGCGTATTTGTTATGCCTGAGATAAACACTAGATAAAAATACATTTCGCGTGTTACCTAATCGGTCTAGATACCGCACGCGAGGATTACGCAAATACATAAAAGAAACAGAGGGGAACGAAATGGTTTAATCACTGACAGATGAAAAAATAGGTTAGTTTTGTCTCAAACGCACGCAGGCTAGCTCGCGGCCGAAAAATATCAACGATAAAATGAACTCACCGCGTCTGAAGGCGCTGGATCAAGTGAAAACACGAATATAGGAATGCCTGGTAAGTCTACAAACGATTAAGATTTCTTTAATTGCGTGAATAAATGCGAAAAGAGAGAATAAAACCCGATTTTCGATTTCGTTTGACGTTTACAAGTAGATAAACGTCAATATTGACAGGAAAAGGGTTGCTCGCTTTGTGTTGCAAAATCCTACCATAGTATACATGTAAGTTTGATCATGTTTGGTTGAAATTCAAAGTAAAACTGTATCTTAGTTTCTTTACTTTTAATCATTAAATTATCGGTCATTCTTCGTTCTTTACTTAAAATTGTTTCTTTATTACAGCTTCAGAAATGGACTTCGATAAACTCCAAGTATTTCCGCTTCACAGGCATCCTGAATTTATGAAAGATTGCTGCGACATGATTAATGATGAGTGGCCACGAAGCGAAACAGCCAGAATGATGTCTTTACAAGCATCCTGCGACAACCTACCGACTAGTTTAGTATTAATTAATGATAAGAAATTAATACTAGGACATTGTAAATTAACTGCCATACCAACTATCCAAGAGAGTTGTTTTATCGAAACTGTAGTTATAAGCAAAGCTTTCCGCGGAAAGAAATTAGGTACATACTTAATGAAGAAAGCTGAAGAGCACTGCAAGTACAATCTTGGTCTAAAAATGGTTCATTTGTCCACCAAGGGACAAGAACATTTTTATGAAAAATTAGGTTACAAAGTTTGCCCACCAATTAATATTTTCGGTTGCCGTATATCCAATTACAAGCCTCCATCACCTAGCAATAAGATCGTTAATCCAGTGCCAGATAAAAGCTCTCCCGTTACTGGATTGCCACCACCTCCACCCCCACCGATGCCAAGAAACGAAAATGTAATCAATAATAATGTTATTAAATCTACCAAGACTTTCATGTTCAAGTATTTATAGTGTAAGTTTACTTTGCTCTTTAAGTGTTTGACTTTTATATCATCAAAACCATTATTTGTTTTCTACACTTGTTGTTTGATTTTTTTAAGTAAAGTTTTTCACATTTAAAATATGGTTCATTTATACGAAAAGTTACTAACCCAACACACTACCTTAAACGCTACAGAAGAAATTATTGAAACAATAAAATAGTAAAATACAGTTTATTTCATCAGCTTACACAACAAAAACGTAATTCACTAAAACTTCGCTTTATCAATAAACTCTAACGCTCTTTGCCGTATTTTCTCCACTTCAGCTTCATCACCAAGTTTCTGTTCGACTTCAATCCATTTCTTGAACAGAACCTTCATTTTGCGGGCGGGAAGTTTGTGTGACGTCATGCGCTCCATGACTTGTCTGTTAACAAAAAATACTACCATTAAATAAATATTCCATTGCTTCTAAATGGAAGGTTTTTATGCACTATTTATGAGATACGGGAGATCGTGCGCTATTGCGTACCCTGGGCGAGGCCTACGTCCAGCAGTGGACTGCAATAGGCTGATGTATATATGTATGTATTTAATAGATTTATGCTTGGTAAAATACTGGGTGCTCTATTGGTCGAACCACATTTTCGAGAATCACACCCCGAACATCCTTTTGTTTGGTCCAGCCTGTACTAAAATATGAAGGAAATATACTGTACTCCTTCCAAGCGTTTATTTGATTTTCGACAGCAGTACGCCATAAAGGTATCTAAGCTCTAATTAGCATGAAAAGGACAAAATAAAAATTGTATTTACCTGAAAGTTGTCACAAATCCATTTGACGCTTGGAAAGACTATAATGAGGTCTACAAATTATGCAATCAAGTAGCCATACCTGACTCTATCCGCATCTCCGCTCTTGGCCAACATGTCCACATACACTTTGCACACGTCGGTGCGTTGCGGGTACACCGCTAGGATCTGCTCGAAAAGAGATTCGGCTCGCTCGGTCGCGCCGTGACCGCGCTCCATCAGGGCGAATTGGACAAGGACGGTTACGTCTGAAAACAAGACACCGAGAAATAAAAGAATACATTAAAAAATAAACAAATAAGGTGAGAAGGTAACAAAATTTGCCGTGTGATGCCGGCTTGGAATAGAATCACCCCATATCTTTCCCGTGGGAGTCGTAAGAGGCGACTAAGGGACTCGAGGGTGTGTATTGCAATTTTAAGCGATGGGCTGACAACCTGCCACTATAGCGATACACAATATTCCGAATAACCCTCAAACATTTGTTAGACGTGGTGTAAATGGCCGTTATTTGCAAGGGATTATAGGCGTGATATGTGTATGTGTGTGGTAACAAAATGGGAAGCAAGAAACCACTTGAATGTTGCCATTTTAATAACACGCATGAGATAGTAGTTTTTCAACTTTATAAGTGGCAGATGTGTGGCTGCCACTTATAGGAAAAGAACATCATAGATATGGTGGACTATTAGCGTTCTCGAGAATTCTTGAGTGAGTTCTTGGAAGAGCAGCGTATTTAAGCAAGATCAGTTTTTCCTCACATAGATAGCTACGAGACTCGCCCTTAACCTCGTTATGAATTAGTCACTTACGTTCTTTCTTCTCCAGCACTGATATCGCCTTCTGCATGACCTGCCTCGCTTTATCCACCATATTCAGTTTGAAACACGCTCCACCACAGATTATATAGTTTTGCGGATCTCTCTTGTATTTCCTTAGCATGAGATCTACGAGGGCTGATAGCTCTTGGTGCTTGGCAGTGTCGACTAAAATGTCAAGTAGTTTAGAGTGCACTTTGAATGTGTCGTTGGTTTGGAGGGCTTCTTCTAGAGTTTTTTGTTGAGACTCCTGCAAAGTTAAAATATGTTTAAAACTGTTAATCCTTCACTTTTTCAATTGAAAGAACAAATGAGGCAGAAAATTAGCATTTTATATCAAAACTAGCGGCCCGCCCAGCGGTTTCACCCGCTGCTAACGTAATGTTTTCCTAAAAAGATATTTTCCCGGTATGAATTATACATAACAACCTTTCTCTCGAATTACTCTATCTATTTAAGAAAACCGCATTAAAATCTGTTGCGTACTTTTAAAGATCTAAGCAAACATAGGGACATAGGGACACGGGAAGCGACTTCATCTTATTTATACTATTGAGTGATAGTACGATCATGTATCGGTTTTTCGTCGACAGCTGGGCTGGCTCCCTATACGTCAACGGAGGCAAGTCAGAGTCCTCACCACTTTGTACACAGTGTTGAATGATAAATTTGCCCCAGACTATTTGAAATCTCAATTTAGCTTCCTCTGTGACACTCACAGCCGGCAACTCCGCTCATCGCATAACCTTGCGCTTTCTATACCCCTCAGCAGGTCGGCCTTTTTCGGAAACTCCTTTACGGTCGAAGCGGCACGCCTCTGGGACTTATTGCCGCCTGAAATCCGTAAAGCTGCTAGTCGAATGGTTTTCAGGAAATTAGTTTACGAACACTTTAAGCGACTTCTTCATCATAGTTAGGGACGACTTTCTGTTTTTTAAGTTAACTTTCGTTTTGTGCTGGTTTGTGGTAATGTGCCACGTATTTTTGAGGTTATGTTTCTTTTTTTTTATGTGTGTACGCTAGTGTAACTTTTTTGCATTTGAAGATAGATGGAGCTAGTTGTATGTTTGTTTTTTATAGTATGATTTTATTTCTGTTTAAATTTGAGTATGTATGTAAGTTTAAGTATTATTTATTGGTATAAGTATTTGTGTAAGTATATTTTTATGTGTAATAACTATGTATTGGTAGGTATTTATTTTGATAGTCGTTTTGACATGTTGTTTTCCTTAGTGTTATTTTCTCATTAGTGCACCCGCTTCTTTCTCTCTCTGTTTACCTTCTGGTTGGCCGGTAGTCTGGCATTAGGCCCACCTTTTGTACGATGTGCAATAAAGTATAAATAAATAAATAAATAAATAAATAGTGATGACTTTAGATTAGACGCCATTCTTTAAAAGTCACGTTCAAAACAGAGCGATTTTAGGTCCTTGACTCGACTTCCCCAGGATGCTAAATTAAAAAATATAGGAGTAGCTATAATTCCGTGCTATAGCAAAGGAATGAGCCTCGAAAATAAAACTATTTTAGTTGTTCAGCTTACCTTGGAACCAAACCTGTGTTCACAGTTCAACAGCGCGAGCCAGACGTTTAGTCTCTCCTGTTCCTCTCTGAAGTTGATCGTGCTCAGAGCTTTGCGACCAACGTTACGAGCTTTCTCTATTTCTGTTGCCTGTAGAAATTAGGAAAAAATGAGTTCTGTGAGTGCCGTATGATGCCGGCTTAGAATAGCATCACCCCAGTTTTTTTCTGCTAGTGTTGTCTCGGCGATTAAGGGACTTAAGGGTTTTACAATTTTATACGATGAGCTGACAGTTAGTCAATACAGTATGAAACACTTTTTTTATCACCCGCAACTATTTGCTAGATGTGCTAAAAACTAACGTCTTATGGGATTTCTCTTTTTTCCTGCCCTTCAAACAATAAATTGCCGTGTGATGTCGGCTTAGAATAGCACCACTCAAATTCTTCTCATATATGTTGTAAAAAGCGACTAAGTGATAAATTCATCCAGGAAATGGGCAACAGCGTTCCCTGTGAATGCAACATCGTGCACTGAGCTCAATCCGCTTACCAAGCGTGGTGTGTATATTGATACCGCCCAATATGGGGAGGCCCTTGTCCAGCAGTGGACTGTTGTGGCTGTTGATGATGAAAGAATGAAAGCATGATTGTGTATCTGTATGAGTAGAAATTTCGACAAACACTAAAGTTTTCTAATTTTCTTTGCTATCTAACCTGCAAATGGAAAGCCATATACGCGATCCAAAGCTGGCTGCAGTCCGGGTTGGCCAGCAGCGCCCTCTCGAACTGTTCGCTGGAGCGCGGCTGCGACTCGCTCTCGATAGCTCTGCGTTCCATTTCACGCACCCGCTCCTCCTCTTCGCGGACTTTAGCCACCTTCTCGGCGACTGTTAGCTTCTTGCGTTTCTTTTTTGGCTGGTCTTTTTGCTATAAACAAAGAAACATTGGTGTTGCCAGTCGTGTTTTTTTTTCTACCAATTAGTAGAGAAACTGCGTTTACTGACTCGCAAGATTGTTTTTCTGACCGTTGGCTTGTATCGCCCCCAGCCGAAAACAAATAGAAATAAAATGTGTCTAAAATAATTAGTAAAGAAAACTGGGTTTGGCCGTCATATCAGAAAGCAATATGTGTCGTATTTAAATAAATGAATAAAATCACCCTTTGGCTTGAAAACCATCAGATCCACACATGAAGAGCTGTCTGTCGTGTGGGACTCCAAGTCGACAAACGACCCGAAAACCCTGGTGTCAGAGTTTTACAAGCGCCTACTACTACTAGCAGACCTAATATGGTTGTGTAACGATCGCCGTCCAATTAATCATAGACAGCTACTGGGACCAAAGGCTTAACGTGCCTTCCGAAGCACGAACGAACGAACTTCTGAAATGAATTAATACATACCTCATCATCACTACTGCTAGAATCTTCTTCTTGGACGTTCTTTTGCAAACTATCTACATTTCCCGTCCAAAAATCTTTCGCACTTGGTACTTCCAATGCTGGAGCTAAGTTTTCTACGACTTTGATATCCTGTAATTTGTTCTTCTTTTTACTTTCTTCCTTTTTCTTATCCTTTTTTTCTACGCCTGAATCTTCTTGTTCAGATTCTTTCCTTTCTCGTTTCAAATCTTTCTTTTTCTTAAACTCTGGATTCTCTTCCACGCCAAATTCTTTTAATTTTTCCTGAGACGATTTTAAAGCTTCAAACAATTTCTTTAGTCTATGTTCGATAACTACTTTTTCTGTGTTCATTGCGTCATGGAATTTTTTAGTTTTTGGAGTTAACCCGTTTTCTTCTAAGGCTTGTATTTTTTGATCGATCCTATCAAGACGCCCAGTCCTAGCTCGAATTGATTTTAATATTGAAACTACCCGTTTTTTATATTGTTTAGCTGTTGTACAATCACTTAGATCTATGAGAGCTAGATCTTCAGGTAACAACATTTGGTCGCTATCGTAAATATCTGTTTCTATAGCGTCACTTTCTTCTGATAATTCAACTTTTGCATTATTTTTAGGTTTATTATCTTTCTGTTTTGTTTTCTTATTAATTTTCAATTCAATTTCATCTTCGCTCTCTGCATTACCCGAGTCTTCACTTTCCTTGGATTTTTTGCCTTTTTTCTTTTTGTCTTTTTTACTAATTTTAACTCCTTTTTCTTCGTCAGTTTGTGCATTATCTGAGTTATCTTCGGCTAGCTTTTTGTGTTTCATTTTATTTGGTTTCCCATCGTTTTCTTGTTGCAATTTTTTGCTCTGTTTCGTTTTACTGCTAAGTTTGTCATCAGTTTCATCTTTTTCGTCACTCACATGTTTAGATTTCTTATCCTTTTTCTTATGTTCAATATCATTTTCAATTTCTTCTTCAGGTTCAGAAACAGGCGATTTCTTTTCTTTTTTCTTTTTAGATTTCTTCACTTCTGTATCCTCGTCTACTTGTTCTTTTGCCTTGTTTTTCTTACCTTTCTTCTTATCTTTTTCTGAAGTTATTATTTTTTCAGCATTTTCTTCTTCTATATGAACTTTCATAACTTTGTTCTTCTTTTTGCTTATTTCTGATGATTCCGAATCTGTTCTTTGCTTTTTGTTAGGAATTTCTTCGTTCTCGGGTTGTTTCCTTTTTTGTGTGAATTCGCGTTTTTTCTAAAAACAAATCACAATGTAATGTAGAAGTACAAAGTAAAGTAAAACCAAGCCATGGTCCATGATAAACCTGACTAATCACGGTTAGTTTATTTTTATTTATTTACTAGCTGTTACCCGCGGCGTTGCCCACATAAGTGGTGATAAAAACTATCCTATGTGTTAATCCATGTTACCTTCTATATGTGGGCCAAATTTCATTTCAATCGGTTCATTAGTTTTTGTGTGAAGAAGTAACAAACAAATCAACATACAAACCTTCGCATTTATTATATTGTATTTATATTTATACATACCGCTGGCCAGAAAGGTTCAGTGGTGAGGCTACCGGTCATCTTCTTGCCATCAACGTCCACTTTCAAAATGGTGCAGTTTACCTAAAACAAATAGAGGAACATTATCAAACTTTATTTATCGATTTATTAAGATAATGTTTTCGTTAAAATATTTCTTGATTTATGAAGATAATTTTTTCGTTAAAAAATCAAAGTACATTTGCTATGTAGGAACAAACACACTTGATCACTTGTATCCTATTATACAAATAGGTTCCGTCAAATAGGTTTAGAAAAGGCCGGAAAGTGACAGCACTAATTTAAGGTAAGTTGAGAACATTTATAGCCCAAATTAAACCAATTGTCGGTTCGAGTGTCTAACCGCACGTGAGCTTGACTGTACATAGAAAAAGGCAAATTAGCTACTTACATTTATTTTCTATTTTTTTTAACTTGTAAAATTTTCAATCGTGGGCAAGATTTGAACCTGCGACTTTCGCCATTACTAATGGCGACGCCTCTTCTATCTGGGCTACCGCAGCTCGTCCCTTGCCCATCACTACATAGTATAAAGTAAAGTCGCTTCCCGCGTCTGTCCCTATGTCTGTTTGTTTGTATGTATGCTTAAATCTTCAAAACCACCCAACGAATCTAGATAATGTTTTATTTAAAAGATAGAGTGATTCAAGAGGAAGGTTTTTATGTGTGATTTATGTCGGGAAGTCTGTTTCCCGTGGGAAATCGGTTAGCAGCGGGTAAAACCGCTGGGCGGGCCGCTAGTTATATTATATTAATTAGCTACTTACAATCTGAATACCAAATTTTAAAACACTTCCCGTGTTAGGCATAAAAAAATCATTGTATATCTAACACGGGAAATGTTTTAAAATTTGGTATTCAATTTATCGCGGGTTTTCATCGCTTAGACTACATTCAATCTGTAAAGATAAAATAAGTCGCTGGGTATTAGTTGCAAAACCGGTAGATGAAGCCGTGCCACGCGTTACTGGCATTAAAATACACTTGCAAAATTGGCGGGCAAGGAATGAGCTGCGGTAGCCCAGATGGAAGAGGCGTCGCCACTAGTAATGCGAAAGTCGCAGGTTCAAATCCACCCCCGCGCTTGAAAATTTGGTAGTTTTTATAATATTACTTACAATTTGTCCGATATGGAAAGCCTCGGTAAGTACCGCGTCTGGGTCTTTGGTGACGTAATGGCGCGGGACTATTGCGGTCACGTTGTTGAAGAAAGCTACCAGAACGTATTCGTTGCGGATGTGCTGAAAAAAAAGGGGGAAACAGTAAAGTTTTTTTTTCGTAAACTCAACAGCACATGTTTTAATATTACAATTTGCCTTAAAAACTTCAACAGCCAATAACAGAGTTTAACATATTATATCAACATATTACGGGTAGGTAGACAAAAAAGTTTAGCAAAAGTAACGGAAACTTATTTTATTGTTTAAAGTTTGTGGTGTGTGTGTAAGTGTGTGTGAGTGTATGCCGTGTGATGCCGGCTTAGAATAGCATCACCCCATTTCTTTCCCGTGGGTGTCGTAGGAGGCGACTAAGGTTGTCGAGGGTGTGTTGTGTATTGCAATTTAAGGCGATGGGCCGACAACTTGTCACTATGGCGATACACAATTTTCCCTCAAATGTTTGTCAGACGTGGCGTAAATTACCGTTTTTTGCGGCTGCTTGCGCTCTGCCAACACCGCAAGGGATTATAAGCGTGATATATGTATGTATTATCTTACTCTGATCACTCCAGTGTACGCTTTCCCGATGTCCGGCTGCTGGTAGCCGCTCAGGACTTCAAGTTCCGGAGCCAGGAGTGAGGGTTTCAGCGTAAGTATCAGCGACTGTTTGTCAGCGTCTACTGATAGCACACGCGCCTTCACTAGTTGACCAACCTGGGTTAAAAACGTACGTGATAAAAATAGGATACCATAGAACACGTTGGGTTTTTCATTTCAAGAAACTTAAGAAGTTATTAGCAACTTTTTTTGAAAACTTGCAAAATGTTCAAGCGCGGGCAGGATTTGAACCTGCGACTTTCGTCATTACTAGTGACGACGCCTCTTCCATCTGGGCTACCGCAGCTCATTCCTTGTTCGCCAATTTTTACAAGTGTATCTTAATGCCAGTAACGCGTGGCACGGCTTTATCTACCGGGTTAGTTTTGCAACTAATACCCGGCGACTTATTCTATCTTTACAGATTGAATGTAGTCTAAGCGATGAATACCAAATATTAAAACACTTCCAAAATTAAAATTTTGCAAAAATTATATACCTAACACGGTAAGTGTTTTAAAATTTGGCATTCTTTGCAGCATTCAGGATTTCAACCTGCGACCTTCGCTATCAGTACTAACGACGTCTTTATGCTTATTTTGGTACCATCAACCATGGTATGGCTCCATCTGCTGCAAATACTTTTAATTAAAAAATTTAGGCGAAATAGAATGAGACAGTTTATGAAATAGTATCAAGTTTTTAATATTTTCAATCATTAACTTAAATAAGATTAAAGATATATAGATTCTATAGTTACAGGCAGAAGAATCAAATAAACCAGCAAAATTCACAGACAAAAGGCGACACGATAGTTTGGCAATACGTACCTTGTATTTCTTTTTAGGCAGTTTGGAAGTGCTGGCTTTTTTGGGGTTTATGTATATCCCAGCGTCCGATAGGTGAGAGTGTGGTACATAGCCTAAAGGAAGAAAAACCAACAATAGGTTCATGTAGTAAAAAAATGCGGTTCGTTTATGGGTCGGATATGTGTGCCATGAACGAAATTGGAGAATTTTCCCTAGTTTGAAGAGATAAACCCCTATTTAACTTAAGACCGTCAGCCTAACGTGCACTGCGAAGCACGGAACCATCTTAATTTTCGAACAATGTCCTGAACAAATTGAAAACGAACTCACAACGTAACTAATATTTAGGAAATGTGCTTAGATGTATATTTTAATGTGGCCGTGTGATGCCGCCTTAGAAAAGCTCACCCCTTTTCTTTCCTATGGGAATCGTAAGAGGCGACAAAGGGACTAGGGTGTGTATTGCAATTGTACGCTATGGGCTGACAACCTGTCACTATGGCGATACACAATTTTCTAGATGACCCACAAATACTTGTCAGACGTGGCGTAAATGGCCGATTTATTGCGGCCTTCTACGCTCTGCCTACCCCGCAAGGGATAATAGGCGTGATATGTATATGTATGTGCTTAGATGTAGATTTTTAGCTAATTCTCCAACTTTAGTTAAGTTTATTTTGCTGACTTTGTAGGCATATTTTTATCGGCGAACTTTATCAATTAACTTACGAAACACACACAAAAATAACGAGAAAATTACCACTCTACAATCCTACATACCTGTCATCCTGCCAACAGTGAGAGTGACACTGTCATCGGTAACCGCTTGTACTGTAGCGTTGACAATCTCTCCAACATTAAGTTGTTCCAAACTGAAATATTTCTCGTTCAGAATATTCGGTTGGTCGCTGACGGAATAGATGTAGTCGGAGAGGTTGTAGCACAGAATACGGACACGGTGCGTGCTGCCTGCGAAAAAATAATATTATTTTTTAAAATACAGGGTTATTCTGTAATAAATTTTCTATGAGACAGCTGATTCCTGAATAAAGATTCTGGATTAAAACAAGTAATAAATATTACAAGGTATGAAACTGAACAAGTTTCCTCGAAATGAACAAAAGCTTTTCATGTATTTTACATACATGCATATGATGTTCCGTGTGATGCCGGCTTAGAATAGCATCACCCCATTTCTTACCCATGGGTGTCGTAAGAGGCGACTAAGGGACTTGAGGGTTAGATGTGTATTGCAATTTTAGGCGATGGGCTGACATCCTGTCACTATAGTTATACACAGTTATCTGATTGACCCTCAAACTTTTGTCAGACGTGGTGGTAATATCCGTTTTAAGGCCGTTAGTGCTTTGCCTACCCCGTAGGGGATATAGGCGTGATTTATGTATGTATGTATACATGTAATGATGATATATTATGATGATGATGTATACATTTAAAGATCGGGTAAAAACACATTTCTTGTCAGATATTGTTGTATAGAAAATTATCCCTCTAACATTGTGCTGAACTGTTATCTGTCTCTTATCTTTGTTTATTATTTATCTAGATTGGCTATCTATATATCCTATCTGCCATAGTTAAGTTTATATTTATTAGTCTATTTAAGCTTATTTATTAGTTTATTATAATATATATAGCTTATGAATGTATTAGTGTGTACATTAATTTGTGTAGTTTATGTTAGTATATGTCATGCACTATCCCGCTTATCTAAACGCACTTTCCTTTCACCCAAAGGTTGCCTGGTAGAGCTTGCTACCATAGCAAGAAGGCCGCCTAGTTGTACTTATTTTTTCAATCTTTTTTATTTATTTGTAAACTTACTTTGTGCAATAAAGAATTATATTATTATGATATATGTAATATCACGTCTTTATTCATTGCGGGGTAGACAGAGCCGCAAAAACGATCATTTACGCCACATCTGACAAACATTCGAGGGTCATTCGGAAAATTGTGTACCTATCGTGTATTGTGTGTTTCATGTATTTTGAGCTCTGAAAATCTGGCTTAACCTGTTACAAGTGTACTTAAAGTACGAAGTGTAAATATTCGTTTACATCGGTCGAAATTTTACTAGTGCCCAATACAAAACAGAGCTCGGTCATAAGAAACAACTTTCCCCAAGGAAATTTGGAAAAATAAGTGGAAATATGACAAACATATTTTGAGCTTCCATAGCAACTAGTTGATCTGCAATTTTGTATGGAAAGTCGATGTATCTTAAATATTTTTCTTTCGTTCCTTATCACCAGCCCGTCTTGAGTTTTCGCTATCGGTCAGTAGTAAAATTTCACCCTATATAAATAGAATAGAAAAACATTTATTTAAAAAACTGCGACACTTTACACAGCAAAGGACATAAGAAAAAAAGAAAACAAAAACGAAAAAACATAAGCACTCTGTTATGCAACGTGGCAAAGGCAAAAGCAATTATGAAAAGGTCAGCGACTCAGCAAAAATGCCTATCCCATAAAAGATAGACTGCTGTTTTTTACTCGAAACCTATTTGATTTTCTCGTCGACTGGATCCATAACGTGAGTAAACTGTGTTTTGTGTGGATGAAGTTAAGGGAAAATAATATATAACATATAGATGCATTATTGAGAGTACATCAGGTATGAACAGGACAATATTTTTAAAATTTATAAGTAAAACTAGTTATAAAATGCTATATTGTATAGACACGTATATAATTATATACAAAATATATATACTAAACACAATGAGACCCAAAATGTTTCCCTGAGGTACGCCAATACCAGTTGTTTGACAATCTCCTAAAATTTTGTTGTTAATTAGATAAATACTAGTGTATTAATACTCCTGATACTTATTTAATTAAAAGAATATACCTAATACGAAGTTTTCAGAACACAACCAGTGACAAAGACTCACCAACAGGATAAGATTTGGAGACCACCTCCTCATCAGTCAAATCCTCGTCCACCTGTATCCGCTTGAGGCTCATGGTGCCCACACTGCGCTTGCCGAGTTTGAAGTGGATCGACCGACCTGTTATCTTTAGCACCTAAAACCACAATTAAAGCTGAGTTAGATTAAGCATATTGTTATTTATGTAAAATATGTAGGTAGGTATTATTGTATATGTATTTTATATAAACGTAAAAGCACTATCCCGCATCTCAAATCTACTCTCCTTTACCCTAAGGTTGTCTGGTAGAAATAGCTACCTAGCTAGCTATAAGGCCGCCTATATTGTACTCTTTTTTTTCTATCTGTATGTACATTTCTTGTTTTTGTGCAATAAAGTATGTTATGTTTATTAAGAACATCATTTATTGGAAAGAAAAGTACACATAAAACACCCACACAATGTAATAATAAATGTACTAGTTGGCGCGGCATTATTGCTAAGAATTAATTTCCTACAAGCAATCTTAGGGTCATTCAATTTCCCCAATTCTACTCGTGGGTGTCGTAAAAAGCGAATGAGGGATAATTATTTAGGGAACGGGCGTTCCCTGTGAATGCAACATCTTGCACTGCGCTCGCCAATCCGGCTGCCAAGCGTGGTGAGTATAGCAATACCTCCCAATAGGGGGAGGCCCATGTCCAGCAGTGGACTGATGCTGTTAATGTATGTTATGTAATCTTTGGGCACAAGATAAATTTGATTATTAGTCAAATTAGACTGGCCCGATGGCGTAGCGGATAGTACCCCTGCCTGCTACGCCGAGAATCGTGGGTTCGATCCCCACATAGCACAAGTATTTGTAAGTTACTTATATTTGTGTTGAATCTTGGTGTTTTCTATGTATTGTGTATTTACAAAAATAAGTATGAATGTATTGTATCAGCTATCTAGTTCCCATAGTACAAGCTTTGCTTAATTTGGGGCTAGGTGGCGCTGTCTGAAATGTCTAAGATATTTATTTATTACTAGATTTCCGCCAAGCGCCATTCACCCGCTGCCATTCATTTTCCCGTGGTAATAGTTGTTTTCCCGCGGTAAAAAGCAGCCTATGAGTTATTCCGGGTTATACTCTACCTGTGTTCCAAATTTCATCCAAATCGTTCAAGCCGTTTGAGCGTGAAGAAGTAACAAACATGCATACACACACACAAATACTCAGATTTATAATATTAGTACGGATTTTTCATACCTGAGCGTCATCAATGATATCGCCTTCCTTAAACTTCTGTTCCTCTTCCAAATTAGGGAATGTTGTTTCAAATATATTTCTCAGCGTCAAGAAAGGTGTTTTTCGAGTCGGCATCACGTATAGAACACGTGCTAGTACCTAGAATTAATAACAACATTAAAAAAAACAATAGACAAGGAATAGTTTCTTTAGGTCATTCATTCTTGTGTTTTTGACATTTCGTAAATTTGACATTTCGCAAATACGGCATTTTGCACTTTTGACAGTTTTACCATTTGCGCCGATCGTCATTATGAAAAATGGTCATTTTAGTAAAGTAGTTTTATAGGGGGCTTACCACAAAAAAGTGAAACAAGTGTTGAACGCGTATTTAACTTTTTTTATAATGTAGTATTATTTTAATCACACGTTCAACACTTGTGTAACTTTTTTTGTAGTTTTACAATTTGCGGCGATTGTCATTATTAAAAAATGGTCATTTTGGTAAAGTGGTTTTATGGGGCTTACCACAAAAAAGTGAAACAAGTGTTGAAAGCGTATTTAAGGTTTTGTAGTATGGAGTTTTATTTGAGTGCCGTGTGATGCCGGCTTAGAATAACATCACCCCATTTCTTTCCCGTGGGAGTTGTAAGAGGCGACTAAGGGACTCGAGGGTGTGTATTGCAATTTTAGGCGATGGGCTGACAACCTGTCACTTTAGCGATACACAATTTTCCGAATGACCCTCAAACATTTGTCAGACGTGGTGTAAATGGGCGTTTTTGGGGCTGTTTACGCTCTGCCTACCCCGCAAGGGATTATAGGCGTGATATGTGTATGTATGTATGAGTTTTATTTTAATCACGCGTTCGACACTTGTCCAACTTTTCTTTAGTCTATGTGGTAAAAGGGTTATGTGTCTAAATGTGAATGTGGTACCTTCTGTCCGAGCGCCGGTTTCTTTCCCTTGACGTTATCCACGTGTTGTCTCTGGACGTACGCTGTGGTGTCTTTGAATATGTGACCTTCTATGCCATTCTCTAGAGGCTGCAATAAAAAACATTACTATGTGTACATGCTTTTCAATTAATTTTCAAATTTTTGACGTGACAACGTCTTAAATTAGGTTGTGGCTCGGTGGCATGCACGGAAAAATATGACGCCCGCTCACGTCTGTTGCAGTGAGTCATGACTGAAAGAGAGGCACGCTGAATGCCGTCTCTTTCCCACTCAAGCATAATCGGTGCGCTGCGCGCAGCATTCGAAAATTAGGCGCGTTGAATCGGTGCGTGCTTGCGTCTTTGTCCTTCTCGTGCGTTCTTGGTGTTGGAGCAAAAGAAAGAAAGCGTCATATACAAGTTCACACGTGTGGTTAAAGTATCGTTAAAGGATCATATTCAAATCAACAAATATTATACCAGGAAAAAGACGTAGTCACGTTCAAACTTCGCCCGTATACCAACTTTACAGGCAACAATTTTTTTTATTTTGTTTATGCACAAAAAACAAATTACAGTCAATGTAAGTATAATAGACAGGGTAAACTTTAAAAGCTAGACCATAACTCCAAAACATGTATGCACAGGCAGTAAATTGTATGAAGTATAATGAGGGTTAGTTAATGGAAGTACATTATTTTTAATATACAGGTTGTAAGGACAGCCCTTCTAATACTTAAAGGGTGCATTCAGACCATAAAACTGAACAACTAACCATGAAAAATATTTCTGGAAACGCCAAAACAAATTTTGACTTCCCATAGTAATTGCAGTTAGCTGATCTTGATTTTGTATGGAAGGTCAAATATTTTTTGTCGTTTCCTGACACATGTTTCTAGGGGATAGTTGTTCAGTTTCATGGTGTGCATGTACCTTAGCAGTATTCGGAGGGCTGGCCATTACACCCCGTATAGACCTTTTTCTACACTCGTCTCATAATGTTGGGAAACAGAGTAACACTTTAATCTAGATATTTGCAACTCAAACCTAAGTAATATGGAGGTTGTTCCCATTCTCAACATAATTGGTTTTAAGATTGCAGAAAAATCACTTTTTAAATGAGTTTTAATGTTTTTAGTCGAAAGTTTTGATTTTAATTTTAATTTAAAGGAGTTTTTTTTTGTAGAGTGTAGATACAAAAGTGTGTGCAACTGCATATAATTAAGCATTAGAAAGTTCGTGTCAGACACTCGCATTCTAATGCCTCCCATTATATGACAGTTGCATAACTACTATTTAATCACGTGCCATACCTAAAAATATAAAAGTGAAGGACAGAAACAAAAAATTTAAATTCTAGTGTCGCCATTTTAAACCAAATCAGCAGCGGAGCAGTCCAACTATAGTTCAAAATCAAATCAAAATCAATCAAAAATCAAAAATATTTATTTTCTTTCAAAGTAACATTATACTAAAACAAGTTGCTAGGGCCTCCTTTTAAGCAAAAATATTGCCTGTACCAGGAGAGTCCTGCTCTTCTATATCGTTATTTTAAAACTTTGAAGGTAGGGTAAGCAAAATATCTTAAAACTAGGTACTTTGTATGAGTTTAGGTAGTTTGTATGTTTGGTTTGCTGAGTGTGTATGTGTCTCAGTGTAAGTGTGCATATATAACTTAAACATATATATATATATATAGTTGTAGTTGTAAAGAAATATATTTTATAGCAGCGAGTCGACATTCTAGCTGAGCGCGGTCACGCTACCGTCCGAGGACTTTACACACACACACACACACACACACACACACATATACACACACACACACACACACACACACACACACATATACACACACACACACACACACACACACACACACACACACACACACACACACACACACACACACACTTACCGTGTCAACGTGGAAATGCACGTGTGTGCCGGGAGTGAGCGTGGCCCCACTCGTGCGGAGTACCGCTTTCTGCAGCGAGTCGAGATGCGAGCTGAGCGCGATCACACACACACACACACACACACACACACACACACACACACACACACACACACACAATTACACTCGTGCGGAGTACCGCTTTCTGCAGCGAGTCGAGATGCGAGCTTAGCGCGATCACACACACACACACACACACACACACTTACCGTGTCAACGTGGAAATGCACGTGTGTGCCGGGAGTGAGCGTGGCCCCACTCGTGCGGAGTACCGCTTTCTGCAGCGAGTCGAGATGCGAGCTTAGCGCGATCACACACACACACACACACACTTACCGTGTCAACGTGGAAATGCACGTGTGTGCCGGGAGTGAGCGTGGCCCCACTCGTGCGGAGTACCGCTTTCTGCAGCGAGTCGAGATGCGAGCTGAGCGCAATCACGCTTCCGTCCGAGGACTTTACCGATACCCATGTAAGGCAGCCGGTGTCTGCAATATAAGAATGGAATTGGCACTTAGTAATCCTACTAATATTATTAATTCGAAAGTTTGTATGTTTGTTACTTTTTATCATATAATAAATAAAATAAATAAATAAAAATAGTTTATTTGAGAAGAGTTATCTTATCTTATACATGAGACCTCCCATTAAGTAAGCAGAGCTACTTGTGTCGGGAGTGACTCGCTACTTTCCTATTGGACACATTTAAAAATAAGCATAAGTAGGTACATAGTAATGTTCTTAAGCACAGGACAATATATATTATTGAACACAACAACATTATTCTAATTTGGTTGCAAGTAGGTAACATTTAAATGAATTGAATTATTTATGTTTACTAATTACGCCCTGCCTACCCCGCAAGGGATATAGGCGTGATATATGTATAGTCCAATAAAGAAAGGCCCATGTTCAGCGAAGGACTGTTGTGGCTATTAATGCTAATGCTTAATACTATCGCCTACTTTAAATTAGTTTTATTTTAAACTAGATTTTCGCCCGCTGCCACTCATTTTTCCGTGCGAATAGTTATTTTCCTGCGGTAAAAAGTGGCATATGTGTTATTCCAGGTAATACTCTACCTGTGTTCCAAATTTCATTCAAATTGGTCAAGCCGTTTGAGCGTGAAGAGGTAACAAACATACATACATACACACACAAACTCTCAGATTTATAATATTGGTACAGATAGCTAAATGTGTTTCATTTCTTTCAGAATGAAAAAAAAAATAGGTTTAGTTTTTTATAATATGGGATATCCAATTATTTTATCTTCTTGCAAGACTCATTGCCACGAAATCAGTGATTATTTTTTGGGTCTGTCTTTCTCACCAAGTTCAATCTCAGGGTTGGAGTGTTTCTTGGCCAGGAAGGCCCTGGTGTTGGGTATGCCGATGTCCATCACATAACCGTGGTCTTCCACAGATGCTACTGCCGCTTGGAGTATGCACCCTGAAAGAAAATTATTGCCCTGAACTCACACTGTGGAACATTTGCTTTAGTTGATTTTTAGTAACCATTTAAGAGGCCGTACATGAAATTGCGCTGGGCGAAAGTAGGTAATTAGCATTAGAACGCGTCATCGTGCAGCCGAGCGGCGGCGATATGCAGACCCAGCGGCGGACGGCAGCGTATAGTTCGATCAATCAGTTTTGATCCTATTTATAGTTTTTGTGGCAATTGTATGAAAAAGTTTAAAATTATTGCGTACCTACTAAGAATTTTGGGATTTGTGGAATGTTATCGAAACTAATTAATTACCGACTACTATTCAGGGGTGTGCCCATGTACCAGCATCTTTTTTTCGCTTAACAGCGCCGAATTTATATTTATTGCCTACTAGCTTTTACCCGCGACTTCGTCCGCGTTAGATAGTTTTTTTTGGCAGAAGTTCTAAAGTAGGTACCTATGTGTATTCATAGTAAGTGTGACAGTGATATTAGAACAGTTGTTATCTCTACTGTTTAGAGATAACTTGCTTGCTTCTGTTGTTAAAGGGACAATTCAAGATTTGCTATCCGGCCTGAGAGACCAATATTTATAAAAATTGAATATAAAAGTCAGTAGATAACAGAGTACTTACTCCAGGGGTGCCGATTTGAGAACACTAAAATGGTCAGCATAAGTAGATCAGACAGATAAAAAGGTATTTTAAGTTACTGTAATACATTTTTATATACCACATTTTGTTTTTCTGTATTTTGCGAAAACAAAGATTTTGTGGGTTTGACACTCGTGAGTCTGCCCTCACGTGTAGGATACCCGTTCGGGTAGCCGCACCCTGTCGCGCCCTCCCCCTCCGCCCCACATCGCCGCCAAAGCGCGCGCGCCGCGCCGCGCCGGATCGGCCGGTGCGCGCGGCCGCGGTCATAAGACCGGGCATTATTTATTTAGTTGCTGTGTATTTTCAATACATATCCATAACGCATGCGTATGTCAGACGAAAGGAAATCGCGAATTTCTATTTTACTCCCTTACACTTACAAAATACGCCGCATCGGACGTCAAATGTGATCCCCGACTTAACGTGTTATGTGGATGATACTTTTCAGTTCAGAACATGGTAACGTATCACCTAAGTAGATATGCCTAATTACAATGAAGGTAGTGCATACGATGCAAACGGCGGCGGCACAGCGGTATTTTTCAGTAATGATAAAAAATCCTCGGTAAAAGTAGGCAATGTCCTTTCTGAAGTTATTCCCATCATACTGAACATATTTTGTTTTGGAACCATTTCTGTATCTCCAATAGTTTAGGTGGGCTCCTGATGGTAGACCTGGTGGTCTACATAAGGTACTCCAGATCCTCAAATGTTCTTGTAAAAAGAAGCGGCCCATCATACTGAACAACTTTTGTTTTAGGACCATGCCTGTATCTCTAATAGTTTAGCTTGGCTCCTGATGGTACACCTGGTGGTCTACATCTATACTCCAGACCCTCGAATGGTGATAATAAATAGCCTATGTCCGTTCTCGTTATGCTAGCAATCTCTGTGCCAAGTTTCATGAAGATCGTTTCAGCGGTTTGGCCGTGAAAGCGTAGCAGACAGACAGACAGACCGAGTTACTTTCGCATTTATAATATTAGTGTGGATAGTGTGGATAGTTAAATCTGTAATGTATCATTATAGTCCGTTAAAATGGCCATTTATTTGCAAAATCCCGAAATTTCAAGTTATTTATACTCTAATAGGAAGTAAAATCACAATATCTAGTTCAATTAATTTAATCAATCATAAATCAATACCGCACTGAAAAAAATACTTACAGGATCAAAAAGTATCGGTCGCACTATAATTCCGCCTGTGACGCGTGATCTACTGTCCTCTACGCGCGCGATCGACACACATTCGTAATTTTGTATGTGTGCGTGAGTGTGACGCAGCAGGATACACGTCCTTCTCCCAAGAGCGCGGCGCGCGGTCTGCCGAAACAGCATTTGCGCTCCCGTATATAATTGATGATTCCGGAGAACTTTAAAATATTCGATAAATTTCATAAAATACATATTTGCAATTTTTTTTATAGCTAATGTGTTAGCATGAATCTATTTTTCAATGTGTAAATTGATTTTTTTAAAAACGTGTTGTATTGTACTAGAAATCCGACGCTGTTTACGTTTAAAATTTCTTCAAAGTAGGGCCATTTTACTGCAGTTTTTCTTTGAATTTTTGAATTAAATTACTAAAAACTCCTCGGCCAATTTTTAGCACTTTTCAATGTCTTTATTGCTGTATACTTTATAAACCACTCCATATTTTAAAATTCATGTAAACAATAATGATACGAACGTCACGCATCGAAAACAATTAAAACACGTCTCAGGTTATTAACTATTAAACAAACTGAACAATCAAAATCAATAATTTGTCTGGGCCAATTTTTAGATATTGAATTAATCTTCAATAAAACATATCATAACACATTGTTACTTATTCTGTTTTTTTAAACGAGGTCCTACAGAATTGAAGAAACAAGACAAAATTACTCAAAACTATGTACGGCCTCTTAAATAAACTATTTTTTTAAATTTATTAAGGATTGGTTTGCTCTTGATTCTAGTCTAGGTCATAGGACAGAGACACAGTCTAAGATGGAGCGAGCTCACTCAGAAGAAGCCTGTTCACTCTTACTTTAAAGAGATTAGGGTTGTATGCGTTTGGAAACACAGAGGCAGGTAGTGAGTTCCACTCTTTAGCAGTGCGCATTATAGATGTTGACTGGAAGTGCTTAGTCCGAATTTGTGGAATGGCAACAAAATGGTGCGTGTCGTCGTCGGTGGTTCTCGCACATTTTATTATTTTTATTAGTTGGCTGCCTGCTGAGACAACTGCTGGTTGCCTGTATCTTAGTTATCCATTGTTGGTTTACTTGTTGGTAATAGATTTATCAAATAGGTTTTTAAATTGGTTCATGGATTTAGCACTTACAAAAAATTTTGTTTGGATTAGGACATTACAGGCTGATCCACCTGATTATTTGTAAGATCTATTATATATTTGCTTTAGAGAGCATGTTAAGGCATAGTGGCATAAAGCATAACAGATATACATGATACCTAGTAAGCCATTTAAAAACTCTTGACAGCAGAGGTATTTCATCAATTTGGCTACTATGAAAAAAAATTACAATCATTACATACCACCACGTAAATCAGCCACCGCCTTGCCCCCATTGACATCTTTCGGCATCATGGACAGCATGAGATGGTCCCCGTCTGCCTCCAGAACCTTCACAGCCACATATTGACCTGGACGGAACATTGTTGAGAGCTCTCTCACATGGTCTGTCTGTTGAATGGAATAAACTTGATCGTTAAATAAATTTAAGAAATGGTACATATACACATAACACGCCTATGTCCCTTGCGGGGTAGGCAGGGCGTCACAAGTCGCTATTGTCACGTCTGACAGATATTTGAGGGCTGTTTCAGAAAAATGGTGTATCACTATAGTGACAGATTGTCAGCCAGGCGCCTAAAATTGTAATACACACAGAACCCTCAAGTCCTTAAGTCACCTCTTACGACACCCCGATGAAATAAATGGGGTGATGCTTTTCTAAGCTGGCATGACCATTTTAAAAAAGGTACAGTGATAATATATCCGCTGATGTGGGGAGCAGACGTGAGATGTCTGCTGTCAAAATAGCAACATCTGCGTACGTAACATCTCACGTCTGCTCAGTTGAGCTTTTATATATTTTATCTACACTCGTCTCATAATGTTCGAATTATGAATTCGAAAACAGATGCATAATGACCTACTTTATGCATTCTGCCTATAAAAACTAGGGTTTACTATAAATTACAGAAGCGTAATGACTTAATGAGAAAACTCTTAATACGATAAAGTTGAGAAATGAAACGAAGTTTTTTTTGCCAATACTCTTATTGCCAACTTACGCCGCACCTGTCAGTTGTTGATGTATGGTAACGTTGCGTTTGTTTTATTAGGTTTTTGTTGAGATGTTGTTTAGTTGTTGTTCAGATGTTGTTTATTTGTTGTACCGTTGTTGTTCAGTTGTTGTTCAGATGTTGTTCAGTTGTTGTTCAGTTGTTGTACAGATGTTGTTCAGTTGTTGTTCCGATTTTGTTTCGATGTTGTTCAGTTGTTGTTCAGATGTTGTTCAGTTGTTGTTCAGATGTGGTTCAGTTGTTTAGGTAAGTCACTCCAGATCTAAACAACTGCTTAATTACAGAATTTTCAAAAATTCATATCAAGCCATATTATGTTCTCGTATTGAATTTGACCTTGTATCGAGCCTTGCAATGGCCGGTGCGTACGATTAGAAAAGTGGTTCTGAGTTTTTTTTTTGAGAGTGTAGATAAAATAGTGTATGCAACTGCTATAATTAGGCATTAGAATGCTCGTGTCAAACTTTTATCACACTCGGCTGCGCCTCGTGTGATAAACAGACACTCGCATTCTAATGACCCCCATTATACGACAGTTGCATAAACTACTATTTTGTTTTTTAATTAATAATGAACGCAGCGTTGAATAAAAAGATTTTAATCGGTCTCTGATTGTCTATGTCATTCGTTCCTAGCAACACAAATCCCGGTCCCATACAATTTTTGTTGATATTCATTCATTTTCGGCACGTGTTCGGGAGCGCGAGCGGGACGCATAATTTTTAACTTAGTTTTTCAAAATATGTATGGTGATGTAGCATTTGACTATAAATTATTAAAGAACAATGAATCCTTATTTATAATAAAAGACTATTTCCCCATTTCATTGTTTTTTTATATTAAATATTAGACTTAAGACATAAAAATGAAGGAAAAAAAAATAAGGCGCACTTTAAGGTGAAGATTGTCAAAATTACAATGTCGCAGATGTTTACATTATTCAACTAACACAAAGCTCGTTAAAAAACGACTTCAGCGATATACGAACCAATGCTTAGTGCTTAATAGCTTCGGAGTAATCTTTGTTTATGTAACCGGAGCCACTCAAGTGGTTGCCACCCGCGGCGAGGCGACGCACATGCGCGTCACCTTGTAATGTCAAGCGGTTCACATGAAGGGATAATTCAAATTGTGTCCATATAGAATATTGGTCTGAATCTGAGAGGCTTTGGACAAAGCTGTGCTTCAAGACCAGTATCGAGAGGTTGAAAATTTTAAATGTTTGGTCTGGGCACCGGTAGCTCAAAGGGGTGGGACAGTACTCCACAGGTACCAGGAAATCCAATCCCCAGTTGTGTAAAATAAATCATAGTATTTTAAAAATATGTTGCATTTTTATTTTGTACCTGATCATTCACATAGGCCTCTAACAACTTGTTGTATGCATCACTGATGTGGCACGCCATAACAGTTCCCATCATTTTACTCGGCAGCATTATGTTGATCTTTGTATCGTGTATTTGTCTCACTCGGCCCAGTATTAGCACACCAGGTTTGGCAGTCTGTAGAAAACATATATGTTAGTTATAGAAAAAATAATAATTTAAAAACGGGTTACTTTTTTTACACATATATTCTGACTGTCGAATCGTAAAGTCTTAAGAGTTTCTGGTAGTGCTTCAACAAATATAATATGCACGGGATACAAAACTAGTAAAAAGAAGTTACCTTGTAAGTCAAACCAATTGCACAATTTTTATATGATTCTTCAAGACCCTTCGTGGCCTCATCTGATAAATATCCATCTTCATCTTCAGACTTCTTCTTAGGCTTCCTTTTCTTTTTCTCAGATTTCTCTGGGACTCCTAAAAACTGAGGAAATAACAAAAATAAAACATGTTCTCATACAACTTAACAAATATTTATCTTGCAAGATACTTACGTTGCTACTCTGCTTGAAATTTTCAATAACAGGTTTCTTTCCTCCACGGGGAAAGTATTCTTCTGTATCGGCCATTATTAAGATATTATATTCTCATAAAATTACTGAAACAATCCACACATATTCAAATTCAACATCAACACATGATATTTTGAGGTTATAACGTTTCGTTATTGCTATTGCGTACTATTCTAAACATTCTAAAGTTACAAAACGTCACTTGATAGAAGAGATAAAATGCGATAACAAAACGCAACATAAAGAAAAAATGAAAGTGTTGCCAATAAAAGTTATAAATAAGTTACCGGCTTCTCATCCATCATCATCACCTTCATGCATGCAACAACTAAGTTTTAGATGAGAAAGTTTTTGTAGTACCTATCTTTAGACAGTTAAGTGGATCAGCAACATCATTGTTTCACACGATCACATCACCTTCATTTTACACAAATCTACTAAAACGGTAATTTTTTTTTATATTGTCTTTTGTATAATGCCACCAATTTAAGAAGCATAGTCTCATGACAGCTTAGACATATCCTTCTCTCTCACGTTTCATTAGATTTATGTAAGTGAGAGCGAGAAGGACCACTAACTATTTTATTTTGTTACGTTAGTTCTTCTTGGAACGAAAGATTACGCATCAAAAGTTCATTACCCGGTAAATAATTAATTTATCATTTAATTAACCACAATCGGTTGATAACCGCTAATTTAAATCAATCTTCATCGTCATAACATTTGAATTTTAAAAAGTTTCGTCTACTTTTCGTGCTTTCAGTTTAGAAACATATGCTGGTAAGTGCGATACGTGCGTTATGTCTTGGCATTAGATAATATTTTCAAGTGGCTATTTCCTCTTGATTTCCTCAGTTTATTAGATACCAGTTGGGCGAGCAGACGTAGAAATTTTCGTGCAGTAATATTGGTCGTTATTTGCAGAAAATGGTGAAGAAAGTCGTAATTTTTGGAGCCACCGGCAATACCGGCCTATGCGCCACTGAGGCTGCGGTACAAAAAGGTAATTTTTTTATCAATTATTATGTATTTTTATAAATTTGTTCGTCGGCATCGTAAAATAATTATACTCAATTTGTTTAGACAAAATCTTAGGTGCTGTGATATATTTTTTTATACATTTCATAGAATATTAATATTTATTTTAATTCTCGTTTTACACTTCAGAAGTTTTTAATTTTATGCAATGAAACTGGCATGGATGTAAGTAGGTACACACAGCTAATGTGAGAAATACAAGCCTACTTAGCATTTTTGACATTCTATGATTTATTATCATTAATTTTCCTTGATACTATTTTTTTTTACCATTTCTAATTGATAAAAGTGATTAAAACTATGCTTATGACATAAATTTATTAAATTATTACTGTTCGTTATCTACGTAATGTCTTTGTGGTTATTTTTAGAGCAAAATAAGTTGCGTTGCGTGTTGCGTCTAAACATCTAATCATATATCATTCTATTTGTTACGGACAAAGTATTTGTGATAATTTTACAGATAGTTGGTGGTTATAAAGGGCATAGTTGTAATTAGTTACATAGATAATTAATTTAAAAAAAATATTTGACTTAATTAGGAACCCGACTAAAGTTTTTTTTATTCCATGTGTTTTAGATAATCTTAAGTTTTCTAATATTATTATAAGTGCATTTCAGACATTTTGAGAGTGCCTTTTCAGCTTATGCCAAATGTTATCAAGATTGTCTAAGTAGTTAAGCTATGAAGATATATGAAACGGATATCAAGAGATAAGAGTTGTGTCATTTTAGATAAAACTATATCTTTCATTAACAAAAAGCTAGTTCATTAACTAGCTGAAAATATTTTGTGGGGTGAACGAATCTGTAAAACTCAATAACTTTCTCCATGGAACATAGTTCAAGATTTGAAAATAAAATACAGCCCATTTAAAAGTTTATGTCTGTCTCAGACAAATTTTATATTTAGAAATATTTTTTCATATTTAGTTTGGATCTAAAACTGCCGTCTGATGTCGGCCATGCCGTGTATGATGCCGGCTTAGAATAGCATCACCCCATTTCTTTCCCTTGGGAGTCGTAAGAGGCGACTTAGGGACTCGAGGATGTGTATTGCAATTTTGGGCGATGGGCTGACAACCTGTCACTATGGTGATTCACAATTTTTCGAATGACCCTCAAATATTTGTCAGACGTGGCGTAAATGTCCGTTTTATGCGGCCGTTTGGGCTCTGCCTACCCCGCAAGGGATTATAGGCGTGATATGTGTGTGTGTGTGTGTGTAGTTTGGATCTTCTTAGGAAAAAGTAGTTCATTTTCAGGGGCTGTTTGAAATTCTAATATGCATTTTACATAGTTACTTAAATTATTATTGAAACTCGTGTACGTAAATTTCGTACCTACTATCAAATAGGTAATTAGTTGTGCTAATTAAGGCATTAAATACGAAACCGTAATGGTCCGAAAAAATAAATTTAAATTAATTTGCCAGCAGCAAGCAGGTGAAAAGTGACAGTGCTTTTATAAACTGACGTGTTTTTATAAACTGACGTGTTTGCTCACGTGCCCATTAGGACGATTTACGTCACATCGTCACATACAGCTACCTATAGCAGTTATGCATAGTATCATTATTCATTAACTATACTGTTTTTTAAATATTCAAAGAAACGCGCTTCTGTTTACTTAAGGCGAGTGTACTCGTGAACGGCCTCGACAGTGGCGCCACTCCAGAAAAAAAAATGTTTTGTCTTTATACTAACAATCTATCAGAATGTCCGTTGCTCAAGTTTTATTTATTTATCCTGAAGTAAAATGAGAACTTTCGAAGTCAATGATATATTCGCCGTAATTAAAGTTATGGCAAAAACGGCCATATTTGGTATTAATTGCCATAACTTTCATTACAGCGAATATTTCATTGAGTTTGCAGAATTGCAAAATATTTTCTCTTTATACAAACAATCTATCAGGATATACGTTGCCCAAGTTTTTAGTATTATCCTTAAGTAAAATAAGAACCTGCAAACTCCATGAAATATTCATTGTATTTAAAGTTAATGGCAATTAATACCAAAAGTGGCCGTTTTTAGGTACTTTTTTCCATAACTTTAATTGCAGCGAATATTTCATTGAGTTTGCAGGTTCTAATTTTACTTGAGGATAATACTAAAAACTTGAGCAACGGACATTCTGATATATTGATTTGATTGTATAAAAGAGAAAATATTATTTTTGTGAAGCGGCGCTGTCGAGACAGTGGCTGTTTACGACTTAAGACGACGTGATGAATGCGCAGACTGATTTTCCTGTTTTTGAATACTTCCAGTACTTTTCTGGCTATGAATATTCATCATCAGATTGACACTGTTCCCAAGGCACATGGGTCAAAATATTAAAAAAAACCGGCCAAGTGTAAGTCGGGCTTGCCCACCGATGGTTCCGTAACATGAGTAACAACGCAACCTTTTATTTGATATCCCACTTTAACTACTATAGCCTCAATTTTAAAACTACGAATCAATCCGTTATAGACTTGTAATCCCGCATTGGGTTTTTGAAACACACACAACCACGTATATCACGCCTTTATCTCTTGTAGGCTGAGTGTCTATGGCTGAAAAAAATACGATCGCTATCGCCACGTCTGACAAATATTTGAGAAATGAGTTAGAGAAATCGTAAAATCGCGTACCTATTTGCAACAGCTGCATATTTTGCCGGCTCGAAAAGTGAAGACCTAGAAAAGCTATTTAACTGTAATTTAGAGTTATGCTGTGTGGTGCCGGCTTAGATTAGCATCACCCCAATTCTACCCATGGGTTTCGTAAAAAGAGACTTAGGGATAATCACCAAGGGAATGGGAAGCAGCTTTTAATGTGAATGCAACAGTGATAGCGAAATCCCCAGGTTCAAATTCTGCTTGAGGTAGATTTCTATAATTTTATAAAATCCTAACAAAAGAATATGTTTATTGCGTCTTTCGTCACAGCGTAATTGACTACCTACATCAGGTAGATTTCTGTACAGTCAAGATCAGGCTGGGTTAGACAGTTTGGACTTCGGACTATGCCGCGCGCATAAGACTTACATGTTGCCGTGTGATGCCGGCTTAGAATAGCATTACCCCATTTCTTGCCCGTGGGAGTCGTAAGAGGCGACTAAGGGACTCAAGGGTGTGTATTGTAATTTTAGGCGATGGGCTGACAACCTGTCACTATTTCGACACACAATTTTCCGGATGGATTTTCCTCAGGCCGTCCGCCCAGTCACGCGGTTTCACGCGCGTGAGGCCGCGCGCGGTCTCGCGGGATCCGCGCGGCGGTCTGACAGCGCCGCCATTATTACCCGTCCAAATTTAGAAGGCGCATAGTGCCTAGGTAGTTGTAATACGGCAAGTGTCGTCGTGTTCGTACGGGTTATATTATGTCGCGGGTTGCTGAAGCCGCGGCGCGGGTGACCGCAGGCCGCGTCACGAGGCGCCAATCTTGTGTTTCGCCAAATCTGGCCCGCGCGGGCCGTCCCGCGCGTGAAACCGCGTAAGGCCGTACGCTCGCTCACGCAGTTTCACGCGCGGGGCGGCCCGCGCGGGCCAGATTTGACAAAACACAAGATTGGCGCCCCGTGACGCGGCCTGCGGTCACCCGCGCCGCGGCTTCAGCAACCCGCGACATAATATAACCCGTACGAACACGACGACACTTGCCGTATTACAACTACCTAGGCACTATGCGCCTTCTAAATTTGGACGGGTAATAATGGCGGCGATGTCAGACCGCCGCGCGGATCCCGCGAGACCGCGCGCGGCCTCACGCGCGGGCTGGCCCGCGCGTGAAACCGCGTAAGCGAGCGTACGGCCTAAGAGCTTGACTGTACGTTCTACGAAGAGGACCAAAAGCGATTGTTACAGCCGTTGTTACATGATTATTTTATAAACATCATCAGTAGACGGGAAATAGATGATATGAGAACAGCGATTCTGACATTTTAGCTATTCATGACACTTATTTAGGAAAATAAAAAGAAATGCGAAGAATTTGGTTGTAAGAATAAGCTAATGGAATACTATGTTTATTTTGCACTCACAGTGCTACGGTCCCGGGTTCAAGCCCCGCCCGCCGCTAACACTTATTCAATTTGAATACCAAATTTTAAAACACACTTCCCTTGCTTGCAAAATTTTCGGGCAGGATTTGAACCTGCGACTTTCGCATTACTAGTGACGACGCCTCTTCCATCTGGGCTACCGCAGCTAGTTCCTTGCCCGCCAATTTTGCAAGTGTATTTTATTGCCTGTAACGCGTGGCACGGTATGATCCGTGGAGCCGTGCCATGCAAATTGGCGGGCAAGGAACGAGCTGCGGTAGCCCAGATGGAAGAGGCGTCGCCACTAGTAATGCGAAAGTCGCAGGTTCCAATCTGATTCAATTTCTTATTTTCACTTATCTACACTTTTCGATATAATTTTACTTTTATCATTGAGTTGAGATGAGAGTGTGTTTGCGAATGCATTGCCCTATATTGTAGTGATAAGAAAAGTAGGTTAATCATGTCACACCTTTTGCAAATATTGACTTGAATTTAAAAACAAATATCGTTTATTGGTAGTGGCGTAAAGTTACATGCCGTGTGATTAGCCTAGCCAGCCCCGAGGCAGTGCCTTTATTTTTTATCCCGCCCGAGCCAACCGGCTTTATCAGGAAAATACAAGAAGAAAATTGAATGCATGTGTTCAGCAGTTGACTGCAATAGGCTGATGAATGTATGTATGTTAGTTTGTATGTGTATGTGTTGTATTTTATGCAATAAACGTTTTATCTATCTATAATTTTTCTTTACGTTGATACGAGTATGTGTTATCTACTATCGTCTATTTTATAGGTACTTGAATTAGTAAAGTTAATTTTTGTTACCCTAGGTAGTAATAAAAATTGTTCAGCATCCGATACGAAAGTATTTGAGAATCGAATCTGTTAGCTTCGGATCCTGAAACTAAGAAGGCAGTAATAATGACTAAACTCAAGTTTTACTAAGTAAAGCCATCTCATATTTGACAGCTGCCATACGAAAAGAAATGTCAGCAAAGGTAAATGGACCCACTGCCATTCCATTAGCACGAATCTGATAGCTGTCAAATGTGGATCATTGGGATGGCCGTACTGTAACCTAAGGTGATTTTATTATCATTGTAGGTTGTTAACATTGAGGTAGGTCAAGGAGGGCGTCATAATCTACTCGCTCTAACGATCACAAACAGATGTAAATAGACATTTAGGTACATACAGGTCACCTTTATATTAACGTTTTTCCTTGTACATTTAAACCAGTATGTGGTTCTAAAACCTCTTATTCTACGTTACACTATGCTCTTTCCGCTGCCGCGAATATTGCTCGAAGTACTTCCGCAGAATTTTTCATGAGAGTGTTTACTTACTGCTGTCATACTATTACCGCATCAATACGAGTGAGCGAGATAGCAATAATAAAAATAACCTGGACATTTCACACAGCGCCACCTAGCCCCAAACTAAGCAAAGCTTGTACTATGGGAACTAGATAGCTGATATGAGTACATTCCACTCGTGCTCGTGCACAGAAAACAGAAAAGAGTTAGAATGGCGATGTGGGCGGGGCAGGCGCGCCACGATTTTGAGCATCTGCTCATATTTACTCGCAAACACGCAATCGCGTCGATCACTCACCCGCGTGCTCCAACGGAGGAAACTACTGTGACGCGCAACGTACAAAATTAAGTGATAATGCCGAGTTGTGCAATAATTACTTGTAGATTAAGAAGTCAACGCTGTAGTGTTCAAAAAGGAGGCATTTCTTTCCACCGGGAAGCAAAAAACCTTCTTATTTTTACGATAATTAAGCAAAAATGTCTCAAATTGTCATTCAAATAATTCCTGTCACAAAAATCATACATTGCGGGCTGCGTGCGCTCGTTATTTCTACCACTTCAGTTCGAACACGCAATGTACTCCGCTGCGGTCCGGTATCAGTTCTAGTGTTGGGCGTAGTGTAAAATGATATCGATATGTTTTCGAAGTTATATTAAAAGCGAAGGTCTTAAGTAATGTTAATGTTATTGGGTCAAGATAAATTTTATAAATTGTGCACGCAATAAATAATAAAAATATCTTTGAAATATCGCAAAAGTGGCGATCATAATTTCAAGCGCCTTCGAAAAAGAGGTATACGTATGTATATTGGTTTTTTAAGCTAGAGCGAGAGTTAAAGATTTGAGAAATGTTCTCGCATACGTGATCACCCCCCCCCCCCCCCCCCATATATTTATTAGACGGTGCAATACCACTTAAAAAAGTAGTATCCATACAGTCATATTATCATATGTAAGTATCACTTTAGTTCAGTAGGGGAGAATAGGGTAGTAGGGTAGACAGATAAAAGCGACTGTCTGGAAGAGAACGTTTTTAGTTAACTTTTGCTATGAAGCTATTTTCGTATCTCATATAGTTTGGATGGGATCTTGTGGATTATATCAGGTACTCCAGATCCTCGATGACCATGTGCCAGTAAAAGCGGCCCATCATGCTGAACAACTTTTGCTATGAAGCCATTTTCATATCTCATATAGTTTAGCCATGCTCCTGATGTCCTCCATCAGGTACTCCAGATCCTCAAGTGCTGACAAAATGTAGTTCATATCCATCTCTGATATAAAAGCAATTTAAGTGCCAAATTTCGCAATGTCCGTTGAGCTGCTTGGCTAATTTGGGTAATATTCGCTATATTTCCCTGTTTTCTCGCTTCTTATCGTTTTCCCATCGGAATAAGGCATTTTCTTGTGGTGAAAAGTAGCTTATATTACTCAAGTATGTCGTAGCTTTTTAATAGTAAAAGAATTTTTGAAATCGGTTTAGTAGTTCCGGAGTTTATCGATTACATACCTACATACAAAAAAAAACAAATCTTTCCTCTTTATTATATTAGTGTAGATAAATACGTGTCGAATTGATAAACCTCCTTTTATGAAAGCGGGTAAAACATTAAATCTTTACAGCAAAACACACTTTTATTCGTTCAGAAACTATATAATGACGGTTTGAATAAGCCGTTGACATTCTGCCTACACCGTGAGGTATACAGACATGATTATAATTTATTTTAATATTGCTACCTGACTTTTGTATGCAATTGTGTAATTCATAATTCAATATCGATAACAGTTTATCGATAGCCGTGTCCCTAGTTGAGTTTACATGGTCACTCACACATAAGCTATAAAAACCGGCACGTGTATGCGTGCATGCGCGTGATTGGTTATTTTGAATTTACGCAAGCCGTAGTGGCCGCGATTATGTGTGCGTAAGCGTCATCTTTATTAGTTGGAGATGTAGTGATAGGTGAAAGGTGGGGAAAAATCGGCGACGCTGGTTCTCGTACGAACGGCTGAAGATCGCCATTCTAACTCTTTTCTGTTTTCTGTGTGCTCGTGCTACCGTTTTGACTCGCGTACGAAAAGCCGACACTCAAGCACGGGAAGTGGCAGCGGCATGACGAGTAGCAGCGCGAGTGTCCAGTCTACATGCTCGCGCTGCCCACTTCCCTTACTATTTCCCTTCCCATAAAGGCATTTATTTATTTACGATATATTGTACACAAGAACAGTAAAGAGACAAAGAAGGCATTGTGTGTAAATCTTTTTTTGTGCCTGAATGTCCTCCAAACACTGAACCAAGAATACTGACCGTTACACAACCTTGATGAACCTTGTCTGAACCTTAAAGTTTAATATGTTCTGCATTATAATTTGTACGAAAAAGTACCTACTTTACTTTACGTGATCGAACCGTTTGTCGCCTCGACAAACATTGAAAAGTATAATACATTTTATTATGTTGTACTTCTTTTTTTATTTGTGGATACAGAGTAAACAATACGAAAGCAAGAGACTTGTTTTGACTAGAAATAGTGAGAAATTCGAAAAAGACCTCTTGTCATTGGCTAGAATGTTAAACGGCTTTCACGGTCGCCCGGCGGCAACCGGTGGCGTTTGTCATTCTAGGCTATGTCACCCTTATTTCTATAATGTACGGTTCTTTTTTTAATTTCTATGAAAAGTGCTCATGCTATATCGCTCGCGCAACGTACGTTTTGTCTGCCTGTGATGATAGCCCGAGATCTGATAACTGTAAAAATACAAAGCTTGTTAGGATACAGTATCACTTTATTATCGCAGTTCACTGGAGGGCGTAGGCCTCCCCCAGGGTACGCCATGAGGCTCGATCTGGCCATCCAACCACTACCAGCCGCCCTCTTCAAGTCATCGGTCCATCTAACCATTTTATTTTCGAAAACTTGCAAAATTTTAAAGCGCGGGCAGGATTTGAACCTGCGACTTTCGCATTACTAGTGGCGACGCCTCTTCCATCTGGGCCACCGCAGCTCATTCCTTGCCCGCCAATTATGCAAGTGTATTTTAATGCCAGTAACGCGTGGCACGGCTCCATCTACCGGGTTAGTTTTGCAACTAATATATATTAGATTGAATGTAGTCTAAGCGATGAAAACCCACGATAAATTGAATACCAAATTTTAAAACACTTCCCGTGTTAGGTATACAATTTTTGAAAACTTGCAAAATTTTAAAAAATTGTGTACCTAACACGGGAAGTGTACTTCTACTTATATTATAGTATGTATAGTATCTATGCCCTTGCTGTGTTAATAAGAATAACAAAGCCAGTATTAAATACCTGCGCTTTAGTTTTAAAGAAATAACGACACCCATAACAAAATGTTTGTTATAATAATTTGTAAGAAATAAAATTTGCCGCGTGATGCCGGCTTAGAATAGCATCACCCTATTTCTTACCCATGGGTGTCGTAAGAGGCGACTAAGGGACTCGAGGTTTAGATGTGTATTGCAATTTTAGGCGATGGGCTGACAACTTGTCACTATAGTGATACACGGTTATCTGATTGACCCTCAAACTTTTGTCAGACGTGGTGTTAATATCCGTTTTACGGCCGTTAACGCTCTGCCTACCCCGAAAGAGATATAGGCGTGATTTATGTATGTATGTATGTAAAATTTGAAACAAATAATAAAAAAAAACGGGATGTGTTTTAAAATTTGGTGTTCATTTTATATCCACCAGGTCTGCAAGTGCGCGCCTTCGTCCGCGACCCCAAGAAGCTGCCAGCTGATCTCGTCGACAAAGTCGAGGTCTTCGAAGGCAATGTGCTGGAGCCGGACTCCGTCAACGACGCGATTGAGGGCATGGACGCGGTCGTCATCTGCCTGGGCACCAGGAACAGCTTGGAGCCTACCTCAGGTTTGTAGCGACCTTATCTATTCGTGTGGGACAACGAGTTGACGTACGATCCGGTGAACCCTAGTGTCAGAATAACCTTTATGCCACGATTACAAACTCGCAATTCGTAATCGCAGGGAAGTGGACCGCGCGAGCATGTAAACAGAATACTCGCGCTGCTACTCGTCATGCTGCTGCCAATTCCCGTGCTCCCGCGAGGGCTTTGGAGGAGTCAAAAGAACGGCAGCATGGGCGCGAGTGGAATGTATTGCTTTCTCGCTTCCGCTTCCACCATTTTTATGATAATGTAACCGTTCATACTGCTGTACCTACTGTCGTGATGATGTTTCGAATACGAATACTTATCGAATTCTGAGTTTTTGCTCTAGGTATACGTACCTATATAAGGTGTAAAAAATTAATTGCAAATATTCCAACCAGCCCATGAAATTGAACACTTTCCCACTTTCCCTCAAAGAACATAGTTCGAAATATGAAAAAATTTGACCTCCCATTCAAATCTTCCAGCCGATCGGGACTATTTATGAGCGGTCCAAATATGTTTTCATATTCCGACCTATATTCCAGTTTCATAGACCCTTAAAATAGTTTTTGAAACCATCTTTCGACTCACGAATTAACAGATAGTTTCTTCCCGCAGACATGTCGGAAGGCACGAAATACATAATAGACTCGATGCGTCAGAAAAACGTGAAGATAGTGTCGGCTTGTCTTTCCGCGTTCCTGTTCTACGCGCCCGACAAGGTGCCCCCGAGGTTTGTGGACCTCAATGAGGACCACAAGCGAATGTACGAGTATCTGAAGGATAGCAACCTGAACTACATCGCCGTTTACCCGCCTCATATTGCTGGTGAGCTACAGTTACTTTTCAGCTTTTTTGGTGGTAGTTTTCTAGATTTCGAAACGATCTTAAGAGGTACATTCTGATTTGGTCAATACGGGACCAAATATGGGTCTAATTTTAAAATATAAAAAGGGTTTTTACTAAAAAAACTTGCAAAATTGTTATTATCTGCGACTTTCGCCATCACTACTAGTTCTTGCATGTGGGCTACCGCGGCTCGTCCCTTGCCTGCGAATTTTGCAAGTGTATGTTGATGCCATGAATAAAGTCTAGCAGTAGAAAGTTTAATACGAAAATAGTGTACAGGAATTCACATGTGAAATACATACACATATCACGCCTTTATGTCCTGCGGGGTAGGCAGAGCGTTAACAGCCGTAAAATACGGTCGATAGCGCAACGTCTGACAAATATTTGAGAGCCGTTTCTGAAAGACGTGTATCATTAGTGACAAGTTGTCAGCCTTTCGCCTAAAAAATACACATGTTACTGAGTACCAAATTTGAAAACACTTTCCGTGTTAGGTATACAATTTTTGAAAACTTGCAAAATTTTCAAGCGCGGGCAGGATTTGAACCTGCGACTTTAGCATTACTAGTGGCGAAGCCTCTTCCATCTGGGCTACCGCAGCTCATTTCAAGCCCGCCAATTTTGCAAGTGTATTTTAATGCCAGTAACGATGCCAAGCGTTACTGGCTCCATCTACCGGGTTAGTTTTGCAACTAATAACCGAACACATGTTACTCTCGAGTCCCTTAGTCGTCTCTTACAACACCCACGGGAAAGAAATGGGGTGATGCTATTCTGAGCCGGCATCACACGGCATAAATTTGGCACATGTGAAATTGTTTCAATAATTGAACTTCTGATCATTACACCCATTTTTGACTAGGGGTAAGCTTAAAACCTGCAGTGTGCTGTGCCTACACCCATTTCAGCTCATGTTGTATATTTTTACTGAATTTGTTGATTGTTGTGCTTAAGGTGTGATGCGAAATAAAAATACAGGGTTATGTTTTATTCAGCCCGGAAATTTTACAGGGCGATTCTACTCATGATTCTGAACAACTTTAATAATGGGGTCTCCTGCGAAATCGCGAAAAAACATCCAGCTGTTCCATACATTTTGGTCGAGTAGGTATGAATTTTTCTATGGAGCAGCTCGATTTTTTTCCGTGATTTCACAGGTGACCTCATAATAAAAGTTGTTCAGAATCATGAGAAGAATCACCCTGTAAAATTTCCGGGTTGAATAGAAAATAACCCTGTATTTGTATTAGTCTTACATACATACATACACATACATAAATTCCTTCCACTTACTACGATCCTGGCATACTTCTTTCGCCTCCTCCACATTCATCAATCTCTTCATGCACGCTCGTCGGTTTAGGGTACTCTTGACCTGACCTTTCTTTAGCACGTCCCCGATTTGATCGAGGTACGTTCGTCGAGGTCTTCCCCTTCCGACGTATTTAGTATTTTAGTATTTGTATAACTAATTAGTCGGTTTGGGTGCAGATGAGCCGAGCCGCGAAGTAATCGTCGAGATAAACCCGAGCTCGTCTCCCGGCCGCAGCATCAGCAAGCACGACCTCGGCAGGTTCATGGTGGACAGCCTCGACGATGCCAAGTATTACAAGAACATCGTCGGCATCGCCAACAAGCCTCAAGCGTAGGATACTTCTCTTAAGGTGCGCACAATATGCGACAAAAATTGTTCAAACGAAAATGTTCAACACAAAATGTGCAGCAAATATTACGCGTCAATTGACGAGTGTCAACTGAGAGCAGGATACAAATATGAAACTCGCCTTAGTGTGACAAGGATAGATAGATTTTCTAGAACAACTCTTGTCATAACGCAAAATATTTGCTGCACATTTTGTGTTGAACATTTTTGTTTGAACAATTTTTGTCGCATATTGTGCGCACCCCTTCTCTTATACATGGTGTAAAAAAATTAACTAAGAATATTTTAAGGGGTGAACCAGTACGTGAAACTGAACAACTTTCCCCAAGGAACATAGGTCGAAATATGAAAAAAAAAATTGGCCCTCCCATACAAATTATTCCGGCCGGGTAACACACTAAGTATGGGAGGGTCAAATAATTTTTCATATTTCGACCTATGTTCCTTGGGGAAAGTTGTTCAGTTTCACGTACTGGTTCACCCCTTAAAATATTCTTAGTAAATTTTTTTACACCTTATATTACTTATTCAGTATGGCAGATCACTTTGTTTTGTAGACGTCGTGGCGTGTCGGTAAGGCATCAATGTTCTTGTATACATACGCATATCACGCCTTTATCCCTTGCGGGGTAGGCAGAGCGTTGCCGGCCGTAAATATACGGTCGCTTTGCCAAATATTTGAGGGTCGTTTTTTTAAGAACGTGTATCACTATAGTTACAGGCTGCTTAAGATTGTAACACACATGAAACCGCCAAGTCCTTTAGTCGCCTGTAACGACACCCACGGGAATGAGACGGGGTGATGCTATTCTAAGGTGGCATCACTCGTGTTGTAAACTTATACAATAATAGCTTCGACAATAAAGTTTCTTCGTCAACGAAAGTGATCTGTCATGCTAAATGTTTGTTGCAAATCATTTTAGTATTTTATTTTCATGTTTCTCAGATATAATGGTTGTGCATTTAAACTTTCCATAAGCCCATAACTTTGTAATAAGATTGATCCGTATTGTCTTTTATGTTTCGTATTTATAGCTTTATTTTTCTTACTTTCCACTTGATATGTAAGCTTAGGGCTGCCGCGAACTTGTGAGGACCACCAAGAGCACTTATTAAAGAAATTCGAAAATGTACCGAACGTTATTGAAATAATGGTAACATTGGATAGGATGACAATCGGCTCGTACAGTCGCCTGACGACGGTTGTCATTCTAGTCTGAGGCAGCCCTTATATGTCTCTTTGAGTGTAACATAAATGCAATAATATCATTGGGAAATAAATTCTTAATCTCGTAACGCCCAAGCTTCTATGAGTTTTTCACGTATAGCAGCCCAGATGCCTTTTAAAAGTCATGCTTCTTCAAAGTAAAATAGACCTTATATGCACTTCTTTGTCCTGGAAGCTTGCAGTTCCAGCATATCCTGGGTTTACTTATACAAACCATATCATATGCATGAGGAAACCTCTTAATATAAATAGACACATATATTTACTCTAAAATAAAGAGTAAACATATGCCCGGGTTGATAGCTATAAGGTTGCTTTCTAATGTAATGTTTCCATATGCTTGGGCTTGTACCAGAGCTACATACCTTTTAAAAGGTATCTGGGCGTTACAAGCCAGCTTCAGTTCAGCCCTAGATACTTATTTTAGCATTATATAGTCGATGCCACAACATTAAGTATTAGATACTGAAGTCTTTCTTTAAGTTCTGCAAAATAACGAAAAGTATTGCTATTTCGTTTACTATTTTCAAGGCACTAAAACTGTATTCCAATCGTTGAAATGTATTAAAACTATTTAAATAGTCGTTAAGTTATCAAATTAAAGAGGTGTATTATACAAAACAAGTTTATTTTAAAATAAAATGTTTCTTCGTTACGTTTTTCGTTTTTTTACTCACGCAACTATGTTAATAAGGTCAGGAATTTGAATAAGAGGTCTATCGAAAATACATTCTTGCTCGGGACTTAGAAACAAATATTTATAAGGGTCTAATAAGATTTTATTACTTGATGTTGGGGTGAGGTTTGTCCAACTTTGCTCATGTGTCGTACAACTATTGCTCGAACTTGGATACAAATCCGACGATATATTCGACGGCGAAAGACACCAATACACATTTACGCTATCGTTTGAAAACCCGCGCCATTCGGTATTCGTAGACACAGTACTTACATTCTCTACTGTAACAGAGAAGTTTGGTAAGCTGACCAAACTTGCGTAAAGTTTTACTATACAGCTGTTTACACATGTAATGTCACTTCTATAGCTTTCACTTATATTTCCATCAGATGTGGAACTTTTGGGTCGCAATGATGAGCTATCTGAAGAAGATTGTATGTTAAAAGAGGAGGATTTCGAAATAGTGTTGCCAGAGTGATATGACTCCGTGGTCCATGGAGACGATATCATTAGTAGAGTATCATCTGTATAAGCTAAAACAGAAGCTATGGACGCTGCATACGTCGACTCATGGTCCGACAAAGTTATATCTAAAGATAGCAAGCTTGGTGCGTCCGTATTTAGTGATAATGGTTCATCAACTTCCGATACGTACAATACTGTTATTGTCCAAGTTTCTTGCATTATACATGTTAAACTGTATGTATTTTAGACATCATTACTATGGGGTAGCAATTCGTTGCTATTTCAAGGAGCCACCGATATTCTTGCACTAAGTTTTCAATCTTTTCTAAAAAAGGAATCATTTTTGTATCGGTTTCTTGGGACTCCTTTCTATAAGAAAAACTTGCAGATTCACTAATACATATTATTTGAAGTTAGTTCGTTTGCAGCACAGTTAAATTATCGTTTAAAATGCAAGCGTAGCGATTTATATTTTGCTAAAAATCTAGAAGATAGTTTTGTTTGGTTTGATGCAAGGTCTGTCAAAGTTACAATCAGTAACTTCATTGACACTTGACATTAAAGTTGTAATGTATGAAAGGAGTTTTCAGTCTAAACAACAGTTAGATAAAAAGTATTTAATTTATTGTATAATGATAACATACATATTATTATAAAGAGTCTGTTCGGAAAGAGAATAGGAGTGGGCAAAAAGTAAACTAATCATTTTTAGGGTTCCGTACCCAAAGGGTAATAACGGAAACCCTATTACTGAGGCTCGGCTGTCCGTCTGTCTGTCCGTCCGTCCGTCCGTCCTACAGTTACGAGGCTGTATCTCCTGAACTGTTATACCTAGACAGTTGAAATTTTCGCAGATGATGTATTTCTGTTGTACACACAACAAATACAAAAAATTAGAATAAAGTAAATATTTAAGGGGGTTCCGGACAGTTGGTTGGATTTTTATAGATAATGGTACGGAACCCTTCGTGCGCGCGTCCGAATCGCACTTGGCCAGTTTTTTTTATAAATTGCGATAGCATTTTCTCCAACTGAGGCACACAGAGGCGCCCTCAATTTTCACGCCTATTCTCTTTCGAAAGACTCTTCTCAATATTTGCAACAAATGAGTATTTACAAGAGTTTTACATTATGAATAGGAAGACTAAACTTTTTTATACGTCGGTCGTAACACAACCATGTCAGAGGCCTTCTATTGGTAGAAGCGCTCTCTGTCACCACGGTTCATCGGATCGTTCGTCGTGTTCGTGTCCCACACGAAAAGAAAAAGAAGATGACAAAAAGTGAACAGTGAAAACCCGTCGCGCGTCGCATAAAAACGTATGGGAGTTTTTCTGTTGACAGTTCTGTTGATAGTTCTGAATGTCTAACCAGAGGGCACTGTGCTAAACTGAAAATTTGACGTTTCAATATGGCTGGCGGCAGCCATAGTTTTGACTCAGGTTCCGTTTCACGTTGTGTTCGTTACTAATTTATTTTAGTTTGATTTGCTACAAAATAAACTTTTCGTCTTGCTATTACCTATATTGAGGGTCATTCATGTAAGCAAACAAAAAATCTAAGAAATTTAGAACGATAACATAAATACAAATTAAAGAATATTTTGTAAAGCGGTACAGATTTTCATGTAAAGGAACGTTATTTCACTTATTTCAATAAGACATTTTCTAGGGATTCTCGAGTGTCATGTAGGGGGCGCTGAGCTTAATTCAAATAACGTTTTTTTTACACAAAAACTGTACCACTTTATAAATTGTTCTTTATTTTGTGTTTATTGGATTGTTCTAAATTTATTATTGGTTATTTTATTTGTTAACCTGCACGAATGACACTCAATATAATAGTAAGGCGATAAGTTTATTTTGTAGTAAATCAAACTAACAGAATTAATTTGTAACGAACACGACGTGAAACTTAACCTGTGACAAAAGTATGGCTGCCGCCAGCCATATTGAAACGTCAAAATTTCAGTTTAGCACAGCGCCCTCTGGTTTGACATTCATAACTATCAACGGAACTGTCAATAGAAAAACTCCCATTAAGCTGAGCGCCCTCTACATGACACTCGAGAATCTCTAAAAGAAATCCCATTGAAAAACTACGCGAGCTGTCTACTTTCCTGTTCATCAGTCTGATCTGTCCTAGCGTCCATATTCAACCCATCAATATCCAACAGCGTCCGACCGAGGGTGCCGACTCGAAACGCCTTGATCATGCTCCTAGCCGCTTCGACCAAGTCCGGAACGTCCCGCATCGTGTTGTCGTAGTCGCGGGTTCGACGGATCAGGTTCAACTTTATTGCACCTGATATAAGTACCTGGAAAGAGGAAAATAAATCATTAAGGCGAGTGTACTCGTGAACGACCTCGATAGTGGCGCCAATTCACAAGAAAAATATTTGCTCTTTATACAAACAATCTATTGAGGATATATGTTGCCCAAGTTTTTTGTATTATCCTCAAGTAAAATTAGAACCTGCAAAGTCTATGAAATATTCGCTGTAATTAAAGGCAATTAATACCAAAAGTGTCCGTTTTTAGGTACTTACTTTTTTCTACAGCGAATATTTCCTCGAGTTTGCAGGTTCTAATTTTACTTATGGATAATACTAAAAACTTTGGCATCGACCATTCTGATGTTGTTTTTATAAATAGAAAACTTTTTTTGTGAAGTGGCGCCACTGTCGAGGTCGTTGACGGCTACACTCGCCTTAATAAATACTTAGTCTAAATCAACCCATAACTTGGTGGACATGAGTTCATTCATTTGGCCACATAGTTGTATGTTCATGTTTGATTCCATAAAAAATCAGCTAGAGAGCACAATCTAAGGATCTGTGTAAATAAGTTTAAAATTAAGGAGTCAAACGTCACTCTGAGGAAAAAAGGGTTGAGGGCTGCAGATTTTCCTAAGATTTTAGTAAGGTTTTTTCTCTTTCTTAAGAAAATGACAGGAATATCCTAGCCGGAATAGCTAGAGAATTATCTAAGGTCCTGTCAGAATAGAAGCCATTGATTCATTAGCGGTTTCACATGGTGTCTCCCGCTTGGCCGCTACTAATCGTTTTACCGTGGTAAAATGTAATGTTACTCAGGAACATTAACTAACTTTCTTTAGTTTCAATAGGTTCCAAGTATATCGATTACATAGGTGGGTAATCTGTGGTTAATATAGACGCAAAAATGTTTTTTTTTTGCATTAGTGTAGATCACAAATTAACTATAATAATATGTAGGTAGGTGTAGATGAATGGGAGAAAATTTTGTCTAATGGAACATTCTAATAATATTATATATAGCAGTAGAAGTTGTTCCTAAAAGACCAACAGTTACTGCGACCTGTGCAGTTCTATTGTGGCTAAGTTAGTATTTTAATTTTGCCTGTCCCCAATCCAACTTCGGTCACATTATATTGAGGTGAATGATAAAGAACAATTTACAAATTACAATAGACTGAAATTAATAAAACATGATGAATTTCACCTATTGAACTAATGTGACTGGCATTGATAAATTTACATGTTGCTAATCTACATAGAGTTCAATGTTTAGAGCAAGGATGGCCAACAGTTTATCTAGGCGGGCGACATTTTTGAGTTGACTATGTTACCCCGGGCCATGACTTTGAAATTCATAGGATTTGTGTCACGTTTTCAGTAACAAGTGGTAATTTATTATGGTAACATTTTTACCATTTTATGGTCTTAGAAATCAACCGCGCAAGGTTTGATAGTGTTCGGAATTTTGTATACCATTTCTTGAAATCTCCAATGATACAATTGTTTTTTTTTTAGTAATACTTCAAGATATAGGTATGCTACTAAAACATGGGTCTCAAAACACGGTTTATTGAAATTGCCTCGATAGAAAAAAAAAACCAAAGTAAGCTCTTATTTTGCGTTTTCGTTCCGTTTTTGACTAAAAACCTGAACGATTTGATTAATATCCATCATGAGTGGCGACGTCATTTGGGCTACCGTGGCTCGTCCCTTGCTCGCGAATTTTGTAAGTGTATTTTGATGCAAATGACGCGGGGCACGGCTCCATCTACCGGGTTAGTTTTGCAACTAATACCGAGCGATTAATTCATTCTTTACAGATTGAATGTAGTGTAAGCGATGAAAACCCGCGATAAATTGAATGGCAAATTATTAAAACACTGCCCGTGTTACGTATTTATATTTTTTTTAAACTTGCAAAATTTATAAGCGCGGGCAGGATTCAGAATGTTAAAAAAAATTGTATTCAATTATCCATCACTTCATATTTAATTTTGTGATCTCTTCTTCCTCATTAAATGAGTAACGAATCTATGGGCTCAGTTTTTGAAATACTTATTAGTTTATATATTTTAATAATTAAACAATTGTTCGGTTTTCCGGATCTGAGCCGTCATCGTCTGTTTCTCTCTAACGCAGCGAAAAGTAAAGGGACTTACTTTTTAGGACTGGTGCCGACTACATGTTCTTTTATGTTCTTTTATTCAACACACACACACGCACATATCACGCCTATAATCCCTTACGGGGTAGGCAGAGCGTAAACGGACATTCACGCCACGTCCGACAAACATTTGAGGGTCATTCGGAAAATTGTGTATCGCCATAGTGACAGGTTGTCAGCCCATCGCCTTAAATTGCAATACACACCCTCGAGTCCCTTAGTCGCCTCTTACGACTCCCACGGGCAAGACATGGGGTGATGCTATTCTAAGCCAGCATCACAATTCTTTATTGTGTACCAAATTATTACAATAAATTTGAATATTAAACGTAGTCACAAAGGAGAGCTTATCTCTATGAAGAGATCTCTTCCAGACAACCTGCACAGTGGAATTAGAAAATACTATATTAGGGAATGACAAAACCGTGTACACATACAGATAGGGACTTGCATATAATATATATATTATAAACAATACATACTAATAAAAAAATACATAAATAAATATATATTTAAATTTATACAAATACATCAAGATTGTTCCGATAAATAGGTAGTGCTCTTTTATTCTGCGTTTAAATGACGTTATCACACGGCATTCTTTTATTCAATGTGACCTTTTAAGAGCTTTTGTCGATAGTTATTTGTCAATATTGCGTTCCAAATCTGATTTGGAAAGCAGAAATGAATGTGAAATGTTTTTATCCTTTGAGGGTTTGGCTAATTCAAACGGTTTGGTGGGCCATGTCGTGGCCCGCCGCCCTAGGGTTGGACATCCTTGGTTTAGTGGTTGTGTAGGTACGCCATGCAGGGCACACAGATATACAATTCAGTCCTATCCGTTCTTCACAGAACAACTAATAAGCCCAGTCTCAGATTGGGCCGGTTTCTTGAACAACCATTAAAACTCCTCGGAGTAAGCCTTGGCTCCACACAATATTAGATGTAGGTTTCAAGTCCCCGGGCTACAATCGTAGATCCACAATCCATAAAAAAAATTATATACAGTAACTAGGCATATCGAATTCGGGCAAGGGTATTATAATCCTAATTGAAGGCTCCACTGGCATGCCATTTATAATAATAATAATTTTATTTTCAGACACAAGATCCATTGATACAGTACATAAAATAAAATAAAAATGTATGGAGATTCGAAAATCCGTTTCGTTAGAAAAAGTGAAGGTACCTACTGAAGTATATTTACTGAATAAAGTATATTAATAAAAAAAAATTCAAGGTAGTTACAGATAGCGAGTGCTAAAGTGGCAACTTAGCACCTTTGCTATCTGTAACTACAGCAACACTACTATTTTTTTAATTTAACTCTCTTTAAAAAAAAGGCTTAAGCATCTGTACTTTGAAACTAACAGAAGCGGATTTTCGATATTTACGTTTTTAAAATAAAATATTTTTTTAAGCGATATGATATTATTGTATTTGGTTTGGTATGTTTTAAACTATTTTAACCACTTGTTCCTTGGCCTTGGAAAATTCTATTTCAAATAGTGTTTACCTTGTTAATATCATCGCAGGGCTCCTCCAGCCCCATGTACTCTACATAGTTGAAGTTGCCGTGACTGTTCAGCCAGTACAGCAGGTAGTCTGCGATCATCTCCTCGCCGACCAGGTGGTCTTGCAGCGATGCACACAGAGCCAGCTTCAAACCCATCTCTATGTTTGTCACTGATGGCTCTAGAATACCTGAAAACAATAATATTTTGTTTCAGAAAAGTTTTTTTAGGATCAAAAGTAATAGTAATAAATAACGCGTTTTGGTATATCAGTAAGAAAAAACCTTACATTAAATCTAAGATCATACTACACAGTATAGGTAGGTAGGTAGGTTGCCCTGAATGAAGAAGCTGCCGCTATCATCCGTCGCCGCATTAAGGTGATCATGGACGAAGCGATAGACCTTGAAATGGACGAGGACTACCTTAGCTTCGCTGCGTCGGGACTTGTGGCCGAGGGTCACTTCTTGGTCACACCCCTGACACAGATGTCGCGACTGTGGTTCCTCACAAGAGACCTGGGCGAGATCCAAGGCGTAAAGCTCGAGATCCTCAAATGGAATAGACTGAAGGTCACAGTCTGGATTCCCGGGATACCAGAGGATCTACCCAGAGACGTGATGAAGACCATTCGCGTCCAGAACAGGAAAAAGACGGCCTTGAGGCTTCCTGAGTGGACTCTGATCGCCAGAGAGTCTCTCCCTTTGGGCGAACGACTGGTGTTAGGAGCCCCTGAGGAAGCGTTCACAGGGGTGGACTATGTGTGGTTGAACTTCCAACTCACACAAGTTCAAGCCCGAGCCATAAGAAAGATGTCGACAACACAGGAAGGGAGCAGTAGTGGGGCTTGCACCTGTAAGTGTACCTGCGGTGCTAAACCACAGGCGACACCGACAGACCCCCCGCGAGCACCTTCCAAACCAAGCACAATTACACGACAGGCACCCGTAGACCAGGAGCAGACAACGACGCTGGAGCAGATGGAGACCTCAACAGTGAGCGAACCTCAGCACACGTCTACTGTCAGCACTGGCTACAAGCACACACCAATACAATGAACACCCCACTCCAAAACACACACACACTAAACACACACACCAGCAACACTCACACACATACACCAAAACTATACACAAATACCCTAAAAGTACTCCAGTTAAACTTGCATCGTTGCAAAGAGGCTATGGCCGAACTTTGCCAATATGTAATTGCTGAGGGCATAGACATTGCCCTGCTGCAAGAACCATACTCCTACAATGGGAAAGTGGTCGGCATTAGCAGCCTGGGGGGTCAGCTTGTCTACCTCGGTGGTGAGTTGCATCCCAGAACATGCATTTATGCTAGCAGCAGGACAACACAACTAGGACTAATACATAGTATATGTTACAGAGACCTTGTCGCCATCGAACTAAACATCAAGATGGCTGACGACAAAGAAATGAGGGTGGCGCTAATATCTGCTTATATTCCTAGCGAAACAAACTTTGAACCACCATCAAAAGAGCTCGAGGAAGCAGTCCAGCTATACCGAGGTAAGAATATCCCAATCGTTGTAGGATGTGACGCAAACTCACACCACGAAGCGTGGGGCAGCACCGACAATAACAAAAAAGGTAATCTATTGCTGGACTTTATAGTTAGCAACAACCTAGATATAATAAACACTGGTAACACCGCTACCTTTGTAACTAAGACAAGACAAGAGGTCCTGGATATCACACTAGCGACCTCTTGCTTTAGTAAATACGTTGAAGACTGGAAGGTTGACACCGAAGAAAGTTTCTCCGATCACAGGCGAATAACCTTCCAATTAGAATGCAAAATGGTGAAAACCCAAATAAGAAATGCCAGGAAGACGGACTGGGATACATTCGATAAAAATATGAAAGAATGGAACCCGAGTACGATAAATCAAACCTTACTGGCAGAGAAGATGGAAAAAGACACACAGAGGCTAAATACAACCCTAACAGAAGCGTTCCACAAAGCATGCCCTCTGAAAGAAATATGTAAAGGAAAAGGGCAAACATGGTGGAATAAAGAACTCAGGAAAAAGAGAAAACTAGCTCGCAGGGCCCTTAGAACAGCTCTTAAGAACAAGGAGGACCCTGCAGGCTGGAACAAATACAGATCGGCAAGAAATGACATGCGCAACTCCTGCCGCCACGAAAGCAAAAAAGGATGGCAAAATTTCTGCGAAGAAATAAATAAAACGCCACAAGCCGCTAGACTAATGAAAACACTAGCCAAAGACAACACATGTAAACTAGGAAGCATCCGGAACGAAGATGATCTTATAACCGAACCAAAAACGGTCCTGGATATAATGATGAAAACACACTTCCCGGATTGCACAGAATACCATGAGGAAGAAACCGACTACAATATGAACTGTATTTGGGATGAAGTGGAGAACATAGTACACGAAGAATCCGTAACATGGAGCATCATGTCCTTCGCACCCTACAAGGCGCCAGGGCCCGACGGCATTTTCCCCAAAATGCTACAAAATGCACTAAAATACGTTAAAGAAGATCTCATACATCTATATAGAGAGAGCCTCAGGACGGGATATATCCCAGTAACATGGAGAAAGGTCAAAGCTACCTTCATACCCAAACCGGGGAAAAAGAACTACCAGGAAGCAAAGTCCTTCAGATGCATCAGTTTATCCTCATACATGATGAAGGCACTGGAGAAAATCATAGACAGATACATAAGGATGAAGATAAGCTGCAGTGGAGACAGACTGCATGTGAATCAACACGCCTACATGAAGGGTAAATCCACGGACACTGCTCTTCATAACCTTATAGTAAAAGCCGAAAGAGCAGTAGACAACAAAGAATATGCAATGGGGTGCTTCTTTGACATCGAGGGAGCCTTTGATAAGGCCACCACTGATGCCATAGCGGGATCCCTTGCAAGAGAAGGAATAGAACCTATGATGGGAAAGTGGATCATGAATGCACTAGGACACCGCGCCATTTCCACGGAATTGGGCGGCGTATCCCACACGGTTCGAGCTAAGAGAGGCTTCCCACAAGGTGGTTGCCTGTCACCACTAATGTGGTGCCTTCTGCTAGACGATCTTATTAAGACCGTCAACAGAACAAGAGTATACATGCAAGCATACTCTGACGACGGAGTAATACTAGTCACTGGTAGAGAACTAAACATGATTAGCAGAATAATGAACGACTGTCTGAAGGCCGTTCTAAAATGGTGCAGGGACAGAGGTCTCAATCTAAATCCCTCCAAAACCAAACTAATCATCTTCACCAAGAAAAGAAACAATCAACTAGGAGTACCAGTCCAGATAGATAATACTGACCTGGAAGTGGTAGATGAGATAAGATACCTGGGTGTTGATATAGACAGCAAACTGCTTTTCAACACACATATAAAGAACATTAGCAACAAAGCCAAGATAGCCCTGATGCAATGCAAACGGGCTATTGGGAAGACATGGGGACTAAAACCATTCATAGTAAATTGGATATACAAATCAATTATCCTACCAAGACTAACATATGGAGCAATAGTGTGGTGGCACAGAGCCGCCATAACCTGTAACAAGAAGGCACTTGATCAAGTACAACGCCTAGCTGGACTCATGATAACAAGCGCTATAAGAACTACACCAACCGCCGCCCTTCAAATGATCCTAGGCCTGCACCCAGTAGACCTACAAGTGATGAAGGTGGCTCTAGAGCAATGGTTTAGAATGAAGTCTTTTTGTCAATGGAAAGGAAACCGTTTTGACAAAGGACACGCAAAAATAAGCTCAAAAATTGAGGAAAACATCTCCATGATTCTAGCAAACAACGATTTGATACAGAAACAAGAGATGTTTGACAAGAAATACAAGATACACATTGGACCTAGAAACGACTGGAAAGTAACAACGGACAACCCGATATTGGCCTGCTATACAGACGGGTCCAAGAAAGAAAGCACTAAACTATCGGGGGCGGGCATATACATCCAAAACCCACCGAGTCTACATAAAGTCATACCACTGGGGAAATTTGCAAGCGTTTTCCAGGCTGAAATACTGGCCATCCTGGAATGTGCTAGTGAACTGACCTCCAGAGAAGTGGACGCAGAGGTGGTAATTTATAGTGACAGCCAAGCAGCTCTAAAAGCTCTAAATAAGACCAGTACCACATCAGCTTTAGTAAGAGAATGTAAGCTGGCACTCAATAAATTATCAACCAAAGCAAAAACTACAGTTGCATGGGTCCCAGGACACCAAGGCAACTTAGGCAATGAAGCAGCAGACGAACTGGCCAGGCAGGGAGCTGATGAAACCTTCATTGGCCCTGAACCCCGCCTACCTATCCCAGGACAGTCAACAAAAGGTGTCATCAGCATCAAAATCAAAAATGAAAGCAACAAAAGATGGAAAGAGTTGCAAACATGCCGTCAATCCAAACTCTTTATTAAGAACATGGATCCCAAAAGAACGCGCAACTTTCTGCAACTAAGTAGGAAAAATACAAGACTGATTATAGGTCTATTAACGGGACACTGCGATCTCAACAAACACCTATATACTATGAAACTAAAAGACGACCCATCTTGCCCCGAGTGCGGACAGGAAGAAAGTAGCTTCCACTACTTAGCGGAATGTCCAAGCTACTCGCTGCCAAGATGGGAATATCTAGGTAATGACAAACTTGAAGAAAGGGATTTAACCAATATATCTCTAAAAGATGTCCTGCATTTCTGCAGGGCAACAAGAAGATTCGAGGAGGTGACGCTGCCGGAGCACCAGTGAACCCAGTGCCCCAAACCTGGGAATTGGGTGAAATGGTTCCCGCCTAGTGGAGCTGATCACCCGTCTGTGAGCTCCGCAGACGTCCCAACCCGAGGAAGAAGAAGAAGATAGGTAGGTACATATAGTAATATTAATATGGATTGAATTGCAGAAATTATAATGATAGAAAGGTTTAAAATAAGTCATTTACTTTTTATTTTGTGCAACAGAGTTACTATAAGGTGTTTATAATAACATAGCGGCCCACCCAGCAGTTTTAACTCTATTTCCAGCATGATTTATTTATAAATCTTTCCTTTTGAATCACTCTATCTAATATAGAAAACTGCATCAAAATCTGTTACATACTTTTAAAGATCTAAGCATACATAGAGACATGGGAACTGACTTTGTTTTAAAATATTTAATTATATCTCACCCGGTGTATCCAACATAAATATCTTAGGATCATTGTTGATCCTGATCTTGGTCTGCAAACTTCTCGTGACTCCAGCTACAGCCCCAACAGGCAACACATGTTTGGTGTGCATGAATCTCGACCGCAGCATGTTTATCAACGAAGACTTGCCTACGTTTGGCACTCCAATGATCATCACGTTATAATCCAGCTCTTCACTACGATTGTATCTGTTCGAGGACTTTATTAAGTCTACCATCAACGGCCTTAAGGTTTTAAGGCCACGGCAGTGTTGGTCTTTGCTATTTGTGAAAACTATGTTCTGTATATTATGCTCCGCTTTTAACTGGTCCTTTATCTTTGGTATTAGAGAGTTTATTGTTAAGTCCTTTTTGTTTAGGACTAATATGTGAGGTTTGGCGCCTATAAGCGTGTTGTTGAACACGTTATTTCTGCCTGAAAATGGTATTCTCGCGTCGTGAACTTCTATTACACAGTCAACAGAATTCAGCTTTCTCTGCATCTGCTTGAGACCCTTATTCATGTGACCTGGGAACCATCGAAGTAACTCCTTGTTGACAAAAGGGCATTTCTTACGGAAGTTATAAGTTGCTGCATCGAACTTTGCAGCCATTTCGTGTAAAACTGCGTTTGTTTTGATTCGGTTTTGAGGTTATATATTGTTATGTTACTCACTCACGGCTAAGAAGGTTATCAAGTCAAAAGAAACCTAAGTAGGTAAATTCACTTATGTTATCACGGTTTTTATCATTGTAATTGTTTATTAATTAATTATTAACAAATGAGGTAGAAAATTGAGATGACCACAGATGACCCCAACCGATCAGCTGTTTTTGACACCATTTTTTTTTGTTTGGCTGTTGTCTGGCCCGGATACAAGTCTTTTTGGCACAGTTACATTTGACAGATCAATGCTGCCAGACCGTTCCTAAATGTGCAGTTTCTGATCCTTTGGGAGATATAACTCCTCTTTTTTTTTTACTGTTTGAACCCATCGTCGTCCATGCTTGGACAAATCGGATAGCGCTCTCGGCACTCAACTAGACTACACACCACCTGCTATTATTTTGGTTTAAAAAATGATATTTTACCAGTGATTTCATTTACGCTGCAGGCTCCACTCAGAACACCAGCGTGTTTGATTGTTGCTGGATTGTATTAAAAGAGATGCCAACTGACTGAGGCGATTTTTCCACATCAAATAACAGAACTGTTTCTTTTGGGGACTATGGTCGATAGAGCAATCTGGCAGCACTCGATGTCAAAATCAGAATCGTGCACACAGATCTCATAAAATAATTATTGTCCTAAATCGTAACATATTTGATGAACAATCTTGTAATGTTCCATAGAATAAAATTAAATTATAACACTACCGTGTGTTTACCAAGGAACATTTATACCCTTGTTTATATACCCCTGTAACCGCGTAACGGCGTTTACACAGTGTTTATCAAAGAGCATATAACCACTTACATTACGTTGTGTTTATATTATGACAAGAATTTTACAAGCACTCCTACGTCGTGTTTATGATTATTTTACGTCTCTTTTACGTAAAATATAGCGAAGATCTGTGGCAAAGATCTTTTAAAAATGGACTTCCATCTTTTGAACGAGGTGTCTCCAATGCAGTTTTCCGTGCAAGTCAAAATTGTAAGCATATCTTTTTCACCGTCTCACACCTGTCTAACAAATTGGATGTAGGTAATATTAAATGCCATGAAGTTAACCTAATTGGCCCCTTGGCAGTGCCAATTCAATACTTTATTGCAATATCACAGATACATCTTAAGAGTTATTCAGTATTCATTTATTGCTTCCACGGGGTTTTACAAAGGTCTTAGTTATTTACATAGTTCCATGCGTGAAACCGGTAAGGCGCTACAATTTTCTTATAAGTAGGGAATATTACATTATATATACTATTTTTTTCCTTTTGCTATATTTATTCCTTCATGACTTTATTATAGTTTATCCTAATCTAAAACTTATATGCCCTTATCTATAACTTTATAATGTATCTATCCATTACTAAGTTACCTTGTGTGACACCCTGGGGACACAGCAATACAAACTTAATGACATAGTTATAGCACATTTTATTTTATTATTATTATTATTTATTTGTAGGTAGGTACTATCTCATATTTTTATTTTTACTATCTTTTAAAACTTTATTCTTATAAATTAAATTAACAAATGAAATTTATATCTGGTAGGTACCCATACACTCTTCACTGTTAACATACATTTATATTTCTAATAATATCGGCAAGAAATTTGCTGACGTCATAAAAACATTTTTCTAGCAGTTTTTTTTTATTTACTAAATTTAAATTGTCGTTTGTAAAGCCGTTTCCTATTCTGCACGTCATGTCAAATTCTAATGAAGAGGTGCAAAATTAAGCAATTTAAATATTTAAAACTATTAAATTGACTAATTTTAACAGCCACTAAAAGGGTTTTATAAAGGGCTTTTATAAAATAGTACGGTCAAAACAAATCGAAATAGTTGCAATGTTAGAGTGATCTGTGTGATTTTCGGTCAGATAGGAGAGTTCTAAAGTAGGATCAATTGAGTTGTGAGGTCCTAGAGTGTCACCGGGTAGGAAAGATCTAGAGTGGCACTGTATCAGAAGGTGCTGGAGAATCAAAATGTTCTAGGCTGGCACCCAGTTGAAAGGTTTTAAAGTGGCACCAAGTCGGAAGGTTCTAGAGTGTTGATGTTAAATGAGAATAAATGTTAATTTATCAATTTCATGTTTTTTTGGCGTTTTCGCATTAAAATGCACAAAAAAAACATTAAACTTCCCAAAAATAAGGCTTTTGTAGCCACACTTAAAACCTCTAAGTTAAGAGATTTTTATTTAGTGATTTTAGCTTTAGAAACATAAAGTTATCAAAACGCAGAATCGGGACCACTGTGTATTTAATAGTGCCTTAATTTTTTTTTGTCGAGCCTGTTGCAACCTTGATTATTGAATGAAAACGGTAAACACATTTATAAAGCCGAGTCTCTTGCAGCTGATTTCTTCCAAACAAAACCAAAACATCAATATACATTGCAGCACAGCGATAGACAATTCGTTTTTTTATTCACAAGGAACAGACAATCATATCCTGAAACCCTTCTTCCTCATGGCCAAACTGTTTCGCCTAACTGATTTCGCTTCGAAGAACTCTATATCCTTATGGCCAAACTTGTCATAGTACAAGCAAAGTACACTCGCCACCGAAGATGATACTTATATAAACAGTAAAATCCGTGTGTAGGCTTTCTGTAATCTGTAAGCGATGGAAAACAAAGTTTATGTGTTTTGTTTGGGAATTGTTGGAGAAAAACATGTACAAGAGACTTGGCTTAAACATTTACAACATACTCAGGTCAATGGGAAATTTTCTATAGATTCTCGAGTGTCATGTAGAGGGCGCTAAGCTTAATAGAAATAACGTTTCTTTACACAAAAACTGTACCACTTTATAAATTATTCTTTATTTTGTGTTTATTGAATTGTTCTAAATTTATTAGTGGTTATTTGTTTACTTACACGTATGACACTCAATATAATAGCAAGGCGATAAGTTTATTTTGTAGTAAATCAAACTAACATAATTAATTTGTAACGAACACAACGTGAAACGGAACCTGTGACAAAACTATGGCTGACGCCAGCCATATTGAAACGTCAAAATTTCAGTTTAGCACAGCGCCCTCTGGTTTGACATTCAGAACTATCAAGAGAACTGTCAATAGAAAAACTCCCATTTCTGCAACAGTACCTTTGCAAACTCATAAATAAGTTATTTTTGTTACAGGAAGAAGCTGATACGGAGACAGATCCTGCATCCCGGAAACACATTGAGCCTGAAACATCAACTTTATCGGCTATGAGTCATAGAAGTACACTACGAGTAGAAGTCACTCGTCTCCCAAATGAATTATTACAACGATATATGATTAGAAACAATTCTACAGATGCTGGTAAGTGAAAATTTTGGTAATAATTAAGGTTAGAATAGCATCATCCCATATTTTAATTTAGGTGTTAAGGTGCCTTGAGTGGGGTATCCAGGTAATGGGTTGCAGCGTTAAGGCGACGCCGACCGTCCAGTGGCGCCCTCACCTGTTATTTAATAATATTTTTAAATCTAGAACAAACATTAAAAATCTAAGACGGACAAAATTGTTGTCCTATACGATAAGTTTATTTTAAGGTATGTACAACAATAAGCTTTACATTGTCATGCATCTTTAAAATCACTAAAACGGAAAACGGTGGCCACCATTTTTCGTTTTAGTGATTTAAAATTTAAAACACAAGAAAAAGCTAATTGTTGTATTTTGGAATAAACTTATCAGGGCAACAATTTGTCCGTTTAAGATTTTTGATATTTGTTTCAGATTAAGAGAAAACATGGGAGGGCGCCACTGGACGATCGGATTTCGCTCGGTGCAGGCTTAACCTTAAATAACATTTGTTGAAATAGTAGTAAATGCAACTGTCATATTTGAATGGGGGACTAGAATGGGAGTGTCTGTTTATCAGAAGAGGCGTAGCCGAGTGTGATAATAGTTCGGTGCAAGCATTCTGATGCCTAATTTACACACATAATTTGTACACATACAATTTATGTACACTCTAAAAAAATAACAATATAATAATAATTAAGTATTATTATAGTTTTTGACTATAACATTAAAATGTTTTTTTCCAGGTTCACTGCCAACTAACAATCGTGTATCGAGGAAGACTGCAGTAACACATGCAACAGATAAAAACATTACATCCAACATAAACTTAATTAATGAAAATAATTTCATTAGTAGAAAAGAAAAGAGTATGAATACGAAACACAACAGAAACAATACAAACATTATTAAAGAAACAGATGATAAAGAAATCACCAAATTACTATTGGATGATAAAGTTGAACCACAGGCATATATTTTAAAAGATAATCAATATATTTTTAACACTGATTTCAATAATAAGTCAATAGGATTATCTGCTGGTAAATACGTATGTCCGAAATGCAAGTATATAACAAAAAACAGTTTATATTTTGAATACCATTTAAAAGCGCACTCAGCTGCAAAAAAGTTCATATGCAACACTTGTCATTATATTGCCACCTATAGAGATTGCATAAAAAATCATCTTAAAATACACTCGGGTAAAAAGTTAATTTGTGAGATTTGCGATAAAAAATTTCTATGTAGACAATCATTGACTAGTCATATAAGAATTCACACGAATGAAAGGCCCTATGCTTGTCAGATATGCGACAAAACTTTCGCACAAGGTTCTAGTTTAAGCTCTCATATGAAAATACACACAGGTGAAAAGCCTCATGCCTGTAACACATGCGGTAAAAAGTTTGGACGACGTAATGTTTTAACTTGTCATATTCTTACAGCCCACACAAATATGCAAAAGGCTTATTCATGCAATATACGAGGGGTGGCTGATAAGTAATCTACCTAACTATGAAAGAAAAGACTTTGATGGCTAGTTTTTATTTATTTTTCTATATAGTCTCCTGCAACTGAAATGCCCTTATGACATCTGTCAATAAGTGACATCAAGCCCTTAAAATAGTAATTTTTATTTTGTTCGTCGAAATGGTCAGTCACAGCCGCCTTCATCTCTTCATCCGTCGAAAATCTGCGCCCCCTCATTTTTTTCTTTAAATCTTTGAATAAGTAATAGTCACAGGGAGCCAGATCTGGACTATAAGGTGGATGGTTGATTTCTGTGAAGCCGTTTTTAGTCAGGGCTGACCTCGCCGTTAAGGCTGTGTGTACAGGAGCATTGTCTTGTAATATCAGAACACCTTTGCTGAGTTTGCCCCTTCGCTTTTCCTTAATTTGTTCACGAAGCTGGTCAAGCAAGTTTGCGTAATATTCAGCATTCATTGTTGTATTTTTCGGCAAATAATCAATCATCAAAATCCCCTCGACATCCCAAAATACGGTAGCCATTAGTTTACCAGCTGATGGTCGGGCCTTGAACTTCCTCGGCGGCTTTTCTCCCTTAAACTTCCATTGCATCGACTCTTGTTTGCTTTCGGGATCCCACTGGCGGATCCAAGTTTCATCGCCGGTCACAATTCGAGAGATAGTCTCTTCTTCTTTCCCTTTGACCAGGTCTAGAAACGCCTGACAACATTCTACTCGCTTCTGTTTGTCAAAGGGGGTCAACATTCTTGGTACCCAGCGCGCGCTCACCTTGGACATTCCCAAATGTTCGTGAATTATTTCATGGACTCGTTCCTTGCTGATGCCCACATCTCTGGCTATCTCCCACTGTTTGATTCGCCGATCTGCAAGTATCAGGTTCTTCACCTTTTCAACATTATCTGCGGTAACTGCAGAAATTGGCCTTCCACTACGTGGGTCATCTTCCAAGCTCTTCCGGCCATGTTTAAATTGCTTCGACCAAAACTTTACAACAAACTCAGAAGGACATGAATCACCGAACACCTTTAACATGCGCTCTCTGATCTGCGTTGGCGTATTTCCTTCTTTACATAGGAATTTAATGACAGCTCGATGCTCTAATTTTATAATTTTACAATTTTCTTTCGACATGGTGAAATCAAAGCCGCACCAAAAAAGAAAAAACAAGCGAAAACAAAATGACCGCCATAATTTGAAAAAAAGAATAAATAAAGAACATGATTGTGTAATGGCCAGTTCGAATTTCGAAACTTTCTTTAACAAAGTAGATCTTATATCAGCCGCCCCTCGTATGTGAGAAAAAGTTTATACTAAAAAAGTACTTACATAAACATATTGAGCAACATACAAGTAAAGGGTTTTCTTGTGACATATGCGATGCAACGTTATCAAGCAAATATAAACTGAAACTTCACCTCAGAATACACACTACTGAAAAACCTTATACTTGCGAACAATGTAACCGCAAGTTTAGAAGAAGGGAACATTTGAATGTTCATAGAAAAAAAATACACGAAAAGGAAAAACGTTTTGTTTGTGGGAACTGCGATTGTAAGTTTCCATACAAATGTGATTTAAATAATCATATCAAAACACACAACCCACCGTATGTTTGTAACGTATGCAATAAACAGTTTAAATTTTTTTATGGTTTGATTGAGCACTTCAGAAAATGCCAACCGACGACGAGACTGTAGATAGAGGCTCGAGATTGAATACAGGATGTTAAAAATAGTTTTATTAATATTTTCTTTTTTTTATATTACGACCTATATCCCAGAGAAAGATGTATAGTTCCATGCGCTGTTCACCCCTTCAAATATTTGCTGTTAATATTTTTACAACTGTATATATTTTTTAATGATTATGACATAGGTGTTAACCAACAGTATACCACAGATTGTAATGTTTTTGATATGTTAGTGAGGGTATCAAGATTCATAATCACACACTTAAATACTTAAACCCGTCATCGGTTTAAGTATTTACAAAACACACACCTTAGCTAATTAAATATGCTGTAGTAAAATAATGCTTAAATATTTAAATTATTATTTTTATCAATAAAGTATGTAGATTATATATTTTGAAGTGAGTGGTTTTATTTATTTACTGTCCCACACTACAAGAACAGGTCTCAATACAAGACGATTTCAGAGCAAATTCTTATCTTACCGAATTAATATAGTAGTTTATGCAACTGTCATATAATGGGGGTCATTAGAATGCGAGTGTCTGTTTATCACACGAGGCGTAGCCGAGTGTGATAATAGATTGACACGAGCATTCTAATGCCTAATTATATGCAGTTGCATACACTATTTTATTTATCTACACTCTAAAAAATTGACTCAGTTGAAAACTTTTCCAAACGTCCGCACCGGCGATTGCAAGGCCCGATACATGGTCAAATTCAATACGAGAACGTAATATGGCTTGATATGATTTTTTGAAGATTCTTTACTAACAGTTTTTTATATATGTCGAGTCTCAACAGCAAATAACTAAACAACTGAACAACATCGGAATAACATCTGAACAACAACTAATCAACATCTGAACAACAACTGAACAACATCCCAACAACAACAGAACAAAAACCTATTAAAACAACTGAACAACATCCGAAAAATTACCGTACAACAACAATTGTCAGGTGCGGCGGAAGATAGCGATTTGAGTATTGGCAAAAAAAACTTCGTTTCATTTCTCAACTTTATCGTATTAAGAGTTTTCTCATTAAGTCATTACGCTTCTGTAATTTATAGTAAACCCTAGTTTTTATAGGCAGAATGCATAAAGTAGGTCATTATGCATCTGTTTTCGAATTCATAATTCGAACATTATGAGACGAGTGTAGATAAACAAAATTATAATCCTCCTTTTTGCTTCGCTGTAGTCGGGTCATAACGCGCCCTCATCGCTTAAAAATTCGTAACTCGATGTAAACGTAATTTATCGAAAATCCGCTTCTGTCAGATTTAAGTACAGATGTTGAAGCTTATTTATATTAGGCCCAACGTCCCGTTAAGCGACATGTTCACGCCCCGGTGGGCCTTGAAAGTATTATCCATCCGAATTTAGGAGGCGCATCGTGCCTAAGTAGGTGAATAATATGGCGAGATGTCGTCGGTGTTGGCGGCGTGTTGGCGGCGGCGGCACGCAGCGCTGGCTGAGCGACCCGCGCCACGCAACGCTGTTCTAGTGTTTTGCCGAAGCGTTGGCTCTTACCAGGGGGGTCTCACTCCACGGTTTAGGTATGTTCCGCCGGCGGGTTCCCTACGGGGACTAATCTCCGCGGGTTGTCACTTGTCGTCGCTAGCCGCCGCACTGTTCGCACGCACGTAATGCTCGCGCGCACACTTACTTGATTTTTTTCTGTGTTTTAGTACGTTTATTCGTTAAAAAATCGATCGGGTCGTCGACTCGGTGTCCCACTCGATACAAAGAACAGTTAGACACAAGAATAATTAATTGTTTTTCTATATAAACAGTAGTCATTAATAATTTCGTTTAGGTTTATAAATATTTACAAATCTTACAATTCCTTCCGTAGATTAAGTGAACAAATAAGATATTATAGCAAAATCAATAACAAAAAATCTTCGTGCACGAATAACATGATGACAAGTTACAACCCTTGGAGTTCGCCGGCGGCTCAGTCATAAAACTGCGATGCGCAAGGGAGATTGAGCGTTCGCGCGCGTTCATAAGTTTCAATTTTGTTTGTGAGCGGTTGGGTACACCGAGCGTAGGTATTAATTTATACCTAAACATGTAATTTCTTAGGGAGTGATTCTTCTGTACGTTAGTACTATTATATTATATTCTGTGCTCTTACATAGTATTGTATTATTAATAGTAGTGTCGCTGTAGTTACAAATAGTTGTATATATAGCGATCGGCGGAATAACTTCGATACCGCGTTTCAGGACTTGTATGTGAAGCGCATGCGCGCCGCCACAAAAAGCTAAAATTGTAACTACTTTGAGCACTTTCGCTATCTGTAACTACCTTGAACTCAATACGATGTTCGGTAAATATACATAACGACTTGTAGTTCAATCCAAAGAATACTATACTCACTCTTCAATCTGACAGAAGCGGATTTCCGATTAATTAGGTTGATGGGGGCGCTAGTTACGCTTCAAAATCCCATAATCCGGTAATTAATTAAAAATGCGCTTCTTGTAAGTATTGAGAGCGCTAACCACGCTCCAGAATCATAAGTAGTAGTATCATTGTCGAAAATTACGTAAATTGTCGGATTAAAAACTTTAGATGTAAAAAAATATAGATTTTACGCTTTTACTCTTTCTGTTTATCTTTTGGTTGGCCGGCAGAGAATGCCGCGTGGCATTAGGCCCGCCATTTGTACTTTCTGTGCAATAAAGTTTAATAAATAAATAAATAGATATTTTTAGGGCGTTTCATAAAGTATGGTTTCTGATAAGTCTTGTACAAAACATCTAACAATATGTATAGGTGCATGGCAGGCATAGCGCTGTAAATGACGGTAAACATGTCGACGCAAATAATATTAAATAAGTACCTGATTGACCGAGCATTGCTCGGCTTTTTTAAAGTAGCAGGCGACCAAGTCTGGTTGTGAGGTCTTAATTTTTTTTCATATATTGGTCTAGAGCAGCGATGCACAGACCGCGGCCCGCCGCGGGCCGCTTGCGGCCCGTGGGCTTTATTATTGCGGCCCGCGAGCAGTAGCACAAATCCCCATACATTTCCAAAAAACTTGTCAATATTTATCATGTCTACAAGTAAAACTGCAAAAATATTTTAAATTGCGCGCGCTTCTGTACTCGCTGTCATGTTCGGGCTAGAGTCCGCGCCACCAAAGCAGTCGAGATCGTTGTACGTCAAGGGCGGCCGTCTTCAAACACGAAAAAGAACTCTATTGCAATGAACTAAGAAACGTCGAATTCTCTTTTTCGCCGCGGGACTTTTAGAGACGTTCCTGAACTTAAGAATCCAGATTGGTTGTGTGATTTAGCTTTTTTAGTAGACATCACAAATCATCTAAATATCTTGAATACACGGCTTCAAGGAAAAGACCAACTTATAAGCCAGTTATACGCCAGTATTTCATCTTTTCAGTGCAAACCTGCACTTTTTAGAAGTCAAATCAACTCTGGGAATTACACTCATTTCCCAAATTATAAGAAAATGGCAGAAAAATTTAACAAAACTGAAGTTAATCGTGGCTTTGTAGAGAAGTTAGATATGCTGATTCAATCTTTTAATGACAGGTTCAACGATTTTAAAAAAGTGAAACCTCTTTTGGACATTTTTAGTAATCCTTTCTCCATTTTAGTTGAAAATGCACCCGAGTCAATGCAGTTGGAATTGATTGATATTCAAAATGACCAAAAGTTACGCAACAAATTCAATGAAGGGGATTTACTGAACTTTTATCGCTGTATTGATAAAAATATGTACAAAGAGTTGCGCAAAAATGCCCTGAAATTCACCAGCTTATTTGGTTCTATGTGAACAAACTTTTTCTATAATGAACAACAATAAAACAAAAAATAGAAACCGCCTTGCCAATGACAATTTGGAGGCAGTTTTACGAGTGGCTACAAGTAAATTGGAACCGAACGTTAAAAAAATTGTTAGCACAATGCAGTGCCACGCTTCCAACTAGTGTATTATACTTTATAATAAATATTTCTAGGCATTTTTGTGTTTTTATTAATTGTGATGGCCCGCCATCAGTTCGATATTCGCCCGAGTGGCCCTTGGTCCCAATAAGTCTGTGCATCTCTGGTCTAGAGGTATGTTCCTCGAGAAAAGCTTTTCAGATTCTTGGGCTGGTTCGTCCCTTAAAAGGAACGCAGTTCTTTTCCTTACACCCTGTATAAGTGATATACAGATCGAGGTTTTTGAAAAAAAAAATGTTTTAATTAAGTAAGCTTTAATAACATAAAATATTTAATTCATTATACTATTAGCTATTACATTGTAAGCTATGACAAATTTATAATAATTATATTATTTATTTATGTGCCTAAGCATGCATATAGCGAGAGCGGCGAATCTTGAAACCGTCCACCATAACCTAAACTTACATTTCTGACTTTTTCGACCAAAGATTGAATCCACAACATTTCATTTTCCGTTACAAACTAAAAAAATATATATCGTTTAGAGTGTTTGGGATGCTTAATAAGACATTTTTCATAATTTTTAATGCAGTCGCTTCTGAAATATTTTGAAACGAAGTGAAAACTTTCAAAGTTAGGATTACCCTGAAAATATCCTTTGCCTATAGTAAAAAAAAAGCTTTAGGCAGCATGGTCTTGGACCTTCCCCTGTCCTGCCTGTGGAGAGAAAACTACATTCATTCATCTGTCATCAGTTTTTTTTTTAATAAACGTCATATAAGTGGTAGGCAAATGAATTTTATTTTCGGCAGCTTAGTTTTTGGAGCTAAACTAAGGCACTTTTTAAATATAAAATCTCTGATTATGAAACTTAATAAAATAAAAAGTACTTGCCGTCTATTTAATAATGCGATAAACTATCTTTAAAAAATATAAAAACGTCTTATTAGAAATTTGAAATGTTGTGGATTGACTGGACGAACGTACGTCAAACTTATTGAAAGTAAATTAAAAAAAAATAGTGACAACAAGCGTAACCTAACTTCCTAAGTGCGTACGTATGTGTGTGTGCCGCGTGTAGCTGATGATGTTACGTTGTCACTGAACTAACTATCACTCTTGGGAACGTTCAATCGACCATTACATATCTTTCGTAGCTCTTTTATATTAAAAAGTTCATTCGTCTTCGCTGAACGGTGTGTTTAGGGACGACGATAGAACTTTAAAGTATAAAAGTGCTTCGTGCTTCGGAGGGCATGTTAAGCCGTCGGTCCCGGTTGCTGTCTAAACTCCGTTTATTTAAGGATGACTTTGTATGTAAATGACAGCTCGCAACTGTCAGTTACATACAAAGTTTGTTTACATTATTGGTCATCCTTAAATAAACGGAGCATATGATTACTTAGACGGCGGTCGTTACACAATCATGTCAGAGGCCTATTACTGGTAGTAGGCGGTTGAAAAACTCTGACACCAGGGTTCATCGAGTCGTTGGACGACTCGGTGTCCCTCTCGAAAAGAAGAAGAGAAGTATAAAAGAGGTACGAAAGATTTATGGTCGATTGAACGTACCCCTATGCTTAAAGCGATGGGAGTTCCATGTCCAAGTACCGTGGTCTATTCGTTTTCTTCTTCCTCTTCTTCGAAGCCTTCTCCCTCTCCCTCGGGAACCATGGGCGGGATCGGGGGCGGTAGGTGCGCGATACGGTAAGCCTGTGGGAACAAGCATAATAAATTAAAAGCTTCACGACCTTGTTCCACCAGCTCCCTTCTACCATCGGACATCCAGACGCACCGCCGGATACCATCCGTACCTGGTTGCCATTCCACCAATTCGGACTAAGCGCTTCCAGTCATCATTTATAATGCGCACTGCTAAAGAGTGGAACTCACTACCTGCGTCTGTGTTTCCAAACGCATACAACCCTAATCTCTTCAAAGTAAGAGTGAACAGGCTTCTTCTGGGTGAGCTCGCTCCATCTTAGACTCTGTCTCTGTCCTATGACCTAGACTAGAGTTAAAAGCAAACCCATCATTAATAATAATAAAAAAAAACACGACTTCTTCTGAGATAAAGTAAATAATAGCCTGCGACACTCGGGATAATGTAAGGATTCTTCCGATACAATTCCCATTCAAATCTGTTCAGTGGTTAACGAGTTTCAGTCCTTTAATGAATCGCACATAAATACATACATACACATATTACGCCTGTTATCCCTTGCGGGGTAGGCAGAGCATAAACGGCCGCAAAAAACGGACATTTACGCCACGTCTGACAAACATTTAAGGGTCGATCGGAAAATTGTGTATCGCCATAGTGACAGGTTGTCAGCCCATTGCCTGAAATTGCAATACACACCCTCGAGTCCCTTAGTCGCCTCTTACGACTCCCACGGGAATGAAATGGGGAGATGCTATTCCAACCCGGCATGAAAAAATATATATGAGAATAATCTGACCTCCTCTTCAGCGAAGGTCGGGTCAGCCATCTCCATGACCTCGGGTCCAATCGGGTACTCCTGCTGGGGTCTCGGCAGCTGCAGCGGCGAGAAGTTCGGCGGCTGATACTTCAGGCCCCAGCCAATGTACATACAGTCCGTCTTTCTGGATACAAAAACAGCCCATTTGCTTACTCTTTTCACTCTACATAAACTCCTACATACACACACATCACGCCTATATCCCATGCGGGGTAGGCAGAGCGCAAACGACCGCTAAACGGACAACTACGCCACGTCTGACAAATATTTGAGGGTCATTCAATTGTGCACAGCCATAGTGATAGGTTGTCTCGAGTCCCTTAGTCGCCTCCTACGACTCCCATGGGTAAGAAATGGGGTGATGCTGTTCTAAGCCTGCATCACACGGCACATAAGCTACTTTACCCAGATAAAGGAAAAAGTCAATGTCGTATCGTACCAGAGACGAGGGAAAATTGGAAGTTATTCCATCGACAAGAGTTTGACTGTTAAATTTGAAGAAGAGGAACCTATTTTAAGTTAGAGGGAACTGGCCACACATACGGGGTGTAAGGGACAGCCCTCCGAATACTGATTGGGTGCATGCAGATCATGAAACTGAACAGCGTACTACTTGTAGTAGGCGGTTGAAAAACTCATGCACCAGGGTTCATCGGGTCGTTCATTCAGTCGGCGCCCCAGATGAATAAAAAAATAGACAGTCGTGGTTTTTTCGACATGTTACATTTTGACTCATACATACAAACATAAACCATGCCTTTATCCCTTGCGGGGTAGGCAGAGCGTAAACGGACGCAAAAAACGGACATTTACGCCACGTCTGACAAACATTTGAGGGTCATTCGGATCGTGTATCGCCATAGTGACATTGTCAGCCTATCGCCTAAAATTGCAATACACACCCTCGAGTCCCTTTGTCGCCTCTTACGACGCGACGCCCGCGGGAAAGAAATGGGATGATGCTGGGTGTTTTGACTCATACATACATACATAAATCACGCCTATATCCTTTGCGGGGTAGGCAGACCGTTAACGGCCGTAAAACGGATATTAACACCACGTCTGACAAAAGTTTGAGGGTCATTCGGATCGCATATCGCCATAGTGACATTGGCAGCCCATCGCCTAAAATTGCAATACACTCAAGTCCCTTTGTCGCTTATGAATGGGGTGATGCTATTCTAAGTCGGCATCTAGCTCTAACCCATTTTGCGACTGTGGTGCCTTACAGACTATGCCACACTTGATGTCTTGCAGTCAGTGCCCTAATACCTGCTCGCTAGTTACTAGTTATTATTCTGTGCCTGCACCTTGTCAGACTTTTGACGCCACCGACAGCGCCGTAGCCGTGGCTAATTTCTGAATTTTTACACCATGTATATTTCGAAATATATATATTTGAGTTATCGACACGAAAGAAGAAGAAGAAGAAGTCGGCATCACACGGCGTTTCCACTCACTTGCCGCTATTAGCGTAAGCGACAGCGCCAGGCCATATGTTGCTGCGCAACACGGCGATGTTGAAATGGGGTGATGCTATTCTACGCCGGCATCACACGGCATTTTGACTCATACCATACATACATATACCACGGCTATATCCTTTACGGGGTAGGCAGAGCGTTAAAGTTGAGGGTCAATAAGATAACTGTGTATCACTTTAGTGACAGGTTCTCAGCTCATCGCCTTAAAATGCAATACACTCAAGTCTCTTTGTCGCTTACGAATGGGGTGATGCTATTCTAAGCCGGCATCACACGGCGTTTCCACTCACTTGCCGCTGTTAGCGTAAGCGACAGCGCCGGGCCATATGTTGCTGCGCAGCACGGCGATGTTGAAATGGGGTGATGCTATTCTACGCCGGCATCACACGGCATTTTGACTCATACATACATATACCACGCCTATATCCTTTACGGGGTAGGCAGAGCGTTAAAGTTTGAGGGTCAATAAGATAACTGTGTATCACTTTGGTGACATTTTCTCAGCCCATCACCTTAAATTGCAATACACTCAAGTCTCTTTGTCGCTTACGAATGGGGTGATGCTATTCTAAGCCGGCATCACACGGCATTTTGACTCATACATACACACATATACCACGCCTATATCCTTTACGGGGTAGGCAGAGCGTTAAAGTTGAGGGTCAATAAGATAACTGTGTATCACTTTGGTGACAGGTTCTCAGCCCATCGCCTAAAATTGCAATACACTCAAGTCTCTTTGTCGCTTACGAATGGGGTGATGCTATTCTAAGTCGGCATCTAGCTCTAACCCATCTTGCGACTGTGGTGCCTTACAGACTATGCCACACTTGATGTCTTGCAGTAAGTGCCCTAATCTGCACCTTGTCAGACCTGTATGCGGCGCCACCGACAACGCCGTAGCCGTGGCTAATTTCTGGTCGAAATATATTTGAGTCAGCGATACGACAGAAGAAGAAGAAGAAGCCGGCATCACACGGCGTTTCCACTCACTTGCCGCTAGCGTAAGCTACAGCGCCGGGCCATATGTTGCTCCGCAGTACGGCGATGTTGAAATGGGGTGATGCTATTCTACGCCGGCATCATACAGCGTTTTGACTCGTAAATACATACATAAATCACGCCTATATCCTTTACGGGGTAGTCAGAGCGTTAACGGCCGTAAAACGGATATTAACACCACGTCTGACAAAAGTTTGAGGGTCAATAAGATAACTGTGTATCACTTTAGTAACAGGTTTTCAGCCCATCGCCTAAAATTGCAATACACATTTAACCCTTAGCCGCCTCTGACGACACCCATGGGTAAGAAATGGGGTGATGCTATTCTAAGCCGGCATCACACGGCGATAAACATAAATACATTTGACTCACTTGCCGCTGTTAGCGTAAGCTACAGCGCCGGGCCATATATTGCTGCGCAGCACGGCGATGTTGCGGTCGGGAGCCAGCACGGTGCTGGCGCGGGGCGTCCACGAGGCCAGGCCCTCGACGCGCGAGTCCTCAGCCAGCGACGTGAACATGGGCGGCCCAACTTCTTCTTCTTCTTCTTTCAAATATGAAAAAGAAGAAGAAGTCGGCATCACACAGCGTTTCCACTCACTTGCCGCTGTTAGCGTAAGCGACAGCGCCGGGCCATATGTTGCTGCGCAGCACGGCGATGTTGCGGTCGGGAGCCAGAACGGTGCTGGCGCGGGGCGTCCACGAGGCCAGGCCCTCGACGCGCGAGTCCTCAGCCAGCGACGTGAACATGGGCGGCCCGACTTCCGGCTCCATCGGCGGCGGCAGCCCGGGCTCATCATCCTCCTCTTCGAAGCCTTCGTCCTGAAGAAACAACTGGATGTTTAGTCATTTGTTCGCCATTCGCCATTTTGTTTAGCATACTGCGTTTTCGCAATATAATGCGAGCTCGCCGTTTCACTTTTAAATTAGCTAACTGTTAAACATACATACATACATATATCACGCCTATAATCCCATGCGGGGTACGCAGAGCGTAAACGGCTGCAAAAAAACTTACTTCTACGCCACGTCTGACAGACATTTGAAAGTCATTTGGAATATTGTGTATCAGCATAGTGACAGGTTGTCAGTCCATCGGCTAAATTTGCAATACACACCCTCGAGCCCCTAAGTTGCTTTTTACGACACCCACGGGAAAGAAATGGGGTGATGCTATTCTAAGCCGGCATCACACGGCACTACTACTAGTGGTGGTAGGCGGTTGAAAAACTGACACCAGGGTTCATTGAGTCGTTGGACGACTCGGTCTCCCACACGAAAAGAGAGAAAGAGAGCTCTACACACCGGGTGTAAGCCCTCCGAATTCTGATGGGTGCATTGCTATGAAACTGAACAACATTCCTCTAGAAATATAAGGTGTAAGCTAACCTTTACATCCCGTATACTTAGGTCATCATCATCGTCGCATTCTTCATTACTGAAGGTCGTGTCCGTCTTGAAAATTATTAGTGGCTTTGTTCATAAGTTGTTTCCATACAGTCCTGTCCTCGGCTTTTCTAATGGCTGACGTAATTGGGAGCCCTGTCAGGGTAGTGACCTGATCAGTCCACCGGGTAGGAGACCGCCCCCGGGTCTTTTACCGCTGACTTTTCCGACAACCACCAGCTTTTCCAGGTTGTAGGTTAGGTACAGGTCGTAGGTATAGATACTAATACTAAGTAAACAAATTACAAACCAAGCCTGCATTGGGATTCCACCAGATGGTTCGTCCTTGTTTGAGGATGTGTCTGCCGTGGTGCACCCAGTACGACAGGGTAGGGTCCAGGAGATCCCTCAGGGTGTGACCCTGGTAGAACGGGTTCGAGTTGAACGCAATGTCACCTGGGGAACGGGAATAATGCAAAACATATAATAAAATGCCGTGTGATGCCGGCTTAGAATAGCATCACCCCTTATCTTTCCCGTGGGAGTCGTAAGAGGCGACTAGGGGACTTGAGGGTGTGTATTGCAATTTCAGGCGATGGGCTGATGAACCTGTCACTATGGCTTACACAATTTTCGGAATGACCCTCATATGTATGTCAGATGTGGCGTAAATGTCCGTTTTTGCGGTCGTTTCCTCTCTGCCTACCCCGCAAGGGATAATAGGCGTGATATATGTGTATGTATAAAATAAACTGGGCCCGGCCGATGGCGTAGCGGATAGTACCCCTGTCTCCTACGTCCAGGGTCGTGGGTTCGATCCCCACAAGACACAAATATTTGTTAAGTAATTTTCAAATACCTATTTGTGTTTAGTCTGGGTGTTTCTATGTATTTAATTACAAAAAACAAGTAAGTATATAAGTATTAATATCAGCTATCTAGTTCCCATAGTCGATGCTTTGCTTAGTTTGGGGCTAGATGGCGCTGTGTGAATTGTTCAGGATATTTATTTATTTATTTTAGTTACCTACTTGAGTCACGAACTTAGACTAGGGAAAAAAGAGGTCACGAAGCAGAGGAGTAATAGGTAGGCTGTGGCATTTTGAAGGTTTTAAAGGTAAAAATTTTACAAAAATATATTAAGTCAAATTCTGCTACGTTTTTCTTAGCGCCCACGGACGTGTATGAAATAAAAAGTATCATAAAAACCTTAAACGACAACAATTCGACCGGTTATGATGATCTATGCACAGAAGTGATTAAAAGTTGTGCAGTAGAATTGGCTCCTTTATTGACGAATCTAGTAGGGGAGACCGGGGACAATTGTACCACTTTTCATTTCATGGCCTGTAGCTCGAAAATTTCTTACATGTAAGAAACGTTTTTTGTCTCAATGTAAAGATAGATTAATGCTCTAACTGCTTGTGTGGACCAAATTGTGGTAGTTCATAAAACTACTTAGCTATCGCAATTTTTTCAAATGGTGGCAAATGTTACAATTAACCCCGTATACCGGGACGTTTGTAACACAATTTTAGTAGTCTATTAAATTACAACAACAGCAATACTAGCAATAACTTTTATTATGTAAGTTTAATCACTCATTGTTCTTATTAATCTTTCAAATAGGAACTTAAATATTAACTCATTTCATATTTTTTTCAAATAACTTAAAATTCAATATTTCTTTGAAAGTAATGGGAGAAATTACTCAAACAAAATAAAAAGTAGAAGAACATAACAATTCTCAACTTCTGCCGTATAATAATCTTCAAGATTATGCATTATTTAATGAAAAATCAACAAAATAATCTTGCTATGGAAAAATGGCATGTTACTATTACCACCTGTTACAATTGACCCAGGTACGTTTTTTTTATTAATAATAATATTCATTAATGTTTAATGAGCCATAATAAGTAATATCTTATTCTAATACGGAGATATTTTTAAAGTAGAACTTATATAATCGATACGCAGTGAAAAACGTAGTAAAGTAAACCCGTTATATCTATAATGTGCTTAGCATATATAGAACCGAATGAAATTGTAAGTATTCACTAGTCTGAATTTAAATCACAATTATGACATAATATAGCCGTTTGGTTCCTTGGGCGTGCATAATTCATGGGCTTAAAGGTTGCAACCCCTGCACATTACCCACTCCGCGTGGCATGTAAAATATAAAAAATATGTACTCGTTTAATAATAATATTGCCTGCGGGGTAATTGTAACAAGGGGTCAATAGTAACGTTACAATCAACACCTATAACTTTGTTACTACTGTCCCGATTGACCAAATTTCAAGAAAAACACCATCACTTCCAAAATACTTATGTTAGAATGCGTGTTCTATAGAATTTACACTATCTGATATTTATGAATTCCGTGTGTATATTTGAAATATCTTAAAAGTGACTAATAACTGAGTAATGACTTGAAAATTGAAGCGAAAAAATTTATGTTTCTGTCCGAAAAATGGCACCGAACTCGTGGACACGAGCGCACGTCCCGGAGCTTGTCCTCGACAAGTCGACCAATAGAAACACGTCACTGGCTATGTCGGTGCACGCGCACACACCTTTACGTTGCTTAGTGTGCGAAATATTCGCAATGTTACTATTACACCGTGTTACTTTTGCCCCCGGTCTCCCCTAAATATGTCTTTTGCAATGGGTAAGTTTCCGTCCTCTGTAAAGATTTATGTTAAAGCATCTGTTCAAGGGAGGAGAGACTGATAATGTTTGCAACTATCGGTCCATCACGCTTATCCCAATACTATCCAAAATATTTGAAAAAGCTTTGCATAAACATCTAACATCTTTCTGTGAAAAGTTTAACCTGTTACGACCAGAACAACATGGTTTTTAAAAGGGTAAATCGACGTCACTGGCTTGCTTTTAAATTATACTTACAGCAGATCTCATCTTGCATGGACAAACGCATCCCGGTGTTTATGATTTTGTTTGCCTTAGTAGGGCCTTTGACTACCTGTACTGCAAACGGTGACTATGGGATAAATTCGTCCATTAAATGGGCACCAGCGATCTCGGTGGTGCAATATCTTATGCTGTGTGCCAATCCGCCTACCAAGCGTGGCGAATATGGTGATACCTCCAATAGGGGAAGGCCTGTGTCCTGATGATGACACTTACCCATGCCCTCCTCCAAATTGATATCTTCCTCCTCCCCGGAGCCGAAAGTGTAGAAACCTTGAGGGGAGATGGCAGTGGCAGATTGGATGCGCTGTATCTGCGCACGCAGGTAGTTGCGTTCCACGCCGTCGAACGGCGGGAACAGTTGGATCTGGGAAGGAAGAGGTTGAGGGAAAGAGAAAGGAGAGCAGGCGTAAGTCGTCATGGTATGGACCAGATAAGGACAAAATTGGTTTGGATTGTTTAAACAACCAGCGAAATCACGCTCCTGAGGATGCAAGGCAAGAGCTTTCTGGGAAGAACAGGTCGTCCTGAAGAAAACGGAAAATAAGCCTCGCAAAGGTGGATATTATGGCTTAAGGGTCATGGCTTGCTTCACATATATGCCTTTTGGCTTTAAAAGGCCATGCTTCCAATTGGGAAGACTTTGCATCCAACCATAAATAAAATGAATGGGTCATTATGTAGGTCTTTACCTCAGCGTCAAGTTCACCGGTCATGACGTGGACAGTCTGCCTGGCGACGCGGATCTGGTCGGGCGTCACGTCTGGCAAGCACACCCAGCTCTCTCCAGGCAGGTTGCACACCCAGTAGTACTAAAACATAATGTTATCCTACAATACCATTGTTTTGACCTCTAGGAGCTGAGCTATAAGCTCACTCCAATCCAAAGTGATTCATAAGCAACTAACACGCAAAAACAGTTCTCAACAAACCTGTACCATGGCGGAAAAGACTGGAGAGAATGCATTATTAACAAAAACTGCTGCTGCTGTTTACCTGGAATCATCTTTTCGGTTTTTACGACATCCATGCTTATAGGATCAGTCAAGATTAGATACATTGGAAGATCTACACGGCACAGAGAGAAAACCGACCAAAAGTATGAATTTATAATTGCAAAGTTACCTTTTTATTGACTCCTTGACCAGGCCTTTCGACTGGTATAGGAGGAGGAGGCTTCCATGTTGACTCTGGTATTGGGGGAAGCTTCGGCGGCTGCGGTTCTTTTGGCGGTTCAGGTTTTTCTTCACCTTCCCCCACTACTGAAGCAATTTAATGGAGATTATCAATGACTATCTTATCGAGCAAGGATGAAAGTGTGTTTGGCATCTCAGCTACACGATCAGTAAAACACGGTATCTCGACACACAGTATCAAGACATACGGTATCTCGACAAAATATTATCTTATAATAGTCATCCATCATCAGATCATCACCATTATCATACTCATCATCATCGTCGCCATTATCGTCGTCGTTATCATTGTCGACATTTAATTAATGATGATGATGACCATTATGAGCGAGTATCAAGATTCCGATAGGTCTAGATGCCATTAACCACTCGACATTTACGAATAAAAGGATTTACCACAGTTAAAGTTGAGGCTTAACAAAAGTCGGTGGAGAACACTTCATAGATGACCTGAAATCATCTTCATTATAACCATATCATCGACAGCTATGAAACGTTTACTGACCATGCACAGGCCGATTGCTGACTGTCTCCAGATAAGTTTGATTCTTAGGTTGTCGGTCCACGCTGCGCTTTGCAATGCGTAGCCACCACTTCAGAACATTTCTGTGACGTATTAACTAACAAGGAATGCAGCAAACTCACATTCCTCTTTACGTTCCTCGATCGCCGGTGCTTCGGCCTCTGCCTCGTCCTCTCCAGGCATATCCTTCATGTCAAACTCCTGGGCATAATCACAATCAGATTATCTATTACTTTCAAGCAGAATAATAAAATATGACTTCTGGAAACAAATTTCTAAAAACCTCTTTCGAAATCTCTTTTAACCTTCCACAAGATTTTATGTACCTTTAAGTAGATAAGTACCTATATTTCATGATTTACTACCTTCCCACTGTCTTTTTGTCGCAACAGGTCTATAGTAATTAACGGTGCACTATGTAATTCAGGTGAGTGTTCCCGTTAACGACCTCGACAGTCGCGCACTTCACAAAAAAAATATTTTCTCTTTATACAAACTATCTATCAGAATGTCCGTTGCCCAAGTTTTTAAAATTAGAACCTGCAAACTTAATGAAAAATTCTCTGTTATTAAAGTTATGGCAATTAGTACCAAAAGTGGCCGTTTTTAGGCACTTTTTACCTACGCCTGAGTTTGCAATATGATGCAGGTTGCAAGAGATATGAGTCGTGGAATCATCTTTTTTTGCGGACAATCAGCCTGCAATATCTTAACCAGACTGGTAACAAAGTCAGAAAGTGACAAATATCAACTTTGTAAGTGCCCCACCGAGAATCGAACCCGGAACCTTTGCGTCGAAGGCAGTCGCACTACCACTGCGCCACATCGGTACTGTACACTTACACGAACATAGAAACATACCCTGATTCTCCTATTCATCTCGTCTTCGGTAAGCTCTGTTTCCGCTATGTAATAATTAGCTTTTGTCCCGTAAATCTTGCCGAAGAACCTGTAAGAGAGGCGTTACATCTACGTATACCTTTCATATTCAGGCTTTCGTTATTCTAATAGGAAGTTTTCTTTTTAAGAATTTAAAAAAAGTTTATTTTCCAAGCACTCTGTAGATGGCGTTGAACTGACTACGTAACTAGATGCCAAGGCCAAAAGGCATGATACCCTTCCCTTACACTCTGTGGTAAAATTTGAATAGTGACTGATAGGGATTTTAATAGTGACAGGTGGGGAAAGTTTCTCCTTATCTATCACCAGCCCGTTTTGAGTTCTCGCTATCGGTCACTAGTAAAATTTCTCCCTACATTTTAATATGCTAGCAACTAGAAAAGAAACCCTTTCTGGCAAACCTCTGCTTATACCTTGTCCATCTTGATTGATTATTACAGATAGAGTGATTCAAGAAGAGGAAGGTTTATTATGTCAACCTATGGCGTTAAGTTACATGCCGTGTGATTAACCTGGCCAGCCCCGAGGCAGTGCCTTTATTTTTATTTTTTTATCCCGCCCGAGCCGGTTTTCTATTAGGACATTATAAAATTATAATAAAAAAAAGAAAATTGTGTAATACAAATTTCATTTGTTACAGTGACGGATCATGACGTCAATAAGTGATAATACTATCCTACATTGAATAAAGAATTTAAATTTCAATTATGTACATGTGGGGTACTATAATTTATGATGGGAAAAGATCACATTCCCACCGGAAAACGAGTAGCAGCGGTTGAAACTATATTGGGTGGGCCGCTAGCAATAAGTACAATGTTCTTCACTCAAATCTTAGAAGACTACTTCTTTACAGAATTATACGGGGTGTAAGGGACAGCCCTCCAAATACTGATAGGGTGCATGCAGACCATGTAAATGAACAATTTTCCCCTAGAAACATATGTCAGGAAACGACGAAAAAATCTCGACCTCCCATACAAAATCACCATCAGCTGACTGAATTTACAATGGGAAGACAAACATTTTTTGGCGTTTCCTGAAATATTTATAAAAGGGAAGTTGTTCAGTTACATGGTCTGAATGCACCCTATCAGTATTCTGAGGGCTGTCCCTTACACACTGTATAGTTCTATAAACAAATACCTAGTCTTCTTAGATCTGAGTGAAGAATATTGTATTGCTAGCGGCCCACCCAGTAATGGTTTCACCCGCTGCTACCCGTTGTCCGGTGGGAATGTGATCTTTTCCCACCATAAATTATAGATAGCTCACACCACACATAACTTACCTAACAGTGGCAACAGGTTCCTTGTATCCCAGCATGAGTAAAGCGATATACACAGCGTAGCACTCTTGATCAGGCAGCCCGTAGCCTGCCTAGAATTAATTGTAGGTCATTCTCATATAGCACGTTCACACCATGCACCTGCTCCTGCCGCTGTCACGAATATTGCTAGAAATACGTCCGCGGAAGTATCATCGCGAGGGAGTGTTCACACACTGCCGATATACTCTTTTCGCGTCAATACGAGTGAGCGAGATAGCAATACATGCCACAAGCGTTCGTGCTGCCGTTCCTTGCGCACGAAAAGCCGACATTCGAGGGAGGACGGGAAGTGGCAGCGGCATGACGAGTAGCAGCGCGAGGAACCTGTTCACACATTCGCGATGCCCACTTCCCTTACTATTTCCCTGCTCATATTGGCATCGTGTGAACGTGCTATTAGATAGTGTCGCGACCAGCGTAACTGCCGGTACGTGCGTCTATTGTCCATGGAGGTCAGGTCACTTGATTTTATCTAAGCGAATGAGCCGATAAAAAATACTATGAAAACAAATATCTTTAAGAAATTCATTCTTTTTCGTTCAACTAAGTGGTAGGCCCGAGCCCGTCAGAGTTGCAAATACCCTCTCATCCCGGTGCCAAACAATTTGATGTGTTCCATACAGAGTGGGAATGACAGGTTACGACTTCTGGGTTTCTGGCTGAGCTCGCCTCATCGTCTACTTAGCATTATCTGGCTCAAACTAGAGAGAGTCTAACGCAAATATCACTAATAAGATCTTCCTGCATCCACTGAACCAGGTTGGAACAAGTTCCATAATTGGAGACTATGCACATGAACCAAGAGTCTTTCCGTGTATCTTCTTCTACTATGTCTTAACTTTAAAGGTACCTAGCCTTTCGAAGCGAGCGTTTTTTAGCGTCAGTGGCACCGCGGCTGTGACGCCGCGACAGAGCGATAGATAGATGTTCTATGCAAGTGTGTGAAATTCTTGGGAACGTCATTCGAGCGCAGCGACACTGACGCGGCGTCTGTGGCGTCACGGTGTCGTTATAAACGCTGCGTCTATGACGCTTAGTTCGAAAAATTAAGATAGATGGATAGCAGGGTTACATCATTCATAGTATACCTCACGAAAGTAATAGTTGCTGTCAACCAAGTCCTGAACGATGGCTTTGTTGGTTTCTTCCTCTAAATCCAGTTCATCTTCTTCCCCCAGGTCCTCGCCTCGTCGAGCCTTGCTATCTGCCAACTGAAAATCATGGAGTTCAAATAATGCGTCCACTGATTCACAGTTCTGAGTATATTTACGTGATCAGGATTTTTCCGAAACCATATGGAGAATAGCCGATACGAGCCGCTGTGGAAGACCCCGTCGCAGGTGACGCGACGAGCTGGTGCCTATGTTATGAAACTACAGGCTACAAGTCTACAGGCGAAATTCTTAATACATTGCGTAGCGGGTTCATATTCCTGGTATCATAATGGCTTATCGACTACGCAATGAACATCGAAGCCTGTAGTTTGATAATATCGGGTACCTACTGGTCGCCTTTAGCCGGTCAGTTGCCCGAAGTCGCGCGGTCAAAAGTCAGTAGATTGCCCCCCCGCCACAGATCTCTTATATATATGTCCTAAAGGACAGATAAGAAACAAGCCTTAGTACATAAAGTCCTTACTGAATTGACCATAGACTTACAATATACCACTACGTGAATTGACCATGGATTGTGAAATTTTACTGTGATGTACCATGGACTACTCGCTACGTTAGGTTGTTACCTCCTAGTATTTAATAGTGATGTGTAGTAGTCACAGTAATAGGTAGTATTTTTCACAGTTATTTTTACTATACAGGTAATTTAAATAAAATGAATGTTACATAATTTAAAATAATTTTATTACAGCAAACTAAAAACGAATAATTTTATTACAGCAAACTAAACACGAAGTAAACGACTGTCACCTCAAGCCGCCATACGCCGGTTTCTTATTCGTATCACTCTGGGAGCCTGAAAATAAAGCATAGGAAAACTTTATTAAAAACGATACGATAGATAAATCTCAAAGTACGAGCCTTCTGTCCGTCGCAATGGATGTATGCAATTTAACTACAACAGGATAAGATAAATAAAGATCCACATAATAATAATTGAGTGTGTCAAAGAAATTTGAGTTTCTATTTACTTTGCTGATCATGACCAACCAATTTTTTGATAAAATAGACGTGCAAATCTAGATTGTTTATATCAGGTTTATAATTATGTGTTTTCAGAGCTGAATAACGAAAACGCCACCCAGCCCACCAAGCTTGTATGGTACACTTAATTTTTCTCCATGCTAATGTTTGAACTAAAATTAAGTTTATTTTGTCTTATATAAAAGATAACAAAACTAGGTTTCGGTCTAAACCTGCGACATTACCTTATTCTACCTTATCAGGTAGGCAAAATAGGCGCGGATACGATTCTTATTTTTTTTCTGTATAAGTTTAGCGCTGATACTGCCCATAGAATTGCACTATTCTGAAACATTAATATAGTGTTACACTGTAATTGTTCTATTGTATATAATTAGTGTAGGGAAGTCGTGAGTTCATTTATTATAGGCAAGGTGGTGAAGAATGTGGGACATCATGCTATATTGACGCACACCTTCTGTGATGCAGTAGTCTAGCGTCTACTGATACTTAGCCAACTTATCGCTCGGTGTAGCTTTTCTCAATTTCAATTGTACATTGCTTTGGAGAGCATATCAAGCCAGGCCGGGATGATGTTTAAGATGATTCTACTTAAATGCTGATCGCTACACTGCCTCGTCGGCCTAGTAGGCAGTTTAAATACGCTGATGCTGCGGTTATTCGTGCGGAAAGAGAAAAAGTATAACTCACCATGCATTTGATTCACCAGTTTGGATGCCGACGAAGAATCAAATGTGTGGATCTTCATTTGTATGAAACTCAACAGATCACCAGTCTACTAAGATCACAACATCTAAGTAGCTCTTATCTTTGGTGTATTCTGAAAGTAGAAAGCATTGGATTGTTTTAAAGTGGTCACTACCATAATGAACGCACCAAAAATACTAGACACTTAGACACACATAAGCAAAAAAATATTGTGATATCAACATCAAGGGAAGCTGCTTACATTTGCTATAGCGAATAAGTATGAACGTTGAAGTCATATCATTACTTATATTACATACCACAAAAATTGCAGCGAAACTGCGTTCTAAACGATGTTCTAAACAGTTTCAATAAATTCTTGATCGTAAAAACAGCAATACAAATTTTTATCGAATGCCGTCACCTCGTATTCGCCAAGTTCACTTTTCTTCGTCTTTGCCCATAGCACAGGTCAAAATAAAATAAATGGTTATAAAATGGTCAATGTTTACAATAATATTAAGGATAAATCGTAATTAAAGAAATAGAAATCGTTAGAAGTTGGCCGTGAAAAAAATGACAGTTTGAATTTGACAGGCATAGATAAAATTCTTTTGTATTCTATTTATCCATTGGACAGGCAAAGGTCTTAAAACCATACAGCCTCGTCTTGATGTAGCTAATCGTAACTCAGAATATAATCGTGGGACTGGGACAGGTATACGGTCCACAGCTTTGTTCGGAGATTCCAATGGCTGCCCCCCGCTCCGCGCGGCCGCGCCACCGTCGATTGCCCGTGATTTCCGAGCACCGGCGGCTGCGCGCGAGCTCGCGGCTCCTTCTGTTCATTATTACGCTAATTGTGGCTTTTTTCGAACATTACTAATAAAGTGTACTTTTTCTAAATGTTGCTGAACTATTCTATTGAATGACAGTAAATTTGTTACAATCGGCCAAACTTATCAGCCAATATGTTTTGGTAAACTTTGAACTAGGGAAAAATGAGGATATATTTATTTAGAAAATTCTAGTTACATGGTCATGCAATATTTTACTTATTTTACGTTTTAATAAAGTTAATGTGTTCAATATACTTCTAAATAAAAATAAAACACGCATTCCATAGTAGAAAAATATTTATTTACAATCACTTGAAATAACTTTTAATTTCGGCAGCGCGCGCTAAATTTACTTACAGACAAAATAAATTATTTCTTATTATTTCTTACAGGTACCTGAAAAATATAGTTATTTCCATGAAGCTAGTTATATTTTACAATCTTTATGTAAAAATCATATCAATAACATGTAACAATACAGAGAAATATGGTTCTGAAGAAATGTACTGCCATTTTCATGTAAATTACCCTTAGGGATTACAATCGGTTTTTTGTTTCGGTCTATTGATGTATCAACTAAAATGATTTAAAAAGACATAAATAATAATCAAATCTTAAGATATAATACAGTCATTATCAGTTTAAAGTGCACAAACCTTTAAAATTCAATTAAAATAGCACGAGCACTTTTTCACTTGCAAACTTTTGCATAGACTAACTTCAACATTTTTTTCTTTTTTTTTCGCTGGCGTCTGACAGGCGTGTTCCATTTGAAGCTCTGGTTAAGTTCACTCCGGAAAGGAAGAAAAGGACAAAAATAGTACCAATTCATTAGATAATAAGGAACAGACAGTTTTTTGGTGGTAAATCGTTTTTTTCGGCGTGGGTATCCCCAGTACCCAGGGTCACACTACTGACAAAAAAGTACTGGGTACCTCCCGTACCCACGGTCACACTACTCGAAAAAAATGCTGGGTATCCGCGGTACCCATGTACAACTGACCGGTTATTAAAGACCGGTACTTTGAGGCCCAAAACAGAATAGGATGAAAAGAGAGGGGGGAGGCCTTTGGCCAGCTGTGGGACGATCTTATAATGACAAGATAACATACAGGAATAACCGTTATTCTTGCAATCTGACAAAGTAAAATTTTATACCAACTTGAATATTTCAGTGATTTTATCAGTGACGTCAGGCGGATAAAACACGTTTTTTATATTCATTAAGGTCCCTCATACGCTACAGGTTCGAAAAAGGAAAATAACACTCCAATATGTTTATCGCCATATATAACCGTAACTTTTTAATATGTTTAAAAAATACCTTATTCTGATTGCGACGTGCTTGAGTAGATTTATTCAGGTTAGGCTGTTTGTAAGGTTCGCTCTAGAGCCTCACTTTTTACGAGCCTAGAGATCAGTCTTTCCGACCACTTTTGTGAATGTTTCGTGATGGATAATCAAGTGCGTTCAAATTCAAACTATGCACTTGCTCGTGCTCCTGCCGCTGCTGCGAATATTGCCCAATTACTTCCGCGGAACTATCAACGCGAGTGAGTATTCATATACTGACGTCATACGTCTCGCAGCAATACGAGTTAGCGCGATAGCAATACATACCACTCGCGCTCGTGCTGCCGTTCCTTTGACTCGCGCACGAGCTGAAACTCGCGGCAGCATGGGAAGTGGCAGCGGCATGACGAGTAGCAGCTGCCCACTTCCCTTACTATTTCCCTGCCCATAGAAGCATAGCGTGTCATAAAATATGACCTAAACTCACTCTTAACATCTCGTCCAGCCTGCGCACGACGGCAAGCTGCGGTGGAGAGAGGTAAATATCATTGAGGAGGTCGAAATTCGGCCTGAACTTCTCCTGCTTCACCTCCCAGGAGTACTGCTCGAAGTTGTCCACGGCATCTGGAGGCTTGTGCGTGAGGATCTTCTGCACCAGGTCGACGAGATGATCATAGCTGGAGGAAGATGCACATTTCAGGTATTTCTGCCGAAATGCGAGGGCAAGCTACCGTCCTTCAGGACATACAATAAGGTATATAGATATACCTATTATAGACATAACATACATACATATATGACGCCTATTATCCCTTGCGGGGTAGGCAGAGCTTCAACGGCCGCAAAAACGGATATTTACGCCACGTCTGACAAATACTTGAGGGTCATTCGGAAAATGGTGTATCGCCATAGTGACAGGTTGTCAGCCCATCGCCTAGAATTGCAATACACACCCTCAAGTCCCTCAGTTGCCTCTTACAACTGCCACGGGAAAGAAATGGGGTGATGCTTTTCTAAGTATATTTTTATGTGTAATAACTATGTATTGGTAGGTATTTATTTTGATAGTCGTTTGGACATGTTGTTTTCCTTAGTGTTATTTTCTCATTAGTGCACCCGCTTCTTTCTCTCTCTGTTTACCTTCTGGTTGGCCGGTAGAGAATGCCGTCTGGCATTAGGCCCGCCTTTTGTACGATGTGCAATAAAGTATAAATAAATAAATAAATAAATAAGCCGGCATCACACGGCAAACATACGTACATAAATCACGCCTATACCCCTTACGGGGTAGGCAGAGCGTTAACGGCCGTAAAACGGATATTAACACCACGTCTGACAAAAGCTTGAGGGTCAATCAGATAACTGCGTATCACTATAGTGACAGGTTGTCAGCCCATTAGTCGGCTCTTACGACACCCATGGGTAAGAAATGGGGTGATGCTATTCTAAGCCGGCATCACACGGCGAATTCTCCTATTATAGAGATGCAACGAATATTGATTTCAGCAGTGGTAACAGCCGAATACTCGTTATCTGGCCAGTTACATCGCCGCATACCGCCGCCGCCGGTACCTAGTTATTTACCATTCTATACTCCTATTACACTGTTCCTGAATACCGTACCCAAAAACACATCTTGAGTTGTTTTGATGACACCCATAATAACCAGCAATTTATGCCGAACCGTGCACGGTATTCAGACTAGTGTAATAGTTGGGAAACGCTGCTGCCAAATCTGGATAATCTGTTAGTCGCCTTTTACGACACCTCGGGGGATAAAATAGGGGTGATGTTTATCAAAACGTAGTAGGTATAAAGAATACACTTACAGTGTGTCTCCTGTTGCTGCGCATTGCTGTTTCAAAAAGTTTTTGGCTAAAACTAGATCTGTATTCAGCTCGGGCAAAACATTCTCTGTAGCCGCAATAATGTCCGGCTCAAGTAAATATGTGCACGACATTTTAGACCTATTCTTTCAAAGTCAAGTATAATCTAAATATATAAAACTAATTGTTAGGTACGTTTTTCAGGACTTTTTCTGTTGCATAAAAAGGATGAAGTCCTGATTATGACACGAATGTCATACTCAAAGATGTCAAACATACAAAAAGAGCTTTTTACAGAGGCCATTTAAAAAAAGACGGCTTTGAAATTGTGAAAACTTTTCACCGACATCTATTTCTTGCTTTTCTTTTTCTGGGCATTTTTTGTAAAAAAGCCTATCATGAAACAAATCATGTAAACAATAACAATAATGAACAACTATCAGATTTTTACATCTGATAGTTGTTCATTATTGTTATTGTTGGTACTAAGTTGGTTTACATGGTTCGTTCCAAAATAAACGGAGTACCAGTAACCAGTACCTATATATTGCACGACATAGTATTTTGATTTTGATGGCTATCGACTATCATTATCTACAAATCAAAAGTTAGTGACGTCATTAAAACAAACTAAGTGACTGAGCTGATAAGGAAGAAACAAGGAGGATGAATGATAATTATTTACACAAGCAGTTTTTTATCGAGCAACAGTTGGAATGGAATGGAAGTATCTTTCACCACTTTCACTCTCCTCGTCGGAAAGAGAGAGAAGTCCAACTGTCGCGAGACAATAGAACAATAGCGCCTGTACTCACGGGGTCTTAGAGTTTGTATTGTTTGCCTGCAGAGCAAAGAAAGATAAATTGTTACGTGGGACAAGAACGTTTACTTAGTTATCGATCAATCCAAAAATACTACACGTGGCAAATGCCAGATCAAAGATATATCACGTGATGTTATATGATAATAATTATAACGTCGCACACATTATTGGTCATTACAAGGGTACGTACGTGCAATGTTATGATGGGCAATACAATGTCGACCATTACCATGTTGTGCATTATGTTGAATCTTTGACAAAAACAAACATTATTACTATTTAGATTCTCTTTGAAGAAACTAACATAACATAACCCCAACTCAATCAGTAGATGGACTTTCACTCAGTGATTTTTCAATGTTAAAAGGTGAGTGAAAACTAAGTCATCTCGGCCAGGACATATATTATAAGAGATCTGTGTCTCGGCCTCCAGGTTTGTTTCACTACTCCATTTGGAGAGACTGATAGTTGGGGCATTTCCTGGGGTAATTTTGCCATAACTATTGCGAGTAGATCACACTCCACAAGCTCTTCAAGCAGCCGATGCAGTAGAGGTCCCTCATTTGTCTTTTTTGGGTATTACCAGCATGTACCAGGTAGATTATACGAACGAAAATAATGACGTTTCTTCTTTTTGTCGTTTTAAATAGCCCTATTCGTTTTATTTATTAGCCCTAGCTCAAACTTTACGCTTTTTTGGGCTGCTATAAGACTAAAAACACCTTAAGCTAAGTGATGGTTTATCAAGTGCTTTTCTCCAGTGGTGTTTAAATGGACATCAGATTAAGTTAAGAAATAAATAAAATAAATATAGATTCAGTCTGATCTGTTCTTCCCAGAACAACTCCCACGCCCAGTGTCGCCCCAAGGGTGTGATTGGGCAGGTTGTTTGTACAACCACACTATTATGTGCGGGTGAGCCCTTGCTACACACCTTGCCGACCGGCGTAGATTAAAAGGCTTTGGGCCAGAATACCCAAAACAATAGTTTCAAGTTTTAGAACTCCAACATATTTGTATTTTGTGGCTGGGGAAGCTTCTTTAAGGCGAGTGTAGCCGTGAATGACCTCAACGGTAGTGCCACTTCATAAAAAATAACATTTCTCTTTATACCAACAATCTTTCCGAATGTCCGTTGCCCAAGTTTTTAGTATAATACTTGAAATTAGAACCTGCAAACTCAATGAAATATTTGCTGTACTTGCCTTAATGCACCCCACTGGTATTAGACCAATTGAGTCAATGATTTGTTGAAATTTAAATGAAATTAACTGTATTCAATGTGGGATATTATAATTACAAATCTTATCCTATCTTTGTGTCCTCTTAATTATTATTGTCCCATAATAAATACATACATATATCACGCCTATATCCATTGCAGGGTTGGCAGAGCTGAAGAGAATGTCCTAGACACGGTGTAAAGTGTCATCATCAGCACAGCTCCAATAAAGTGTGATGTCAACATTTTTGAGGATAATATTATTTTAATTATATTGTTCCTGCTGATGCCAAAATGAGGTGCTGCGTTAATGGATGTCAAAGCTATAAGTTGGGCCATAAAAATCGAATGGAAATATCTTACTACCTGTAAGTATTGTCCTATTTCTCACTGCAAGTATTGTTGGGTGGTACACTCCTGTCTGAAGACTGCTGAAAAACAGTTCAAATTCATACGTACTTGCGGAAGACATAGGGCAAACGGCCGCAAAAAACGGTCATTTACGCCACGTCTGACAAACATTTGAGGGTCATTCGGAAAATTGAGTAGGTATCGCCATAGCGACAGGTCGTCAGCCCATCGCCTAAAATTGCAATACACATCCTCAAGTCCCTTAGTCGCCTTTTACGAGTTTCATTCCCAAGTGAAAGAAATAGGGTGAGTATTTTGAAATACAAAACAGTAAAGGTTAGCATTTCAAAATATTTTTAAATACCTAAAAAGGGTACTATTAAATTCAGTGCAAATATTTTTAGGATGAGTTCTACTTGTTAAACTGAACAACTTTTCCCAATAAATATAGGATGAAATATGAAAAAATATTGGAGCTCCTTTGCAAAATGTGTAACCAATTTTTTTTTCATATTTCGACTTATGTATATTGGGAGAAGTTGTTCAGTTTTACGAGTAGAACATACCCTAAAAACATAACACTGAATTCAACAGGTCCTTATATTGTTTTCTAGATTACCAAGGAATCCTGAACTGAAAAAGAAGTGGTTTCAAGCAATTAACCGTCTAGACTGGAATTCAGAAAAATCTAGTATAATATGTTCTCGACATTTTGATAATAAGGACTTTTTAAAGTCATACAAACATTGCAAAAGCCGAGTTTCCCTTCGTGAAGGCGCATTACCAAAAATTACTAGAAAGTTACAGGTAAATTTTGGCTTGAACTGTTTTAAATATATTTATAAAAGTAATTATAAAAAATAAACTAAGTGGCATTCATGTATAATTTAATTGGTAACAAATAAAATGTTTAAAACTTAAATAAGAAGGCATAATTATTTGATGTCGTTAAAAAATTCGTCAACTGTATAAAAGCATTTTGTTATTAAAAAAGATTTAAGTTTATTATGGATGGATCTGCTTTTATAGATGCGTCAATTTTATTAAATATTTTAACTGATTTATAATGAGGTCCTTTTCTAAAATTGTAATTGTATGAATTACTAGCTACTCGCCCAGTGTCATGTTATGAAACTACAGGCATTAAGATACACTTGCAAAATTCGCGGGCAAGAGAGGAGCTGCGGTAGCCTCGATGAAAGAGGCGTCGTCACTATTATTTTATTTATTTATTTCTTTATTGCAAAAACAGTGTTTAAACTTATAATATAGAACAGTGTCTCACAATCACAAAACTGCACAGTAATTGCGAAATTCGCTGTTTCAAATCCTGCCCACGCTTGAAACTTTTGCAAGTTAAAAAAAAATATATACCGAAAGTGTTTTATAAATTCGGTATTCAATAGCTTGTTTGTCACACTTTTACGGTAGAATGAGGCGCGATACAACTGATTATTTTGTTTTTCTAGTACCCAATATTAACAAACTACAGGCTACAATTTCACAGGTGAAATTCGATGTTCATTGCATTGTGTAGTTTGTTAGCCATTAATATGCAAGGAATATTAACCGGCTGCGCAGTGTACTAAGAATTTCATCTGTAGACTTGTAGCCTGTAGTTTCGTAACATTGGGCACAGGAGGCGTATTTTTGAATCAGTGAGCTGCTGGTATCACACATTCAGTTTTTTTTTTCAGGAAGTAGTAAAACCTATGAACAATGAACTGGGTCGTCCGTCGACCCGGTGTCCCATATCACCGAAGAAAAAGAAGATGGAGGTTGATAACTCTATGGAAAATAACATGCATCCCAATGTAAAGATTATCGGCAATGATTATCATATCCAGTGGGAACCCAAGTCACAGGTAAATTTTGACTTTTATTGTATTCATAACTAGCGGCCCGCTCAGCGGTTTCATCCGCTGCTAACCGATTTCCCACGGGACACAGACCTTCTAACCACATAAATCATACATAAAAACCTTCCTCTTGAATCACTCTATCTGAAAAAAACAAACATCCAGATCCGTAAGGTGGTTATGAAGATTTAAGCATACAGACATAGGGACAGACGCGGGAAGCGACTTTACTTTATACTATGTAGTGATTTTATCTATCCTCGTCTCATAATGTTCGAATTATGAACTCGAAAAAAGTTGTATAAAGACCTGCTTTATGCATTCTGCCGATAAAAATTACAATTTATTTTCAAACGCTGAAGCGTAATATCTAATGAGAAGGCACTCCTTAAGATAAAATGAAGAAATGAAACGAAGCGTTTTTTGGCAATACTCAAATCGCTATCTTCCGCCGCACCTGTCAGATGTTGTAAGCTTGTAGTTTAGATGTAGTTCCGATTTTGTTCAGATGTTGTTTAGTTAAGTTGTTGACTCGACATCTGAACAACTGCTGATGTATAGAATTTTCAAAATTTCATATCAAACCATATTACGTTATCGTATTGAACCATGCAATCGCCGGGGTGGACGTTTAGAAAGTGTATTACTGAGGTTCTTTTTTGTAGAGTGTAGAAAAAATTGTGTAACTACTATTATCTACACTTGTCTTATTATGCTCGAATTACAAGTTTGAAAACAGTTGTATTAAGAAAAATTTAAATTTTCTTAAAAAGTAGATAAATATTATGATAAATGCTATTTGTGACAAAGAAATAAAAAGCGAAACATAATGTGCCAAAACATATAAGTGAAAACTAAATTATTTCAGCGGAAGGGATTGACTTGACTTATGCATTCTGAGTAAAGAAATTAATTATCTTCTCAAACGCTGAAACATTCGGTGTATAAATGTTTTATGGCTTTCAATTAAATGCTCCATTTTAGTTTTATTATTTATTATTATTTTGAACAAATTGTTCTGTGTGAATACGTTTTTAACTTGTGCCAATTCTCAAATTTGCCGCATTCTTCCGCCACACCTGTCAGACGTTGTTGTATGGTTGTGTTTTGGTTATTGTTTTGTAGTTGTTCAGGTGCCGTTTAGTTTTTGTTCTGTTTTTGTTGTGCAGCTGTTGGCCAGTTATTGTTTAGATGTTGTTCAATTTTGTTCAACTGTAGTTTAAGCGTTTGCATTTTTTTTGCAGAAAAAAGTAGAACCTCTGAACAATGAAATGGGTCGTTCGTCGACCCAATGTCCCAAACGACAGAAGAAGAGGAAAGAGAAAGTAATAACTATTACAGAAAATAACGTTCATCCCAACGTAAAAATTGTGGGTGATTATTATCATATCGAGTGTGATCCTAAGTCATCGAACGACTCGATGAAGATTGATAAAGAATTACGAAAATACTCCATGGACCAGAGAAGATTGCAAGTAAAGTTGACTCGGCTCCCGATGCATCTATTTAAAAACGGGAAAATGACAACGAAACTTTCAGTAACTGGTAAATATAGCCTTCTCTTTATGTTTGGTTCAAGATAAATAAATAAATATGCTGAACAATTCACACAGCGTCATCTAGCCCCAAACTAAGCAAAGCTTGTACTATGGGAACTAGATAGCAAGTTCCTATTAAATGAAAAATAATTATCTAAGAATTAAATGTTATGTTAGTTTTGAATAAGTTATTTAAAACAATCTCTTCCGAAATAATGCTATCAGAAGTACCTTTATTGATGCAGCAGATGAATCCATAGAGCTGGCTACGTAATTGTAAATTTATTAGAGATTCACAATGTTTTCAGATATCGAAGAATTGGAAGCATTGGGGCTCCATACTGAGATAAATATCAAGCTGGACCCTGAAGAGAGGCTGAAAGAGGAACCGCCGGACTTTACCACAGACTATGACAATGTTGTTGATCATGGTAAGTCTACTAAGTTGATTTAGTCTTAGAGAACGGCGCCATTAAGTTCCTTTTGATAAGCTCTATTACTATCGGTCGATTTTTTAAATTCTTCTACTGTTGTAACACCTTTTTTTTTACCAACTCGTTCGTTTGTTTAGTCACTGGTATTTTTGTCGTTATTTTGTCCACTTGACACTGGCCGATTTGCGTTCTGCGCGGCCATCTTGTTGAAAAACAGGATGGCGGCCATTTTGTTCATCTTGTAGAAAGGTGCTTATGTACTTTTAACCTATTACGAAAAAATATTTGATTTCCACAGGAAACGGTTAGTAGCGTGTGAAACCGCTAGTCTGTACGCTAGTTTTAAATATGTTTGCGGGGTTTTCAGACTCAGTCTGCACTTCAGTGCTGAATATTAAGCTTGAAACAGAAGAAGAGTTGATTAAAACAGAAGAAAAGTTAAAAAAAATAGTAGACAAGTTAAATGAAACAGAAGAAATGTGGCATACAACAGAAGAGTTGAATAAAACAGAGAACAAGTTGAATCAAACAGAAAAGTTGAATAAAACAGAATACAAGTTGGATGAAACAGAAGAAATGTGGAATGAAACAGTAGACAAGTTAAATGAAACAGAAGAAATTTTCAATGAAACAGAAGAGGAGTTGAGTGAAACAGAAGAAATTTTAAATGAAACAGAAAATTTTAAAGAACAGCCTCTTGACTACAGTGGAAGCGACGATGATGTTGATGATGATGATGGTATGTTTTATAACTTTGCTTTTTTTTACCGACTTTAATAATAAAAGAGGTTATCAATTTCAACTAGTATGTGTGTAACATTGAATTTAACCGTGTGTTACTTAAATAGTGCGACATACAGTGGTCTCGACTTATGAGGAATCAACAGAGAAAAAACTGATTTTAAATATCATAGCCCTATTTCTACCCGTGGGTGTTGGACAAGGGCGTTCCCTGTTAATGTAACACTTTGCACTGCGCTTGCCTACCTGCCAAGCGTAGTACGTATTGCAATAGCGTACGATCCTTGTCCAGCAGTGGTCTGTTGTGGCTGTTGGTGTATTAAGCATTGTTAAAATTATAAATAAATTGTTTTGTGATCAATTCTAAATGCTTCTGAGCTACTCGTATGTTTACTTGTCCTCACATGTCTCAAAATCTATGCAACCGGTTTCGATGGTTCTTTTATATTGGTTTCGAAAATGTCTAACAAAAGAGTCGCAACAAAAAATGATGCCCACGAAAGTATGGATGCTTTACTATTTTGTATCAATCCTGCAACGTCACTTGCAGGCCTCGCATCAAAGTCAAAACTATCGCAAAAACTTTGGAAGTCTTAATCTCAGAAACTATTGGGTCTACAGAGGCAGTTCTAGTATCATATTGTAGCAAATTTAGTCTTCTTTAAAAACACCCAAAACATTTTTTTTTCGAGGGTTGCAAGTGTATTGCAATTTTAGGCCATAGGCTGACAACCTGTCACTATGGTGTGGCAATTTTCTGAATGGCCTTCAAATTGAATACCAAATTTTAAAACACTGCCCGTGTTAGGTATACAATCTTTGAAAACTTGCAAAATTTTCAAGCGCGGGCAGGATTTGAACCTGCGACTTTCGCATTACTAGTGGCGACGCCTCTTCCATCTGGGCTACCGCAGCTCACTCCTTACCCGCCAATTTTGCAAGTGTATTTTAATGCCATATTTTAATAGCTATTCAATCTGTAAAGATAGAATTAGTCGCCGGGTATTAGTTGCTAAAACTAACCCAGTATATGAAGCCGTGCCACGCGTTACTGGCATTAAAATACACTTGCAAACTAATACCCGGCGACTAATTTTATCTTTACAGATTGAATAGCTTTTCAATCTGTAAAGATAGAATTAGTCGCCGGGTAGGATTTGAACCTGCGACTTTCGCATTACTAGTGGCGACGCCTCTTCCATCTGGGCTACCGCAGCTCACTCCTTGCCCACTAATTTATAGGCGGCCATTGACATATTTTGTACAAAATCTTTACACGTACACATTTATTTTGGGAAAGTTAAGTATTAAGACCATTACGAGACGTTGAGTAAGTGTGTGACACCGAATCAACGGACAACCCTATCAAATAGCCTCTGTTTATTTCGTCAGACACATCGCCATTCTACGAGACAATATTGATCGCGACTTCAGAAGCTCATGATTCACCTGAAACGGATGTAGAGGACACAGACTTAACACGTACAGCCAAGGATATAAAGACAGACGATGATAATTTGCCAAATATAAAGAAGGAAATTAAACCAACCTGTCGCTTCGATGACGACCACGTAAATACAGACATGTGTGATGAAAATACTGATGTACCTCCTAAAGAACCAAGGAATGAACTTTTAGACGGTGAGAATGATACTCTTAAAAGAAAAATAGAGAATGATAGTAACTATTCAAAAACTTCTTCCGAAGGATACTCGTGCTCCAAATGCGAGTATGTCACAGATAAAGCGATGGTTTTAAACAGACACCTTAAAGCACATTCTGCTGATACACATTTTATTTGTGATATATGTTCTTTTATAGCAGTAAGAAAAAGTGTGTTGATAAATCACATCAAAACACACATTAAGCGTTACGAATGCAAGACATGCTTGGAAAAGTTTACATTTCGTAGTGCTTTAAAAGTACACGTTCGAACACATACAGGTGAAAAGCAATATCCTTGTCAGATGTGCGATAAAGTTTTGTCTAGGGTGGATAATTTAAAAAGACATCTTATCAGTATTCACAACTTTGAGAAACCTAAAAAAAAATCATTGATCGGGGTTGGCACAAACACATGTGAGCAATATCCTTGTCACATGTGTGATAAAAAGTTTTCTAGACATTTTAGTTTAAAGAAACATCTTATCAGCATTCACAACTTTCAAAAACCTAAGAAAAAAACACTGATCAAGAATGGCACACACACAGGTGAGCAACATCCTTGTAAGATGTGCGATAAGAAGTTTTCTAGAGATTTTAGTTTAAAAAGACATCTTATCAGCATTCACAACTTTGAAAAACATCAGAAGAAATTACTCATCAAGAATTGCTATCCTTGTGAAGTATGCAATCATAAGTTTGAAAAATGTAATACTCTAAATGACAATTACAAGGAAGATCACTCACATGACAAGCCATATGCTTGTAAGATATGCGATAAGATGTTTTCAAGCACTAGTGTTTTGAATTGGCATGTTAAAACAATTCACAAAAATGATCCAGAGAAATGCTATGTTTGTAAAATATGTTATGGAAAGTTTGCAATCATTCAACTTTAAATAGGCACGTCAAAAAGCACTCAATTCCAAGGCCATTTAGTTGTGAGATATGCGATGCATAATAATAATAATAATAAAAAAATTACAAAGACATATCAAAACACAATTTCGCTGCAATTAAAGTTTTAGTAAAAAGTGTCTTAAAACGGCCACTTTTAGTATTAATTGCCATAACTTAAAGTGCAGCGAATTTATCATTGAGTTTGCAGGTTCTAATTTTACTTAAGTATAATACTAAAAACTTTGGTAACGGACATTCTGATAGATTGTTTGTATAAAAAGAAAACTTTTTTTGTGAAGTGGCGCCACTGTCGAGGTCGTTCACGAGTACACTCGCCTTAAAGTAAAAGTAATGGGGCTTACAGAAGTCAGAATTGAAGCACCATAATCATATAGGGTGAAATTTTACTTGTGACCGATACTGATAATAGTGTATGGGCTGGTGATGGAACAACTATCCCCAAGAAACATAGGTCGAAATATCGTCGTTTTTAACTGACTAATGGTAGGCTTAAAATCAGCACTGCGCTGTCTGTGCCTATACTTATTTTCCAAACTGTACCTATAATACTTACTTTTGTGTACCTAGTTTTAACATTTGAATGTTGTGCATATTTTTATATCTGGGTATTTTGTGTTGAAAAATAAATGATTTGTATTTGAAAACAACACAAAATATATTTTGAGTTCCCATAGTAACTCAATCAGCTGATTGGCAATTTTATACGGGAAGTCCATTTTATTTTTAATATTTCGACCTATTTTCCTTGGGGAAAATTGTTTCCTTATCACCAACCCGATCTGAGTTTTTGCTTTCGGTCACTAGTAAAATTTCACCCAATATAGGCAAGTTTAGATATAGAGGTAATTTATTAAGATGATAGACATAAGAAACTACGGAGAGAGTTACATTAACTACCATACTGGTAAAAAGTTGGCTGATTATTTTATAAAAAGTTGAAATTAAAATATTATACAAAACAAAGTAAGATTGTTATTATTTTCTTTATGCATCACACTGAGTCTCTCGATTCAGACCCATCCAGGGTGAGATTAAAGCTGTGGTTCAGAAAATACACTCCCAATAATAATCATTTTCCCATCGACGAAAAGCCGTCTCCAGGTCACAACTTTTCCTGGTCGACCTGTGTCCGATATTATCAAACTACAGGCTACAATTTTACAGGTGAAATTCGATGTTCATTGCGTAGTCGGTTAGCAATTATGATACCAGGAATATTAACCAGCTACGCAATATACTACGAATTTCACCTGTAGACTTGTAGCCTGTAGTTTCATAACATAGGCCACTGGACTAAATAGGCTCCGGTCTGGTGTTGGCAGGTGTAAGGAGCTCAGAAGGAGGTGGAGCTTCTCTCAAGATGACATATGCGAGTGTGGCGCAAATCTTTACCACATCTAATCAAATCTAATGCTTGCACACAGAAGGACCTATATAACATACATACACATATCACGCCTTTTATCTCTTGCGGGGTAGGCAGAGCGCAAACGGCCGCAAAAACGGACATTTACGCCACGTTTGACCTATATTTGAGGGTCATTCGAAAAATTGTGTATCGCCAAAGTGGCAGGTTGTCAGCCCATCGCCTAAAATTACAATACAGTCTCTTAGTCGCCTCTTACGACTCCCACGAGAAAGAAATGGGGTGATGCTATTCTAAGCCGGCATCACACGGCATGAGCTATATAAAGCCAACAAAAATGCCATTCCCGTCGCCACTTATTGGACACAACAGCCGGGATCAACGCTCGACTGCCATTCGCCAGAAAAGATGAAGAACCTTTTCCTACTTTCTCGTGTAGAGACATAAGAGTAGCATCTATTCAGCCCATCACCCCAAAAATCCAGGGAAGGAGCAGCGTGCCTTGTAAAAGTCGAAGCAAACAACCCACGTCCAGCAGTGGACAGCTGTGGCTGTTGATTGTGTTACTATGAAATAATGTGGAATTTTGCTAACCACAAACGGTGAAATATCAAAATTTAACGGTCATTGTAAATTAGAATTCGATTTTCGATTCATATGTTAATATATTAATTACCCAGGATTGTGAATTAATAAAACACGAGACTTGGATGTTTAACAGCACTGTCCAAAAGTCGAATAGTATGTAATATTAGATTAACTGAGAAACAAATTATTTATATGTTTCTATTTTGACACGATCCATGTCTTAGGGCCGCCGCACAGTCTTCTTCTTCATCGTGTCAGTGGATCATAGTCATATTTTTGACTGCCAGTAAGTATTTGGCGACCGCAATGGCATTTATTTTTTCGTGTGTGTGGCAATAAGAGCCGCTTTTGCGAGCGACAGCCCAAACACTTTTCACTAGAAATCCGAAAAGGAAGTATATTTTCTATATACCTAAATGTTTCTTGCCGAAAGTTAGTATCTATCAGGATAAAGGCTATTAGTACCAGTAACTACATTTGAAAATAGAGGATAATGGTCATTAAACCACAAAAAACTACGTTATAGCAACAAAAAAAAACATTTAATTATGTATAATAATTTATTTGACATTATCTCACTGTCGCATTAGTTGAACGGGTCGTACGTGGACTCCGAGCCTCACTAGAAAAAGAGACTAGTCTGTGCGAAAAGAGAATAGGCGTGGACAAATAGTCAACTAAAGTACCGCCGTTCCAATAAGTCGTATTTAACAGCTGTCATCTCCATACTAAAAGAGATGTCAACAAAGGAAAATGGACCCTATGCCATAGTATTATCACGAATCTGACAGCTGTCGAATACGACTTATTGGAACGGAGGTACTTTAATAAAATAAATTTTTCATAGGTTGCTATCACATTTCTTATACTGAGGCATAAGATAAGAGGCGCCCTCAATTTCAACGCCTATTCAGTATCTTTTGTAGCGAGGCCTTTTTTGACAGCTGTTACAAAAAAAGTACTAAAAATCATCGATAGATGACGTTGAACATCAAGGGGACATATTTGCTGGGAAGTTACTTTCGTGTGGAACACCGAGTCTTCCAACGACCCAATGAAAGACCTTAAAAATTAAATAAGATAAAGATAAGATAAGATAAGATCATTTATTTCAAAATAAAAGTGAGCATACAAAAAGTAAATTTACAGATATAAAATTAAAGTTGTGCATACATTTCTTAACTATACCTAAACTAAGTAAATACAAAATATATTTACTTGTATCTCAGGTAATTTTCTTATTATTTATTATATGCTAGTTAAAAGTAATATAATTTACTCAAACAAAATCATTTTTATATACAAAGCTCAAAATACTAAAACAAATAACATTCAAAATTAAAATTAAACATCTATTAACAGTAGGTTTTCTATATCTATATAAGTTTATATACACTCGTCTCATAATGTTCGAATTATGAATTCGAAAACAGATGCATAATGACCTACTTTATGCATTCTGCCTATAAAAACTAGGGTTTACTATAAATTACAGAAGCGTAATGACTTAATGACAAAACTCTTAATACGATAAAGTTGAGAAATGAAACGAAGTTTTTTTTTCCAATACTCAAATCGCCATATTCCGCCGTACCTGACAGTTGTTGTTGTACGGTAATTTTTCGGATGTTGTTCAGTTGTTTTAATAGGTTTTTGTTCTGTTGTTGTTCAGATGTTGATTAGTCGTGGTTCAGATGTTATTCCGATGTTGTTCAGTTGTTGTTCAGTTGTTGTACAGATGTTGTTCAGATGTTGTTCAGTTATTGTACAGATGTTGTTCAGTTGATGTTTCGATGTTGTTCAGATGTTGTTCAGTTGTTGTTCAGATGTTGTTCAGTTGTTTAGTTAAGTTATTGTTAAGACTCCACATCTAAATAACTGCTAAAGTATAGATTTTTAAAACTTCATATCAAGCCATATTACGTTCTCGTATTGAATTTGTCCTTGTATCGGGCCTTGCAATGGCCGGTGCGTACGTTTAGAAAAGTGTTTCTGAGTTTTTTTGGAGAGTGTAGATAAAATAGTGTATGCAACTGCTATAATTAGGCATTAGAATGCTCGTGTCAAACTATTATCACACTCGGCTGCGCCTCGTGTGATAAACAGACACTCGCATTCTAATGACCCCCATTATACGACAGTTGCATAAACTACTATTACCTTTCAGCCAGTGAATGAGAGTCCTTTTACATAATTGTTTATTCATAGAATAAAAGTTTAATTCACGGTTTAACTTATTATAAAGAAAACCACCTAGAAAACAAAAGAAATGTCGGGAATGGGCTCTATGAAACCTCGTGGAGGAACAGACAATATCTGATCTTCTTTTATAGGATTGAAGTGCAGGATCATACTGAGTTAGGGAGTGTTGCTTAACAATTGTTAGTAATATAAACAATTGGCGAACAGATAAAACATTACATTCTTTAAGTAGTTGAGCTGTTGGATAATAGAATGGACGAAAAGTGCTGACTTTTAAAATGGCTCGTTGTGCTCTTTCCAGGCCAAGAATAGTGGTTTTATGAGTTCCTCCCCAAGCTGTGATGCAATAGATTAAAAGTAATTCACAAAGTGCAAAGTAAACTTCTTTTATAATGGTTCTACCTGCAGCATGTCTAAGGTTCTTGAAAACATAAATTAATTTACGGACTCTTGCTGTGACAGACTCCACATGTGCTTGGAAGTTCAGATTCTTATCAATTATGACACCCAGATATTTTATATCATCTGTTCTATCAATTTTAGGACAGGCACATGCATTTGATTCAGGGTTAGAGCAATGGTGTACTATAATTGTGTATGCGTTTTCGGAGGGTTGGTTAGATGTGTTGTGGGAAAAAGTAATGAATTTAGTTTTTCCGATATTAAGCGAGAGCAGGTTTTCTTGTAGCCATTGATTAATTAAGTCAAAACCAAACTGCGCTTGTCTAAACGTGTTCTGCCAATCATCAGAACTGCATAGAAGAACTGTGTCGTCAGCGTACGAAATTATCTTACTATTTGACAGAGGAATCATACATAGTTCATTAATGTAGACAAGGAATAGTATGGGACCCAAAATACTTCCTTGAGGGACCCCATATTCAATGGATAGTTCATCACTTATGACGTCATCAATCTTTACACGTTGGGTTCTGTTGGAGAGATAATCTTCTAAAAGATTAAGTGGAAGTCCACGAATTCCTAAATGATCTAATTTGGCTAGCAGTTTCGGGATTGAGACGGTATCAAATGCTTTGGCCAGATCAAGAAATATAGCCATACATTTCTTGTCGGAGTCTAGTTGTCTCACAATATAGTCTGTGAGCTCCTGGACTGCATCGTCTGTTGATTTATTAGATCTGAAACCATACTGTGTAGGTGCCAGAAGATTGTGCTCCTCCAGATACTTCACAAGCCTATTGTAAATGAGCCTTTCTAATATTTTTGAAATTGATGGCAAAACTGCAATGGGACGATAATTGTTGACACAACTTTTATCCCCACTCTTGTGAATTGGATGAACTACGGCTTTTTTAAGAACTTTTGGGAAGATTCCCTGTGCGAAACAGAGATTAAATATGTACGTAAGCGGCGGGATGAGCAATTTTTTATGGTCTTTCAGAACGCGGCTAGAAATTCCATCAATTCCAGTGGCACAGTCATTTCTTAATGTCATAATAATTCTATCTATTTCCGCCTCGTCGGTGTCAAAAAGAACAAAAGAGTCAAGTAAGGTTTTCTTAGTTAAGAAAACGTCTGGTTGTGTGTAATTTTTCATAACTTGTTCGGCAAGATTTTTTCCCATATTAACAAAGAAACTATTTGTTTGATTAACGGAATGCGTGGAAGTGGCCGAGTTAGCAATTAGTTGACGAGCAGATGATTTACAGGTAGGCATGTTAGTGATAGTTTTGATGACTTTCCACACTTTTTTCTTGTCATGCCCTGCATTTTGCAATTCAGACCTTTCATAATTCCGCTTAAGTTTCTTTATTAAATTATTACAAAAATTGCGGTACCTAGTATAAGTGATTTTGATAATGTTATTGTCAGTATACATTTTCGATTGTTTATGAAGCGTGTCACGATGTCTAATACAACGCAAAAGTCCAGGGGTAATCCACGGTTTGATCATTCTTTTCCGACGAGAAAGAATAACAGTACGCGTGTTTACCTTTATAAAACTTGAAAGTGATGTTATTAAATAAGTAGCTGCTGCGTCAGCATCGTTCGAGTTGTAAATAGGGGTCAGGTCTAAATTTGTTAAGTCCCGCGTCAGCGCATCATTTGACAACTTAGCACATTTCGTAATTATATTTAATCTATTATAATATTGTTTTAGACATAATAACAAACTTTTATGATCTGTCAACGTTGTGTTTAAGACTATAGTTTTCAATGCAATGTTGGTTTTAGCTAAAATATGATCTAAACAATTTCCCTCCCTTGTTGGTAAAAGATGAGTGGGTAAAAAGCCATGATAAGCTGCGTGCATCAGATATATTGGTGAATTTCGTTCGTGATTTCCAATTTTAATATCTATGTTGAGGTCACCCATGATAAAAATATTTTTGAATCTTGTTAATGTAAGCAAAACGTTGCTGAGTGATTGTAAGAAATTTGTTATGTTATGATACGAAGGAGAGCGGTATATGGAAATAATTGCGGTGTCATTACCTAATTTTGCAATTAAGCAATTTGCATCGGTAAAAACTGGTTCTTCTATTGAAATTTTAGCGATATTGGACTTGAAATATATCACTACACCATCATTTTGCAAAACATTTGTTTTGTTTGTAGCATGAGCATTGTAGCCGTCTAAGAGTGGAAAAGAAGTGATTGACGTTAACCGGCATTCTGTCAGAATAACAATATCAGGACTCACATTAATTTGGGAAAATAAAGCTTGTAAACCATCAAAGTTACAATGAATACTACGGATATTTTGTACAAAAATATTAAACCTACTATTGCTGTTTGCAACAAGTGAAGCACAATCACTTGCGTCGCAACACTGTGACTCATACTCACAAGTCGAATCAATATCATCAACCAAATCTCTAACACTGCCCATGATTGTGCTTATTTAACGCAATGAAACGGCGCTCTAGGCGCCCTCATAGTCGATAGAACTAAGGTGTCTAAATTCAGCGCTTTTCCTGGCTGGGCATTGCTCATCGCCAGTTTTATGACTACTCGGTTTTTTGAAGCGCTGGCACGTTGCACACTTTTCCGGCTGGTCCTTGTTGGTACAGTCCTTGATGCTGTGTCCAGCAGAACCGCAGTGACCACAAGTGGGGTTGGTGTCTTTGCAGAATTTCGCTGAGTGACCATACTGCTGACATTTGTAGCATCTGGTCACAAGAGTGAAATCTCTTACAGGGCAAGAAGTCCAGTTAATGAATACTCGGCTCTGCTGTATAAGCAGTTTTCGTACTTCAGCCGTAACCTCTAAAATAAAATTACAGGACGCGGCATCTTTTCTGCCAGATTTATGGCTCAGCCTAATAGAGCTATATGCACGTTCTTTGGTCATATTTGAGAGCTTTTCAGCGATATTTTGATTATATATGCAGTCCTTGAGTTCGACTTCAGATGTACATGATGGCACACCTAAAAGGATAACTTTCGGTCTCTTTTTAGTAGGCACCTCAAGTGTTAGTCCGGATTCTCTGAGTTTTACAGATTTCTGCAATTTTTCAAGGTCTTCTTTTCTATTGGTGCTGATTATAACGCCTCCGTTTTTGGTCTTACTAACTCCACGGATGTGCAGCTTGAGTTCGTCGGGCTTGATAAGAGATTGAACTAATTTCTTGGTATCATCACTCGAGCTATCTTTACTTGAAGGGTATACGGCAATGCTGCTGCTTGCAGTGGGCCTAACAACCGAGTTGTTTTTCATTTTCACGCAATCGGCAAAAGAAATGGGCTGAGGTGCAGGAATAGGGGTCGACTTCACACAGTGCTTAAGGTCTTCTATTTGCGCAGCGATTTCTATTCCTTCTTCCTTGCTGTTAAGTTCTTGATTGACCATCATATATTTATATTTAATGGACTGATATTTTGTAGCCAAATGCGCTATCCCAGCAAGGATGCTCTTACCTTGGGTGTTGATACGGATTTTCTGATCGGCATCCAATTTCTTGGTCGAATCGTTGCTAATAGAGCAGATTTCTTCCACGCTTCTTTCTACTTCGCTAATCCAGCGGTCTATCTCTGGAGTAGTCACAAGCTCGACCTCTGGATTGAACATGGTTGAGTGCGACATTTCCCGTCTTTTAGGATGATTTTTCAGATATATGTATTAAACACAGACATTACGCACAAATACACTCACTGAACGTGCTCATTTATCGCGCGCTGACGATGCGGATGCTTGACACAGTTACAAATTAATTGCAATTATTTGAATAAAATTATAAAATGCAGAATACACGTCTAATCACTGCCACTCCTCCGTGGCGTAAAAAATAAGAAGCTATAATTGGAGTTTAATTGAATGTTTGGAAATAATATATGTTGATATTAATAACATGATATAGTAAATATAATTACTATGTTTTAGAGAGTATCTTCTCATTTTACCTTTTTCACATTTGAGCTTTTTACCCAATGGTTGGCCGGTAGAGAATGCTGCGAGGCATTAGGCCCGCCATTTGTACGTTTGTACAATAAAGTTATTGGTTAAATATTTGCGGTGTAAGTGGCGTTTATTTCAACGTATTTTGATATTACTAACAACAAATAAGGACTACAGGTCTGAAAGAAGAACGGCAGCAATTTAACGAGGAAGAAAACACTTCACAATTATTATATAATTTTATTACTTTGCGTGACTAGTTGATATACCCCTCAGATGTTTAACGCCATCTATTGGGCTTGTTGCAGTTTTATTATTTCAAGGTCACGTTACGAAATCCCAGTTTCATTTTGGTTGTAGACATTTAGTTTGCTTCAGTCCATATACTCGCTTTGGATTGCAGTTATTTCTTCAATTTCTGGAGCTGGGGCGCTGACAGTTTCACCTAGAAAGACACAAAGATAGGTTATGTCATTTCATTATTCTTACAGTAATTTTTTATTTGTCAAAATAACTTACTTGCTAACAGAAAACATTCCAACACACAAGTAGTCATAAATTTACATACATTATAAATGTGAAATCATTTAAATTAGAAACTAAAAATATACCCAATTAATATTACACTGCATGTTACTATATTTAATTAGGATTTCAAAAATATGGTCATAAATTGGTCATAAATAATTCCATATTGTAATACATAGGTAAATCAACTTTCCTAGTACACTATCGATGTCTCATATTTAAACAGATGCCGGCTTAGAATAGCAACACCCCATTTCTTTCCAGCGAGTGTCGTAAAAGGCGATTAAGGGTTTCATGTGGCTTTTAAAAGGCTTCTGAAACGGCCTTCAAATATTTGTCAGATGTGGCGATAACAACCGTATTTTACGGTCTCTAACAGTCTGCCTACCTAGGATAAAAGCGTGATATGTGTATGTATTTAGTTGACTGGTAGATAAAGCCACTGGCATAAAGTCCACCCATGTACACCGTTTTGTACATAAAGTTCAATAAATAAATGTATTTATCTTTTACATGTCACTCAGAGAGCTATGGAAAGGTCTATGCTCGGTATCTCTATATCGTAGAACCGACGGACGGTGGAGTATGCAGGTTTTCGAGTGGAGGTCACGCCTCGGCAAGCGTAGCGTTGGACGACCTCCGGCCAGATGGACCGATGACCTCTAAAAGCCGGCTGGTAGCGACTGGATGGCGAAAATGAGAGATCGTGCCCTATGGCGTACCCTGGGGGAGGCCTACATCCAGTAGTGGACTGCAATAGGTTGATGTATGTATCTCGAAAAATGTTTTGTGTTTTAAAAAATCCTTGAAAATGCTCATGAGAGCGAAACCGGTCGGGTTACCCCGCAATAAAACTGTGAAACGCGTACAAGTGCTTTTTGTCAAAATTAATTAAACATGGAGTTTCACCAAGCGCCAATAATCGCAAGTATTAACTGATGTATGTTAGTTTGTATTTATCTTTGCCAGTTCGTATGTCTGTTTTATTTTCCCCTTCGTCTCACCTTCCCGGGGAAGTTCCGTGCTACATTTTCTTCCCTGACAGCCTTGAGAAGGTCCTTCTCCCTCGCCGAGCCCGTCTTCAAGAACACTTGTACTGCGGTCTTCGCAGCCTTACCGCGCTTTGACGTGCCAGGCGTCAGCTTCACTTTAAATCTGAAGCAAGAAAAAATAATATAACATCCGTACTAATATTATGAATCTGAGAGTTTGTGTGTGTGTATGTATGTTTGTTACCTCTTCGCGCTCAAACGGCTTGACCGATTTGGATGAAATTTGGAACACAGATATAACACGGAATAACACATAGGCCACTTATAGGACTTTTTACCGCGGGAAAACAACTATTACCACGGAAAAATGAGTGACAGCGGGCGAAACCGCTGGGCGGAAATTTTGTAAGTAATACATATTCTGGATAATTCACACAGCGCAATCTAGCCCCAAACTGAATGATGATGATAGCTGATATGAATACATAAATAAATATTTTTGTATAAATATATATTAACACTAAATTTTAAACCCTTGCGGTTGTTTACACTTTCATTAGTTATAATTTAAACGGGTTCTTACCGACGAATTACCCGTAATCATGCAGTGTCGTAATATCGGAAACTTGCATTAAAAATAATTTGTCGGTCAAAACTCGTTTAAATTATAACTATGAATAAAATATATATTATACATAGAAACACTCAACACAAATATCTGAAAGTGACCTAACAAATATTTGTGTTATGTGGGTATCGAACCCACGACCCTTGGCGTAGCAGGCAGGGGTACTATCCGCTACGCCATCGGGCCAGTCAATGGTACATTTTGTTATGAGGTTTATGAGACTTACATATTAATCATTTGGTAGTAAGTTTAGCCTCCTGCGTAAATCTACATTATGAGTGATACGTGTTCGTCTTCTAATAAGAAACAATTTGATTAGTGTTTATAAACATATTGAAAAGAGTAATTAAAATTTACGGTAGGTATAAGTCAAGTTCTCTTAAAATCTGCAGAGCGACCCCACAGCAAAATGCCGTATGATATCACACTCAGGGCCGTCTTAAAACCTTTCAGAAGCCCTCGGCAAATTAGCCATCAGGCAAATGTGAAAATCCATTAATTAATGGATTTTCACATTTGCCGGCAGCAGACTATTCCGCAATTTCAGCAGACTTTTAAATCCCATATTTCCAATAGAGGATACTTTGATGCCGTTGATGTGTGGTGCCGGCTTAGAATAGCATCACTCCAGTTCTACTCGTGAGTATCGTAAAAAGCGGCTAAAGGATAATCATTCAGGGAATGGGGCAGCACCGTTCCCTGTGAATGCAACATGTTGCACATCGCCAATCCGCCTGCTTAGCATAGTGGGTATGGCAATACCTTCAACCATGTAGCCATTTTTGGGCTGTACATATATTTTATCTCCAAACTTAGCTAGGATAGCTTAGGGCCTAGAAACATTGTTTATTTAGAGTATAGGCACTTCTGGATAGGTTTTTAGGGGCTGGTGTCTGCATTTGTCTGCTACTCACCTGATGGTAAACGTAACGATGCAGACGATGATGGTACATGCTTGCCTAGATAATGCCTATTCACTGCCTTGAAAAGGCCCATGTTATAATGTTTCGGAAACAGATCCGCCGGCATTCCACTCCTTAGCTGCTCGCATGATGAAGGTTGAAGCAAATCGCTTCGTGCTACATAAAGGTATATCAACAACATAAGGGTGGAACCCCAGCCGGCGACGCGTGCCCCGTGCTACAATACTCCATGCACGATCGGACTTGATAATAATTAATTCAAAAACAAACGCAAGTACTGGTTGACTCAGCAAGCGTTCTATAGCTTAAATAAATTTACAATTGTATTATTGACGTACCAGCCAAAGAGTATTATAAATGCTTATTACCAATTATTCATCGTTATCATTTAATATGAATAGGAATAAACTATTTTGATGAATTTGTATTTCTTATAATAAAGAAATAATTACGATTTTTATAATATATTTCTCTGTACTCAAATGACATGTACATTATTTTACCAAATAAATGATTATGATTAATTAAGTAAACCATCGGTCGTCATTGCTGATGTGACTTACTTGTAGTTGAGCACGGCGGAGTATGGCGCGACGACAGGTTGTGACTTACTTGTAGTTGAGCACGGCGGAGTATGGCGCGACGACAGGTTGTGACTTACTTGTAGTTGAGCACGGCGGAGTATGGCGCGACGACAGGTTGTGACTTACTTGTAGTTGAGCACGGCGGAGTATGGCGCGACGACAGGTTGTGACTTACTTGTAGTTGAGCACGGCGGAGTATGGCGCGACGACAGGTTGTGACTTACTTGTAGTTGAGCACGGCGGAGTATGGCGCGACGACAGGATGTGACTTACTTGTAGTTGAGCACGGCGGAGTATGGCGCGACGACAGGTTGTGACTTACTTGTAGTTGAGCACGGCGGAGTATGGCGCGACGACAGGTTGTGACTTACTTGTAGTTGAGCACGGCGGAGTATGGCGCGACGACAGGTTGTGACTTACTTGTAGTTGAGCACGGCGGAGTATGGCGCTATGACAGGATGTGACTTACTTGTAGTTGAGCACGGCGGAGTATGGCGCTATGACAGGATGTGACTTACTTGTAGTTGAGCACGGCGGAGTATGGCGCGACGACAGGATGTGACTTACTTGTAGTTGAGCACGGCGGAGTATGGCGCGACGACAGGATGTGACTTACTTGTAGTTGAGCACGGCGGAGTATGGCGCGACGACAGGTTGTGACTTACTTGTAGTTGAGCACGGCGGAGTATGGCGCTATGATAGGATGTGACTTACTTGTAGTTGAGCACGGCGGAGTATGGCGCGACGACAGGATGTGACTTACTTGTAGTTGAGCACGGCGGAGTATGGCGCGACGACAGGATGTGACTTACTTGTAGTTGAGCACGGCGGAGTATGGCGCGACGACAGGATGTGACTTACTTGTAGTTGAGCACGGCGGAGTATGGCGCGACGACAGGATGTGACTTACTTGTAGTTGAGCACGGCCGAGTATGGCGCGACGACAGGATGTGACTTACTTGTAGTTGAGCACGGCGGAGTATGGCGCGACGACAGGATGTGACTTACTTGTAGTTGAGCACGGCGGAGTATGGCGCGACGACAGGATGTGACTTACTTGTAGTTGAGCACGGCGGAGTATGGCGCTATGATAGGATGTGACTTACTTGTAGTTGAGCACGGCGGAGTATGGCGCGACGACAGGCACAGCAAAGAGTAGCTCGTCCTCAGGCAGAGGGGCTCCGGTCAGCTGACACAGCATTTCCGTATCCGCGTCCGGACCTTGAGCTTCCAGCTGACGGACGAAATAAAAATTCTGCTCATCACAATGAAATAATTTTAAACAGTTTTTTTTACATAGTTGCCGAATGCACGATGAATTAGATTAATTTATTTAGATCAAATTTTAACAAGTGCACATTAGTACATACATACATAAATCACGCCTATATCCCTTACGGGGTAGGCAGAGCGTTAACCGGCCGTAAAACGGATATATATAAAGACATACATTATATCCGTGTGATGACAGCTCAGAATAGCATTACCCCATTTCTTTCCCGTGAGAGTCGTAAGAGGCGACTAGGGGACTCGAGGGTGTGTATTGCAATTTTAGGCGATGGGCTGACAACCTGTCACTATGGTGATACACAATTTTCCGTACGACCCGCAAATATTTGTCAGACGTGGCGTAAATGTCCGTTTTGCGGTCGTTTACGTTCTGCCTATCCTGCATGGGATTATAGGCGTGATATGTGTGATAAATAAATTATACAAACAATACCTCGGGCTCCGCCCCTTCCCCGTCGGACTCCGCTTCCAGTATGAGGGGCGCGGGTTGCGGGATCTTAGGCCCTTTAACCGCCTTCTTCTGTCCGCCCTTCTTGAGGCTCGCAGCCGCCTTTAGAGCCTTCTTTGACTCTTTGTTGGGCTGCAAATAGGGAAAATTCAACTTAAGCCAAACATACAAAAAATAAACATAATTTGTGTATGATTGCCGTGTGTTGCTGGCTTAGAATAGGTCAGAAAATCATGTATGGGGAACTGTATATGTTACCATAATAAAATACCAGACGAAATTTTACAGTTAAAAGATAATCAATTTAAAACAAATACAAGAATATTTTATGTTCAAAGGCATATTACAAGCCAGAAAATTATCTTAAAGATAAAGACGTCTGGTCAGTAGCAACTAGGGAATGCAATCCGGATAATCCGCAGTCCGAAAAATCCGGATATCCGCCTCTTAAAACTACATTTTTAAATCCGAATTTGTTTAACCAAATCCGGATTTTTCGATCATTTTACGTTTTCATACCTAGACGATAGATAGTACTGCTAGAGCATATGTCCAAATGTAGTGCGATGGTAGTGCGACTGCCTGCGACGCAAAGGTTCCGTGTTCGATTCCCGGTGGACACTCACAAAGTTGATATTTGTTACTTTGTGAATTTGTTCCCAGTCTGGTTAGGACATTGCAGGTTGACTCACATGATTTCCCGCAATAAAAGATGGTTCTGTGCTTCGCAGGGCACGTTAAACCGTCGGTGCCGGTTACTTAGACGGCGATCGTTACACAACCATGTCAGAGGCCTACTAGTGGTAGTAGGCGGTTGAAAAACTCTGACACCAGGTTTCATCGGGTCGATGGACATGGATAGAAAATCTGAAAAGCCATATAAGCTTCACTAGGACCGAGATGAAGCTAATCCAAGATCTACAGCTATCTTCAGAGATATTAAAAGATACTGTAGAAGCTTAACTAAGAAGAGACGCAACATTAATCACTGCTATTCTGCACTGAGGCTAATGATCAAAAGTAATCACATATCACGCCTATAATCCCTTGCGGGGTAGGCAGAGCGCAAACGGCCGTAAAAACGGACATTTACGCCACGTATGACAAATATTTGAGGGTCATTCGAAAAATTGTGCATCGCCATAGAGACAGGTTGTCAGCCTATCGCCTAAAATTGCAATACACGCCACTGGGTTCCTTAGTCGCCTCTTACGACTACCACGGGAAAGAAATGGGGTTATGCTATTCTAAGCCGGCATCACAAGTAGAAAAAGCAGGAATATTGACAAGAAGTTACATAGTCTAAAAATATTTACAAGAAATCATGAAAAATCCGAATAATCCGGATTATCCGGATTAACCCAAAAATCCGTTTTTGAGAATCCGGATATTTGATTTAGAACGGATTTGCATTCTCTAGTAGCAACAGTTGCTTCAACACTATATACTTTTAGTACCATATGTGGATGCTTCTAATTAGCCTATTTGTACCTAAACTCGTAGTACTTTTTGTAAATTGGTGCTGTTAGCATTCCTCAAAAAATAAAATAAAAATAAAAATAAAACACAATGTATGAGCGCATAAGCTTGGCAATCCAAAGAGGGAATGCTGCCAGCGTGTTGGGCACCGTGCCTCTCAGAGACGCACTGGAAGACGTTTTTTACTTGTAGTTCGTATGTATGTATTATTATAAGTTTATCTATTACATAATTAGTTTATTTAAGTAAAAAAAAAAAAATGTATGAGATAGATAGACTGATCATATTTAAACATGGATTTGACATAGGTTTAATAATTTGACATAGGTTTAAATTTGACATGTATTTGTTTTTTACATTACTGTAAGTTTACTATTCTTGGTTTTATGTATTATGTTAAGTACTTAGATTTGACTTTCTAAAAGAGAATCTTGTAAATTCCTACTTAGAAAATGATTTGATTTGATTTGAATAGCATCACTCCCGTGTGGTGTCGTAAAAAGCTACGCACGGATAGTCTGCAGGAAATGGGCAGCAGAGTTCCCTGTGAATGCAACTAGTGAACATCTTACACTGCGCTCGCCAATCCGCCTGCCAAGCGTAGTGAGTATGGCAATACATTTTGACTATAGGTTGAATAAAATTTCGTCGCCTTTTCAACAAATGGTAACCGGTTGACTTAATATCAGCAACGCGGCCCCACAACAGTATGCCATATAGCATGACACTGAAACTAATTCAAATGGCCCGATGGTGTAGCGGATAGTACTCCTGCCTGTTACACCGAGGGCCGTGAGTTCGACAAGACACAAATATTTATTAGGTAAATTTTCTGATATTTGTGTTTTTAGTCTGTGTATTTTTTTTGTATTTATATATGAGTATTAATATTGTTAAATTTCCGAAAGGAAATTTGAGATCATGGAAGTAAACTAAGTTGTTTGATGTATCATCAACAGAATATTTTATTAGAGTAACAGTTTTGTTTTGTGTCATAGTTGACAAACATAAATATAAAAATATATAGTGGCCAGGGTGTCTCAGTATTTACAAAAAGTATTTACAACACCTCCCCGTAATGGGGCACCCTGTACCTGTATAAAACTAAGATAAGACATATCAAAGATCACTATAAACAAACACACGATAACACAACACAAAATTAAAACTATACACAAACAAAAAAAAAAATTACATCAACCTGTATATACACTTCACCAAAAAAAACTTCAACCTGTATATACACCTAAGCCTAGAGAACTATTTACATACCTAACCATGATCTGAATCCTAGCCTAAACCTAATGAACATGAAAATTTACAATGTTTGAGTTTTGGTAGAGGCTTGGTGAGGATGTCTGCGATCATGTTGTGTGTTGGTATGTATGTGATTATGTAGTCCTGTTCTGAGAGTAGGCGTATGAAGTGATGTCTAATGTCGATGTGTTTTGTGCGTGCATGGAATGTGTTGTTGCGAGTGAGTTTGATTGTGCTTTGGTTGTCTGTATGAATGGTGAGTGGCTGTATGACGTTGTAGACTTCTTTGATAAGTGTGCGGAGATAGATGGCCTCTTTGCAGGCTTCGCCTAGGGCCATGTATTCGGCCTCTGTGGTACTCAGTGCAGGGGTGCGCTGTTTCTTAGATTCCCAAGAGATGGCAGCACTGCACATCTTGAAAACGTACCCCGTGTATGAGCGTCTGTCTACTACGTTGCTGGCGTAGTCGGCGTCAGCATAGCCGGTTGGATAACCGTCACCATTTTTAAAGTTTAGTTTTAGGTCCTTAGTTGCTTTAAGATACCTTAAAACTCGTTTGGCAGCTTTCCAATGCACCTCTGATGGAAGACTTGGCTGTTGTGTCGTAGGCGGTTGTGTTTCCTGTTGGTCTACTCTTGTATTAACAATTAAATCGTAAGTGAGACTGTTGTTAGGGGTGGTGGGTTGCTGTGGTTCAGTAACTCCAAGTTTGTCTTCAATAAAGACTACATCCCGTGACAATATGATCGCTCGTGGGTTGCGAGGATCTATAAGGCGATAGCCTTTAGTCTCAGTTGAGTATCCAACAAAAATGCAAGACTGGGTTTTCGAGTCCAGTTTGCTGCGTTTTTCTTTTGGAATAAAAGAATGCGCTTCACAGCCGAAAACACGTAGATGAGACACATCAAGTCGTTTCCCGTACCAAAGTTCGTCAGGTATTTTATTTTTTAAAGCTTGGGTGGGCGAAAGATTTTTAGGTGAATTGCTGTATTTACTGCCTCACCCCAGTAAGCTTTTGGGAGCTTTGCGTCGTGCAACATTGCTCTGGCCTTTTCTACAATCGTCCGATTAACCCGTTCAGCGACGCCGTTTTGCTGAGGGTTGTAGGCTACAGAGGTCTGATGAATAATTCCATTCTCCCTTAAAAATGTAGACATCGGCCCGTTTACAAATTCACGACCGTTGTCGGAACGAAACTTTTTAATTTTTTCGTTTGTTTGGTTTTCTACAAGTTGTTTGAATTCGACAAACTTTGAAAACACTTCACTTTTTGACTTTAGCAAGTAGCCAAAAGTTTTGCGCGTAAAGTCATCTGTGAAAGTAAGTAAGTAGAGCGCGCCACCCCATGAATGTGTACTCATTGGTCCACAAAGGTCGGAATGAATGAGCTCACACTTTTTGAAAGACTTACTTTTCGACTTTTTGAATGGACTTTTTGCTAATTTTCCTTGAAGGCAAGGAATGCAGGTTTCATCTAAACCCGAACTATCTATTTGACAGTTTATGCCATTCGTTCTCTTTTTCAGAGTAGACATCGCTTTGACGTTGAGATGTCCGAGGCGTCTATGCCACAGAACAGCTGTTTCATTTCTGACATTTGTCAGCTGTGCTTGTTGTTGTGGCTCAGAAATATCTAATTTATACATGCCCTTATAATTTTGCCCTGTTGCTACTACTGTTCCCGAAATTTTGAGCCCTTTTTCGAGATAGATTTGAGCACCTTTACTAGTAAAAACTGTAGCATAGCCCTTCCCTGCCATAGAAACAGATAATAAATTAGCCGAAAGTTGTGGTACTAATAGGGCGTTAGAAATTTTGTCAATATTGCCGCTATTTACACAAATTGTACCTGTTCCTTCGCTTAAAATCTGCTGGTTGTTGGCTACGGTTACTGTGTCTGACTGGGGAGAAAAATTGCTGAATGATTGTATGTTATTGCACATATGAGATGTTGCGCCAGAATCTATGAACCAATGGGATGGGTTTTTGGAAGAATGAAAAGATGAATAAAGTGTAACATGTGTACTGAAATTAGCCTTATTCTTCTTTTTGCGGTTCCGGCACTCCGAGACGACGTGTCCATGTCGCTTGCAGAATGTGCACACATGCTTTGGGCGCGGGGGCACAGGCGTAGTCTTGGACGCAGGCGTAGGCTTCGATGTATACAGAGCACTGTCTTTCGTCGAGGTCGATGGCCGCTGGTCCTCCTTCAGTAACAATGTAGCTACGGAGTCCGAAGAGATTTTAGTTCCCGATCCTTCCAATGCCATTACCATAGGGTTATATTTTTCAGTCAAACCAGTTAACATTATAACTCCTACAAACTCATCATTGACGGGAGCCTTTATTTCCGCTAGTTGCTGCTGCGTGCTGCGGATTCCGTTAACATATTCGTCCATGCTAGTACAGTTCTCCAGTCTTGTATTGAAAAGTTTACGAAGTAGGTGCAGGCGCCGTAGAAGGCCGCTGTCAGCAAAAGCTGCTTGTAGCTTTTCCCAGGTTTTCTTGGCGGTGGTGCAGCTCATTATCACAGGGTACACCGATGTTGCTACTGATAAGCATATTTTTGCCTTTGTTTTTGCATCAAGCCGCTTGAATTGCATGTCTCCAAGTTGCTGCATCATAAGTGCGGGACTTTCTATAAAATCCCACATGTCACTCACGACGAGTACGTTCTTCATCGAGAAACTCCAGCTGGTGAAGTTTCTGGCCCCTGTTCCACCTATCCCTACTGGCCTATCCCCCCTAGGAGGGAAGAGCGGATTTTTTTTCCTTTTTTCGCTACTAGGGGGGATACATCTTCCACATAGTTCTACCGTTTTTATCATTCAGGAAATAAGTACAGACACGCTAGAAATTTTAGAAGAGTTTAAAATGGATTCATTCAAAAAATACTTTTTAAAAACTTGGATGAAGCAACTTCAAATTACCAAAAACAGTGGTGCGTTTTTGGTAAAAAAACATCGTACTAATAATTTTGCTGAGGCTTGGCACTTTAAAATAAATTACAAAAGCAACCGAAAAAATAGTCTGTACGCGTTGTTAAAAATATTATCGCATCAAAACTTAGTTCAAAGAAATCGAACGAAGTCGATCTGGGACTGCTTAAATCTCAATCCTCCTAAAAGGAGAGAAAATCGCTATATTATCCGTGATAATGTGATTTTACAAGCACAGATGCAACTGATAAATGGTGAAATCACAACAGGCCATTTTTTAGACATGTTGAGAAGATAATAGTGTAAATAATAAATTAAGTGTTTAAGGGACTGTTTGGCCAAAAACAGCTGGACAGCTTTTAACTCTTTACAAAGCACAAGTCCGATCCTGCGTGGAGTATTGCAGTCACCTTTGGGATGGCTCAGCCAAATACCAACTTGCCGCTCTTGACTCGGTGGAACGCAGGGCCAAGAGGCTCATAGGCGACATAAAACTGGTGGACACCAAGCTACATAGCCTGGCACATCGCTGCAAGGTTGCCTGCTTGTCGGTATTTTATAGATTGTACTTCGGAGAGTGTGCTCAAGAGCTTCACGACCTTGTTCCACCAGCTCCCTTCTACCATCGGACATCCAGACGCACCGCCGGATACCATCCGTAGCTGGTAGCCATTCCACCAATTCGGACTAAGCGCTTCCAGTCATCATTTATAATGCACACTGCTGCAGAGTGGAACTCACTACCTGCGTCTGTGTTTCCAAACGCATACAACCCTAATCTCTTCAAAGTAAGAGTGAACAGGCTTCTCCTGGGTGAGCTCGCTCCATCTTAGACTCTGTCTCTGTCCTATGACCTAGACTAGAGTCAAGAGCAAACCCATCATTAATAAAAAAAAAATAAAAAAAAAATTGTGAATTTTGAAAATACTCACGACGACTGTTAAATTGTGCTTAAAAGCTTTTGTCAACCTTACACCCTCTATGATGTCAGGGAAGTACTGTTTTTATGTAGATTTAATTTCCAATAAACTACTTCCATAATTCTATTAACTGAACACTTTTCTTTCGGACTATACCCTATTATGGTTGAACTATGTGGAAGATGTATCCCCCCTAGTAGCGAAAAAAGGAAAAAAAATCCGCTCTTCCCTCCTAGGGGGGATAGGCCAGTAGGGATAGGTGGAACAGGGGGTTTCTGGCACCCTCCAGTTTCTCAATCGTGGGCACCCCAATCTGTTGTGCCATCGGGAGAGGCTGCTGTCCACTAGGTGTAGCTGTAGGTTGCGCTGGTGCCGGCAGTTGTCCTGCCGATGAAGGGTTTTGGGTGTCACCCTCCATAGCACTCGTACCAAATTATATATTCTTACACAACTTAGGTTAGAGGGGCTCTGGGCCCATAACCTGTTAAATTTCCGAAAGGGAATTTGAGATCATGGAAGTAAACTAAGTTGTTTGATGTATCATCAACAGAATATTTTATTAGAGTAACAGTTTTGTTTTGTGTCATAGTTGACAAACATAAATATAAAAATATATAGTGGCCAGGGTGTCTCAGTATTTACAAAAAGTATTTACAACAAATATCAGTTATCTAAATCCCAAAAATAAACTATTTAAGTGTTATTATTAGTTATTTAGTTCCCATAGTACAAGCTTTGCTGAGTTAGTAGCCTAGGCTAGATGGCGCTGTGTGTATTTTCCATTTCTTTATTGTTATAAATACCTGTAGCATTTCCAAAGCCATTGCCCTGTCTTCATCATCCTGATCCCTGTAGATAGAGATAGATAGATATACAACTTCATTGATTACAACACGAGAATAACCATTTACAATACAGGAAACTTGAAACTAGAAGTTAGCAATTGGCTACTTGACTAAGTATAAAAAAATGTGTCCGGAAATAGTAGGCTATTCATTCAACGCTTTAAAAAAAGATTCCAAGTCAGAATTGTTAAATAGAAATAATCCGTACTTATTATTATAAATCTGAGAGTTTGTGTATGTGTATGTTACCTCTTCGCTCAAACGGCTTGACCGATTTGGATGAAATTTGAAACACAGGTAGAGTATAACCCGGAATAACACATAGACAACTTTTTACCGCGGGAAACAACTATTACCACGGGAAAATGAGTGGCAGCGGGTGAAACCACTGGACAGAAATCTAGTAAGAATATAAGATAATATAATATAAAATTAACCGTGAATATGCCGTGCTTAGAATAGCATCACCCCATTTCTTTCCCGTTGGTGTCGTATGTGGCGACTAAGGAACTAGGTGATGTGTTTTGCAATCTTAGGCGTTAGGCTGACAACATGTCCTTATAGTGATACATAATTATCTGAATGACACTCAAATGTTTGTCAGTCGTGGCGTAAGTGACCGTTTTTTCGGCAGTTTACGCTCTGCCTACCCCACAAGGGATAAAGGCGTGAAATATGTATGTATGTAAAATTAACCGTGTAACCGTTAAAAAATAAACAGAAAAAAATACGTGTTATAACATGAAAGTTAGACGCGCATTAAAGCTGTCTTAATAATTTTTGCATACGATTTGACGTTGTCAAACGACTAGTCACTGTTTAACTTTTTTTTTAATAACACCGTTTAGTGTTACACCTGTGAAATATGACAATATTTTCATAAAAAATTACGTTTTAAAATGTAGATCTCAGTCAAGTACCCAATGGGATGGTACTCTACTAGTCAATCGATCTACTTTTTAACACCGATATTTTGTAAGTATGGCAAACCTGACATGACAGTAAAAATAGTACCTTTTAAATTATTTCTCAGTTTAATAAATCTTATCTTGCATAATTAACAACGATGAATAAGGACTATTCTACCATTGGACCCTGATTTTAAACATCCAAGTCTCGTATGCCGTGTCGTTCATACTGCCGTGTGATGCCGGCTTAGAATAGCATCACCCTATTTCTTTCCCGTGGGAGTCGTAAGAGGCGACTAAGGGACTCGAGGGTGTTTATTCCAATTTTAAGCAATGGGCTGAGAACCTGTCACTATGGCGATACACAATTTTTCGAATGACCCTCAAATGTTTGTCAGACGTGGCGTAAATGTCCGTTCTTTGCGGCCGTTTACGCTCTGCCTACCCCGCAAGGTATTATAGGCGTGATATGTAAGTATCGTATTTTTATTAATTACTCAGGACACAACTCTATCGCTCAGAGCGACCTCTTCCAGGCAACCTTCACATTACCTGTACTTCTCCTTCATCTTCTTGAGCTTCCCCTTCTGACCGCGTTTGGGGCCCTCCTTCTGTTTATCTTCTACCTCTTTCTTCTTCTCTTGTTTTTGAGGTTTCTTCCCTTTCTTCGGTAGCGCGGGGAACGATAGAGGCTTTTCGTCACCTGTTATAATTCCGTACTAATATTATAAATTAAAGTTTGTGTGTGTATATGTATGTTTGTTACCTCTTCACGCTCAAACGGCTTGACCGATTTAGATGAAATTTGGAACACAGGTAGAGTATAACCTGGAATAACACATAGGCTATTTTTACCGCGGGAACAAAAATTACCACGGGAAGAGGAGTGGCAGCGGGTGAAACCGCTGGGCGGAAATTTAGTAACTTACAAATTATTTCTAAGCTGCGATGACGTCAAGAACGAACTCGACAGTGGCGCCACTTCACAAAACATATTTTCTCTTTATTCAAACAATCTATCAGAATGTCCGTTGCTCAAGTTTTATTATAAGTTGTATTATCCTAAAGTAAAATTAGAACCTGCAAACTCAATGTAATATTCGCTGCATTTAAAGTTAAGGCAAAAGTGTCTAAAAACGACCACATTTGGTATGAATTGCCATAACTTTAATTACAGCGAATATTTCATTGAGACTGCGGGTTCTAATTTTACATAAGGATAATACTAAAAACTTGCGCAACTGACATTCTGATATATTATTTGTATAAAGAGAAAATATTTTTTGTGAAGTGGCGCCACTGTCGAGGTCGTTCACGGGTACACTCGCCTTAAATGAAGTTCTCAGCTCACCTAGTCTTTGAAAGAATCGTAAAAAAAAATCATGATATGAAGTAACAAAGTTTTTTTTAAACTTACTTCTATCAGATACTTCAGACATTATAATTTGAGCCTCCCATACTTAGTGTCCCATACAAATTATCCCGGCCTACCCGGAGGGCCAATTTTTTTTCATATTTCGACCTATGTTCCTTGGGGAAAGTTGTTCAGTTTCACGTACTGGTTCACCCCTTAAAATATTCTCAGCAAATTTTTTTACACCATGTAAATTTTTTCAAACTTACTTCTATCAGATACTTCAGATATTGTCCTGGCTTTTGATTCCAATATCACTTTGCCTGTGCCATGGTCGACCTGTTCATATTAATCAATAATTATTTTGGGAAATTAGATGTAATGTAGATGTTTGCCGTGTGATGCCGGCTTAGAATAGAATCACCTTATTTCTTGCCAGTGGGTGTCGTGAGAGGCGTCTAAGCGACTCGTGGGTTAACATGTGGATTGCAAGTTTAGGCGATGGGCTGACAACTTGTCACAATGGCGATCTACAATTTTTCGAATGCCCTTCAAATCTTTGTCAAGGCGTCGCTGCCTACTCCGCAAGGGATTATAGGCGTGATGACGGTATGTAGATATATTGTAAAAGTAGATTTTTTGTGCCTACATGAACAGCCACAAAAGTCAATTGCTTTCATAAGGAATACTGCTGCGTATTTCCTGGATGAATTTATTTCCAGTCGCTTTTGACAACACCCACGGGTTATATTAGGGTGATGCTATTCTAGGCCGGCATCACACATAAAGGAAACATATTTTTTTCAAGCATCAAATTATTTTAATCTTTTGCATTCACATAATAACTCGAAAATATTGAAACGGGTTTCTATATGGGTTGAAATATCGGACCGTTTGAACTAAAATAAGTATCGCAGTAAAAACCCCGTTTAAATATCTTGAGTAATCAAGTTATTTAAAAAACATATATATTTAAATACTTACTTTATTACGTACTAAAAAAAACATCATCTGCCTGCCCTTATCCCAATTTATTTGTAGTCGGCGCAACATGTTTTTTCTTCCATTCATCTCTATCAGCTGTCAAATCTTCGTTTACACCCTTTTGCTTCATATGATATGAAGATAAACGTACTAAAAAAAAGCAATAGGTACCTTTATATGTGTATCCGGGAACGCACTATCCGAACTGTCACTATCGGTATCACTCTCCTCATCTTCTTTCTCTTTCTCTCCCACGTCCTTTTCTGGATCTTCTGTCTCTTTTTGTGAATCATCTGTCTCTTTATGTTTTGGCGATTTTTCTTTAATTTCTATTCTGGTCGATTCTTCTGTGATTGTTTTTAGTTTGTCTGATTTTGAGTCTTCTTTGTCTGACACTTCGTCTGTAAAAAATAAATAAGCATTACAGAGTTTTACTTTTTCGACAGCCTGAAAATGACTATTGTTATAAACGAAAATAAGATATTGAAATAATAAAACGCACTAGACGTCGCTTCAAGTAAACAATATAAATATAAATACATATCTTAGACATTTCACACAGCGCCATCTAGCCCCAAACTAAGCAAAGCTTGTACTATTGGAACTAGACAGCTGATGTAATACGTACGATTGCAAAATTTCTCAAGCGCGGGCAGGATTTGAACCTGCGACTTTCGCATTACTAGTGGCAACGCTTCTTCCATCTGGGCTATCGCAGCTCATTCCTTGCTCGCCAATTTTGCAAGTGTATTTTAATCAGCTGCAGTAGCCCAGATGGAATTGTCGTCGCCACTAGTAATGGCGAAAGTCGCAGGTTCAAATCAGCGCTTGAACATTTTGCAAGTTTAAAAAAAGCTCATCTAGATGCTTACCATCATCAGACACGGGGATTTCTTCCTCGAGGTCCTGAGCTGAACTGTCCTCAGTTGTGACGGACACTGTATCCGACACGATCGCTTTCCTTTCGTCGCGGTGTCTGTCTATGCAACTGTCTTCCAGCTGTTGGTATAAAAAAGATTATTAAATTAAAATTAAATTAAATTAATTAAAAATAAAATAAAATAAAATTATTTATTTCATTTACTTAATCCTAGGTACATTTAACCGGGTTTGAGAACTCCTTTTAAGCAAATAAATGCTTGTGTCAGGAGATTTCGCTCTTCCATAAAAATATGTATCTATACATATAATAAAACAGAAACGAAACCAATTCTGTACATGAAATAGATTCAAAAAAGGGTTTTTGCTTCTAATTGTGTTCAAGATACAGACATCAAAACAGAAGTAAAATTGATTTTTGTCTGTTTGTCTGTTTGTCTGTCGGTATGTTTGTTATTCTTTCACGTAAAAACTACTGCACAGATTTCTACAAAATTTTATACTGTGGTAGCTTATTACCCGGGTCAACATCTAGGATACTTTTTACCTCGAAAAAATCTTTCATTCCCATGGTAAAACACAGTAACTGGTTCCGCAAAGCGAGTTCCGAATTTTTTTCCTAAAAAATAATATAGATGTCGCTGTTAGTTTTGTAAAACGCGGTATTGACCACGTATTGACTGACATACGATCTGACCATCTAAACGACCCCGTGAAACGACCTAACCAAACAAAAAACAAACAATCACACATTTAATCCTTGCGGGGTAGGTTGAGCGTCAACGGCCGTAAGTATTTTATCGCTATCGCCACGTCTGACATATATGCGGGTCGTTCTAACTATTACAGAAATGTTTCGGACTTTTACTTTGATCTTTGGTGAATGACGTGAAGACAGATGAATTGTGATATTTTCTTGAGTTTGCACAACTATTACTCATCACAATAAAACAAATTTAAACGGATTTAAGTTGTGTTTATTGTGGAAACGTAGGAATTGTGAAATCCAAAATAAACACAACTTAAATCCGTTGAAAATTGTTTTATTGCGAAGATAAATTATGATTTGGGTAAAATTAGTTATTTTTTTACCACTGCAAGAGGCCGTTGGCCTGAGTTAGAATAATAATATACTTTTAATTTTAACTCGACATCTCTACGTGTAACCGAGATAGTGAGTCTTGAAAGACAGACAAATGGACAACAAAGTGAGTGAACCTATAAGAGTTCCATATTGCAGCCTAAAACCTATTTACCAATAAAGTTTTTATTTTAACTCGATATCTCTGCGCATTCCCGAGATAAAGCGTCTTACGAGACGGATGGACGGACGGACGGACAACAAACTGATCGTATAAGGGTTCCGTTTTTTTGTACGTTTCTTTTTGATGTACGGAACCTAAAAAAATATAAATACCTTCATTAGTTAGAATCAAAAATGTTAGAGTAAAATTTGTTTAAAATTACTTCATAGATGTCGCTGTTAGTTTTGTGAAACCCGCTAATGAAATGTTTTCTCCAAAATTATATAACAAAGCCACTGACAGGCGGCAGGTTTACTAAAAAAATAATAATAGATATAGTATTGTAAACTATGCCGTGTGATGCCGGCTTGCAATAGCATCACCCCATTTCTTTTCCGTGGGAGTCGTAAGTGGCGACTAAGGGACTTTCACATGGGCGATGGGCTGACAACCTGTCACCATGGCGATACAAAATTTTCCGAATGACCATCAAATATATGTCAGACGGCCGAAAAAACGGACATTTACGCTCTGCCTACCCTGCAAGAGATAATAGGCGTGATATACGTATGTAAGTATAAACTTGGGCAACGGATATTCTGATAGATTTTCTTCAAAGATAAATCTTTTTTTGTGAAGTGGCGCCACTATCGAGGTCGTTCACGGTTACACTCGCCTTAAACATTTTTGCAGAGATCAGAAGGCAAGGAAGGATTGCACTTGCTGTAGTATCTTCAAGTATCGCTGCCATACTGCTTCCAGGAGAGAAAACGGCGCATACAACTTTCAAAATATCAATCGATTTGGACACAAACGATACTCCAATATGTGCTGTATCACGTAATAGTTACAAGGCAAAGGTTTTCTGATATTGTTGTCTGGTAGTTATGTAACGAGTGTACGATGGCCAACAAAAAAACGGTAGAAGCTATGGATAGGACTTTGAAAGACATACGCAGAGATAATAGGGCCATGGGCCATATCACTGTTCTTTTTTCCAGTGACTTTTGCCAAACACTTTCAGTTGTTACTCGAGGTACCAGGGCTGATGAGGTGAATGCCTCACTAAAATCATCGGCTCTTTGGCCACAAATTCACAAGCTGACCATGACGGTGATCATGCGAACCCGTCTCGGAGGTAATCCACGGGCTGAAGAGTTTTCACAAGCTTTATTAAAACTCGGCAGAGGTACTTTACCAGAGGATAACGGTCAAGTAAGTCTGCCTGAAACGCTTTGCCAAATAGTTTCTGGTCTAAAGAGAATCATTTCTTCTGTGTATGGCGAGCCTTCCTTCCTTCAAAAGAAAGATTCGTAGCTACGTGGAAGAGCTATTTTTGCACCCAAAAATGATCAGACTGCTTCAATAAACCATACCATTATGTCACAAATCACTAGGGATATGGTGGTATACGCGTCAATTAACACTGTCATGAATCAAGACAAAGCCACTAACTACCTAATAGAATTTCTAAACTCCTTGAGTGCGAATGGTCTTTCTGCACACCAAATATTACTTAAACTTGGTGTTCCTATCATGCTTCTTTGCAATCTCACTCCGCCAAAGCTGTGCAATGGAACCAGACTGAAGATCTTAAGCTTAAAGATGAATGTATTCGAGGCGGATATTTTCACTGGTTGTGGCGCGTATACCACTCATTCCCAACAACTTTTTATTCCAATTTCAGGGCATTCAGTTTCCCGTCAGCGTTTTCTTTGCAATGAATGTAAACAAATCGCAAGGACAGACGCTGAAAGCCGCAGGCGCGTAGGTCTTACGATTTCCTGTTTATCACACGGGCAGCTATATGTCGCTTGCTCTCGAGTCAGTTCTCCTGAAAATTTGTACGTTTTAGCACCCGATGGTAAAACTACCAAAGTAGTTTATAATGATGTTTTGTAGCTGATGTCCATAGTATCAAAACCAAGTACCTAACCGAAAAACAAGTTAACCAGTACCTATTCATTGCACATCTTAAAGAGAAAAAACTTTATACAAACATGATATTAATATTAAACAATATGCATACATCAACTTCACTAACTCACAAGTCACTACACCATGCGTACGAAGTCGCGGGCAACAGCTAGTATAATATATAAGATTATTCTCATTACTGGTATTTAATTTTAAAAAGCATTAACTTATACAAAACTATTTGAAATTAGTTAGTTAATAATTAGTTAATAATTATTAAATTATAAATCCATATTAAAATCAAAATAAACTCCTAGGCATTTTGTATTCATATGCGTCAAGCTTCTCTTTTAGTAGGGAACTAACAGTAACAGCTGTTAAATGTGGCTTATTGAAATGGCTTTACTTAAATTATTTTTCAGGTTTTAAAATGTTCAAATACTACCTTAATATTTCCAGAATTGATAATACCATAGTAATATAATAATTAAATTCGAAACTTGAATGTTTAAAACCCGTTTCCAAAAGTAGAATACTTAATCGTTTTTCAAAATATGCAAGATAAGATTGATGAAACTGAGAAAAAAATTAACGCCATTCTAAATAGTGAATAGTGCGTCACGACATCAGATTTTCATACAAAATATCGTTTTAAAAAGTAGCTTGTTTAAGTAGGACTATAGACTGTAGACTTAAAAGGCTATTTACCAAACTTATAAATATAAATTAAGCTTTACTAAACCAGATACTTGTAAACCGCAAAGTTTTAAACATCAACTTCAAACAAGCTTTTAAATAATAGTTCTGTACATTAAGCAGTAAGATCGTGAAGTACGAAATATAAGTAACAATATCTAAACAGAAAACTGAATCCGAACTGTACTCAATAGCTTTTCTTTCCTTTTATAATAGAACCAATTTGACAGAACCCCCAGTGTTGCAGACTTTTTTATGCAGCTTCTTGCTACTGGCCGGTTGGTACACTATGACAGACAGATGGGACTTTGACGGACTGAGAAAAAGACGATCGACTGACCGAATTTTGATATAATTTTTTAATTTAATATATTTTATTTTACTATCGTATAATTTCTTTCTTTTCGTCGTTAATATGTGGTCCTACGTGGCTAAAAATTACCAGTGCCTATGGTTTATACAAATATCGAAGGGAGACATCGGGGCCGCCACTGCTGTGAACCGACCGACATCGCACGGTGGTGGTCACCGGACCAGACGCAGCGGAGAGGTCATAGACAGCGGCGTCCCCGCAGACACCAGCGGTGACGCTGCTAGCGGCGCCGCGATTGCAGACCAGACCACGACGATGACCGGCCGTAGCCTACGCTGCCCCGTGTGAGGGAGCGCGTAGCGTGGACCTGCCTGCCTCCTGCCATAGAGTAGAAATCACATAGAGATGACACTCCCGCTCCAGACGCGCTCAAGGTCAATCCGTCTGGCTGTCTCTTAGAGAACAATTCAGTCGGGAGTGCGCTTCGCCGCGGAAACGTTCGTCGTGCGGGTCGAATTTTCATTGGATGGATTAGCGAGCAGAGTGCAAGGTGTTGTATTCATAGGGAGAACGCGTTTTACAAAAAGAATGCTATTCTAATCTGGCACCACACGGCGCCATTTTTGCACCTATTTTAAAATTCTGTACCTACCTATTAACAATAAAATGGTAAGGTAAGACTTAAAAACGGGTAAATTTTTTGTTCCCACGGGAAAACTGTTAGCAGCGGTCGCAACCGCTTGACTGGCCGCTAGTCTGGAATACAATTATTGGCACCTGACAGCCCCGACTTAAAGCGCGGGAGAGTGCGGGGCGTTACGGGCTGCGGGGGGAAGTAGGTATTTAAAGCGCGGCTTTTGGGGCCCAGACAAAGGAGTTTCGTTTCTATACGCCAGTATTATTATCTATTCTTATGCTCCTGCCGACCAGCCAGCGCCGACGGCGATGATCAAGCAGGAGGACCTCGAGTGTGTGCGTGTCACGGAAAACCACTCTACCTAATGGACGTCATACGATTGAAGCTGTGCCGTTCGTGCAAGGGATGCGTCGCGTCGTGCCGCGTCCCATCGTGCCACGCTACTCCGTGCCACGCTACTCCGTGCCGCGCCGCTCCGTGCTGCGCCGCTCCGTGCTGGTCTCATAATTATTTAGATTTCTTTTATTTAATTTTATATTTGTTGTTTTTTTTGTAATGCTTTTGTATACCTACATCGTGACTTGACATGACTACATGACCACTGAGACAATTAGGGACTTCGCGGACTGCTTTCATCTGACTGAACTGACTCCCAGCTGGCCCGACCGCACTGACCGCGGCAGGCGTGATCAGGCTGACTCCTGGACGCCTGGACGGGAATGATGGTGTTGACTTGACCGGGCTGACCCGCCCCACTGACTGACCACCTGACAATATCACGCCGATGCGTATCCGACATTATACGGCGGCGTGATCGACGGTATTATGCGACCTGCGACGATAACTTTACTGACACACACAAGACTCATCAGACAACTATTGATTGACGTATCTGAGTACGGCTTGGTCCGACTGGCCAGAGCTCTCACCTGACACGGGCTCAGTTACTTGACTGCCAACAACGACTTCACTGCTACTATAATAATGACTATTCTTAACATACAACAACTTGACCTTTTACTGTTTACTCTTCATAACTGAAATGTAACTGAGTTGGTAGGCTTGGCCCGACAGGCCAAAGCACTGACCGGCCTGACGTGGGCTTAGTTACACTTCTCGACTAACCTAGACACGACAAGCTACACACCAAGTTAGACCTGACACCTGACCCTGACTGCTGACGACAAGGCGTCTCTTAGTCCTTTGGCTACGAGAGGCTAGACTAGTAGGACCTACCCTAGACGCGACCGACGGACTTGTTAGGGTAGCTGACCAGACATGACTAGGACTGCACCGACGACCAGCAGCGAAGCTCTGCAGACTGATGTCAGCGCCGAACCTTGAGTATTGGTTTCCAATACTGGGGGTGAGGATGTTGCAGACTTTTTTCTGCAGCTTCTTGCTACTGCCCGGTTGGGCACTATGACAGACAGACAAGACAGATGGGACTTTGACGGACTGAGAAAAAGACGATCGACTGACCGAATTTTGATATAATTTTTTAATTTAATATATTTTATTTTACTATTGTATAATTTCTTTCTTTTCGTCGCTAATACCCTGTAAATTTAAATAACCCAATTGGATACGTTTAAGACTTGATTTGACATTAACATTATTTAACTAACAGGGTTCGTTTGCAATAGTCTAACATCCGTTAAATACATGTTGTATTTTTACCACAGATTAAATAGTTGCTCTTTTTTCTACCGTCGAGCTAGTATAAGAACCCTAATAAGACAGCTGTGAAATTCATGATAATGCTATGCCCATTTTCCTTTGATGACAGTTCATCTGTTGTGGATATGGCGGCTGATTTAAGGTAACTTACCCTAAATAGGAAACTGAATCCGAACTGCAAATGTTCGGGCACCAGATAGTTTTTCTTCCCTCTGATCATGAAGGAGCCGGTGGTGAGGTATTCCCCAGTCGGCGCCGACTTGGAGACCTGGTGCGCGTGCACCCACCACGCGCGAGTTAGCACTTTCGCTTCCCATGCAACGCTGAAAAACAGTATACATTTTATTAGTAAGTTATGTACGGGCTCAATATTGTTGTCACAAACATGCTAGGTAATGTATTTATTTCTTTCCAAAAAAGAATTCGCGACGTTTTAAGGATTAGATGGAAATCCTTGGCTGACGCGCCATCTGCTTCCGTCCTTAAAAACAATGTAATGTAATATTATTTTATCACTGTTTTTTTTAAAACACTTCCTATGCATACTAGTCAATGGAGCTACTTTTTTAAACGGTACATAGTGATCTACCATAATTATGACCTCGCGATTATTGTTAACGAAAACGAGAGATCGTGCCCTATGGCGTACCCTGGGGGAGGCCTACGTCCAGCAGTGGACTGCAATAGGCTGATGTATGAAAAACACTTCCCGTGTTAGGTATAACATTTATAGAAAACTTGCAAAGTTTTCTACCGCGGGCAGGATTTGAACCTGCGGTTTTCGCCATCACTAGAAGCAACGCCTCTTCCATCTGCGCTACCGCGGCTCATCCATAGCCTTGTGTTTTACTTGATGCTCATAACGCAAAAGTCGCAATCCTGCCCGCGGTAGAAAATTTTGCAAGTTTTCTGAACATTATTTTATTGCACAGTTTGGTTAGAATATGCACATCACAGACTGAATCGCCTGATCGTCCGTAAGAAAGATGGTTACGTGCTTCGGAAGGAACGTTAAACCGTTCATGACGGCCATTACACTATCACATCAGAGGTTGCTTTACTGACGACGGTCCAGTTCTTTAACGTTTACAAAGAATATGTGTTTCTTTAAGTTTAGACCTAACAATTCCTGAAATGTTGCCTTAAAGTTGCATCTAATGTCGCTTTAAAACTGCACCTAATGTTGCCTTAAAGTTGAACCCGATGTTGTTCTAAAGAAACATCCAACTTTGCTCTAAAACTGCACCTAATGTTGCCTTAAGGCGAGTGTAGTCGTGAACGGCCTCGACAGTGGCGCTACTTCACAAAAAAAATGTTCTCTTTATACAAACAATCTATCAGAATGTCCGTTGCTCAACTTGATAGTATTACCCATAAGTATAATTAGAACCTTCAAACTTAATGAAATATTTGCTGTAATTAAATTATGGCAATTAATACCAAAAGTGGCCGTTTTAGGCACTTTTTGACATAACTTTAATAACACCGAATATTTCATTTAGTTTGAAAGTTCTATAAAAGAAAATAAGAAATTGAAAAAATGTCAGCGCCCGCCGGATTGAAAAGATTGAAAAATTGGCAAGTGTCAGTCGGGGCGCCGCCGGTAGCTCAGTTGGCAGAGCAGTGGGACGGTACCCCACGGTCCCGGGTTCAAGTCCCGGCAGGCGTTGACATTTTTTCAATTTCTTATTTTCATGAAAATATTATAGCACTGTGAGTGCAAAATAAAATCATAGTTTTTTTTTTTTTTTATTTGTGATGGGTTTGCTCTTGACTCTAGTCTAGGTCATAGGACAGAGACAGAGTCTAAGATGGAGCGAGCTAACCCAGAAGAAGCCTGTTAAGGCACTGGCACTCCCACACACTGACGGAACGCAGCAAGCTACTTGGCGCCAGACTTACTATACTAACTATACTAGGTGGGATGGTGGTCGCGAGCCAGGCGGCCCCTTACGGAGCCTTCCACCGCGCACGTGGGATCGTTCAGCCGGACTTATCCACAGGCAAGCCTGTGTTGCCGTTGCAGTACATTGCAGCTTCTAATTTTACAAACTTGGGCAACGGACATTCTGATAGATTGTTTATATGAAGAGTGTTTTTTTGTGAAGTGGCACCAATTACGAGGCCGTTCACGACTACACTCGCCTTAAACACTCGTTCAACACTTGTCTACCTTTTTGTGGTAAGACTCTGTGTGATTTAATTTAGCTTTTACTCATGCTTTTTTAATACCTGTAAGCCACGGCCGCTTGTCCCGCCTCGCTCAACGTTCTAGGTGGAATAGGACCTCCTGTTTAGAGATAAAAATTATTATATAAGGTGTAAAAAAATAGCTGAGAATATTTTAATGGCTGAACCAGTACGTGAAACTGAACAACTTTCTCAAGGAACATAGGTCGGAATATGAAAAAAAAATTTGGTCGTCCCATACTAAGTGTGTTGTTACTTGTTACCCGGCCGGGTTAATTTGTAGGGGAGGGCCAAATATTTTTTCATATTTCGACCTATGTTCCTTGAGGAAATAGGAATTTGTAAATCTATGTTAATACAGATACGATCGAAAATCGAACGCTACTGCCCTTGCGCCACGCCACACTGCCGCCACTCGCCATTTTGATGTATTTTGCGCCTAAGGATTCTTCCGATACAATTCGCATTCGAATCTGTTCAGTAATAAACGAGTTTCATTCCTTTAAAGAATCGCACATATATACATACATTAGATTTACGCCCAAAAAAAAAGTAAAAACGTGGTAAAAAGTGGCCTATGTGTTATTCTGGGTTATACTCTACCTTTGTTCCAAATTTCATACAAATCGGCCAAGCCGTTTACGCGTGAAGAGGTAATAAACATACATACACACACAAACTCTCAGATTCATAATATTAGTACGGATACTTGAACTCTACGAACATTAAACTTCTTTTTTGGTTGTGCAGTCGTGTAAAAAGATGTTCTAAACTCACATTCAAATGAAAAATACTGAACCTGTTGGGTTCTTGACAAGCCCAGATGGAACTGGCGTCACCACTAGTAATGGCGAAAGTCGCAGGTTCAAATCCCGCCCGCGCTTGAAAATTTATTAAGTTTTCAAAAAAAATATGAGAAAATGATAATATACTGTACCTGCTGGGTTCTTGACTATAACCGAGGAAGCGCCTGTCACTTCGGCGTGCACGTAGATGTCATTCGCTCGCATGTATCGCTTCACTAGCAGCTCGTTTTGCTGTTGGTCGCGCCCGGCTATCACCTGTCAAATAAATGGCATAAAATATCATTACCCCATTTCTGACCCACGGTTGCCGTAAAGTGCGACTCGAGGGTTTTATACATACAAACACACACACATAAACATATCACGTGTGCGGTGTGATGTCGGATTAGAATAGCATCATCCCATTTCGACCCGTGGGGATGAAGCCAGGGAATGGGCAGCAGCGTTCTCTGTGAAAACAACACCTTTTACTGCGCACGCCAATCCGTCTGCCAAGCGTGGTGAGTATAGCGAATACCCTCCTGATGAGATCCATGTCCAGCAGTGGACTGTTGTTGTTGACCCTTAAATTGTATAGCACATTCACAGCATGCACCTGCTCCTGCCGCTGTCGCGAATATTGCACGAAATACTTCCGCGGAAGTATCAACGCGAGTGAGCGTTCACACACTGCCGTCATACTCTTTTCGCAGCAATACGAGTGAGCGAGATAGCAATACATTCCACTCGCGTTCGTGCTGCCGTTCCTTTGACTCGCGCACGAACAGCCGACAATCGAGGGAGCACGGGAAGTGGCAGCGGCATGACGAGTAGCAGCGCGAGTAACCTGTTTACATGCTCGCGCTGCCCACTTCCCTTACTATTTCCCTGCCAATATTGGCATCGTGTGAACGTGCTATTAGGCTTAGGATGTAGGACCCTTACTTCTAAAATCGAAGTCAAAAAACAAGAATACTTACCAAATAGTTGTCCGACGAAATGAACCAGAAGAATTTCTCGAACCAATACGTCTTCCTGGCTTTACTGATGGTGCTGATTGTGTGAGCTTCCTTCAGTGTTTGTTTGGTTTTCTTCTCAGCGCTCTTGAGGGCTTTGCCGGCCGATTCGAGGGTCTTCTGCTGCTTCTTGGCTGCGTTGCGTTTCTGGTCGTAATACCTGGACAATATTATGATAGTTGAATGAGCAGAGAATAAGAAATGAATGAGATAAGATAATATGATAAATAATTGAGTGAGGACAGATAATATGATGAATAATTGAATGTTGAGAGATAGCATTCAATTGAATGCGAGATAATATAATGAATAATAGAATGTTAAGAGATAATATGATGAATAATTGAGTGAGGACAGATAATATGATGAATAATTGAATGAGGAGAGGTATAATGATGAATAATTGAATGTTAAGAGATAATATGATGAATAATTGAGTGATGACAAATAATATGATTAATTGAACGAGGAGAGTTTATACATACATACATACATATAATCACGCCTCTTTCCCATAGGGGTAGGCAGAGACTACATCTTTCCACTTGCTACGATCCTGACACACCTCTTTCGCTTCTTCAACATGCATCAATCTTTTCATACATGCTCGTCGGTTTAGGGTACTCTTGACCTGACCTTTCTCTAGAACGTCCCCGATCTGATCCAAGTACGTGCGTCTTGGTCTTCCCCTTCCAACGTTCCCATCCACACTCGCCATATACACCTGTTTCGTTAATCTTCTTTCATTCATTCTCTCAATGTGACCAAACCATCTCAGCATTCCTTTATCTATACCAGTCACTATGTCATCTTTTATACCGAAAGGTTCTCTAATCACGCTATTCCTTATCCTGTCACTCAATTTCACTCCTATCATACTTCTTAGCGCTCTCATTTCTACCGCATTTATTCTACTTTAATGCTTTTTCTGCCATACCCAACTTTCACTCCCATACATAAGTGTTGGAACTAACACTCCTCTATGCACAGCCAGACGTGCCTTATTAGACAGAATAATTGAATGAGGAGAGATATTATGATGAATAATTGAATGTTAAGAGAATTTATAATTGAATGTTAAGATTTAATATGATGAATAATTGAATGTTTATAGATACTTTGATGAATAATTGAATAAGGAGAGATAATGTAATGAATATTTGAAAGAGGACAGATATTATGATGAAATAACTGAATGAGAGAAAATAATTATGAGTACCTACTTAATTTAATGACGGGGAAAAATATGATAAATAGCCGCAAGTGGAAAAAGTATAGCATGTAATCATTAAACGTGGAGAAAAGATATTTATTTATAATATGAAAAAATAATTTGACCCTCCCATACTAAGTGTGTTACCCGGCCGGGATAATTTGTATGGGAGGGCCAATAAGCGGTGGAAGGCTCCGTAAGGGGCCGCCTGGCTCGCGACCACCATCCCACCGAAGTCTGGCGCCAAGTAGCTTGCTGCGTTCCGTCAGTGTGTGGGAGTGCCAGTGCCTTAACAGGCTTCTTCTTGGTGAGCTCGCTCCATCTTAGACTCTGTCTCTGTCCTATGACCTAGACTAGAGTCAAGAGCAAACCCATCACTAATAAAAATAAAAAATAAATTTTTTTTTTTCATATTTCGACCTATGTTCCTTGGGGAAAGTTGTTCAGTTTCACGTACTGGTTCACCCCTTAAAATATTCTCAGCTAATTTTTTTACACCATGTATACTATTTCTTACCTACCTTCTAGCATTGGCGAAAGCACTCAAAGACAGATCTATATCAACCAACATCGGCTTCAGAATCTCTATCTCTTCATCATTTTCCTCTTCATCATCAGTGTCTCCATCATCAAAAGGGTCTGCCAGGAGTAGGGTGATGTGATTGGTGTTCAGTTTAAGTAGTTTGATGCAGGAGGCTATGGGATCTCTGTTGTCTTGAGCTGTTTTCACCAAGTTGTCTATGTCATCCCAGGACATCTGGAAGAGATTATTTAATTTAATAATAAATGAAAATAAGAAACTGAAAAATGACAGCGCCCGCCGGGACTTGAACCCGGGACCGTGGGGTACAGTTCAGTTCTTATTTTCATTTATGAAAATAATATAGCACTGTGAGTGCATAATAAAATCATAGAACATTTAATTTAATAATAGTCAGCATAAGAATATGTGTACATATTATATCAGCCTATTGCAGTCCACTGCTGGACGTAGGCTTCCCCTAAAGTACGCTATAGGGCACTCTCGTTTTCGCCATCCAGTCGCTACCAGCCGCCTTTTTTGAGTCATCGGTCCATCTGGCGTCTGTCACTTTCCGTCAAAAAGGTTTAGAAACGGACAGGAGATATGTTAGTCCTGTCATGTTTAAAAATGTCAATGACTTCTTCGCAACTTCTAGACTGTCACTTTTCGTCAAATGGGTTTAGAAAAGGATATTATATTTTAGACGTGTCATGTCTTATAATTTCATGCAAAATACGTGTTATCTGTCAAAATAAGGCGACGATCAAAACAATGGCGACTAAATTGACTAGAAAAGGCGAAAAAACCCTTGAAGTTTTAAAAAATGACAGGACTTAGATATCTCCTATCCTTTTCTAAACCTATTTGACGGAAAGTGACAGCACTAATTTAAGGCAAGTAAGGAGAATTTATATTCCGAATTGAGGGCATTATCAGACTATGAAACTGAACAACTTTTACTATGGAGGTCATGTTGGAAAACGAAAAATACGAGTTTCCATAAGATGTCAGCTGATCGAAAATGTTGTATGGGAGGTCGCAAAATATCTCGTTTACTAAGAAAAAGTTGCTCAGTTTAATAGTCCCTTGAATATATAGGATGTATAAAAAGGAGAGAAAATATGATAATTGAATGAACAGTAAAAAAATCGAGATAAGACGAATGAGGAGAATAAAATTAAATGAGTAATTAAATGTCAAAAATATGATAAATAGATAGATTTGAAAATAAAATTGCATGTTGGCTTCGCATGGCAAAGATTTGACGAATAATTGAATGATGAGAAAAATACAATAAATAATGTTATGTAGAGAAAAATATCTAATTCTAATTCTAGCCTGTAATGTCCCATCTCTAAAAATATCATGAGTAATAAAATGAGGACTAAAATATGATAGTGAACCGAATTTGTAATTATTAATGAAATTGACATCCATGAAGTCTCCATTCTTTTCATCATCGCCTTATTATGACAGATAACACGTATTTAGCGTCAAATTATAATGTCATGACCTGACTAAGATATCTCATATCCTTTTCTAAGCTTTGACGGAAAGTGACAGCACTAATTTAAGGTAAGAGAATGAATATATCCCGAATTGAGGCCAATATTGAGTTGCATTATGTGCCCCTATCTGCCAGAATGTCTGTTACTGACCTGATTAGCCAAAGCCGTCTGTATGGCCAGCCTACATTGCTCAACTAGTGGCTCATTCCTGGAAATAAGTTCAGCCGCTTTTTTATCCCGTTCTTGCACTCGCGCTAATTCCGTCACTCGCTTCTCATGGTCTTTTTTCACGTTATGCAATTTCTTCATGGCTTCTCGTTCAACTTGGACTGTCTGAAATAAAACGATACACGATCACGATATAAATCTTGTAAAGGCAGAGCAACAATGGCCGTAAAAGCATTTCTGCCACGTCTAACATGATAAACCACTGTAGTGACAGGTAGTCAGCTCATCGCTTAAAATTCGAATATACATATAACCCACGAATCCCTTATTTGCATCGTATGAGGGATAGTAATTAGTTGACGCTATTATTACTCTTAGTTTATCTTAGTAACTTATGCACCCCTGGTATTTCTGTCAAGTACTGGTGTGTAAGTAGTCGTGACTTTGAATCGTCGAACGACCCGTTGATCAACCTACCTTCATACCAATCTTTTGTCCTTGCTTACCCGAGAATAGCATGTATCAGTAGCTCTATCAAAGGTATTATATTCAGTATGAGCAGGTTTTTATGTAGTGCGTAGAGCATTGCATGGAACTCTTGGATACCTATGCTACCCTGGTACTTTGAAGATTTAGAATAGGATATTGAGTCGTTTAACGTCACCTACCTTCACATCAATATTCTGTCCTTCCAAAGCCGAGAGGAACTCATCGTAGCTCAATGAAAAGTTTCTCAGTATGAGGCAGTTTCTTATTTTGGGCATTGAATGGAAGTCTTTCATACCTATGCTACCCTGGTACTTTGAAGATGTGAAAGATGTGATTATCCTTGTTTAAAGTAAGATATCGATTTGTTTTATGTCACTTACCTCCAATATTCAGTATGAGCAGGTTCTTATGTAGTGCGTAAAGCATTGAATGAAACTCTTTGATGCTTTTGCTACCCTGGTACATTGAAGCTATTCTTCTTCTGCCACTAAATCATCGAGTGGAGCTCCCATATACCTATGCCACCCTGGTACTTTGAAAGTGTGATTATCCTTATTTATAGAGGAATATTGAGTCATTAAACGCCACCTACCTTCATATCAATCTTCTGTCCTTCCAAAGCCGAGAAGAACTCATCAGTAGCTCTGTCAAAGGTCTCATATTCAGTATGAGGCAGGTTTTTATGTTGTGAGTAGAGCATTGGGTGGAATTCTTGGTTTGTGACAAGGAAGTTGGGGCCCTCGCCTTCAGGGTTAGGCCGTTCTTCTTTTTTCTGGATTATGTAGCCCTGTAAAGAAAAAATATGTCACCTGGATGGGTCATTACTTTGACACCCTTAAGGTGTCGCGTAGATCAAGCGACATTAGGCGAGGGGAATTGTCAATAGTCAGCTGTCAGTATTTTAAATAGCAAGAGAATGAACTTGTCGTAATTGAAATAAAATCTTGTCTGATCGCAGAAAAAAAAGGTAATTCAAAGAACATGAAATACCGAACCAAAACGTTTTTTTTTCTTCGTTATTTCGGAGGTATCTCCGAAGTACGTTGTTTTATTTTGATGATTAGAAGCACAACACTTCGTTTGTGTAGTGAATACTGACTCAAAAACACTGTATTTCCATCTAATGTTCCTTGGGGGTTTTCCTGACACCTGTACGTGTACAGGCACCCCCCGCTTTACACAAATCCGTTTTACGCGGAGACTTTATAACGCGAGTTTCAAAGTTTGCGCTATATCACTCGCGCCAAACTTACTAAATCGATCAATAATTTATGTAACTGTCATATGGGGAGCATTCTTATGCCTAATTATATGCAGTTGCAAACACTATTTTATTTACACTCTAAAAAAAAGTCAGTAATACATTTTTTCAAACCTCGGCACTTGCAAGGTCAAATTCAATACGAGCACGTAATATGGCTTGATGTGAGTTTTTGAAATTTCTATCAGATGACCAGTCAAAACAAAAATTTAACTAACCAACTGAACAATATCTGAACAACAACTGAACAATTTATTGAGTATTATTCATAACAGAATGCAGGGCATTTTGACGTGACAACGTCTTAAATTAGGTTGTGGCTCGGTAGCATGCACGGAAAAATATAACGCCCGCTCACGTCTGATACAGTGAGTCATGACCGAAAGAGAGGCACGCTGAATGCCGTCTCTCTCCCACTCAAGCATAATCGGTGCGCTGCGCGTGCAGCATTCGAGAATTACGTTGTCACGTCACGTTGTCACGCCCGTATACCAACTTTACAGGCAACCATTTTTTTTATTTCATAAAAGCGCATAAAGCGGGGGGTGCCTAATCCTGTAATATGTACGAGTATTTACCTTATGCACTTGGCTTTTAGCATTCTCCATGAGCGCCTCAGCTAGCTGCAACGCCGCTAGCAGTTTCTCCATGTCATTCTCCACCACAAACCCCGGTTTGCTGGCGTCGCTGGTTATCTTCATAGTGCCAGATAAACCGTTCTCTTGTAGAATGTGGTCGATTATAGCAGACCCGTATTCTGTAGAAAATATTTAGGTGGTAAGTAGTTTTGTGTACAATATTCTGTGTTAATTTGAAAGATTCGTTTAATTTTAAAGTTTATATATTGTTTTATTTTGATAAGGATGATTAATTAACTTTTTACTTATTTCAATCATTTTCTAAATTAAGAAAATAGAAAACAGTAATCTGCAGCTATTATTTCTTTGTTGAAAGTGTATTTTTTTTGTGACGTATTGTGGAGTGCGGTATTTTTTTCATTTTTTTTATTAATGATGGGTTTGCTCTTGACTCTAGTCTAGGTCATAGGACAGAGACAGAGTCTAAGATGGAGCGAGCTCACCCAGAAGAAGCCTGTTCACTCTTACTTTGAAGAGATTAGGGTTGTATGCGTTTGGAAACACAGACGCAGGTAGTGAGTTCCACTCTTTAGCAGTGCGCATTATAAATGATGACTGGAAGCGCTGAGTCCGAATTGGTGGAATGGCAACCAGGTACGGATGGTAAGTAGTTTTTGTGAAGGATATTCTGTGTTAATTTGAAAGATTGGTTTAATTTTAAAGTTTATAAATTGCCTAATTTTGATAAGGATGATTAATTAACTGTTTAATCTAATAATTTTCTAAAATAAGAAAATAGAAAAACGACAGTAATCTGTAGCTGTCATTTCTTTTTTGAAACTAAAGTTTATTCCGTACGTTTTGTGGACCGTGCTATAACTTTATCTACCAAAATTTGTTCAAAACTTTATTCCAGCCAGGTACTATTTTTTTTGGGTTAATATAAACACAAGGTGGTTTACTTAGATTGGGGTTCAGTATTTTCGCCTCGTTTACTTGAGGCAAAGACATGCTCAAGTGCATCAGTACCAGGCGGCTCATTACATAGAAGGACTGCTTTAAGGACCCTCCAGGTCAACCTCACGGCATGTAACATTGTTATAATATACCTATAATCCCTTGCGGGGTAGGCAGAGCGTAAACAGCCGCAAAACACGAACATCTACGTCACATCTAACAAATGATTGAGGGTTATTCGGAAAATTGTGTATCGCCATAATGACAGGTTGTCAGCCCATCGCCTAAAATTGCAATACACACCCTCGAGTGCTATTCTGAGAATGCTATTCTAAGCCGGCATCACACGGCATCATGTTTACCTAGATTGGGGTTGAATATTTTCTTGAGATTGTCGCCTAGTTAGCTGTTAGCGATTATATGTTAAAGCGCGTCGCGCTCGGGCTGGTGGCCAGCTAGGTTAACCTCACAGCATGTAACATTGTTAGGTGTGTCTATGAGTCAAAAGTGTTAAATATTTTCTTAATATTGTCGCCTGGCTTACTGTTAGCGAATATCTGGTCGGTTGGCTGGAAGAGATCTCTTATAGAGATAAGCTCGCCTATGTATTTAATTATAAGTTAAAACATTGTGAATCACTGCAATAAAGAATATATATAATATCTGTTTGAGAGCTTCGGCTCCGGGTGGTTGGTGGTTTCCTAGGATAAACTCACAGCATGTAACATTGTCTAAGAGTCAAAAGTGATTACCTAGATTGGGGTTGAGTATTTTCTTGAGATTATCGCCTGGCTTGCTGTTGGCGAATATCTGTTTAAGCGCTTCGGCTCCGGGCGGCTCGTGGTTAGATTTCGCGCGGTCTAGCGGGTACTTCTCTTTTACTGCGAATCTGAGAAATAAGTAACAAATAAAGTTAAAAAAATATTAATAATATTTCAAATGGTGAATCAGTGTACAAAACCAACTTTTTACTTAATAAAAAAAAAAACATTAATGTAAATATTTCGAGGAGTAAACCAGCCCAATAAAATTAAACTAAATTTCCCCATGAAATAAAGAACAAAAATATGGAGGTTCTTGAATAGAAATGACTGACAGTTTTATTTTGACTAGGAGGTAATTTCATTTTTTATTTATCATAACTGTTTTTTATCAAAAAGTTCAAGGCTGATTGACCCCCTTGAGATAAGTTTGTAAATTTTTTAGGTGATACCTCAAAATTACTAGTAATAACTAGGTTCAGCCTTTCAATTCGCTGCAAGATTTGATATGCAATTGTGAAATGTACCTAATGATATGTCTGGCTTACCTTACTTTATCTCCTTCTACATGAGGCCTCAAAACATTCAATATCATCCACTCATAGTCGGTAAGCACGATATTTCCTCGGTCGTACAACTCCAGTATAACATGGTATGCTGCCTCTCCGCTGCCAAACTGCAGGTCTACGATACGGTCAATGCCCAGTTGAGACAGTTTTTCAAGGCGTTTGTTTTTTAGATGTTTACGGAGCTGAGAGAACAATAAAAGTTACAGTTATTAAGTTATGCAATTTTCTTGATTTGAAGCTAAATTTATAGGGAGTTTTATTTTAATTTTATTAAACTGGTTCCTACTCGCTGGTTAAATGGTGCTGTACAAGGAACGTTAACATAAAGAACAGAATGTCACATAATTTTTCGTTTTTTTTTACTTATATGTATGAGATGGTAAAACGAAACGTAACTGATCATCGTTATATCACTTGCATCTCAAAAATATTTACTTTCATGGGTTGCCCTGCATATTAATGAAAACAACGTATAAACAAAACAGAGTACAATACAAACATTTTTATTTCATTATTTTAAAGATTACTGTAGGAATTAAGAGTTCATTGTGCAATATACAGGTGTAAAGGACAAGAATACTGAACTGAGTATTTAGACCATAAAACTGAACAACTTCCAATGAAAAATAAAACTATTTCCCATAGTAATTGCAGTCACCTGATCTTGATTTCGTATGGGAAGTATTTCTTTTTTGTTGTTTCCTGACACATGTTTCTAGGGGAAAGTTGTTCAGTTTCATAGACTGAATGCACCTTATCAGTATTGAGAGCCATCCTTTACACCTGTATAACAACAAACCTTCATAGTGAACCCGGACGGAGCCACATTCTTTGGCCACTCAAACAGCGTGGTATGAAACCGGTTCCCCGACTCCAGGAGCAGGACCGCCTTCTCTTCAGACCGCTGCAGCCTGATCACGTAGGTCTTGTTGTCTATATCGTACACCTGGTTGACACGCATGCCTACCAGTCTGAAACCGGATTTTTATTTAATCGTATGGCAGAATATCAAATGTCTTATTTATAGAATTATGTCTAGGTTCTTGATCCAATCAATCACGTCATTTTCTAAGGTAAATATGTCTCCAGGATCTCCGCTGAATTTTACGTGAAGGGCATTCCTTTATAATAAACGGGATAAAATTGTTAAACAAGTTTCTGAAAATGTATGTGTAGGTGCTGTTGCTCTAAATCTCATGCTATATTTAAATCTAAATTGCACAATTATCTCCTTTTGAAATCAGTGAGTATTTAAATGGCCTATATCATGTGTGTTTATACATTTTATATTGATATGTATTTTATAATATACATCTTTAATTTAAATAAATAATTATTTTTATGATATTTATATATATATTTGTATGTATGTATGCATGATTGGAAGTGTGCTTGCTTACAACATAGGTGTTTCTTTTTATTTAATAATTTTACTGATAATTTGCTTATAAGATTTGCAAATAGTTGCTACTTCTTTTTTCTTTTTTGTCTATATTTCAATATAAAGGTTGCCTGGATGAGATCGCTGCAAGCGATAAGGCCGCCTTTGCTTACTTTAAGTCTTAAGTTTTCTGTATTGTTATGTTTCTGTTGTGTATGTTTTAAGCAATAAAGTGTTCATCTATCTATCTATCTGTTTCAGGGATGAGGAAAGGAAGAATTTTACTGTATATTGAAAGAGGAAAAGGTTTGGTAATGGAATTTGCCACGAATTCATCGTAAACGTAATAGATACATAGGATAAATAAAAGGTTAAAAAGGCAAAACAATTTTGTCGTCATCCGCGTTATACTCACCTTTGTAACTCCGTCACCATGCATATTATATCGTAAGTATTGAAGCGCGTCTTCATTTTCAAAAAGAGACTTTGGAAATCACAGCATCAAACCAAAAAAACTACGATTTTTCAGTAAATAATCGTGGAAATCGCAAAAAATTGTGTGACGAATTCACAAACGTATGGCGAAGCGGAACTCTGAAAACTCGATCTTTATAGTTCTTGATTGTTTTGTCTCCCTTTATAGTACAAAATGAGAAAGAGAGGTAAAAAGAATCTCGATCCAAACTCTCTGTGAACAAAGAAAAACCATAGTATCTCTTCTGACAGTTCAAACCGGATATGACGTCACTTTGATATTTCGTTTCTTTTGTTTAGAACGTACCAAAACTGACTAGTTAGAAAGAGATAACGCTCTATAGTTGCAGTTGTTGTTTCCTTCTCTAAGTTTTTATTGTTTCCTTGGTTTTTACTTCTAAAACTAATATTTTGGTGTTTTAGTTTTGCGTCGCACGTTTTCTTTAAATTTTATTGGAATACACAATAAATAATCACAATGGGAGTGCCAAATGCAGACCTAAAAGACTATAAGTTGAAACCAATGAAATGTGAATTCAATGTCTTGAGTAAATCGGATGGTTCGGCAATTTTATCACAAGGTACCTAACTTATTGCTTGTTTTCCACTTCCATTTTTCTTGGTATTTAATCAAGGTTGATCTAAAATAATTTGATAAGATACTCTCCGTAGCTTTTGTATTATTTAAACTTCTGGACACAAGTTATAGCTTACTTTATTTTTATAACCTGTACATGCTGTTCTATAAGTTTACGTCTTTCCTAAATTTCAGGCACTACGGTGGCTTTGGTGAGTGTCAACGGACCGTTGGACATCAATATGAAGAGCCAGAGCATAGAGAAGTCCACACTTGAGGTCCTGTTCAGCAGCAAAGGAGGAAAACCGTCAGTTGGGGATAGGTAATTTTAAAACAATCCGTGTTATTACAAAAAGTTAGACACTCTTTTAGGCAGTGTTTAAAATATTTTTTCTATACAATCTGTCTCTGTCAAAAACTTGAACTACATCTATCTTTTTTTGTTATAGACCTGAATGCACCTTATCAGTATTTGGAGGGCTGTACCTCACACCCTGTATATAATATTTGCAGATACAAAGAGAATGTGATCCGGCAGACATGTGAAACGGCAATACTGGGCAGTCTCTACCCTCGCACTGGTACAACGGTCACTGTTCAGGAGTTAGAGGACTATGGAGGGGTAATTTATACAGTTACAAGAATATCACCCTTCTTTTTTTGGTTTTCCCTCAGTAAAAAATAGCCTCCATGCCTTAATCCAGGTTGTGACCTATATTTATTTATTTATTAAACTTTATTGCACAGAAAGTACAAAGGGCGGGCCTATTGCCACGCGGCATTCTCTACCGGCCAACCAAAAGATAAACAGAAAGAGCAAAAGCGGGTGCCCATTCACAAAAAAAAAAAAAAAAAGAAATATAATCGTACTTAAATTTCGCACTAAACTACAATACATAAGAAGGAATAAACTAAAATACTATACTTAATAATTTAAACATGAAAAATAAAAATACATAAAATAAATACATGCATACATAAATAAATAAAATATACCAACGACAAGCTAACAGAAATGAGATAGGATGAACGCCATCTAACATTCTAAAATGTTTGACATTTACTTAGTTTGACTTGACAGTACTCTGAGAACATGTATATAAGTGATCTTTGGTCCTCTGTATGATCAGGAAAAACAAATACCCACACGTAAAAATAAAAAAAAAAAATGTAAAAGAAGTGTTGACAGTGTTAATTATCAAGACGTCGATTGAAGTGGTTATATACCAGCCTCTTGAAAGCACCCCGATCACCAGCTTTCCTGATATCAACAGGCAAAGAATCCCAAAGTCGGACTGACGCTACAGTGAACGAATTATTGTAAAAAGCTGTTTTACAAACGCGTGAGGCAAGTTCGAGGGTGTTTGAGGAGCGAGTAACTTGAGAATGATCGTCGCAGAGATAACGGAAACAGGACTTCAGGTAGTCAGGGGCAAATTTGTCATACAGAACCGTGTATAAGGTGGTCAGAACCCGAAGATGTCTCCGCTGGCGGATGGGAAGCCAGCCTAACTGCTTGCGAAAGCTGGACACATGGTCGTATTTCCGGAGATTGAAAATAAAACGGATGCAGCGATTCATGAGCCGATCAAGTTTATCAAGTAATTCAGACGTAAGGTCGAGATAGCACACATCGGCGTAATCTATGACAGGGAGACATAGTGCTTGCACCAGCATACGCTTGGTATCTGTTGGAAGGAAATTTTTAAAGCGATATAGTAGCCGCAAAGTATTTATGACTCTACGACTGACATTGTCAACCTGATTCCTCCAGCTGAGTGTACTATCAAGAATAAGTCCTAAGTCCTTAACATGATGACTGATCTCGATTTTGTTGTAGTTATATGTAACAGCATTAATACCTGAAACATCAATGTTAGCAAGTTGGCGTGTACTTCCCAAAATAATGGCCTGACACTTGCCAGGGTTGACGGAAATGCCAAAACTTAATGGACCATTGATGAATCTTGGCCAGATCCAGATTCACACGATAAACAGCTTCATTTATGTCATTGCTTTGACACTGTGACACATAAAGCTGGAGGTCATCTGCATAAAGATGCAATCTGACCTATATGTTTATGTGACCAAATTTTATCCAAATCTGTCAAGCCATTTGAGTGCAAAGAGGAAACAAACATATATATTTACACACAAACTGATTTATAGTATTTGTATGAAACTATGGATTTAGTCTTAAATAAATAAATATTCTGGACCATTCACACAGTGCCATCTAGCCCCAAACTAAGCATCTTGTACTATGGGAACTAGATAGCTGATATTAATATGTATATACTTTTGTTTATTTGGTAATTTGGTAAATAAATACATAATAAAATAAAAAACACCCAGACTAAACACAAATATCTGAAAAATAAAATAAATTTAAAGACAACATTAAAATTGTATATATCTGTTTCTGCATGTGTTTTGGTAAGGGACTTCTTAGGATTGATCAGTCCATGAAACTGAAAGACTTTTGAATTAAATGGGAAAGATTTATTTACGTTAAATTTTCCAAAAATGCATTAAAACATATTCTGATGCATGAGTGCGCTGGGCGATTTCACATGCTATTTTCAGTCATTTTTACACCTTACGTTTTTTACATTCCAGCTACTAACCACCTGTGTAAACTGCGTGTGCCTAGCCCTACTGAACTCCGGTCTGGCAATGCGGTCGACATTCGCAGCGGTCTCCTGCACTATAGACGAGTCTGGCAACATTGTTCTAGATCCAACGGCTGAACAAGTGGAGGCGGCCAGGGCTCATATCAACTTCGTGTTCGATTCGAGGGATAAAAGTCTTATTACAGGTAATGACGGCCGATGCGGCTCAGTGGCAGTCTGCCTGCGACGCAAAGGTTCCGGGTTCGATTCTCGGTGGGGCACTCACAAAAGTTGATGTTTATCAGTTTGTGAATTTGTTCCTAGTCTGGCTACTATTATACAACAGAGTTCGTCGGATCGTTGGTCGACTCGGTGTTGCACAGGAAAAGAAAAAGACAGGTAATATAAAGCAAGGATCGTTCTTGGTTAAGGTACAGGGTACCAGTATAAAATCGGTACCGGTATTTCAAAGGTACACGGAAAAAGTTTATTATGGATTATAGTACCGATAGGAAAAAGGTAAAAAGTTACCTCTGCCAAAATAATCTCGACATCGAAATATACATTGCGCTCTATCAAGCGAAGGTGCAAAATTGTATTATCCCCAGTAATTACATAATAAAAATTCAAACTTATTCTCATAAAATAAGTCATTTTCTACTAATACATATTCATGTCAAGAAAAACTATATTGCTGGGTACAAAAATAATTCAGTTCTTCTGGAGTACCCCTTAGTACCTTATGTGCTACAACCGACTGTACATAAAGCTTTGGTTTAATAGAAACTGGCATCGAGTTTTTCTTTTGTCTACTGAATTTATGGATAAGCGAAAAATAGCCAGCAGCTAAAAATTAGAAAATAGGCATTAATAAATTGTAAAATAGAGATTTAATTTAAATTGATTTGAGGTAATAATTAATTTAATTGAGATCTTATTAACATATATTATGAGACATTTTACGAGCTGCAATTAGAACAAAAAATAGGCATACAATTAAATATTGTGTTTATATTAAATATAAATAAATAAATAAATAAATAAATTTCATTTATTTTCTCACAAATAAGTAAAAAAGTTATATATAACACAATAAAATAATAATTATACACTATCAATTCTTAACTTGCTAATACAATTAAAACAGACTTGTGAGACTGGCGCCTAAACTAGGTTTCGGGATGAAACCTGTATCATAGGTCACCAGGCCCCCATTCTAACACGGTTATAACTATAGGTAAAAAATAATTTGTATTGAATACTAATAACATTGTTCTTAATAGAGAGATTATGTAAATCTTAGAATTAGATTGCTATTATAGATAGTAATTGGTAAAAATAAGAAGTACCTGAAGTTATTGTGCAGTGATAGAAAGGCTAAAAGACTTCAATTACACGGTTACTTGCAACAAGTCTTCTGTCTCATCATAATTGAGCTGCAAAAGCCAAGACGTAATTTTTTTCTTACATTCGAACACAATAAGTGAGTACAGGTCAAAATTTCTACTTGCCTGATTGTATAGTCTAGGGCCTAGGACCCAACACTGGCGGGATGCAAAGGTTGTTCTATGACGTACCCGAACACATACGAGGTCTATCCTGCGGGATTGAGTAAGATGACACGGGGAGTATTCAAGATTTTTATGGCAATGAAGGATAGCCTGAAGTGCAAAAAGCTGCCGGACTGTAAGGACTCGGTACTCAGCATAAAGCTGATGTGTCGGGTAAAGGAAATGCTTTCTGTTGATCACTTTGATTACCGCTCTTTGCGCTCTCTCAAGCGGAAGTAACGTTGTTTTGGCGGCTCCTCCCCACGCGGAAATGCAATATGATAGCAATGACTGTACAAGAGCAAAATAAACCATTTTCATGATGGAGGCGTCAGCCGAGGTACGCAGTAACTTGAAAACGTACATTAACTTACGAGTACGGCTCTTGACAGACTCCACTTGGTGCTGCCATGATAGATTTTCATCTACTAAGACTCCCAAATATTTGACATATGCTGAACGCGTGAGCAGAGAACATGTGCACGGTTCAGTATCGTTTCTACAAAAATGCACCTTGATTGAGAAAGAGGACGGCGGCTGAGAGGTAGAAGTAATAGAGAAGACAACGTAAGTAGTCTTAAGGATGTTCAATGTGAGGAGATTATGATCGAGCCAACTCGTAACGAATCGGAGTATTTCTTCAGCCTTTCGTTGAACGTCTGGCCAATCGGTTCCCTCTACGAGTAGTGCAGTATCTCATTTTTTATATAGTCTCATATCTCAGTTATTTTCATAAGCTTCGAAATAAGAAACTCAGCTAGTACATTGGGATCTAGTATTTCATACAGCTCTCCAAAGTTCATTTCCCTGAGAGCAATCAATGCCGATTGAAGATCAATTTGTTTGGTATACGTTGGTGACGTATGTCGTTGCAGCGTTTGCTGCAAACATAGAATGGTAGCAAAGTGATCTGTAATCGTGGAACTAAGCACCACAGTTTTTGAAAAATGCCGTGATTTTAAAATTACCTGATCATAGCAGGTTTTGCCGTGGGTTGGAATAAAGTGTGTAGAAAGGTACCCCTCGGTTGCTAACATATTTAAGTAGTCATCCGCAGCACCAGACTTGTTGTCCGGCAAGATGTCAATATTAATGTCGCCAAGAATAGCTACAGATTTATACTGAGAAAGGTTACTTATAACCGTATTTAAGCTATTTATGAAATTGTCAGTATTGGCGTAAGATGGGGAACGATAAATAGCAACAATTGCAAGGTCATTTTTAAACTTGCACACTAAAACTGTACCGTCTCTAAAGTCTGGGTATTCTATATGACATTCTAAAGCATTTTTTACGTATATTACTACACCATCACTTTGATTTTTATGCAACGTTGTTGAAAATGACTTATATCCTAATAACGACGGCAAGTTGGAGACTTTACTTAACCAGCACTCAGAGAGAATAACGATATCAACAGTACTTCTTATTTCTGCCAGTAAAACTAAAAGTTCTTTAAAATTACAATTAATACTACGGATGTTCATTTGTAATATGTTGATTTGACCGTTTTGCCTATCAATGAGACTGTAACATTCACTAGGAGCACACAGATGCGAGTTAGATTCGCCAAGGCGTTCAAGCTCCTCATTTACAAGATTAAAATTATCCATTATAATTAAAGTGCACAGAAACACTAAAGGGTGGCGCTCTAGGCGCCTTCATAGTCAATTGATTGAAGAAATCGACCCTCTGCACTTTTACGAGCTGGGCATTCTAGGTCACCAGTCTTGTGGTCGCTTGGCTTTTTAAAGCGCAAGCAGGTGGCGCATTTTGGTGGTTCGGCACATACTGTGCATTCCTTGATCGAGTGACCAGAAGCACCACAGTGGCCACACGTGTTGTCAGCATCCCTACAGAACTTGGCAGAGTGTCCATATTGTTGGCATTTAAAGCACCGCGTTACTAAAGTAAAATCCTTAACCGGACAGGAGGACCAGTTAATATAGACCCGGTTTTGTGGAATTATTAGTTTTCTCAGTTCCGCAGACACTTCAAAAACAAAATTGCAGTGGGTGCCGTCTTTTCTTCCCGACTTATGACTCAGCTTGATAGAGCTCAAAAAAGTTTCCCGCGAGTAAGTTGCGTCCTTATCAACGATGTTTTGCGCATAAATGCATTCGATAATGTCATCCACGGGGAGGTCGGCGGGGACACCCAGCAGAACTATGCGTGGCCTTCTTTTCATCCTGTCTTCTACTGTTAGGCCTGATGTCTTAAGTTCTGCAGACTCCTTCAAAATTTGCAGGTCACTTTTCCTTTCTGAGCTAACAATAACACCGCCATTTTTGGTGTTCCAGACCCCACGTATGTGCAACTTTAATTTATCGGGCTTGATAATATCTCGGACTAATTTTTTCGTCTCTTCACTAGGCAGGGCTTTATTAGCAGGGAAAATTGCAATGCTTGAGGTGGTAGTCGGACGAACAAATGAGTTTTGGCTGGTTTTTACGACGTCAGCAAATGAAATATTACGGTCAAATGGTTTAGGGGCAGAGTTAACAGCGAGTTTTAGGTCCTTAATTTGGTCGCTCAGGGCTTGTTCTTTAGCCAAATTTTGCATATGTTTATGAGCTAAGAGTGTTTTTTGTTTCACGCCTTGATAATAAAGGGCTAACTGCGACACATTGGCCATAACGGTTCTGCAGTAAGTATTAATTCTTAATTTCTGGTCCGAGTTAAGCTTACCCTCATTTGATACGGTACAAATATTATTTAGGCAAAGTTCTATGTTCGCGATCCAGCCGCTTATTTCAGCTGTCGATAATACCTCTGGGGCTTCCGGGACAGGTGCAGACTTAAATGTGACTTGCCTAGGCGAGACTTGCGGGGCTGGCGTAGGCATGGGTTCCATCTCCTGCGGGTCCGGGGGTTTTATGGGGGGTGGACTGCGTGAGGTGAGATTACTCCGATTACAAAAGGGGCTCTCCATTTTGGTTGATGTATACTAGCACTTACTGTATTTCATAACATTCACTCAGTTACACAACAATAAATCACTGACTTAGCACAGAAGTTACTAGGTCGTCGTTCGCATAGCAGAGAAATGCTGACTACTACTATCTTGACCCAGATTACATGAATATTACAAAATATATTATTAGAAACAATAAACACGACCGTCTGCAATCACAGTCAGAGCGGAAGGGAGAATAAGTATAAAAATTGCATACAATTTAAATGTTGTGATTGTGTTTCTTTTATGTCTCACTTGACTTTAAATAATTTGATTGTGTTTATATTGTTCTATTTCTTGACTCAAGATAGTTTTTATTTATTAATTAAAATAATTGTTACCTAGGTATTTCTATAGGTACTTACTTATTGAATAATGACTGGCCTTGATTTGGTGGGGCGTCCGCGTTTTCTTTTTTGCCGTATTGGGATCATTTTTGCCACTAAAGGCGGAGTGGTCTCCACGTGTTCGAATGCACCTATTACCGGTGAATTGCACAAACAAACAACAACAAGCAACAGCTAGTCCCGTGACGTTCACTCGCCGCTCGCCATTGGCTGATAGCGCGTTTCGCCTCCCGCGCCGCCATTTTCATAATATTATGATTTCTAAAACTACAAAATGATTCCTTAATACTTATTTAAAGTATCCGTTTAAATATTTACAGCTGCTCGTAAATAAGAGCCAGAAAGTGTTCTTTTCGATGGAAGCCTACAATAGCCTTAATATTTTATTTGTTATCGCACTTATAATGTTATTCGCCAACCCATGATTTTTGATACCCCGCCTATAATTTCAATTACCTATTTAAATATAATACTACCTTGAAGTCGCAGCCGTTATTTAGCTTTTTATGATGCCCTGCATTTGCAGCTTATCAAATATAATTTAAAGCCAAATTATTTAAGCACTGCCCAGTTAGATTTTTAGACGCTAATAGGTGGTACCCCATTAATTTGCTAGTCGCCTTGTTAAAAATATGCGGTTATTTCTTGCGCTAGATCTTCTTTCTCAAATAAGCTTTCAAAATATTCCTTCCATCTTTTCAACACACATTCCTCACCTTTTATTACACTACCATCCTGGCTTCGAATCCTACTCAACTCGGACGACGTGGTTTTATTTCGAGCTGTCCTTATGGATTTCCAGAAAACTTTCAAATGTTCTTTTATACAATCCCTAATATAAAGAAAGTGGTTTACCGAGATTCTTCGTTTATTTTTTTACGCCTTAATACCATTGGTTGTAAAAAAACAACTCAAACAAATTGAAACCTAGCTATATCGCTTTATCGCCCCTTGAGACCCCTTACATACAAAATTACGGGAAAATCGATGCAGTCCTTTCCAATACCGAAATGCATGAAATCGGCATTAATTTAGGGCATCGTATTGGAACCAATACTGGAAAACAAGAAATTGAGTATTTTTTTATGAATAATAATTATGTATTGGTAGGTACTTATTTTGATAGTAGTACGACATGTATAGTTTTCGTTTTGTGTTTTTCATTCTCACTTTCTAGTGCACCCGCTTCTTTCGCTCTCACCTTCTGGTTGGCCGGTAGAAAATGCCGTCTGGCATTAGGTCTGCCTTTTGTACGATGTGCAATAAAGTATACAATAAATAAAAAATATAACTTTTTAAGCACTCGCGATCACTTTCACTCATTTTAAGTAAGTAAGTAAGTAAAAACACTTTATTGCACATTCAAAACACAAATAAAAGACAGGAAAACTTAAACTAAAAATGCGCAAAGGCGGCCTTATCGCTGAAAGCGATCTCTACCAGACAACCTTTGGGTGGAGGAGAAATCAAAGGGAAGAAGAGAGTAGTGCATAAATAAAGGTAAGATCAGACAGTGTAAGTACATTAATAAATATACTAAATCATACCATATTATAATATACTACAATATATAATATTATAGTGCCGTGTGATGCCGGCTTAGAAAGAAAGAAAGAAAGAAAGAAAGAAAAATGTTTATTTGTTACCAAATATTAAATGTACATAAATTAATAACTAATTATTAATACTAACACGGTAACAAAAAGGTATCCGCTCAGCAAAATGCTTTAAGAGTGTACTTGAGCAGCACTCCCAAAGCGCTGGTCTTCCGCGGAACCAGATTTTATTGCAACATACGGACAAATATATACGAGATCTGTGATAACAATTTCTTAAACCTAGACCATAGCATCTTATTCCTAAATTTATAATAAAATTACTATCAATACTTAACCTAAATATAATAATAATAATATAAAATCAGATAAATTACAGGCGAATATAATAACTACAGAGTAAATATACCTAAATGAGATCGGAATGTACTAAAAGTTAGATAAATAGCTATATAAATTTAATAGGTCCATGTCCAACAGTGGACTGTTGTGGCTGTAAATGTAAAACAAAAGAAAATTATTTTATTTTTAAGGTTACTTTGTAAATACATATATAATTATAAATAAAAAGAAACTAGGTACAACTGCTTTGTGATTGTTTTTGATTTTTTAAAAGATGTTTTTTAAGGTTATACTTAAAGGAATAAGAATAGTATCACCCCATTTCTTTCCTGTGGGAGTCGTAAGAGGCGACTAAGAGACTCGAGGGTGTGTATTGCAAATTAAGGCGATGGGCTGACAACCTGTCACTATAGCAATACACAATCTTCCAAATGACCCTCAAATATTTGTCAGATGTGGCGTAAACGTCCGTTTTTTGCGGCCGTTTACGCTCTGCACACCCCGCAAGGGATTGAAGGCGTGATATGTGTATAATATTATAAATAAATAGTATAATTTAAGTATTAGACCGGGTCTATCGCGACCACAATACATGAAACTGTATTGAAACGTCGGGACACAGGTAAATTACTAATATTTACCTAAATACTATCGCGATAGACCCGGTCTAATACTTAAAATGAAATAAAAAATAGATTTTGACCGCCCAAACAAAGTCAGTCAGCCGGTCGTGAAATTTGTATGGATGGAAATTTTTGAGCTAAGAGTCTATACCGATTTTTTTTTTTTTTTATTAGTGATGGGTTTGCTCTTGACTCTAGTCTAGGTCATAGGACGGAGACAGAGTCTAAGATGGAGCGAGCTCACCCAGAAGAAGCCTGTTAAGGCACTGGCACTCGCACACACTGACGGAACGCAGCAAGCTACTTGGCGCCAGACTTCGGTGGGATGGTGGTCGCGAGCCAGGCGGCCCCTTACGGAGCCTTCCACCGCTTATTGGGATCGTTCAGCCGGACTTATCCACAGGCAAGCCTGTGTTGCCGTTGCCCTGGGTGGACCCTTAGGAGGTAGATCCCATACCACCCCAAATTGATGAGAATTAATTTTCCAGTATTCACGGAGGGCACGTTTTCGGAGGCGGCATACCAGGAGGCGTTGGAGCGGTGTCGAGCAGCCAGCGATCTCGTCTTCGCCTTCTACAGAGACATTGTCGCCAAATACTCGGCTGTCATTGGATAGCATTGTTAGTAGTTTAATTTAAATATATTATTATTTTTACAAACTATTTACTTATTTTATTATTTGCCTTGTGGTGCCGGCGTGCCATTACCGCGGGTGTCATAAGAAGCGACTAAGGGACTCGAGGGTTTCATGTGTATTACAATATAGAAAGAAAGAAAAATGTTTATTTGTTACCAAATATTAAAGGTACATAAATTAATAACTAATTATTAATACTAAAACACAGTAACAAAAAGGTATCCGCTCAGCAAAATGCTTTAAGAGTCAGGCGACAGGTCGACAAGCTGTCACTATAGTGAGTGATACACATTTTTTCTGAGACTGAGTCAAATATCTATCAAAGATGGCGATTACGACCATATTTTATGGCCGTTTACCTTCTGCCTACCCCTGCGGGGTAGATAAAGGCGTGATATGTGTTTTTTTAATACTAGCGACCGTTTTATCCCGCTACTACCTGTTATTACCCGCGAAAAAAGTAGCCTATACTACTCAGAGATGGCAAAGCTCTTTTAAGGTAAAAGAATTTTTGAAATAAGTTCAGGAGATAATCGATTACCTACTTAAGGCTACATACAAACAAAAATAGCCGTGTGATGCCGGCTTAGAATAGCATCACCCCATTTCTTTCCCGTGGGTGTCGTGAGAAGCGACTAAGGAACTCGTGGGTGTGTATTGCAAATTTAGGCGATGGGCTACCTGTCACTGTGGTGATACACAATATTCCAAATTACCCTCAAATGTTTGTCAGACGTGGCGTAAATGTCCGTTTTTACAGCCGTTTACGCTCTGCCTACCCCGCAAAGGATTATAGGCGTGATATATGTATGTATGTATGTATGTAGGTCATAATGTAGGTTGACAACCTGTAACTATAGTGATACACGATTTTTCTGAGACGGCCCTCAAATATTTATCAGAGATGGCGATTACGACCGTATTTTATGGCCGTTTACCTTCTGCCTACCCCGCAGGGGATAAAGGCGTGATATGTGTTTTTTTTTTATACTTGCGACTGTTTTATCCCGCTGCTACCTGTTTTTCGCAGGAATAAGGCATTACTCGCAGAAAAAAGTAGCCTATACTACTCAGAGATGGCAAAGGTCTTTTAAGGTAAAAGAATTTTTGATATATGTTTGAAAGATAATCGATTACCTACTTACTTAAGGCTACATACAAACAAAAATAGCCGTGTGATGCCGGTTTAGGGTAGCATCACTCCATTTCTTTCCCGTGGGTGTCGTAAAAGGCGACGAAGGGACTCGACTGTATTGCAATTTTAGGCGATGGGCTGACAAACTGTCACTGGCGATACACAATTTTCCGAATGACCCTCAAATGTTTGTCAGACGTGGCGTAAATGTTCGTTTTTTGCGGCCGTTTACGCTCTGCTTACCCCGCAGGGATAAAGGCGTGATATATGTATGTATGTACAAACAAAAAATATATATATTTGTCTCGATTCCACGGTACTGATTATTATTAAAATATTAAAAATAGCACTGTCACTTTCCGTTAAATAAGTTTAGAAAAGGATAGTAGATGTCATAGATGATTTTAGTCATGTCATGCCTTAGTCTATGATTTCGGTGCCATTTCGCAAATTACGTTGTATGTTTAATCGCCGCTTAATTTTGACGGATACCGCGTAAAATCATAGACAATTTAAGAGGCGATCATCTTCTATCCTTGTCTAAGACTATTTAACAGAAAGTGACGGTACTATTTTTAGTTCAGTTCAGCTGATATAGGCATCATTGGATTTCCTACTGTATAAAATCAATCGACCCTAATTAAAAAATATTGAGCTAAACTCGTCTTTGTCCCGCTTATGGTAATATGCCTTTTGAAAGATATAGCTCTTTACTTCTTCTATTCATTCATCAGTATTGACGATATCCCCAAATAAGGCACATTCCACGTTCAGAGTAAGGATATGAGTCAGAGGGAACCCTTCAAACAACCAGAAACTTGCCACGAAAACTCATCGCAATCAAACTTGGTCCGACTGAGCTAGAAAACAATATTAAATGCATATAATATGCCCTTTACAGTGCTGTATTCCGTTCCGTGTAGGTAGGCTAGACAGCTTTAATAGAACTCTTGTTGTTAAATATAGGCTGAAATTTTAATAGTGACCCATAGTTAAATCTCAAGACTTGCTTGTGATAAGGTACAACTTTCCCTTAGGAACATAGATGTAAGTGTATCAGTTCTCGGGTCTTGGTATTCTTTGTATTATTTATGTTTTATGTTCATGGCTCCCCGATACAGGGAATCCTAATGGGGGCTATGAGTGATCGTGTAACCAAAGTAACAGATACCTATTGTTATTGTGCATTAACGCGAAACATTAGATTAGTGGCTCCCCTAAATAGGATCCTCAGGACATCCGGAAACCAAATGATGAATTAACGACAATCACTCGCCCCAAAGATTATTTAGAGTCAGTCAAACCGTATTTAAAACTGTGCGCTTTTGTTATAAATGTCGAAATTGCTAAACGCTTACATAATTCAAAATAATTTGTGCGGCTAGTGATTCTCAATAATTCATAGTTACACCAATTGCGTATTTAGGCAGAGATTTTATTTCACTGAGTGGCGATAGTGTCGCTGACGCCGCCGTTTAAGTTAACTAGTATCAAAGACGAGTTTTTTAAGGCTTCATTCTGTTTGTTCGTATTGCCTTCTGAGACTTCCTTAGTCTGAGATCCGTCATTTGCGATTCAGGCACTATATCCGCTGTTTGAATCTCGCATTGTCCCGGTAAATAGAGCAAAACTCTCGTCCTTTCGTCCCATCGTCATTGCGGACATTTAAATGCACCGGCGGTGCTTTTGCACCCGCCATTTGCATCCGAGATCGCGACGATCCGCCATTTTGTTTCTTTTTTTTTGCCGCCATCGCGATGCTGCGACGGTTTGGGGTACAGTGAGAGATAGTCCACACGAAGACAAGTCACTTGCGCTTAATTTTAGAAAATACTTAATTTGTAAGTATGCTTAAATCTTTAAAACCACCCAACGGATCTGCATGTGTTTTTTTTTAAGATAGAGTGATTCAAAAGGAAGGTTTTTATGTATGACTAGATTTCCAGCCAGCGGTTTCACCCGCTGCCACTCATTTTCCCGTGGTAATAACTGTTTTCCTGCGGTTAAAAGTGGCCTATGTATTATTCCAGGTTATACTCTACCTGTGTTCCAAATTTCATCCAAATCGGACAAGCCGTTGCGTGAAGAGGTAACTGTTGAAGTTTGAGCTGATACTTCTTTGTTATTAGTAATTGCAGGCTGGCGAAAAGAAATCATGACAAGTCAAAATTGAATATAGAGTTTTTTACTCTTGTCGTTGTTGTCTGTCTTGTGTCAAGTTTTTTCTAGTGAAAATTGTATAAAATATATTTATTATCTAAATATATTTATCTGGTGTTTATAAGACTTGTTTTCGTGATTTAGTTTAACCTCACACTGCGCGTTGCTTTGCTACAAACATCTACAGGTTATGGGCCCAGCAGTTTTCGGGAGGTCGCAAGTAAGAATAGTCCGATATGAGTGCTGCAAGCACCAGTAGTACAATGAGTCTCCCAACCATTGAAAAACTAGAGGGAAGCTCAAATTATGGGTCGTGGAAATTCCTCATGGAGCTGCAACTGATCCATGACGATCTGTGGGAATTCACGACAAAGACACCAGACGAAGCAGATGTTGCATTGGTAAAACGGGACCAAAAGGCAAGAGCCAGAATATGCTTGATGGTCAAACCAGAATGCCTGGTTCACGTGCAAACTGCTAAGACGGCGAAAGATGCATGGGATGCCTTGAAATCAGCTTTCGAGGATAAAGGCATTAACAATAGATGCAGGCTGTTATCCAAACTAGTCAGCCTGAAATTGGAGCAATTTAAATCTATGAGAGGAGATATCCCTTGAGAAATAGAAAAGAAAAAGAATATCCAGATTTTCATCTGTATCAAGCTGCAGAGGAAGTCGATGAAGAACCTCTTACAGTAAGAGAAGCCTTATCTGGTAAACATAGTGCAGAATGGCGAAAGGCAATTCAAGAGGAATTAGATGCCTTGAAGAAAAATAATACATGGACGCTAGTCGAACCACCAATCGGCCATAATGTTATTGATTCAAAGTGGGTACTTCGAATCAAAACAGAAGGAGGAGATAAGAGGCGATTTAAGGCTCGACTTGTAGCGCGTGGTTTTAAGCAAAGAGAAGGGGTGGACTATTTTGAAACCTATAGTCCAGTAATCAGACACTCTTCGTTGAGGCTTCTACTGGCGTTAGCTGTCAATGAGAAGTTGAACATTGATCAAATGGATGTGAAAACAGCGTTCCTTAATGGAAACCTCTCAGAAACAGTGTATATGAAACAACCCGAAGGTTTTTGTGAGAAACGCAAAGAGAGTCACGTGTGTCTACTGAAGAGGTCACTGTATGGATTGAAACAAGCACCACGGGCATGGAATCAGCGACTTGATGCAGCACTTAAGGAGCTCAAGTTTACGGCCCTGGAGAATGAGCCATGTGTATATATCCGGCGAAGCCAACATAGGCTCATCATAGTGGCGGCATACGTTGACGACTTACTTATTTTCTGGAATAACAAACTAGAAATGGAGTCAGTGAAAAAGGAACTGTCTGACGTTTTTGAAATGCGAGATCTTGGTAGAGCAGATCTTTTCCTCGGCATGAAGGTGAAACAGGAAAAGGACAGCATCACCTTGAGCCAAGAAAAGTACGCAAGGAAAATACTCAAGCGCTTTAACATGGAGGAGTGCAAACCTGTCTCTACTCCAGTTGTTCCAAGTCGGCTTGAAAAGCCAGGAGTAGAACACAAACCTGATGAAAGGATTCCATATCGGGAATTGATAGGATCCTTGATGTATCTGGCTGTGTGCACGAGGCCAGATATTGCTTTTGCGACCAGCTACCTTAGTCAGTTTAACAGCTGTTATGATGAGGCCCACTGGCAGGCTGCGAAAAGAGTACTTAGGTACTTGAAAGGTACCATTAATCATGGACTAAAGTTTACTGCCAATAGGAGGCTTGAAGGGTACGCAGATGCAGATTTTGCAGGAGACTTCGACCGCAAGTCTTATTCCGGGTATGCCTTCGTTATGGGAGGAGCCATATCATGGCAGGCAATGAAGCAACGAACGGTGGCACTATCCACAGCAGAGGCAGAGTACGTCGCCTTATCTGAAGCAACCAAAGAGGCTGTGTTGCTCCGCAGATTGGTGGCTGAGCTTACAGACTCTCAGCCGCGGACCGTTACTGTCTACTCGGACAATCAGGCTGCTGGGGCAATGGCGCAGAACCCGGTCCACCATAGCCACACAAAACACATTGATGTCAGGCACCATTTTGTAAGGGAAGCAATTTTAGATGGTGCTATCACAGTCAAATACAAGTGTACGGAGGACATGGTAGCTGATGTGCTAACCAAGCCACTGTTGAAAGGGAAGCATGTGAGGTGCATGCAAGGATTGAATGTGAGCCGATTGTAGGTATAATGTATGTTATAGTACGCCTACTGCAATTAAGGAGGAGTGTTGAAGTTTGAGCTGATACTTCTTTGTTATTAGTAATTGCAGGCTGGCGAAAAGAAATCATGACAAGTCAAAATTGAATATAGAGTTTTTTACTCTTGTCGTTGTTGTCTGTCTTGTGTCAAGTTTTTTCTAGTGAAAATTGTATAAAATATATTTATTATCTAAATATATTTATCTGGTGTTTATAAGACTTGTTTTCGTGATTTAGTTTAACCTCACACTGCGCGTTGCTATGCTACAAACATCTACAGTAACAAACATACATACACACACACAAACTCTCAGATTTATAATATGAGTACGGATAATTAATATCCAGGACAATTTTTTTTTATAAAATATCCAGGACATATCTCACAGCGCCATCTAGCTCCAAACTTGATAACTGATATTTATATACTTTTTTGTAAATCACCATAGTATAAAATCAAGTCGCTTCCCGTTTGGTGTCTCCTTATATCTTCAGAATTACCCAACAGATTTTGATGCGGTTTGTTTTATTAGATAGAGTAACTTGAGAGGAAGGTTTATAAGTATAATTTATTCCGGAAAATTGTCACATTCCCATGGGAAACCGGGTAGCCCAACTGGTAGTAAACTTTTGACCCCCTTTTGACACCTTTAAGGATTAAAATTTCAAAAATGCTGAAACACGTATTTAATTATTTTAAGTTATGAGTCTAATCAGAAATTTTGAAACAGATCACATTTAAGATAAAAAACTTTCATACCCCTTTTCACCCATTTAAGGGTAAAAATTTCAAAAATGCTGAAACACGTGTTTAATTATTTTAAATAATTAGTCTAATCACAAATTTTGAAACAGATCACATTCATTTAAAAAACGAACTTTCATACAAACTTTTAACCCCCTTTTGACACTATTAATTGCTATAATTTCGAATATGCTGAAAGTGCTGAACGTGTTTAATTATTTTAAGTCATAAGTCTAATCACTAATTTTGAAACGGATCACACTTAAGACAACGAACTTTCATACAAAGTTTTAACCCCCTTTTCATCCCTGGGGGGATTAAAAAAACGGAATTTTATCTATAATAGTTGCTTTATTACATAAAAAAAAACTTCATGTTCAAGTTTTATCTCTCTAGGTGATCCGTTTCAAAATTAGTGATTAGACTTATGACTTAAATTATTTTACTATATCCAATAAAAAAACGCATCAAAATCCGTTGGGATATTCTAAAGATATAAGGAGACACCAAACGGGAAGCGACTTTATTTTATACTATGTAGTTTGATGTAGTGATACAATTTTAGCGTCCACCTCCGTCAATCCACCTTTCCAATATAAAGTCTTTAAATTACCTTTTATCTGGGTTTCATACAAAATTTTATCTACATTCTAGCCAGCAATGCGTTAATGAAGCGAGACGAATTATCACCACGTAGAAAGTCGCTTCCCAAGTCTGTCCCTGTCAGTTTGTTTGTATGCTTAAATCTTCAAAACTACTAAACGGATCTTGATGAAGTTTTTTTAAAAGATAGAGTTATTTAAGAGGAAGGTTTTTATGTTTGATTTATGTCGAGAGAAGGTCTCTTTCCCGTGGGAAATCAGTTAACAGCGGGTGAAACCGCTGGGCGGGTCGCTAGTAAATACATATAATACATAGAAAATACCCAGACTAAACAGATATTAACAAACAAAGCACAAAAGCTTTGCTTTCCATCGGTCGCATACAATATGTCTATCGTCGCAATGTAAATCAAAGTTTTGGTTTTGTTTGAAAAAAATTATCCCCAAGAAACTCAGCATGTATAGGCATAAGAATAGATATACGTATGTATCTTCCGATGCGATCGCCAATCTGGCTACCAAAGAACCATTAATGTGCCTACGTTAAGGGCTGACAAACTTTTAAGAATCTACTTACCTTTTGCCATTGCCACGGCAAGAAGAAAAAGAATAAGTATGGTGAACAACGAAGGTAAGTCTAAATTTTGCGGGAAGCCAAAGTCCTGTATTTTCCAACAATCATTCACTATTGCCACTGCCAGTGGACCTACAGGCGGCGAGTGCGCCTCTAATGTAGAGCTAAGTACCTACCTATATAATGTGAAATTTTACTAGTGACCGCCGATAGCGAACACTCAAGACGGGCTGGTGATAAGGAACAACTTTCCCCAAGGAACATAGGTCGAAATATGAAAAATATATTAGACCATCATTAGTAAATTATCCAGCTGATCGGCAACTTTTTATAGATGGTGAATTGTTTATATTTTTTTTAGTTGTTCAGTTTCATTATTACCATAATATACCCTTTTTGTTACTCCCTGTATAAGAATTCTACCTGGTAAATTTTCAAGCGCGGGCAGCATTTTGCAAATTTTCAAACATTGTATACCCAACACGGGAAGGGTATTTGGTATTCAATTCTACCTGGCTGAAACTCTATCTAACCATGTCCAAGTCTGGACTGTTATGAATCTTGATACTCTTGTTCTATGTGTATCCCCGTCCTTACGGCAAGCGTAACATATTTGTTTCACGTTTTTGTCTTTCTTTCGGCAGCGGCGCGGCAAAGGCACTCCCTCAATTATTCCAACTTTTGTTTGTCATATTCCTTGTAACTTGGACTTGTTTGATGCCTATCAACTGTGGCCTAATGATGCCATTAATGTTGGTACTTAGTACTTAGAGTAACACATTTGTTATTTCTACTAAATACATCCGTATTCTGCGTTGTGATGCCAGCTTAGAGTAGCATTACTTACACCATTTCTTTCCCGTGGCTGTCGTAAAGGAATCGAGGAGAATTTGTTTAATGCGATTTCAGGCGATGGGCTTACAACCTGTCACTATGGTGATACATAATTTTCTGAATTACCCTCAAATTGTCAGACGTGGCGTAAATGTACGTTTTTTACGTCCGTTTACGCTTCGGCTTCCCGTGAGACGTGATATATGTATGTATGTACTGAGTAAATACCCATCACAATACTTACAACAATTTTAAACGGATTTGCGTTTATTTAGGAATATAGTCGTAAATCTAAATTCGTAAATATACACAACTTTTAAATCGGTTTAAAATTGTTTTATTGTGATGTGATGAGTAGGTACCTACTTAATAGTTGTGCAAACTCAAGAAAATATTATGAACAAATTGCACTCTACGAGATACAGCGCAAGCTAGCCCGAAAATAAGCAAGCTTGTTGGCACGTGTTGCCGTGTGATGTCGGCTTAGAATAGCATCACTCCATTTCTTACCCGTGGGAGTCGTAAGAGGCGACGAAGGGACTCGAGGGTGTGTATAGCAGTTTTAGGCGATGGGCTGACAACCTGTCACTATGGCGATACACAATTTTCCGAATGACCCTCAAACGTTTGTCAGACGTGGCGTAAATGTCCGTTTTTTCGGCCGTTTATGCTCTGCCTACCCCGCAAGGGATAAAGGCGTGATATATGTATGTATGTATGTTGGCACGTGGTGTAGTTAAGTAATTCACTACATAATTTAACATTGTTACTTGAGAAACAGCATCCACCCAGAGTTCAAGCACTAGGTATAGTAGGTATAGGTCAACAGAGGCAGGTACCTACCTACCTATAGTAGGTACATATTGTAAGTAGGTGGTAGACTATTGCAACTGCCCCCGCTACACGCAACGCAGCCGGTAGCTGATATTACCATGAGAAATTACATGCTGCCTCCACCGTCAGCATAACAAATCTAATAAAAAAGTTCTTACTTGTTGAGTATTTGAACCTTACCATAAACATCTATAACAGTCGACTGCTGGACACGGGAGTGTTCCCCTATGTTCTAGTATATGGCATAACATTTCACAATAAACCATTTTAAACGGATTTAGGTTGTGTTTATTTTGGTTTTTACAATTCCTACGTTTCAAGCTCTTTACAGAGCTCGTGGTCACGGATGGAAACGTAGGAATTTTAAAATCCAAAATAAACACAACTTCAATCTGTTTAAAAATGTTTTATTGTGATGACTAATAGTTGTGCAAAGTCAAGAGAAGGCAAAACATTTCATAATGTCGAAAAATATATCGCTTCTCCTTCCTTTTCTTGTTCGAATGGGACATTGAGTCAACTAACGGACCGATGAACCTCGGTGGCAGAGTTTTCCAACCGCCTGCTACTAGATGTAGGCCTCTGACATTGTTGTGAAACGACCTCTGATTTCGCCGATCTGATTATTAAGAACTTTATCAGAACCATCGAAATGTAGCCTTAGGCGGTCCAACCAAGGCCAGCTGATATATATTTATATGATAAGGATAAGAGAGAAACATCCACTATGTTTTTGGATGAATACCGAGTATTCGGCTGCTGGATAACTGGCACTAAGCGATCTGATATTCGTACCAAGAAATGCGGAACTTTTGCTACCTATATACGGGGTGTAAGGTGTATGCTCCTAGGGGAAAGTTGTTCAGTTTCATGGTCTGAATGCACCCTATCAGTATTCGGAGGTCTGTCCCTTATACCCTGTATAATAAAATAACCACAAACTGCCACTCGTACCTACATGTATTCAATAACCAAACGAAATGAAATTGATACACATATCATGCCTACAATCCCTTACAGGGTAGGCAGAGCCCAAACGGCCGCAAAAAACGGATATTTACGCCACGTCTGACAAATATTTGAGGGTCATTTAGAAAATTGTGTATCGCCATATTAACAGGTTGCCAGCCCATCGCCTAAAACCGCAATACACACCCTCGAGTCCCTTAGTCGCCTCTTACAACTCCTATGAGTAAGAAATGGAGTGATGCCATTCTAAGCCGGCATCACACGGCATTAATGAAATTGATTATTAGCATAAATGTATCATTCAATTGGTTATTGGCAAATTTTCCATAGCGTAGAGCGTCAAAAGTCTTGGGTTCGACTCTGAACTTGTCAAGATTTGAATATCTTTTAAGCTGATGCTATAAATTGATTTTGCTACCACTACCCGGTTGTCCGCAGGGTGCATGTACGGTCAGCAGCGAAATATAACGTACAAGTCCACAATTAAAATGGCGGCGGTGTCCCGCGGCAGGCGTGTTTTTTTATGCGTTTGCGCAGCGTCTCTCAATCACGGGCGTTGTGGTGGGTATAGTTTTATGTAGCCCTGTCATATTATTAAACTACTAGCGGCTTACCCAGCGGTTACCTATTTTCCCGCGGGAATAAGACATTTTAATATGGTCCATGATCATCAGGGATAATGTAGGATTCTAATGGTGAAAGAATTTTCAAAAACGGTCCAGTAGTTTCAGAGCCTATTCAATTCAACGAACAAACAAATCTTTCCTCTTAGCATCACCCCAAGTTTATCTATGTGTGACGGCCGATGTGGCGCAGTGTTAGTGCGACTGCCGACGCAAAGGTTCCGGGTTGAATTCTCGGTGGGGCACTCACAAAATTGGTATTTATCACTTTGTGAATTTGTTCCCAGTCTGGTTAGGATATTGCAGGCTGAACCACCTGATTGTCCGAAAAGAAATATGGTTCCGTGCTTCGGAGGGCACGTTAAGCCGTTGGTCTAGGTTGCTGTCTATGATTACTTAGGCGGCGGTCATTACAAAACCATGTCAGAAGCCTACTACTGGTTGAAAAACTCTGACACCAGGGTTCATCGGGTCGTGGGATGACTCGGTGTCCCACTCGAAAAGAAGAAGAAGAATTGGGGCATAGTTTTAATTAGGCCTGTCATTTTGTTACACTTAGCGTTTGGTTGTACATACATACATACATACAACACGCCTATAGTTTGGGGCTAGATGGCGCTGTGTGAATCGTCCAGGATATTTATTTATACAGGGTGTAAGGTAAAGCCCTCCAAATACTGATAGGGTGCATTCAGACCATTAATCTGATCAATTTCCCAAAATAAGTAATACAGGTAATAAAAAAAATACTTTTCATAGTAAATTCAGTCATTTGATTGTGATTTTGTTTAAGAAGACGTTTTTTTTGTCGTTTCCTGACATATGTTTCTAGGGGAAAGTTGTTCAGTTTCATTGTCTGCATGCACCCTATCAGTATTCGGAGGGCTGTCCCTTACACCGCGTATATATGTATGGTAGCTCTGCAGGTAGTTACTTTGTAAATTGTTCATATACCTTCCTACATAATAAAATACTAACTCGTTTACTTAATAAACGCAGGATGCAATGTACAGACCAATTTGGAGTAAAATTGCTTCCTTAATAACCATGGAGTTTTGCCCAGTAGGCGATCGCCCCGCCCACCTATTAAGGAGCTTTTTGTAGTATTTTTACATACATACATACACATATCACGCCTATAATCCCTTGTCGGGTAAGCAGAGCGCAAAACAGCCGCAAAAAACGGACATTTACGCGACGTCTGACAAATTACGTAGTATTTGAGGGTCATACGAAAAATTGTGTATCACCACAGTGACAGGTTGTCAGCCCATCGCCTGAAATTGCAATACACAACGTCGAGTCCCTTAGCATTTTTATGGAGGTTTTCTGATGATAGGGAGATACCTCCCATTGGTACAAGTATTTAGGTAATCGTGCTACCATATTACGCGGTTAATTAAGCGGCTGAAAAAACTCTGACAACAGGGTTCATCGTGTCGTTGGACGACTCGGTGTCCCACACGAAAAGAGAGATTACGAAATTCATTATAAGTATTTACTTAGTACAGTCGGTTGTAGCACTTATGGTACCAGAGGTACTCCACAAGGACTGAATTATTTTCGTCCCCGGCAATATTTTTTTCATGATATAAATATGTATTAGTAGAAAATCACTTATTTTATGAGAAGGACATCCAGACGCACCGCCGGATACCATCCGTACCTGGTAGCCATTCCACCAATTCGGACTAAGCGCTTCCAGTCATCATTTATAATGCGCACTGCTAAAGAGTGGAATTTACTACCTGCGTCTGTGTTTCCAAAAGCATACAACCCTAATCTCTTCAAAGTAAGAGTGAACAGGCTTCTTCTGGGTGAGCTCGCTCCATCTTAGACTCTGTCTCTGTCCTATGACCTAGTCTAGAGTCAAGAGCAAACCCATCATTAATAAAAAAAAAAAAAAAAATTGTTTGAATTTTTGTTATGTTTTAATAATTAAAGGGGATAAAAATAATTCAGTTCTTTTGGAGTACCCCTGGTACCTTATGTGCTACAACCATGAGTAGGTTTCCAGCTGTTTTATGAAAACAGTAAAATTGCGCCAATTTGAAATAAATCTCAGTTTAACTAGCTATGTACTTTATTATATTAATTTGTACGAGTAATAACGTTTTGCAAATCACTGCTTGTTTGTATACAGGGTGTAAGGGACAATCCTCCGAATACTGATAGGGTGCATTCAGACATTTCCTTTCATTTTTAATAACTTTTCTTTTAGAATAATTACAATTTACTATTACTAGTACTTACTGTATTATGATAGATAAGTCTATAATGTTTATGCTTTGGTAGGTATGTATAAATTGTAACCGAGCGATACTCGCCATCAAACTTTTTAGTTTGGCGAGAAGTTTAAAATGTCATTACCATGTACTTGCCAAATGTAACTGAACAACTTTCCCTAAAAATATACTTCAGGCAACGTCAAAAAAAATTAGACTTCGCATAGTCAATGAAGTCAGTCAAAAAATTGTCGTTTCCTGACATATGTTCCTAGGGGAAAGTTGTTCAGTTTCATGGTCTCAATGCACCCTATATGGCTGTCCCTTACACTCTGTTTATTTTTAGGCCTCTGACATGCCTGCAGCATATACTACTCGTAGTTTATTATAATTATAAATTATAAACTATGAAAGGCCTTTTAGAATAGAGGCCGCTATCAAAGGAAATACTATCGCATTTTAAATATGGAACAACGATTAGAATATCCTTTAATTTTACTGCATCGGCTCAATTAAAACACCACCCATAATTTACAAAATAAATGTACGAATACTTTAAAACTCCATTCTTGTAAATAAACGTGTTATTTATTCGAAATTATTAACGATTAAACCCTTGAGTTAATGATAGCTTTAGCGTTTTTAATTGCAATGGCGGCAACACGGCGTTCTTTTTATGAATTTGAATTTTGACGAAAAAATGTGAGTGCTCTACTTTTTTATTTAGTGGCCGTTTTTGTACTCCTATTTGCTCAAATTGTGCAAAATTGTGGGCTCTATACGGGGTGTAAGGGACGGTGAACCGAAAACTTAGGCATGATCAGACCATGAAACAGAACAACTTTTATTATGGAGCCTATGTTGGGAAATGAAATATTTTTTTCGAGTTTCCATAGAAAGTCAGTCAGTTGATCGGAAATTTTGTATGGGAGGTCGAATTTTTTTCTCGTTTACCAACATATCTTCCATAGAAAAAGTTATTAAGGTTCATGGTCTGATCATGCCTGCAAAATTTTCGGTACACCGTCCCTTACACCCCGTGTAATATAGGCAGAATAATAGCGAAACTCTTTATTCTTTGTATTTTCTCTGTCAGGCGTGGCGTAAATGGCCGTTTTTTGCGGCCGTTTACGCTCTGTCTACCCCGTAGGTGTATGTGTCATCGTGTGAATACGGCTTAAAATAGCATCACACCATTGGTTGCCTGTGGCAGTCGTAAGTAGCGACAAAGGGTATGTATTGCAATTTTAGGCGATGGGCTGCAAATTTAACGTGGCGTAAATGTCCGTTTTTTGCTGCCATTTACGCTCTACCTACCCCGTAAGGGATTATAGGCGTGATATGTGTATGTATGTACTCTTTGCAAGACGGGCTGGTGATAATGAAAAGAAACAACTTTCTCCAAGGAACATAGGTTGATATTATTATGTAACAAAAATATTTTGAGTTCCATTGTTACTCAAATCGGCTGATCGGCAATTTTGTATGAGAGGTTTTTTTTTTGCCTTTCGGCCTATGTTCCTTGGGGAAAGTTGTGTGTCATTGGCTAGTAAAAATTCACCCTATGGCAGTTATGGCACACAATTTTCTGAATGACCATAAACTGTGTCATACGTGGCGTAAATTTTCATTATTACAGCCATTTATGCTCTGCCTACCCCGCAAGGGATATTGGCGTGATATATGTATGTATGTACTACCTAGGTATACCTAAGCGAGCGTATCGCGTATTAATTTGTTACAAGAAAGAAGAAGAAGCGAAATAAGTGCTATAAGATACGTGTAGTTAGGTACGACATATAAAGCTTTGTGGAAGGAATAAGGTTCTAGTGGTTCAAAGATGTTTGTGGGCCCTCCTGTGGAGCAACTTAATGGATAGATATTCTTTACGCGTTTATTTATCCCTTGCGGGGTAGACAGAGTGTAAACGGCGATAAAAATATTACGTTATTGCCACTATAAGTAGGTACTAGACGTGAACCATTATAGCACATATTTTTGCTGTTTCTTTTCCATTTTATTTACTTTTTATAGATATAATTTACTGAAATGGAACATAACGTCTTTTTGTAAACTATTTCCTATAGCTTTTTCCACAAGAGATTTTAACCGAACTCTACATAGTTAATCTGTGGACTCTACTTATGTCAGAAATGTCTTTCGGTCACGATATTTGTAAAAAACTCCAATTGTATGATTTTTCGCACAATTTTGAACAAATAAACATTTAATCCCTGTTTTAATCCAAATCAAACCCTTAAAATGCTACCAACAGTTTACCTGCCTTGCCTTTCGAAGACATTTCAGCGAATACTACCTCAAATTAGCGTATCATACGTACCACATATTCTCGTCAAAGATCAACGAATCAGCTACGAACAGAAGCGCCAAATGTTCAACTTTACGAGTCCTAAAGTGGAGCTGGACTGGAGAGATGCCCTGGCTGAGGCTGAGAAGGTGGTTGGGTATCCAACGTCCTTTCTGAACCTGCGTTGGTTGTTGAACGACGAAATAGCCAACACTGCTATTCATTTGAGGAAGTTGGTAAGTAAGTACAATAGGACTTTCACATAATGCACCTGCTCCTGCCGCTGTCGCGAATATTGCTTGAAATATGTACTTCCGCGGAAGTATCGACGCGAGTGAGTGTTCACACACTGCTGTTATACTCTTCTCGCACCAATACGAGTGAGTGAGATAGCAATACATTCCACACGCGCTTGTGCTGCCGTTCCTTGACTCGCGCTTTATAAGCCGACATTAGAGGGAGCACGGGAAGTGGCAGCGGCATGACGAGTAGCAGCGCGAGTAACCTGTTTACATGCTCGCGCTGCCCACTTCCCTTACTATTTCCCTTCCCATATTGACATTTGGGAACCTAGGATAGTTGAGGTAGAAGCCTACTCTGAAAGCTTCCTGCTAATCTTCTTCTAAGTTGTACTATTTGAAAAGTATATATACATTGTTTAGGAATCCTCTCGGCTAGTAAGGTATAAAAGTGTTCATATGACAACGTCTTGAATAGCCACAGTTCAAATCATATTAGTGTCTTGAAGACAACAAGTGTTTAGTTTTTTGCTGTAAACCACGCATGTAGGTACCTTATTGGGGCACTCAATATCTAGAACCGTAGAACCATACTGAGCATTGCTCGGGTTTTTTGTTGGTAAAACGCGGAGGTATTTAAGAATATGATACCTAGCTAGATCGATTTATTCCGAACCCGCATCATTACATGAAATCTGCCTACAATGTCCTATTCAGACTGGGAACAAATTCACAAAGAGATAATATCACCTTTGTGAGTGCCCCACCGGGAATCGAACACGTAACCTTTGCGCCGCAGGTAGTCGCACTACCCTACACGTCCTACGTTATATCGGCCGCCTAAAAGTCGGTCAGTCGAAATTAAATATTTCACCATCACATTTTTTTTTATTAAGGATGGGTTTGCCGTGTGATGCCGGCTTAGAATAGCATCTACCCATTTCCTTCCCGTGGGAGTCGTAAGAGGCGACTAAGGGACTCGAGGGTGTGTATTGCAATTTTAGGCGATGGGCTGACAACCTGTCTCTATGGAGATACACAGTTTTCCGAATGACCCTCAAGTATGTCAGACGTGGCTTAAATGTACCTTTTATTGCGGCCGTTTGCGCTCTGCCTACCCCGCAAGGGATAATAGGCGTGATATGTGTTTGTTTGTTTTGTTTTGGATGGGTTTGCTCTTGACTCTAGTCTAGGTCATAGGACAGAGACAGAGTCTAAGATGGAGCGAGCTCCCAGAAGAAGCCTGTTCACTCTTACTTTGAAGAGATTAGGGTTGTATGCGTTTGGAAACACAGACGCAGGTAGTGAGTTCCACTCTTTAGCAGTGCGCTTGTTACCAGGTCGGCACCAACCACCCACTTCTGAAGCACGCTAAGAACCTGCTGGTAGGGTCGAAGAGCAACCTGCAGTCGGTGGGGCTGGTCATCCTGCTGGTCTCCAAGGCTGCTGGGTTCAACACCAGGGATTATAGTAAAGAGCAATATGATTCAGGTAAGCTTAGCCCCTATACTTACTTACTTACTTCGCCGGGTCGATGACCCAAAGTGAGTCTTGGCCTCCGATAAGAGATTTCGCCACTTGTCTCGGTCTTGTGTGGTTTCTCGCCAATCGCTTGCCAATTCTGGATACAAGTTCTCTTAACTTACCTTAAACTAGTGCTGTCACTGTCCGTCAAATAGGTTGAGAAAGGGATAGGAGATATCTTAGTCACGCCAAGTCAACTATAGTGATACACGACTTTCTAAAACGGCGCTCAAAATTTTGTCAGACGTGGCGACGGCGACCGTATTTACGGCTGTTACCGCTCTGCTAATAAAGGCGTGATATATGTATGTATGTTTTTTTTAATTAGTAGTAGGTATGCACCTAAAGTCACGCCTTTTTCCCTAACGAGGTAGGCAGCTTGCAACTTTTTTTACCAACACGCAGCGCGTTGAAGTCTTTTGTATGAAACCACTGCTCGCTTTCAAAATGGAGACCGTGCTCAAGAGGTCCCGCTGATGCTAATATCCAAATAAAATGTCTGTTGTCATAAATGTAAATTGAAAAAATGATAGCGCCCGCTGGGGCTTGAACCGGGGACCCTAGTACCGTCCCACTGTTGCACCAACTGGACTACCGGCGCCTCGACCGACACTTTCAAATTTTCAATCTCTTGGTACTCGTCTCAAAGCGACTGTGCACCCTTTTACACTTGATATGTAAGGCTGGCTACGTTTAGTTTCTTTGTGATGCGAACTCTAGAGTCTCTTAAAACTGGCCAACCTCGAGGCAGTGCCTTTATTATATTTCTTATCCCATCCGAGCCAGTTTTCTAGCAGGACAATACAAAATTGACAAAAAAGAAGAAAACTGTGTTATCATCATTGATGTCATACCGGATCATGACGTCAAGAAGCGATACTACTATCCTACATTGAATAAAGTTAATTTAATTGCGGTTTATAATATCATAATCTATAACCTTGCAGATCAACAAATAAGTTTGTCGAACTAATATACACGAATATTGCAAAGAGGAAAGATTTGATTTGTTTGCTCCGAAACAAAAAAATCATTTACCTTTAGAATCATTTGTCCGTGATGAATATAGGCTATATTAAAATATCTTATTCCCGCGGGAAAATGGGTAACCGCTGGGCAGGCCGCTAGTTTTATATAATTTCATTTTATTTCAGTGGCTAACTTTTTTCTCAGGTGTTCTCCACGCACAAAGAGCCCTAGCCGAGATAGTGGAGATGAAACGAACGGGCCACATGATCCACAGGACTATGGCGAACCTTCAGGACAAGCTCAAACATGGAGATAGCTACAAGGATCTGCTGTATGGGAACAAGATCGTTTTGTTGACCGGTCAGTGCCATTTTCGTAACAAAATTATCATTTAAATGCACCCACTTTAGTTTATTTTGCACTCACAGTGCTATATTATATGAAATAAAGATAAAATGACTTTACGGCCATCATTGCTCTGCCTACACCTCAAGGGATAAAGGCGTGATGTCTGTATGTAGCTTAGCGGCTTAGCCGTGTAATGCTGGCTTAGAATAGCATCACCATAATACTACCCGTGGGTGTCGTAAAAAGCTACTGAGGGATGAATCATCCAGGGAATGGGCAGCAGCGTTCCCTGTGGAAGCGGTATCTTGCCAATAAGCTTGCCAAGAAAATGAAATTGAAACTCTTCATTCAATGTAGGATAGTATTATCACTTATGGATGCCATGATCCGTCATTGTAAAAAAATAATCTATAACACAATTTTCTTTTTTTTATAACAATTTTGTATTGTCCTAATAGAATCGGGGCTGGCCAGGTTAATTACACGGCATGTAACTTTACGCCACCAACATCTATAAACGACATTTGTTTCAAATTGAAGTCAAGATTATCAAAGTGTGTTATTTACATGCCCATAATTAATGTAATGTCAAATGTGTATTTATGTGCTTTTTTGCTGTGTGATGCCGGCTTAGAATAGCATCACCCCATTTCTTACCCATGGGTGTCGTAAGAGGCGACTGAGGGACTTGAGGGTGTGTATTACAATTTTAAGCGATGGGCTGACAACCTGTCACTATAGTGATACACAGTTATCTGATTGATCCTCAAACTTTTGTCAGAAGTGGTGTTAATATTCGTTTTACGGCCGTTAATGCTCTGCCTACCCCGTAAGGGATATAGGCGTGATTTATGTATGTATGTATTCTATGGTTTATTATGCACTCACAGTGCTATTTTACTTTCCCTGTATCTCAAATTTTCAACTCACAAAAATCTGTAACATCGAAATAAAGCCCGAATAGTTAAATTGGGTTAAGTTTGGTAAAATCACAGAATAATATAATTGCTAGATTTATACCTTGAAAATTTTTGCCGTGTGATGCTGCCTTAAATAATAAAAAATAAAATAAAATCATTTTATTGTCAGGTACTAGTCCCATAGTGAAAAAATTGCTTAATTACAATAATTGATTATAAAATAAAGTCACAAATAATAGACAATAAAATAATTATGGTATACAATATAATATGTCGTGTCAGTTAATGTCAAATTAAAACAAATTATAAATAATATTATTAAAGTTGTCATCATAAATATAAAAATAATGGTAAGTTACTTACTTAGTATAGTATGACCCGTTTTCTTTCCCGCGGGTGTCGTAAGGGGCAACTAAGGGACTTGAATTGCTCCATGTGTATTACAGTAGGCGATAGGGTGACAACCTGTCACTATAATAGTGATACACATTTTCTTCTGAAACGTCCCTCATATTTGTATTTGTCAGACGTGGCGATAGGGACCGTATTTTACGGCCGTTAACGCCCTGCCTAGCGGCTTAGCCGTGTAATGCCGGCTTAGAATAGCATCACTCTAATTCTACCCGTGGATGTCGTAAAAAGTGACTGAGGGATTAATTCATTCAAGCAAGACTGCTGTTGCAAACATACATACATATATCACGCCTATTATCCCTTGCGGGGTAGGCAGATCGTAATTGGCCGCAAAAACGGACATTTACGCCACGTCTGAAATATATTTGAGGGTCATTCGGAAAATTGTGTATCGCCATAGTGACAGGTGGTCAGCCCATCGCCTATAATTGCAATACACACCCTCAAGTGCCTTAGTCGCCTTTTACGACTCCCACAGGAAAGAAATGGGGTGATGCTATTCTAAGCCGGCATCACACGGCAAAGAAATGGGGTGATGCTATTATAAGCCGGCATCATACGGCAAAGAAATGGGGTGATGCTATTCTAAGCAGGCATCACACGGCAAAGAAATGGGGTGATGCTATTGTAAGCCGGCATCACACGGCAAATAAATGGGGTGATGCTATTCTAAGCCGGCATCACACGGAAATGTAAATGTAATGTGTATTTATGTAAAATTTCAGGTGACTACCTGCTGGCCACGTGTCTCAAGCAACTAGGTGGTCTCCGCAACAACGAAGTCACCGAGCTGATCTCCACAGGTCTTCGCGACCTGGTCGAGGGGGACTTTCTCGGCGACCATGATGACGAGAACAACCCCATACCGACCATGCCTAAAGGTATTCCATTACTAAATTTCCGCCCAGCTCATTTTCCCGTGGTAATTGTTATTTTCCCGCTGTAAAAAGTTGCTTATGTGTTATTCCGGGTTATACTCTTCCTGTGTTCCAAATTTCATCCAAATCGGTCAAGCCGTTTGAGCGTGAAGAGGTAACAAACATAGGTACATTCGCACACACAAACTCTCAGATTTATAGAGGTAATATTATAGTACGGATAATTATTACTAGATTTGGGGTGGTATGGGATCTACCTCCTAGCGGTGGAGCCCGGGCAACGGCAACACAGGCTTGCCTGTGGATAAGTCCGGCTGAACGATCCCACGTGCGCGGTGGAAGGCTCCGTAAGGGGCCGCCTGGCTCGCGACCACCATCCCACCGACGTCTGGCGCCAAGTAGCCACCTGCGTTCCGTCAGTGTGTGGGAGTGCCAGTGCCTTAACAGGCTTCTTCTGGGTGAGCTCGCTCCATCTTAGACTCTGTCTCTGTCCTATGACCCAGACTAGAGTCAAGAGCATCATTAAAAAAAATAAAAAATAACAGAATTTTCGCTCAGATGTTTCACCCGCTGCCACTCATTTTCTCGTGGTAATAGTATTTTTCCCGCTGTAAAAAGTTCCTTGTGTGTTATTCCGGGTTATACTCTACCTGTGTTCCAAATTTCATCCAAATCGGTCAAGCCATTTTAGCGTGAAGAGGTAACGAACATACATACATACACAGACTCTCAATTTTATAAAATTATACATACATAGGGTAGACTGGGTACGGTTGTAACAATTTTGCTTTGATTGTCTATTGCTCATCCATCATGCGAATAAACCACGAGTAAAGCACTTTATATGAAAGCTTGGACATTATTTTATAAATTCTGATCATATCCAGATGCCTAAGTAATACAGTTTTGCCGCAATAAGACGATATCATGACAGGGTGCATCTGTTACAACCGTACCCATACCAGGGTCGGTTGTAACAGTGATTGGGGACAGTTGTAACAATAAACGTTTAACGTTATAAATGTATTTTCATAATTTTTAATATATTTATTAAATATTATTAACCTTTTCAGACACTGTTAACTGATAAATATAATAAAATTAACAAAAATCACTCAAAATTTAACAAGCCTAGAATCACAATTTTTTTTCTTGAGAATTGGTAGCAAAATCATTTTTTGTATGCCCAAACAGAATCTTAATGTAAAAATAATGATACAATAATAAAATAACAGTAATTAACACCTTCAAAATTAAATGAATATTTTTTTTAACTCAGTTAGGCCCATTCCCCATAACTCAACTAAAAAATTACTACAAGTTACAACTCGTCGACGCGTGCTTGTTCATCTACATGTCGCTTTCGCCTTTCCCAGTAGTTATTGTGCGTTTTCTAGGCATCTTTGAATAAAAAACATTAAGAATATTGTTACAACCGTCCCCACAAAAAATGTTACAACCGTACCCACCACCCCATTTCGGAATTATAAATAATAATAATAATAATAATTTTCTTTATTGACAGGCACAGGTCCTATTACAAATAATACAATAATACAATATTATATATATAAAGGTCACAGTTAGATGGCTTTAAACCCTAAGCAAAAAATAATTAGTCTCTGACAATACCAAAACACCACAAAAACGTATGTTAGAACTTCAATTCAGCAAGTACACTGAAAATCAAATAATCTGACAAAGAAATTGGTAAAAAATACTTACTTTTCGTTGTCAAAACACAATAGGCTTATTTTTAAGCGTTTAAAGCATGCGGAGTGCGACGAAACACTGTGAATAATGGCGGGAATGTCAGCACGCGTAACTCTCCCCTTGTACCCCTAACACTATCGCGTATAGTTTCGGAAATAATCGAGTTGTTACAACCGTACCCTGTTACAACCGTACCCAGTCTACCCTACATATATCACGCCTCCATCCCTTGCGGGGTAGGCAGAGCGTAAACGGCCGCAAAAACGGACATTAACGCCACGGCCGACAAACATTTGAGGATCATTCGGAAAATTGTGTATCGCCATAGTGACAGGTTGTCAGCCCTTCGCCTAAAAATGTAATACACACCCTCGAGTCCCATCGTCGCCTCTAAAAATATTATAATACGGATAATTTGAGTTTGCTACTGGAAACACATTACCTATGTTGTCGGCTGGGGTTCCACCCTTATGTTGTTGATATACCTTTATGACGAACGAAGCGATTTTCTTCAACCTTTATCATATGACCAGCTAAGGAGTGGAATTCATTCTTATTTGAGTTTGCTACTGAATACATTGACGGCCAATGTGGCGCAGTGGTAGTGCGACTGCCTGCGACGCAAAGGTAAAAGAAGCACATTGTGTTATACAATTATTATTTTTTTACAATGACGGATCATGACATTAATGTGGCTACATACTGGTCAAAGGAAATTTAGTTTCGTCTTCGACACGCAAAGAAGAAGAAGAATACTATCCTACATTGAATTAAGTTAATTTCATTTCATTACATTACCTACTAGTAAGTACACACACACACACACACACAGACATATCACGCCTATAATCCCTTGCGGGGTAGGTGGAGCGCAAACAGCCGCCAAAAAACGGCCACGTCTGACAAATACTTGAGGGTCATGCAGAAATTGTGCATCGCCATAGTGACAGGTTGTCAGCCCATCGCCTAAAATTGCAATACTCACCCTCGAGTCCCTTAGTCGCCTCTTACGACTCCCAAGGGAAAGAAATGGGGTGATGCTATTCTAAGCCGGCATCACACGGCCTAAACTAAACTTTCGCGGTCACACATAATAACTCAAAATACTGAAACGGGGTTCTTACCGCGATGTCGTCCGTTTCTTGCGGCCGTTTACGCTCTGCCTACCCTGCAAGGGATTATAGGCGTGAGATGTGTTTGTATGCGAAAGTTTAAAACAGTTTATTTCCTGAAAAATCTCTGAGGTCAGGGTTTATCGGGTTATGTTCGTTATCTCAGTGGCATACACAAATGATATAGGCGATTTCTACTGCATACAACAGTATACTTAGTAAGAGCAAAAAAGGAATTGGGCTCGTCCGGGATTTGAACCCGGGACCTCTCGCACCCTAAGCGAAAATCATACCCCTAGACCAACGAGCCGATTGACTAACTAGCCGAAACAGAGGCATTGGTCAATATCATACTATGAATTTATACTTTCACTTATCTTACGTCATAAAAAGATCAAGAGCCGTAGGTGTAGATACGATTATGACAGCGTACCTACCTATCTACAGGGAGATACAAAAAGGGTATAAAAATCCGAAAGAGGTTAAGGTACACGCATGAAACTGAACAACTTTCCCCATTGAACATGGGTCGAAATTTATAAAAATTTGGCCCATACAAAACTGCCGATCAGCTGGTAAATTTACTACGGAAGAACCAATTTTTTTTCATATTTCGATTCATGTTAGGTACAGTCGGTTGTAGCACAAAAGGTACCTACCAGGGGAACTCCAAAAGAGATGAATTATTTTTATCTCCAGTTAATACATAATAACAATTTAAACTTATTCTCATAAAAGAAGTCATTTTCTACTATGTATTACCTATGTCAAGAAAAAAAAATTGCTGGGGACAAAAATAACTCAGTTAATATTTTCTTGAGTTTGCACAACTATTACTCATCATAATGACGTCTAACACCTTAGTCATCCGTGACCACGGGCTTTGTAAAGAGCTCGAAACGTAGGAATTGTAAAATCCAAAATAAACACAACTTAAATCCGTTTAAAATTGTTTTATTGCGATGAATAACTCAGTTCTTTTGGAGTAACACTGGTACCTTATGTGCTACAACCGACTGTACATGGGAAAATTTGTTCAGTTTCATAAGTACCTTGACTTACTTTCGGCTTGTTTAACCATTTTTTTACTCCCTGTATAGTAGATTGCTGGTACTGGTACCTCTAACTACGTGATCATAAATGGTTTTGACTGTTATCGTGTTAAAATGATAAGATGCTACGTAATAAAGCCGCCTATATTAAATAGGTAATTTATCATACTGCTGTAAATAAACATATTTTTGTAAAGTAATGAAGTACTATGGAACGTCATCTGCCGTTACCACTCTGCCTTCCCTGTAAGGACCTAATTGGCACTCTTAATGCAAGAACCTATCTATTGCAAGATCACTGATGAACCATTCAGGAAACTAAAAATGTGATTGAAAAATCCTTGATGAATCCAAAATAAACCCCGTCTGAAATTTACTTTGGTTTATTTTGCACTCAGTGCTGTATTATTTTCATAAATATGAAGATAGAAATTGAAAAAAGTTAGCCACGGCCGGGGATTAATCCCGGGTCCTGTAGAGTACCGTCCCACCGGTCTGCCACTTAGCTGCCGGCGCCCCGACCGAATACTTCAAATTTTCAACCTCTTGATACTCATCTAGAAGCGACGTACAAGCTACAAGTTTTTTTTTTATTGTTATCCTTTAGGTGACAGCGAGGCTTTAGTCTACGACTGGGAGAGCGAGAACAACCTGTCAAAGCTTGGCTCCAACGAGTACCTGGGCCACGGGATAAGCGAGTGGAAGCTCAGGACCATGCTGACTTCTGGCAGCATCCTGGCCAAGGGCTGCCAGGGCGCTATGAAGGTAAGATTTCATAGATTCTGGATTAGAACGACATACTTCCTATGACGGCGATTTTCTGTACCTACCATTCTCGCCTCAATTTCAATTTATTTATTGATTTCATGTACCTACATTATAAAGGATCCTCAAATATAAACTATCTCAAATGCATAATAAGATGCTACTTACCTTAATATTTTTCATGATTTTACTATCGTTGAGAGTATACCTACCTAAGGTATTACTTATTAACCTAAGGTATTACTTATTATTGGGATGGGATTTTTTCAAATTTTGATCGGATAAAGGCCCAACACTCTGTTAAGCGGGCTAAATGCGCGGGCTGCCCGCGTGGCTAGACGGCGCGTCTTGACATTATTATCCGTCCGAATTTAGAATGCGCGTTGTGCCTAATTAGGCGAGGTGTCGTCGTGTTGTACTTAACGCCCCGCGCCTCGTGTTGGTGGACCCGCGTTAATCAGCATGCTGCTCTTGCATTTTGCTGAATCTAGACCGCGCGTGCAGCCCGCTCGACGCAACGAAGGCGCAAAGGTCCATAATTTTTTACATTGCTATCAGCGGCTAAAACGTTGTAATCTCTAAATTCAAGGTGGCCCACAAAGGCGAACAGATCGAACGCGACGCCTACATCGTCGGCGGCCATCTTGGCTTGATCTGGCAACTCTACCTCGACGTGAAGGACTTCTTTACGCACCCCTACTCCTACTCCCTTGTCGGGGCTCCGGTTATCCTCGCCCTGTGGGAGTACCCTCAACTGTACGGACACATTATCCAGGCTAAAATGGACAAGAGACCCATTGAGTACAAACAGTTGTATTACGCTGTTAGGAGTACAAGAGCTCTTGAGTATTTGTCGATATTTCTTGACGAGGAATTGAGGACCATCATGAGGTATAGTGAGAAGTTTCCGGTGGACGATGCGAGGGTTGCGCTTCAAAATATGGCGAAGACGATTCATTGTGAAGCTTATCAGTATATGGATGCGAAAATATGATTTCTATTAGAAAAATCTTTTGGGTCTAGAGTCTGCACCACCGAAAGTCCCGCAGATGCTGTCATCCACATAGAATACCCACCATCGTATGGAATAACGTTTTTAGTTCTATTGTACTTTTGAATTTTTTGAAGATTGAATTTAGTTAAAGTGTGGTTGTTGAAGACTATGAACAAGTTTGCAACATGATATGATTTTGGGCAATGTTATTTATATCACCGGTATGAATTGATTGTGTTAATGTTATTTATTGGACTGAAATAAAAGAAGATATTCAAAACTATCACTTGTGATATAATTATTTCAACAGTAATGTTTGTTCTGCTTCTTAAAACTATGAAAACAATCATAAATGCTCTAAATATCAACTAATAACCATTTCACTTATATCGTAACTAGAAAAGGAACTTTCATAACAAAGACATTGATATCTCATGATTTTTTATGAACAAAATACATATTCTTATTCGAACAAGTTAACAGACAATGTTAGTTACAGTACAACTTAAACAAAATCAATGCAATGAGATCTTTATTTTAAAACCTGTGATACCTACATTGTAAGTTGTGGGTTATAAAATGGGCGGATTCAAACAATTTGTGAGTTAACAACTGAAAAGTAAACAATGAACAAAATATAAAGCAATTAAAACAGCAATAATTTTTACAATTCATTAAATCACCAAGATTGGCTTCAATAAGTCTCTTAACTTACCTTGAATAAGCGCTGATACTTTCTGACAAATATGTTTAGAAAAGGATAGGAGATATCTAAGTCCTGTCATGTTGATAAATGACAATGGGTTATTCACCATTTTCTAGACAATTTACCACCATTTATCACCATTTTTGTTTTGTTTTAATGGTCACTTTACCTCTATTTTAACAGTTAACTTAAAAATTACAATTTAATTACAAATTATTTATTTATGAAAATTAATTACTAATAGGTAAAACTATACAAAACACTTATGAGGCTAAACTATTTCCCAAACAAAGAATCGTTATTACAGACATAACAGGGCACAGATATTTCCTATCCTTTTCTTAACCTATTTGACAGAAAGTGACTGAGCTAAGTTAACAGTTTTTGTACTCATTGTTTAATGTTATTTAATTATTGTACTTTTCTTGTAACTTTGTTTTATTAACATACATGCTTTAAAAAGACTTAATCAATGTTTTAATTGTATGTATTGACTCACAATCACCAAACATGTTAACATACAAGTCAGCTTTTTTTGCATTTTCTTCCGACAATAACCTAGTTCTGTCAATCGCATTTGTTTTTAAAATACCGTCTCTAAATTCCTCTAAATCAACATCAGTTACACTGCTTTTAGCTGTATCTATGTATTTGTATAATTCTGGATTTTCATTTAAAGCAAAAATTACAGGAGCGCTCACTAAAGAATAAGTTTCTTTGTTGGTTGACATGAACTTTTGTAGTTCACTAGCTGCCTGCCACGATAAACATAAATGACAGCCAAAAAGATATGCCAATTCTTGTTCTTGTAATTGTTTTCCACCTAGTAACAACGCTCCTTGGCAGCCACGGCCAAATAATGAACCGCCGTTGTACATCGTCCTTAAAGTCCACTCTTTGGTTGGTGAACCTAAAGCATCACTTACACTTAACGGTAAAGTATCACAGTTTATAACGAACTCACTATTATTGCTGTTTGGTTTTCCTGGCAAGGGCATGTTCTGTTTATCTCTTTCGCCAAAAAACTCTCCTTCACTCATATCTCTCAACGCTGTTGAAATTAAATACGATAAATCTTGATTCTTCAACCGTGCTAGCATTCCATTTGCTGTCACTAGTAAATAGTCTCCAATAAGAATGGCAATTTTGTTTGCAAACATGTCTGTGTCTGTGTTTGTATCTCGTTCTTCTATCGGTATGTTGAGAAGGCCTCTGTGTATGTAGTGGCCTGTTCGAATCATTTCCGTCAATTCGGCCAGTATTCTCTGTTGTTCTATGACTGCATTGGTTTGTAACGTTGAGGTTGATGTTGGGTTGATGGCTTTGGAGAGCAGAAGGATGATCAAACCCCAGGGTTGTAGGTTGTTGTGTTCATTGTAGAGAAAGGTTTTTGCAGTTTTTATTATTGGATGATTTGTGCTTACCTACAAAAGAAATAAAAAAAATTAGTTTATTACAAAATTACTTGTACGTAAAAATAAAACTTCTCTACCTAGCTAGTATGTTTGTTTATTTAAATAAACTTGAACAGTTTATGCTATATTTGGCATTCACTATTTCCTTAAATAAGTAAACTTGTTCAAGAATCGGTTGCTATCCTTGGCCTTAAGTTCAGTCACATGGTCAAAACATATTACATAATTTTACATCACAATACATGTCGATATAAATAATGTTATTTTCCACAGGGATATACAAGTGCTTAACTTAAAACTCAAATATAATAGAATAAGCAGAAATAAAGGCGAGTTTATAGGTTAAAAGATAAGATATATGACCGAAACAGTACTTACAACTTTGCGTAAATGCATGGCCATATTAGCGAATTCGTCACTCAATAACCACCTCAGGTTCATGAAAGATGTCGGGTAACCAACTATCTTCTCTGCTTCCCGAATAACTTTGCTCCATTGGGCGATGGGAGGCCGAAATACGAAGTCTTCCTGAGTCGCACTGTTCAGCGTACTTTCAACTCGAATTTGATGGCCCAGGAGCGCAGTTCGGCGCAAATGGCGTATCAGGGCGTAAGACATGATTGTACACTTTATATCTGGTTACTTATAAATCACAGTAGCATTTATTAGATGCTGAAAAACTAATAATCACAAAAACACTGTACCCGCCTCACCTCGTTGTGGTTGATTATGTCATTCATTGTTTTGACATTTCCTCGTTTCGTTTAGGAATTCAGTTTGGCCTTCAAACAAACGCGTCAAGGCTGCATGGTTTTAGACCTTTGCCTGTCCAAAATGGACAAATAGAATTAAAAAAAAACAAACGCGTCAATGAACGCTATTTATTTCTTCGACACAAATGTATATTCATTGGTTTTGATTGAAATTTCACTGTTTTTGATTGGGTATAACTGAATAAGAGTGGAGAGAGATAAATTTTACAACATGAGATATTTTTTGGAGCTCAGGTTTTGCGACAATTATAATAATAATTTCCGAACGAAAGCGAATGAGAGGTAGACTTTTCTTTCACATTGCGCGCGCGCCAAACTTGATTAACTTATCTTTTTAATACATTTATTTGCAAAACTCTGCCGAAGTTATTATAAAAATGTGCCTTCCTAAGACGTCACCTGTAGGTCTATATTCCGATAACATTAAAAAAGCAAGGTAATAATAAATTATCTAATTATCTCTTCCTTTCAACCTATAAAGGTACTTTGCTATCTACCTTGGCTTAAAATATCACCACCTATCTCCCTTATACCTTATCTCCTGTAGTTTAGATGGGATGCTGGTGGTCTGCTTTAGGTACTCCAGACCCTCGATGAACATGCACCAGCAAAAGCAGCCCGTCATGCTAAATTACTTTTACTTTGAAGCCATTACCGTAGCTCTTCTAGTTTAGATGGGATGCTGGTGGTCTTCATCAGGTACTCCAGATCCTCGATAACCCTGTGTCAGCAGAAGCGCCCCGCCATGCTGAGCAACTTTTGCTATGAAGCCATTTTCGTATCTCTTATAGTTTAGCTGTGCTCCTGGTGCCCTCCATTTCCATCAGGTACACCGATCCTCAAGTGCTGACAAAAAGTAGTCCAAGTCCGTTTTCAATATACCACCAATATCAGTGCCAAATTTCACGAAGATCGATAAATCGGTTTGGCTAATTTGGGTAATATCCGCTATATTTCCCGCTTTTCCTGCTTCTAACCGTTTTCCCGTGGCAATGAGGAATTTTCCCGTAGTAAAAAGTAGCCTATGTTACTCAGGAGTGTTGTAGCTTTCTAATGAAAATTTTGGAAATCGGTCTAGTAGTTTCGGAGTTTATCGATTACATACAAACAAACAAAAAAACAAATCTTTCCTCTTTATTATATTAGTGTAGATAATAAAATCAGGATCTTGGAAACGGCTCCAACGATTTTCACGACATTTTGTATTTAAGGTGTTTCGGGGGCGATGAATCGATCAAACTAAAAAAAGTTTCACTTTTTAGAGACGTATAAAAAACAACCAATGTTCGGGGAACCATGTACGCACTTTTAATAATGAACGGACAACTTTATGAAAAATTTGTTAAGTATCATCACAAAGTAAGTATTGGCGGCTGCGCGCCGAATACAGAGAGCTCACTTCAAGCAAACGTCACGAAACTCTCCACAATTTGACACACCGCCGTTTACAAGGAAATCCAAACCAATCCAACCAAACACACTTGTAGTCGAGTGTCAACCGCGTTTGGTGCGGACGTGCATAATGGCTTCAGACCAATATAGAATAGGTAATAAATAGGTTTTTTAGTAAACGATGTGATTTGCACAATGTTCCTATAATATTTTGTACTAACTTAAATAAAAACTTGCTTTCATAAAAGAACAAACAAGATTATCTCTAATCAGTATATTTTTTTATAATGTGATTTGAATTTCTACTTAAAAAGGCAACTTTACATTTTTGATGTGCATACATACACATATCACGTCTATTATCCCTTGCGGGGTAGGCAGAGCGTAAACGGCTGCAAAAACGGATATTTACGCCACGTCTGTCAAAATTTGAGGGTCATTCGGAAAATTGTGTATCGCCATAGTGACAGGTTGCCAGCCCATCGCCTAAAATTGCAATACACACCCTCAAGTACCTTAGTTGCCTTTTACGACTCCCACGGGAAAGAAATTGGGTGATGCTCAGTCTCAACAGCCTCAGAGAAGATATCTACCTACTATGCCCCCATTTTATAATAATTGTGCTATGTAGGTAGTATACGTAATGTAAATACAGGGAGTAACAGAAAGGCTATATCAAGCCGAAAGGAGGTCAAAGTGGGGAAATGGGGAAAGTTGTTCAGTTTCATGAGCACCTTTCGGCTTGCTTTAGCCTTTCTGTTACTCCCTGTATGTTTAGGTACCTACTCTATTGAATACAATCGGTAAGAAAACTGTGGCAGCCCTTGCCGAAAGTACATCCCTCTGTACATTCTCTATTTTGTGGTATCATCTTGAAGTCCTGTGCCCTATTTCATGAAACTACAAGATACAAGTCTACTGTTAAATTCCTAGTACATTGCGTAGCCGGTTAATATTCATAGTAACATAAATTATCTTATCTCACCTTAAATTAGTTGTGTTACTTTCCGTCAAATAGGTTTAGAAAAGGATAGGAGATATTTTAGTCGTGTCATGTCTTATAATTTCATGCAAAATACGTGTTATCTGTCAAAATAAGGCGACGATCAAAACAATGCCAAAAATATTTGAATTGAATTTAATATAACATAATTAGGTTACATCTAACTAACTACAAATATTTTCAGAGTGTATTTTACTCAGTAACTAATTTGTTAAGTAACATTAGTAGTAAGAAATATTAAAATGGACCTCCCATACAAAATGACACTATAAGAATAATCTCATTTCGCAAATAAAATTGTAAGTAGTTAATTAAATGTAACCTTATACGAGTATAACAATTTATTGTACACACGACAATACGTAAGCACAAACAAAGCTTTTTACTACTGGTATCTACTGCTTATTTCTTTAAATAGAAAACCCATTAAAACACGTTATTATTCAAATATGAATTATTTTCAATATATAAATTTAGTTATAAATATGTGTGTCTATTCGATATATAATATATCGATAGAGAATTTATATCCCGAATTGAGGGCAATGGCTAACCTACTACGCAAACATTGAATTTAACTTTTTTTTTGTTTCGGATCACTCCGGACGTCGCACACCGAACGGCAAACGACCTGATGAACCCTGGTGTCAGAGTTTTTCAACCGCCTACTACGACTAGTAGGCCTTTGACATGGTTGTGTATCGACCGCCGTCTAAGTAATCATAAGACCTTATTCCAGACGCACTTCTATTATTACTAAGTCTAATTTGACGTTTCTAAAGCCGTTTCCTATTCTGCATGTAACTGTCAAACTCAAATGACAGGATTATAATCTCTAAAAATAACTGACAGGATTAAACTTAGCTTAAGCCGATTAGTGCAATTCTAGGAGGTGCAAAATTAAGCAATTTAAATATTTAAAAAGATTAAATTTACTAATCTTAGCGGCCACTAAAAAGGTCCCGCTTAAAAATAGTACTGTCAAAACAAATCGAAACGGTTGCAATATTGGAGTTTTCTGTGTGAGTTTCGGTCAGATAGGAGAGTTCTAAAGTGGGATCAATTGAGTTGGGAGGTCCTAGAGTGTCACCGGGTTGGCAAGGGAAGATCTAAAGTGGCACCGGATCAGAATATTTTAGGCTGGCACCGGGTTGAAAGGTTTTAAAGTGGCACCGGGTCAGAATATTCTAGGCTGGCACCGGGTTGAAAGGTTTTAAATTGGCACCGGGTCGGAAAGTTCTAGAGTCGTACCGAACGAATGTTTATCTATCAAATTCATCTCTTTTTGGAGATTTAACACAAAAATGCACCAAATAAACATTAAAACATTATTGCGTACTGCGCTCGCCAATCCATCTACCAAGCATGGTGTGTTAAGCAAATTCCCCCAAAGCCTCAACAGGGACAGGCCTGTTTCTATAGTTAAATATAAGAATTATTTTAACAAATAATAGAAAAATGCTTTTTCGTGTTGTATAAAAAATATTTGTTTTTTTGCAACACTTTTATATATTTTTAAATTTGCAACACTCAATTTTAGTAAAAATAGCATTGTCAAAATCAAATTATATTCCTGTCAAAAACTTCCCAAAAACATGGCTTTTGTGGAATAGCCACACTTAAAAATATCTAAGTTTAGGGATTTTAGTTTAGTGATTTTAGCATTAGAAACTTAAAATGATTAAAACGTAGAATCGGCCCTATTGACAGCAATCGGGACCGACGGCTTAACGTGCCCTCCGAGATGATGATTCTGTATCTAACTCAAAATAAAACAACGTTTAATTACTTTACCTGCCAAGTAACCAACCGGTGATTACTAACAGACAGTATTGTGAAGGATTAACAATAAATACCTACTTCGCGAACCTATTCCATTATTCCATTTTAGATTTTATCGACGAAAGCGCTAATAAATTCCGAACGTTAACGCTACCGACCAATCACGTGTCCGCGCGCCATAATTCAAAAATAGAAGGGTCAGGTTGGCCCGCTGACAAGACGGTGGCTCGTCCATAGCAATTAAAAATAAAAGCGAAGTATAATTTGTTGTTGGGTTATACACCCGTGGCACAAAAAGCAAAAAATCCAGCCATTTGCATTTTGATCGCCACGTTTCTGATTGAGTGAGGTCTTTTCTTCAGACGAGAAATGTTTCGTTTTATTTTAGGATTGATAACATCTCGGTTGGTATTTTTGGATCCTTGTTCCCTTCGAGACGCTTATCAAAATATGCTGGGAATTATTCGATATAAAAATATAAAAGAACTTATTCTTACGAGTTCGAAAACTTTTTTAAAGTTAACATGAGATGAGTAGTCTTAGAAAAGAAAGAAAGAAACACACTTCGATTCTCAATTAAAATAAACCTTAAATAATTCTTGAGAGTTGTCGTGTGATGCCAGTTTACAATGGCATCATCCCTTTTTCCCGTGGGTATCGTAATAGGCGACTAAAGGACTCGATGTTTACAAGTCTATTGCAATTAAAGGCTGACAACCTGTCATATTACTATGGCGAAATACAATTTTCTGAATAACCCTTAAATGTTTGTCAGACGTGGCGTCTACGCTCTGATATATTTTTTTGATATATTTTTTTAAAGTCTGAAGGCAAGTATGTTTATATGCACACGAGTGATATGCCCTATCCCTCTTACCTATTAGCTATCACGCACTTTCCTATCACCCACAGGTTGCCTGGTAGAACTTGCTACCATAGCAAAATGACCGCCTTGTTGTACTTCACATATTTCTATGTTTAAGATGATCTGTTTTTTTCTGCGCAGTAAAGAATTTTATTATTATTAAACATACATACGCATACAAATATTACGCATACAAATATTACGCCTATTATCCCTTGCGGGGCAGGCAGAGCGTAAACGGCCGCAAAAACGGACATTTACGCCACGTCTGACATATATTTGAGGGTCATTCGGAAAATTGTGTATCATCATAGTGACAGGTTGTCAGCCCATCGCCTAAAATTGCAATACACACCCTCAAGTCCCTTAGTCGCCTCTTACGACTTCCACGGGAAAGAAATGTGGTGATGCTATTCTACGCCGGCATTACAAGGCACATTTATTATTTTTTACTATTATTCGATTATTTTATTGTTATATGACTCAAGAATGTGCGTAAACTACTACTTCTACTTATATTAGATATCGCTTGTACGACGATTCGAGACGAGTACCTAGAGATTGAAAAAAATTGGGAAGTGTCGGTCAAGGTGCCGGTAACTCAGTTGGCAGAGTAGTGGGACGGTACCCCACGGTCCCGGGCTCAAGTCCCGGCGGGCCCTTACATTTTTTCAATTTCTTATTTTCATTTCTGAAAATAATATAGCGCTGTGAGTGCATAATAAAATTACATATATGTAAAACTAAATACCTTCTCACCCACACTAGCTCCAGTTTGAGTAATATTCACATACCTTCAATAACCCAACACCAACTGCACCTTGATTCCATCAACCATGTTTCGACTAAATAAAAAACATCAACGCCCCTCAAAATTGCCCATATAAAGGTGCGTCGGACGCAATTTGGGAGTTTACTAATCTTTATTTTAGTAAAAGTAGGCTTTCTGAAAGCCTTTCTTCTTCTTTCTTGTTAAAGAGCATTTTTTTTCATATCACAGTAATTTGTGTAGTAAATTTATTTATTATGTCACGTATCGTAGGTATAGTTATAATTTTATGTGTATATTTATTTTAAGTCATACATTTATTTAGTTTAAGTTTTTATCAGAAAATTATATTAAACTGTTTTCTTTCTTGTATAGAGATTGGCCCTGTTGGGTTGGTGAATCTAATTGGTATTGTAAGGTTTTTGAGTGAGCTGATGTCAGTGTTGCTTATACAGGTGTAAATACAGGATTATTTTTTAGTCAGTGCGCAGCTTCAACATACGTAATGGTTATCAAATTTTGGAAAATATGTATTTATTTTTTACACCTGACTTAGAACAAAAAAAATTAAATAATCGCACTTAAACTTATCCCAGGATCGTACGTAAGTGTGGATCACCCTATTAGGTTCACTAGCTATCTTTCGATATGGCAACGTCGCGCGCGGCCCTGTTATACCTATCAGCTGACTGTGTTCTAGCTTCTACCATAAGAATAGATAATAATACTGGCGTATAGAAGCGAAACTCCTTTGTATGGGCCCCAAAAGCCGCGCTTTAAACACCTACTTCCCCCCGCAGCCCGTAACGCCCCGCACTCTCCCGCGCTTTAAGTCGGGGCTGTCACGTGCCAATAATTTTATTCCAGACTAGCGGCCAATCAAGCGGTTGCGACCACTGCTAACAGTTTTCCCGTGGGAACAAAATATTTACCCGTTTTAAAGTCTTACCTTACCATTTTATTGTTAATAGGTAGGTAATATATTACAGCCTACTCTTGTACTGGCTTATAAGTATGTATTTAAATACCTTACCTCACCGAACTATCTACCTACTGCGTGGTATTGACGGACGATCTAGCTAGGTTATTCTCGCTCGGCACACGGCACAAAGCACACCGCCACCACGCCGCCGCCTCCGTTTGATACCTACCTATTCGCCGCCTCGCCGATTGACCAAAATGCAATAATTTTAAAAGATTTGCGATGAATATTAATTGTTTGTTATACCTATTCAAGGATTTCTTATCAAATGAACTTTTTGTTGCAGTCGAGCGGTGTTAAGTAGGTACCTACTTACCTACGTTAAAAAACATACCTACGATACGAATGCGCTTATTTATCATTATCAGCTAACAATGAATTAGGCACCTAGGTAGTTTAAATTAGAAAATGGAAACTAGGTACCTACGTAAGTAAAAATAGGAGTACACACAACAATTACGTATAATAACGAATGGTAGGTACCTAGGTATTTACTGTAAAATCATAACTTACCTTGGCTCATCTTTAGGCTTAAACTTAGATGCGGAGTCTTCCTCGCATCACTTTTGCAGCCATACACACCACAATAATTCGGCATTGCTAAATTTTTCACAAAAAATGAAAATTCGACCCGCACGACGAACGTTTCCGCGACGAAGCGCACTCCCGACTGAATTGTTCGCTAAGAGACAGCCAGACGGATTGACCTTGAGCGCGTCTGGAGCGGGAGTGTCATCTCTATGTGATTTCTACTCTATGCTTCTACCTACAGCACAGGTCAATGACCAGTCCAGGTTAATGACCGCTATTGGTACCGTACCGGGATGCGTGCGGGTGATACCTACAACAACTAAGTACCTATCTCACAAGTACCTACACTTAAACTGCCTCCGTGGTGTAGTGGTTTGAAAGTTGGTCTCTTGATTTGATGGTCCCTGTGTCTAGTTTATGCGGAGAGACAAGATTATTTTGTTAATCACGTAGTTGGATTTTTCCCAGTTTGGTTAAGAATTAGCAGCTACTACTAGCATAAGCAAGACATGTAAATGTTTAATCCATAACGGTAACTCGGGATTGTACAGCACCTCGAGTAACCATCTACGTGATCAACTTAAGAATGGTTTTTCTTACAGTTAACAAGAATAACCAGAAAAGATTGATACCCATTTTAAAAGATCAACATTGAAAAGGTTTTTCTAATATTCTTTAAAAATAACCAGTAAAGACTTTAATGGCAACTGGAGCCGTTGCTGATAGTACCTAAAAAGCCTACACAACCTGCATACAACAGAGGTTGTGATGGTTTGACAACGTCGCGATTAGTCACCGCGTCTTACAGCGCCAGACATAGTGGCGCCAACGATTAAATTTTTAGAAGAAATCTGACGCCGGCGCCGGCCGCCCGCGCCGCGCCGCCGCCACCACCGGCACGGCGGCGTGGCGGGAAATTCATCTGCACTGCTAGAAAGCTTTATGTACACAGATGATATGAGGTAGCTCGTATTGTGCGTGCCTGCCCTTCGATGATTTTAACCGAATTATCCTTAAAGTACAACTGCTTTTAAAGTAAAGTAAACGGCAATTTTGTGCGCTTATGAGAGTGGAGCGAAAAATTCAGTAAAGTATGACAGTCAAAGTTGATTAGGCCACTAAAATGTTGCTACTACGTCAGTGTGAACTAACCTTGAGTGGTTATTTAGGAATAAAGATTAAAAACGGTCTACTCACACAAAAATAACAGGGTGTGATTTGATCGGGCATTCATAAAAAAAACGTATGGCCGGAACGCGGCTATCGCGCGCCGGTCTTGTGTAGCTGAGCCTTTAAAAAGATGATTCCAATTTTCCCTTCATACTTTTACGGGCTTAGGACCGTCAAAATGAAAAGTTTACCTAGAACCTGTGTCCATGATTAGTAGGCGTAGGCAGTAGGTAGCTAAGTACAATAGTCGTTTAATTAACATTTACTTACCGTAAACTGCCCGTGATCCAACAGCCGCTGCATAACGTTGAGGAATGTTCTTGGGTTCGGTAAACGAGGGTCCACAACGCCAGCATTACGCAGTCGAGGTAAACTTTCGTCCGCGTACATTCATTGGGCTACTCGGGTATTTTCCCCACTTAAAAAGTACGAACGCACCATTTCGTAAAACTCGCGAAACGTAAAATTCGACATCGCGAAATCAATTTGGGATCGGCGGGAAAAGTAGTGTCACGCAGGTGCGCGCCCGCCCGCGACGGAATCAAAGCGAGAACTGAAACTGACTGAAGGGTGCGCTGCGCGAGCGCTGTTGCCATTTTCACGCACCCCCGATTGATAAGTAGTGTGTCCATGATTTATTTTTTATGAGGTAGACAAAAATAAAAAAATAATAAAAATAAAACATATTTTTTTATTTGCCTAAAATGTCCTATTAACGATTCTGATATCATGGTATAAGTTTGCGCACTGACTAAAAAATAACCCTGTATTTTAGCTGCAAGTATTGTAAGAGTTGAACCAGTCCATAAAACTGAATAACTTTCTTCTAGGAACATAGGTCGAAATATTAAAAAAAGGACCTCCCATACAAATTGCCCCGGTCGGCTAAAACATTTTGTATGGGAGGTCCAATTTTATTTGTGTTTCTCGACCTATGTTCCTCGAGGAAAGTTTTTCAGTTTCAAAGGCTGGTTCACCCCTAAAATACTTATTTGCAGCTAATATTTTTACATTCAAATATCTGGCATGCCGTGTGATGCCGGCTTAGAATAGCATCACCCCATTTCTTTCCTGTGGGAGTCGTAAGAGGCGACTAAGGGACTCGAGGGTGTGTATTGCAATTTTAGGCGATGGGCTGACAACCTGTCACTATGGCGATACACAATTTTCCGAATGACCCTCAAATGTTTGTCAGACGTGGCGTAAATGTCCGTTCTATGCGGCCGTTTACGCTCTGCCTACCCCGCAAGGGATTATAGGCGTGATATGTGTATGTATATATGTGTAGGTATAATATTTTTACATTCAAATGTCTCGCAGAGTAATTTACTCCCCAGGGTTGCACCGAGTGGGCCGATCTCCCGTATTAGCGGCCAGCATTGCAATTACTCCTAATTGTGTGGGGCGGTCTGATTACAGATAAAATACAAGTTTATAATGCAAGGCCTCTTGGTGTGTACCTAGGTGCTGGTTCTGAATCGTAACAGAAATGGCTTGAAGAACGGAGAGTAACGAAATTATCTTTATCAAAACTAGTTCAAAAATTATAAAAATAAGTAGGAAGATAAACGAAAGTGTACGATGCATGAAAATCAAATAAAATCAAAATGGCAGTGACATAATATTACCGCTATATTCGGCCGGAGTAGCGAAATATGTATTTAGTCTCTAACCTACGAATAAGTGAAAATGAAAATGAAATAACTTCATTCAACGTAGGATAATATTATCACTTATTGACGTCATGTTCGGTCATTGTAAAAAAAAGTAGTAGGATTCAACATAAGCTGCGTTAGCTACCTATATTTGTGCGCTTTATTATCTTCACTACATTACATAGTATAAAGTAAAGTCGCTTCCCGCGTCTGTCCCTTTGTCTGTTTGTATCTATGCTTAAATCTTCATTCATAACCACCATCTGGATGAGTTATTTTTAAAAAAATAGAGTGATTCAAGAGGAAGGTTTGTGTGTATGATTTATGTTGGGAAAAGGTCTGTTTCCCGTTGTGTTTTATTTAAGTACTAGTGAAAGAGTGATTTAATAATAATAATATAATAATAAATTCTTTATTCAGGCATTAAAAAACCCATTCTTCGAATCCAAATAAAAACAAAATAATAATAATATAAAATAAAATTAAGTACAAGCACTTATATCAATGTCATACATTACACTCAATACATTGGTGATCGTTACTACTAGAATAGTCTGTACAATTACGTGGTCTTATTTACGGTTCGCGAGCTGATGAACAGAGCACCAGTATCTAAAGAAAGGGCTCTCGTAGGAGCTATCACATACAGCTTTTAATATGGTGTTGTTGGATGTTCTCACACGACTCCAGAACGAAGCCACGCGCATTCTCATCACCGCAAAGAAATCAGGGACCCGCGCGTCAGAGAACATGCCAGAAGCACTGCAGTACCTCGGCAGTCTCACCAGGATGCGGAAAGCGTCGTTATATTGAACCCGGAGTGTGTTGTAAGATTTCCTGGTGAATCTGGTCCATAGCTGGCAGGTATACATGCTCTGGCAATAGGCTCTAAACAAGGTCACGTTGACGGGCTCATTGCATTTCGCGAATCTACGTGCAAGCATGTTGCTTCTGACGCACAGGGCCCTACGCTCTCGCTCGATATCTAGATTATCGCAGAGATCATCTGTGAGGATATGGCCCAGGTATTTGAACTGGTGCACCCTTTTTACTAAAATACCATTTAGAAGCAGTCCCGGTACGTTCCCCGGACCTTCCTTTGCCTTGAACACCATCATTTCTGTTTTAGAGGCGTTATATTTCAACCCATGAGAGCCGGCATAGCGCTCGCAAATTGAAAGCAACTTCCTTAACCCACCGATCGAGGGGCTGAGGAGCACCATAATATCATCGGCATAGCTAAGAGAGTTGACACAAACTCCACCTATGTGACAACCAATGCTGGTGCTTCTGAGCTCCTCGATCAGATCATTGATGTATAGGTTAAAGAGATCCGGGGAAGTCAAACCTCCTTGTCGCACACCGCACTCTAGCCTATAGCCGCTAGAGGTCGTGTCGCCCCATCGTACACAGTTAGACTGGTTTCCATACCAGTACCTCAGCAGACTGACGATCTCGTGTGGGACCTGAGTTTTTTGCAATTTGTCCCATAGAATCTCATAATTCACGAGATCAAAAGCTTTACTCAGGTCCAGGAAGCATGCATAGACGGATGTATTGCGCCCAGTATAATAACGTACTGTGTGTTTTAAACTGAGTATCGCCGAGTCTGTCGATACACTGGGGCGGAAACCGAACTGTGAATCGTCGATTTTGATGTTCCCTGTTATTTTGGGGTGCACCAGTTTTTCCAGTACTTTTCCTATAACTGTTCCCAGTGAGATTGGTCGATAGTTGCTCGAAGATCCAAGGTTGCCTGTCTTGTTTTTTACTATTGGTACAACCACCGTGCGCATGAGAGCATCAGGCAGATAGCTAGTGATACATTTATTGAAAAAATAGGCAAGTAGAATCCAAAGCTTTGGGCCAGCATGGAGTATGTGCTCTATGCTTAACCCATCATGTCCGGCACTCTTACCCCGCTTTATACTAAACACAGCTTTCTTTACTTCGTTAGCTGTATATCGTAGCTTGGATACAGAAGAGGACGAACATTGCGGCGCATCATCGAGCACACGCTCCACTTTCTCCGGATCTACCTTGAATCTTCGAGCAAATAACTCCGCGATATCCGATGAATTTTGCGCATTATCAACGGAAACAGGTCGCTTTTCTTTGGCATTTAACTTCTTTGTGGCTTTCCAGAACAGCGAAAAGTTTTAATTTTTCCTTGTAGTAGCCAAAATATCCATTTTTATGGCATCTTCGTTGTTCAAACACCATTTAAGTTTACTTTTAAAAGCACTTCGACTTGAGCGCATATTCTCACAGATAGAACCCGACGTCGGCCTACCAGATAAAACCCACATTTGAAAGTGTAATCTGGCATTTTCATGACAGTTTCTTACATGGTGATTCCACCCAACAACTTTTCTACCATTGGTATGCTCACCAACACGCGGATCCGCTGAAGTAATAGCAGCTGCCTGTAACGCAGTGATTTAATTATTTCAACATTGTATGTATCCTTAATAAAATCAACATACCTAACTTAAGCGGTAATGATGATTCTCCTGTGTGATGTCGGTTTAGAATAGCATCACCCCATTGTCATTCCCGTGGGTGTCGTAAGAGGCGACTAAGGGACTCAAGGGTTACATGTGTTTTGCAATTTTAGGCGTTGGGTTGACAACCTGTCATTATAGCGATACACAATTTTATGAACGATCCTCAGCCCTCAAATGTTTATCAGACGTGGCGTAATGGCGATGTTAGTTTTTTACGACCGTTTACGCTCTGCCTACCCCGAAAGGGATATAGGCGTGATGTATGTATTCTATGTACTAAACGTAGTAGTACTGTATGTACACAAAGACGTTAAATATATTTAAGGATTTTTATTTCCCGTCTCTTTCCCCCAATAATGAAGCTTAACAATTGGTTTCAAGCGACGAGACGATTGGCAGAACGTCGACCGAAAGCAATTTAATGGAACAACACCCAAACTAAATTATCCTATGCATATTTATAACCTGGACGATTTTTGGCGATCGAAGAAAGGCGATGGAAGAACAAGCGTAAGGGCGGATTCAAATTTACGGTAGAAGAAGCCGTGCCACGCGTTACTGGCATTAAAATACACTTGCAAAATTGGCGGGCAAGGATTGAGCTGCAGTAGCCCAGATGGAAGAGGCGTCGCTACTAGTAAGGCGAAAGTCGCAGGTTCAAATCCTGCCCGCGCTTGAAAATTTTGCAAGTTTTCAAAAATTACCCACTTACATAGAGTGAAATTTTACTAGTGATCGATAGTGAAATCTCAAGACGGGCTGGTGATAAGGAACAACTTTACCCAAGGAACGTAGGTTGAAATATGACAAATAAAAATAAGTTTCCATAGTAACTAAATCAGCTAATCGGCAATTTCATATGTGAGGTCCAATAGATTTTTGGTATCTCGACCGTCAATATCTCCTTCCCTTTTCTAAACATATTTGACGGAAAGTGACAGCACTAATTTAAGGTAAGCGAATTTATTTACCGACTTGGGCCTATAGTCGATGCTACGAAATTAAGCCAACTTTATAGGAATATTTACCCGACATCAACTTTTCCATACAATCATGCAAGTTCATACAACCACTCCACAATCTATAACTCTATAGTATCTCTCAATGGGCGCATTAGCGTACAATGTACAATATATGCATAACTATACGTTATTGTACAATGAGGCGCGCGCGCAGGACTTTGATCTCGCCGCCGCGCCGCCGCTTCACTTGAGGCCAGGTGCCTATGTTATGAAACTACAGGCTACAAGCACAGAATAACCAATAGTATTTAGTATCTATTATACATCTACTAGTAGGCGGTTGAAAAACTCTGACACCAGGGTTCTTCGGGGGAAACTCGGTGTCCCACACGAAAAGAGAGATACATAGGAAAAGGGACACTCACCTCCCCGCACCCCAGCCCTTGACCCGACCCGCCCTCACCCGAGAAATTTCAAAACACCAGTGGAGAATTAAGTAGAAACTAGCGCGAGGCTTGTTACAACCTTTTAGGTAGTAACTGTATTTATTCATCAGGTTAAGTATAAAAATCAACCAGTATGCCAACCCTGCACTCACACATCTGTGATCACCCACATATGCACATGTAGAAATGACAGAGGTGTGCTACAAGTTTACAGGTGAAATTCTTAGTACATTGCGTAGCCGGTTCATATTCCTGGTATCATATTGGTTAACCGACTTCGCAAGTTTGATAATATGGGGTACTGGTGAACCTTTTTAAACTGATCTACTTTTTACTCTCGGTGCTATAGTGTCAGTTTAAGGAGTGATGTCATCAAAACACTTCTAACAAAGTTACTCACAAGAGTCTGTGCGAAAAAAGAATTGGCGTGGAAATTGAGCCTTTGAATTTTCATTATGAAAAATGACATTGAAACCTATTGAAAAAAATATTTGTTCACTTTTTGCCCACGCCTATTCTCTTTCTGCACAGACTCTAGTTTCTTTTATTAATTATCACTAGAGACCGGATTATCTGCATATTTGCGTATGCATATTTAAGCAATTCTCATCGCCATTAGCATATTTCCTCTAAAATCTTGTTATGATGCATATTGTTTACGCATTTCCAATATTTTATAACGTTGACTGCGCCTTTTTTTGTTTGTCCTTCCGTCCGTCCGTTGGGAGAAAAAATGTAATTATTTAGTTTTCATGCCTAAAATTTGTAATTTCATCTGATATATTTTGCCATGTTTCGTCACTTTTCTTGCATATTTGAATAATTTTTCATGCATATTTGCATGCATATCAGGCTTTTTAAGTTGTATATAATCCGGTCCCTAATTATCACTAAGGTGGGTCATTTTCCCAAATGCATTTCTTTTTATTCAACGTCCTTACTCTCCTAACTGAAAGTTAAAATGTACTATTAACTTTTTGTAACAATAGGCACTAACCTAAAATGCCATAGCAAAAAAATATCAAAACAGAATAAATATACCTAAACGGCTATTGACACTAGTCTAAATACCGTGCACGGTCCGGCATATATTGCTGGTTATTAACTTATCACATTGCTGGGGTATCTACATCTTCTTCGTCTACACTTTATAGAGGAAAGATTTGTTTATTTGTTTGAATTGCTCCGAAACTACTGGACCGATTTAAAAAAACTTTTACCATTAGAATCTTACGTTATCCCTGCTTAACATAGGCTATATTAAAATGTATTTTTCCCGCGGGAAAACGGTTAGCAGCGGGTGAAACGTTTCGCGTATATATGGGTGTCATTTCGATAAACTCAAGATAACCAGCAATGTATGCCTAACCGTGTACGGCATTCAGAAACAGTGTAATAGGGGGTCTTATTCTTAGCGCAGCTATTCCTTTATTATCATAAAGTAAAGCGTCAATAAGTCTCGTCCATGATTAATCAGTAGGTACCTACCTATCAATTCTTTAAATACGTCATAACTTTCTTAGCAGACTACCCAATGGTTTATTGTTAAAATGCGCAAATAAAAAAATGAAACTTTACTTTATGGAAACAAAATACAGCTGCAAATTGCCTCTCTTTGCTTTGCATATTCAAAAAGTCTCAGAATTGATAAGGAAGTGCCTTATGTTCGTTTGGAGCAAAGTTTCGCTATTCGATAAGAGATGGCGCTACTAGTAGCGATTCCACAACTTTTGCCTTTAACGATTTTCAAATAAATAAAATAAATATACTAGGTACATGTTCGTACCTAATAAATTATTTCAGTTACGGTAGGTCGTTATTTGTGTTTTTTTTTTGTACTCGAAACAAGTTTTTTTTTTACTATTTACCTACTATACGTACCTTCTTACTTACTATGTGGTGGTTAATCTTCCCTACGTAAAAATAATCCAGTTTCATAGTCTGATCATGCCTGCAAAGTTTTCGGTACACCGTCCCTTACACCTCGTATTGTAAAGATTGTATTTTCGCAGAAGGTTCAGCAGTAGAAGTTTTACTGTGTTTTTACGTCTTATTTCGGCCTCATTTTACGACTAGAATGATACTGGCCTTCTGTTTACTACAACTACATTTGAACCCCATTGATCTCACGATGATCGAGGGCTGAGTGAAAAGGATCGCATTTACGACACATAAAACTGAACATCGCAAAAACTGTTTTGAGGAGTAGGTAGGTAGTAGGTACAGTCACGTGGGGTTAGACACGGGCCTTGTTATTACAAAATGAAAATGAAATTTTTACTTTATTCAATGTAGGATGAGGAAGAAAAGAAATGAAGGAAAGAAATGGTTCCGTGCTTCGGAGGGCACGTTAAGCCGTCGGTCCCGGTTGCTGTCTATGATTACTTAGACGGCGGTCGTAACACAACCATGTCAGAGGCCTACTAGTGGTAGTAGGCGGTTGAAAAACTGACACCAGGGTTCATCGGGTCGTTGGACGACTCGGTGTCCCACACGAAAAGAGAAGAGAAGAGTTAAGGGATTTTAGTCGGTAACAAGGAATAGGTACCAAAGTCTTATGCGCGCGGCATAAGAACGGTCCAAAGTCCAAACTGTCTAACCCAGCCTGATCTCGACTGTACCTAGGTGCCTATAAAAATGTCGTAACTCCTGGTTTTGTTACGTTTGACGAAATGTTTACGTATTGTGGAAAAATTACTTAGCAATGGGGATAAATGGAATTTCAGAGGCCTTCTACTAGTATTAGGCTGTTGAAAAACTCTGACAACAGGGTTCATCGTGTCGCTGGGTGACTCAATGTCCCACACGAAGAGAGAGAGAGAGAGAGTGCGTTTTTACGCCCGATATGTGGCGCAGTGGTAGTGCGACTGTCTGCGGCGCAAAGGCTCCGGATTCGATTCCCGGTGGGGCACTCATCATCAGCCGATATCCACCCACTGCAGGACATAGGCCTCCTGTGCAAAACTCATCCATAGAGATCCTGTCGACTTGGTGATATCATCGGACCACCAGGCTGATGGTCTGCCCGCTGACCTTTTTGCTCCCCTTGGCCACCACTCTGTGACTGCTTTTGTTCACCGTCCCTCAAGCCACGCCTCCTTGCCACGTGTCCTGCCCACCTCCACGTCAATCTTATTTATTTATTTATACTTTATTGCACATCGTACAAAAGGCGGGCCTAATGCCCGACGGCATTCTCTACCGGCCAACCAGAAGGTAAACAGAGAGAGAAAGAAGCGGGTGCACTAATGAGAAAAAAACACTAAGGAAAACAACATGTCAAAACGACTATCAAAATAAATACCTACCAATACATAGTTATTACACATAAAAATATACTTACACAAATACTAATTAATCTTGTGATTCGCTTTCGTACATCTTCGTCTTTCGTACTACGTAAAATTTCGACGCATGGCGCGCTCAGTTTTGGGGCATTGGTGGGGCACTCACAAAGTTGATTTTTATCACTTTGTGAATTTGGTATGAGTCTGGTTAGCACATTGCAGGCTGAACCTGATTGTCCGTAAGGAAGATAGTTCCGTGCTTAGGAGGGCACGTTAAACCGTAGGTCGCGGTTGCTGTCTATGATTACTTAGACAGCGGTCGTTACACAATAATGTCAGAGGCCTAGTAGACGGTTGAAAAACTCTGACACCAGGGTTCATCAGGTTGTTTTTCGACTCAGTCCCACGCGAAAAAGAAGTCAAAGCTATCTTCCTCCAGAAAACTATCAGTGTGTGGGAGTGCCAGTGCCTTAACATGCTTCTTCTGGGTGCGCTCGCTCCATCTTAGACTCTGTCTCTGTCCTATGACCTAGACTAGAGTCAAGAGCAAACCCATCACCAATAAAAAAAAACTATGTCTGCAAAAAAACACTCCCCTTCTACTCAGACTATTAAACGGCAACAACACTGCGAAGTTTTAGAAAACTTGCAAAATTACCGACCAGAAAAAACTACCGCGGACCGGGTTTGAACCTGCGACTTTTACCATCACTAGCGACGATGCCTCTTCTATCTGGGCTACCGCGGCTTATCCATTGCCCGCGAATTTTAAAAGTGTATCTAGATGCCAATAACGCAAACGCAATAATCGCAAAACTAACCTGGTAGATGGATTCGTGCCCATCGCCACTAGTGATAATGAAAGTCGCAGGTTCAAATTCTGACCGCGGTAGAAAATATTTCAAGTCTTTTTTAACACGGGAAGTGTTTAAAAAAATGTATTTTACTACGACATTTATACCTGCGTCTGTGGCCACCTTTACCTACAGTACCGCTAGCCCAATAACCCATATTTGACTGCTGTCAGATTTGTGCTAATGCTATGGCAGTAGGTTCATTTTCCTTTGTTTACATCTCTTTTGTATTGATATGAAAGGTGTCAAATATGTCTCATTGGGGTGGCCTTACTTTAGACTAGTTAGTACCTAACTGCGGCGAGTCTAACGACCGAAGTAATGCATTTCTGATTGCTCTATGCACTTTGCTATGCACTTATATTGCAGTATTTGGGTAGACCATTTGTGCTTTTGAGTATTTTTTAAAGAGAAAAATTTCCTATTTAGTAAATAGGTAAGGTCATGTAAGGTGTCGATATCGGACTACTAATTTTACATACATACATACACATATCACGCCTATAATCCCTTGTGGGGTAGGCAGGCCGTAAATGGCCGTAAAAAATGGTCATTTACGCCACGTCTGACAAATGTTTGAGGGTTATTCGGAAAATTGTGTATCGCCATAGTGACAAGTTGTCAGCCCATCGCCTAAAATTGCAATACACACCCTCGAGTCCCTTAGTCGCCTCCTACAACTCCCACGGGAAAGAAATGGGGTGATGCTATTCATTTTTACAAGATTGCCCAACCAAAAAAGGAGTGTAATGTTTTTAGAATTTATGTACGTACTAGCTGTTACCCGCGGCTTCGCCCGCGTACTCATAGAGTTTTATTAATTAGTTGTGTATTCTAAACGACACATCGTAAGGCGAACAACTGTGTAAACTGGGAGGGCACTAAAATCACTATTCACCGATACACAGACGACACTACACTGGAATGGTTCACTTCCTTGAAAAAGTATATAATTTGTGGTACCTGGGCGCTACCATCACTAATACAGGCTATTGTAAAATCAAGTAATGAGGCGCAAGAATGATCCTTGAGTTCTTTTGCCACTTTGCACTCATGATCACTGGAAAAGTCGATGGCAAACGACCAAGAGGTTTCAGTACAATTAGGTGGTCTCATTAAATACACTCAGCGCTCTATGTCGCCAAAGATACGCAGCGATGGAAAAGAATCCTGAATGAGAAAAATATTTCCCATCAGGGGAATTACGACCTACAATAATGAAGATATTACGACGCTAGAAAGAAGATTATGACACATTTATAGTGTAAGGAAAAACAGGCATTTAATGTTAAAAGTAAAGATAACGTAATTTTAATAGAGACGCAGTCACTAAACCGGAAAAATTATCGTGAGTAATATGGAAGACATATCTTGATGGAGAGCGCGTATACAAAAATTGTCTTTCAAAGGGGAGGGATTTATGCTTTTACAGTGTTTCGGAGCGTTTGTTTCCAGAAGAGTGTTAAAGACATAGTACACAGCTTAATGGACACAGAACAGAGCACTATTTTAATACGCTATTATCATGTTTAACTGTAGAAATTAACTTTACTACTGTGGTAAGAAGTATCTCAAGTACATACCCACATCACCCTTAAAGCCACATTCATATCCCAAAACTCATATTCAAGAGACATTCTCATAGTAGTGCTATACAGGGTGTAAGTGACAGCCCTTCGAATACTGATTGGGTGTATTCAAACCATGAAACTGAACAACCTGCCATAGATTAAATTCTTTTTTTCTATATCCCATACAAAATCACAATCAGCTCACTGCATTTACTATGGGAATATCAGTATTCGGAGGGCTGTCCCTTACATCCTGTATATACATCTTTTTTATGTGGTATGGATGTATTCTATGCTACACAATAATCAGTTTTCCGATGGGAAAAATATGTTTTTCCGAGATAAAAAGTAACCTATGACACTCACCAGCTTTTCATCTAACTGCTTTCCAAAAAAAAAATGCTTTACATCGCTGCATGATACTCATTTATGTATGTAGTATGGATGTATTCTATTGCTAAACATTAATCGGTTTTCCGAAGGGAAAAATATGTTTTTCCGGGATAAAAAATAACCTATGTCACTCACCAGCTTTTCATTTAGCTGCTCTCAAAAAAAAAAATGCTTTACATCGCTGCATGATACTCATCTATGTTCGTAGTATGGGTGTATTCTATTGCTAAACATTAATCGCTTTTCCGATGGGAAAAATATGTTTTTCCGGGATAAAAAGTAGCCTATGTCACTCTCCAGCCTCTCACCTAACTGCACACCTAAAAAACACTGCATGATATCGCTCTGTTGTAACGTGAAAGAAAGACAAACAAACAAACAAACAAACAAACAAACACACTTTCGCATTTATAATATTAGTATGGAGTATGGATGTTAGTATTGATGTATATATGTGCGATTCTTTAAATGACTGAAACTCGTTAATTACTGAACAGATTCGAAAGGAAATTGCATCGGAAGAATCCTTACATTATCCCGAGTGTCATAGGCTAGGCTTTATCTCAGAAAGCAGTCGTGTTTTTAAGCCCTGCCCGGTAAGGGTAATCCCTTTATTAATACTTATAGTAATTACTATTAACTATAGGCGTGATATATGTATGTATGTACTGTCTAGTTATCTACTGTTGTAACTTATAATGGGTAGATATATGAAGCTTATAGTGCAAGAGTAGTGCTCTCACAATCATTGTAGCAATTTTCCGGGGTATCCCTCGCAAGCCGCGAGTGGTAACAGGCAGGGAGCTGACAGTCAAATGTACACTATAATTATACAATGAAAAATGAAAATGAAAATGAAAATGAATGAAAATGAATGAAAATGAATGAAAATGAATGAAAATGAAAATGAAAAATTTATTTGCCAATAAATATGGTGCAATAGATCTTGAAGGTTACATAAATGAATCACATATTTAGCCACAAAAATGACATGCAAATATTACATTATTATTAAGAGAACGAAGTCAATACATAAATGTCACATATAATTTAAGAACGTCAAAATAAAAATAAAAATTCAATGTCACAGTAAAAAAAGAAACATCTATAGGTACATTAAATAAATAGTAAAATTATTTCCATATTTATGAAATCGTATTTTACAAAATTAGGTCGTAATTTCATCAAGAGATAAGAAACAAAATAAAGTTTATGTCAATATTGAGAACATTTGAAATACATATTATTTATATTCATAAAACTCCTTAAGGGAATAAAAACAACTATCACACAGCCAGTTGAATAACTTTCGTTTAAATATTGGTAAAGGTAATGTTTTTAAATCTTCTGGTAAAGTATTATAAATTCTTATTACCATTCGTGGACAGTTTTTGTCAAATAAAGCAGTTTTCCCACGTGGAAGGGCTAATTTGTTTGGGTACCTAGAATTAAATTGGGTGATTTGCCTTTTTGATTTGAATAAATGTAAGTTTTTATTTACAAAACAAGCAACTTCAAAAATATACAAAGACGGTAGAGGCAGAATTCTGAATTTGCGAAATAGGGGACGGCAAGAATCAAGAGGCGCAGCATTGCAAAGTGCTCTTATGCATCTCTTTTGCACCACAAAGGCATCCTCTAATTTTCCTGAATTGCCCCAGAGTACCAAACCATAACGTAAAACTGAGGCAACATAGCCGTGATAGGCCATAAGTGCAGTTTTAGTGTCTCCTATACAGCGAATTCTATGTAAGGCATATACGAATCTACTTAAACGATTACACACATTTTCAATATGAGGAACCCACGTACAATGCTCGTCCTGAGTTATACCCAGGAATATGGCTTCAGGAACTTCTACCAGAGTGTGGTCGCTACATTCTATTTTTAAGTCTAGTTTTTTCATTTGCCAGTTACGAAATATAGTATATTTAGTTTTATTTATATTGACCTGCAAATTGTTGTATTGGAGCCAGTCATAAACAGTATCAATAGTATTATTAATTTCTGTTTCAAATGTATTATTACAAGGAATAACGAGTGAAACGTCGTCTGCAAATAATATCGTTTTATAGTGCGTTATTTCTGGTAGGTCGTTTATTTCTGTTTCAAATTTATTATTACAAGGAATAACGAGTGAAACGTCGTCTGCAAATAATATCGTTTTATAGTGCGTTATTTCTGGTAGGTCGTTTATATACATAAGAAATAACAAGGGGCCTAAGACACTACCTTGTGGCACACCATGATTATTCGCTTCAATGGATGATCTGTACGATATAAGATTGGATTTATAATCTAATTTTGAAATTTCTACACATTGTGTTCTATCAGAGAGATAAGAATAGAACCATTCATTAGCAACACCTCTTATGCCAAATCTTTCACATTTACTTAGAAGTAACTTATGATTCACGTAATCAAAAGCCTTTGACATGTCGAAATATACTACAGCAACTTGCTTTCCCTTATCAACATTTCGGGTTATATCCTCCACTAATAAATAACCGGCTAATGCCGTTGATTTATTTTTTTGAAATCACACACACATATCACGCCTTTTATCCCTTGCGGGGTAGGCAGAGCGTAGACGGCCGCAAAAACGGAAATTTACGCCACGTCTGACATAATATATTTGAGGGTCATTCGGAAAATTGTGTATCGCCATAGTGACAGGTTGTCAGCCCATCGGCTATAATTGCAATACACAGGGATTGTATAACCGAAATTTTTTCGGTTGAAACGGTAAACGGTATGACGTCATACCGAAATATTACGATACCATAAAGTGTCGGAACCGGAAATTTGTTGCTACCGCAAATTTACCGGTACCGGTATTTTTATGGTACCAAAACCGCTATCAAAAGGGTTTTGCAAGGTCATCTCCGACAATTCGGCCACCGTAGCCTACGCTGCGTTGCCGTTCCGTGCATGCGGTGGAAGGGTGAATGCCGCATCAAGCAGATCGCTTGCCCGCGCGTGTTGAATTGACAGAGCCGCCATTCTTCTAACCCTTTGGATTAAAAAGGCGCGTCGTGCCTGGGTAGCTTGGTAGGGCAAGAAGTCGTCTTGTTCGTTTCGTACGGGTTGTACTACTTTAATTAAGCGTGTGTACGGTCGTGTGCATCAAAACTTGTCATCGATCAACGTACATGATTTTCGGTCAGATCAAATAGTAAATAAATAAGTGGGATCATTTGAGGCTCAGGTTCCTAAGGTTCTAAAGTGGCACTAGGTCGGAAGATTTAGATTGGCTGTAAATTGAAAGGTTCTATTTTGACTGAAGTGCCACCAAATGAATGTCAATAAAGTTAAAAATCATTTGTAATAGTTAATGGGAAAGGTTGAATCTGTTTAATATTATGTCGCCATAATTTGATGAGGTTAAGGTAAGTGAGGGTCAAATGGTGACTTCGAAATATAGCATGCGTTGTATAGAGCAATGAATTTCCCTTCTAAGGATCCCTATTTGAGGACCAAAAATTCCAAGATTTTGCAGATGGAAATGGATTTAAAACCTTACTCGTACAGGCAAGCCTTTGAAGTCCTCTTGATTTTGAAATTTCCTCATTCAGGTATCACCAAAAATGCCATACTTTAAATGAAATGTGTATTTTGTTAATATTCCTGCGTAAAAAAATTGTCCATGTCCTTTCTTACTGTCTCACCGATAATCGGTGCCACTCCTAAGGGTCGCGAGTTTACAAGGAAATGTATGCAACGAATTGTGTTGCGCGCGGCGCGGTCGAAATTTCCAAGCGGCTGAGGCGGCGGCAGTCGCGACCGCGCAGCGCGTGCCGGCACTGTGCGACTTCACTACATAGTATAAAATAAAGTCGCTTCCCGTTTGGTGTCTCCTTATATCTCTAGAATTACCCAACGGATTTTGATACGGTTTTTTTATATAGATAGAGTAACTTGAGAGGAAGGTTTATGAGTATAATTTATTCCGAGAAAATGTCACATTCCCATGGGAAAACGGGTAGCCCAACTGGAAGTAAACTTTTAACCCCCTTTTGACACCTTTAAGGATTAAAATTTCAAAAATCCTGAAACACGTATTTAATTATTTTAAGTTATGAGTCTAATCAGAAATTTTGAAACAGATCACTTTTAAGATAAAAAACTTTCATACAAACTTTTAACCCCCTTTTCACCCATTAAAGGGTTAAAATTTCAAAAATGCTGAAACACGTGTTTAATTATTTTAAGTTATTAGTCTAATCATAAATTTTGAAACAGATCACTATTATTTAAAAAAACGAACTTTCATACAAACTTTTAACCCCCTTTTGACCCTATTAAGGGTTAAAATTTCAAATATGCTGAAACATGTGTTTAATTATTTTAAGTCATAAGTCTAATCACTTATTTTGAAACGGATCACAGTTAAGACAACGAACTTTCATACAAACTTTGAATCCCCTTTTCATCCCTTGGAGGATTAAAAAAACGGAATTTTATCAGCCTATGCACTACGTAGTGATACAATTCTAGCTTACACCTCCGTCAATGCATCTTGCCACTATAAAATCTTTAAATTTCCTCTTATCTGGGCTTCATACAAAATTGTATGTACATCCTAGCCTAATGCGTTAATGAAGCGAGACGGATTATCACTACTTAGTATAAAGTAAAGTCGCATCCCACGTCTGTCCCTGTCTGATCGTTTGTTTGTATGCTTAAATCTTCAAAACCTCTTATCGGATCTGGATGAAGTTTTTTTTTAAAGATTGTAATTCAAGAGAAAGGTTTTATGTATAATTTATTTAGGGAGAAGGTCTGTTTCCCGTGGGAAATCAGTTAGCAGCGGGTGAAACCGCTGGACGGGCCGCTAGTTACTTACAAGAAAATGTATGCAACGAATTATTTAGAGCGGTTGGGGCGAACTTCGGTGGCTCTGCGGTGTAGTGTATGGTGACAAATCTTTCAGTATGTTTGATATGGTATAGAGCGTAGGCTATAATTATAATGAATGGACTGGACTGAGGATATTAATAATGTCACAGAAAAATTGCTATTTTCAATACTACATACATACACATATCACGCCTTTATCCTTTGCGGGATAGGTAGAGTGTTAGCGGCTGTAAAATACGGTTGCTATCGCCACGTCTGACAAATATTTGTGTGCCGTTTCAGAAAAAAACGTGTATCACAATAGTGTGATACACGTTTTTTTGACACGTGTATAGTGACAGGTTGTCAGCCTGTCGCCTTAAATTATAATACAGTCCCTTAGTCATCTCTTATGACACCCGTGAGAAAGGAATGAGGTAATTCTATTCTAAACCTGCACCATACAGCCGATTTTCAATACTAGGTGGTAGAAATAATCAACAAAATAAAAGTAAGTGCAATTATCTCGAAAACGGTACGTCGCAGCGAAAAAATAACAAGATTTTCAAAACCCCTTTCAAACCTCCTAAATTACTAACTCCGTAATTTTTTTGACCTTAGGTTGACCTTGACCTTAAACCTTTATAAGTCGATAGGAAGAATGTTCCCACCTAAAATTGAACCTTAACTACCCGTAATAGATTTCAAAACCAATAAAAAAAATTGACATGGTCTACCCGTTAAAGGGTTAAAATGATCGAAAATTTCATACATAATTTTTACTTTCATTGCTCCCACGTTGCTCACCGTTCTCCCTGATTCGCTCATTCCCCATATTCCCCAAATAAACCACTCTGCCTTGCCATACCCTTTCTCTACCTCTCCCCCTCCCACAAAGTTTAAAATCACTTGCATCAGGTAAATAACTGCATTATCAAACTAATATGGTATATTTCGGTGACACCTTTTTACTTGACTGCGAGAATATAAAAATCAAAAGCACTATTTAAGGCTTGCTTCTTCGATTAAGCTTTTTAAATACATTTCCATCTGTAAAATCTTGTAATTTTTGGTCTTCGAATAGAGATCTTTAGAAGGGAAATTCATTGCTCTATACAACACATGCAATATTTCGGAGTTACCATTTGACCCTGGCTTACCTCAACCTCATCAAATAATGACAACATAATACTTAACAGATTTGACCTTTCGCAACTAACTATTACAAACGATTTTAAACTTTATTGGGTCTGTAGGCTTTCGGATCAGATGGGGGCTTGCCGTTTCCTTTGGGAAGAACATCAAGTTGGCTGACCTTCCATGCGTCTGGGAAGAACCAACCTGCAAGCAACGCATGTACATGAGCAGCATCCCACTGCTACTAACCTTCCAGGCGTGCTTGATAATTCGGGCTGTATGGGCTGTCGGGTGTCTGTACCAAGTGCAGTGTTCGGGAGTTCCTTGATGATGTTCTCGAGCGTCTTAAGATTTGACGTTCTGGAGTCGTCATATGATGCACACGCGGCAGTGACGCGGATCGCGCGATGGTAGGCCGTATCCCTAAAGGGGTCGTCATCCGGGCAGCGTGCCGTCAACAATCCAGACATTGTTCCATCCGCAGTAGTGGTGTAGGCCTGAAGCAGGTCTACACAATGGAGCACATTCATGGGTGGACGCGACCTTCAGGAGTCCGCCCAATACGCTAGCCCCCATGTGTCTTCATTCCCAGAATCTCCCACAGAGCGAAAATGATTGAATTCAGCGAGCCTCATTGCATTTTTGTACTGACCTCTTTTAGCCCGAAGAATGGTGAGTAAATGCTCCATGATTAGGGCTGCGTCACTTTTTTGCACTCTGCCAGTTATGTCGCGCTGCCGCGAATCCCCTACGCACGCGGTCTAGCGCAGGGTTCCATCACTCATAGCCGTTAGCACCGTCGTTTTCTCGGATACCGAGACAGAATAAGTTTGTAAGAAGACGGGCAGCCATCTCCTGCAGCAACTGCAGCTCAGCCTCTTTCTGGGCCAAAACCTCTGTTATGGCCCTGCTTTCAGCATTCTCGTCATCTGACATGACTAAGCGGTCCGTGCCGAGGCGCTAGACAGATAGCTTAGTCGTAATAGGTGCTGATTATCAACCCTGCACGCTTGTCGTGCTCATAAAATCCGGAAAAATTGAAAATTTAAAACTTGATAGGGGAAGAGGGCGATTTGAGGCGTCAATATACATATAACTGGGTATCCTGTTCAAAATTAGGATGTAAACCGTTGGTCTGTATGCCTCTACGATCCCGAGAAATACGCTTCTAAAGTTTGACCCCAAAAAGGGGGTTTTTGGGACGCGGCAACAAGAAGGGGGGGGGGGGGGGGGCAGGGTGGTTTGTGATGCATGAAATGAGTTCTTCTTATTTTGGCGCAGCCGTTGAAGAAAACGCGGTGTGAATCGGACCAGCCGTTCCCAAGAACTTAGAGGTCAAAAATTCGGCAGGGGGAACGGGGGGGCAAGGGGGAGAGGTTCGACGCACACCCTTTTTTTAAAGAGTTTCATTGAAAACCTGGTCAAAATGTAACTAGCGGTTCAAAAGTTATGGCCGATCAAAAATTTTGGGAGAGGGAAGACGAGGTGGGGGGCAACTTGCCCTGCCAAAAAAAAAATAGTCCAGGTTGTTTAAGGGGGGTGAAATTTTGAACTGGAAGGGGGTGCAGGGGGGTAAGATATGTCAGGGGAGGCCCACGACACAATTGACAGGTATCAGTGACACCTGCCAAACAGCACATGAAACATCAGTTCACTTTGATAAGCGAAGCACGTGGGGCCAACGCCAAAGGTGAAAGCGAACACGACAACATAGAAACAAAGGAAACGTTTAATCCGCGTGAAACTTAGGTCTGGCAACGTCGCTTAATACATCGCGCGCACTTCATTTTTCGATATCAAAATTAATACTGGTTAATAAAGGTTAAATAAATTTATAACGCTACAGGTATAAAATAAAGGTACCGTTATTTTTTACCGGTACCATAACCTTTATCATAACCTTTATCCGTCTACCTTTAAAAAGTATACCGGTACCGTTATTATACCGGTAGCTTAACCCTGTACCTTAACCTAAAACGATCCCTACACACCCTCGAGTCCCTTGTCGCCTTCTACGACTCCCACGGGAAAGAAATGGGGTTATGCTATTCTAAGCCGGCATCACACGGCACGGATATGATCATGCCTGCAAAGTTTTCGATACACCTTCACTTACACCCTGTATATCACGCTTATCCCTTGCGACTTAGGCAGAGCGTTGTAAAAATGTTCGCTATCGTCTGAATGATTGACATTTAAGGTCTTAAGTATTGACAAATGCCTAAAATCGCACATATAAAAGTAAATGTTTGAAAAAAGTAATAATTGAATCTGTAAAGAATTACTATAGTGAATAAGAATTCCTTAAAACACTTCCCGTGTTAGGTATAAAATTTTTGAAAACTTGCAAAATTTTCAAGCGCGGGCAGGATTTGAATTAAAATACACTTGCAAAATTGGCGGGCAAGGAACGAGCTGCGGTAGCCCAGATGGAAGAGGCGTCGCCACTAGTAATGCGAAAGTCGCAGGTTCAAATCCTGCCCATGCTTGAAAATTATGCATGTTTTCAAAAATACCATAGTGTCATAGATTGTTTTTCTTGATTTTGTTTGTTGTGTTCACCTAGAAAAATATCCCAAAGTAAATCTAATTTCTGTCATTAATTGCAAATGTTCGTTTTTACGCACATTGCAAGATATTCACAATTTAAATATTTTTTGTTGGCAGTTTTATTTTTATCTCGCATATTACACGTTAAAATGCTAAACCCCCAAAAACAAACGAAATAAATGAGGTGATGCTATTCTATGCCGAAATCACACGGCAATAATGTAAATCTTAGTATTACATTATTTTAAAAACTTTCTATTGACTCTTGCACTAAAATGGGGGTGGAAACTGTAAGCAAGCGGGTTCAAGGGGAGAGGGGGGCACACTGACGTCGCCTCAGCGTGTGAAAATTACATTCCGTGCGCGCCTCGCATATCTATCACAGGCAAATTTAACTTTAGTTTCGGAACGTATCCCAGAGGCGTAAATACAAACATATGACTATGAGTATCTGTGTAGTAGTCGGTTTTGGAAAGCGTCTGCACGTCTGCACCAGACTACAACACAGGACACTTACACCGGAAAGATATAGCGTAGATCAGATACAACCCTGACTACAGAACCCATAGTCTGTGCTATAAAGGGTTTAAAAATGTTAGCTGCAAACATTTTAAGAGATGAACAAGGCCATGAAACTGAACAACTTTTCCCACGGAACATAGGTCAAAAAATGAAAAGAAATTAGACCTCCAATACAAATTAACCCGGTCAGCTAGACCATTTTGAGTGGGAAGTTTTATTTCGACCTATGTTTCTTGGGGAGAGTTGTTCAGTTTCATGGGTTCACCCCTTAAATATTTGCAGGTAATATTTTTACATCCTACATAGTTGTGTTCCGGACGACTTGCAAAATAATTTCGTGTTGTTCTGTGTCAGTTCTGGCACATTGCCGGCCACTGCCGCGGCACGCTCGTTATTTTTACCTTACCAAACCTAACTTAACGACAACTGATAGGTAGTGAACCTAACAAACAATTTTAGCGTTTAAGTTACTACAAAACCAAGTTCTCTTCTTAAGTGATCAATCATAATTAAAATCGTCTTATGGCATTTTGGGGTGTCTTGCTGTGTCTACTACGTACAGATAGATGTCCTGATTTTTTATGCTGTTTTACGCGGGTATTGAGTATGGACCCGACTCTATCACAGGCAGACGCCTACTTGGCTGTAGTCGTGTTCGTACTTAGTATCTACGCATCCCAGCGTTGTTGATGTATGGAAAACTGGGCGGATCTTTGTTTGTCTTTTCGTATGGAATACGTGCTGATATTAGATTCAGTTTGCTGTAATAAAACGGGGGATAAACAAGTGTAACGCTTTTACCCTGTTTGGTTAAGTTATCATGTACCTAATAAGTTCTTTGGATTCTGATTTCTATCCTATAGGATGACAAAACGATAAAAGCCCGAAAACCGATCGGAAGCAATACCTATATACATTTTTCACGATTATAGATAGGCTCATTAATTTACCTTAGATGGTTCTCGAAATCGAAATTACAATTTCCAAAGAGGGCGAAGGCAAAACCATGGTATTTAGCTTTGGACTGTAGGCTTATTATACTTATGAATTTATATTACCAGTAGGTAACAAACTCAAATCTCTAGTAACAAGAATTTGAAACAAATGTCGTTTTCGGATGGTGGTTTAAAGTTACATGCCCTGTGATTAACCTGGCCAGCCCTGAGGCAGTGCCTTTATTTTTTTACTCCACCTGAGCCGGTTTTCTATAAGGACAATACAAAATTGTTATATAAAAAAAGCAAGACCAATTTCTTTTTTTTACAATGACTGATCATGAAGTCAATAAAGTGACAATACCACGATAACACTATCCTACATTAAATAAAGTAAATTTCATTTCATTTTCATTTTACTTTCTTCGTATTTTAGTTATTGTTTTGTTTTATGATTTCAACTCTTCAATAAAATTAAATACTTATCTCAATTTACATCTTTGACTAATATACTTTATCTCCATTATCTACATAGATGGTAAGGTTCTCGGAATTGGAATTGAAATTGCAATTTTAAAGTCGTCGATGTCAAAGATGGACTGTATGCTTATTATATAGGTACTTCTTATACTTATGTTTTTAAGTCACTTATGTATACCAGTAGGTAACAAATTCATTTCTATTGTAACACACAACAATACCAAAAATTCGGGTAATCCGGCTCAACTTTCCCAATCGAGTCAAAACAGGACCTTATGACCTTTTCAATTTATTAACTTTCCTACCGCAATATAGCAGATTACCAGGGTACCATGAATCACGAGATGTCGATATCTTTCAATAATCCAATCAAACCTATCCGTACTAATGTTATTGTCAAACGGGGGGTCCTATGTTGTGAGAAAGCGTTTGGTCGAATGTCATTTGTTGGATAGTTTGTTATATCGATTGGCTGGAAAGCGCAGATATCTAATAAAGATTTGTTACTAGAAAAATAACATTGCATAGAGTTTCGACTAAATGCACAAGAATTTAAGTAGTTTATTCTTACATAAATGTTTATTTTATTCACGTGTTTTATATGATGTGTTCCTTACTAAGTATTAAGTGAGATAAAATTTCATATTTTAGTATATAAAAATGTTGGGCGAAAGGCGATAGATGTGTATTATGTACCTAAATAGTCTGTTTAAAAAAACTGAAATGTTTATTTTTATATTTTATTGCACATCGTACAAAAGGCGGGCCTAATGCCACGCGGTATCCTCTACCGGCCAACCAGAGAGAAAAGATGCAATATTTTCTGATACCTACCTATGTTCAGAAAAGAAACAAAAACCGAATTATATCTTTTAAAAGGCAACGTAGAAACCAGTGATCATTTTGTATCTTGTACCATCGGCTGCAAAACCCCTCAAATTATAATGATGTCAATATAATAACCTAAAAAAATTACGATCAAATATATTATCGAGGAAACAATTTTCGGTAAGACGTACTCCACCTTTATTAGATCCATTCTAATGTTATTGTCAAACCGCCATTGTCCGCAAGCGAGCATGTGAATGTCCAGTCACGTATCGGTCAGAGAGAGATGGTGATATACGATTGACTTGTGTTGGAAAGAGACAGGTGCTACAATGTAAACAATAGTTACGTGATGAAGTGAACGGGCGTATCTCAAAACTTCAGGTTTTGAGTAACAATGATCGACGAAAGCTGACACATAAAAGAGTTCATATTAAAAAATACACTTTAGTACATAAAATTAAAAAATATCAGCGATCGAGGTATATGAGCAAGCTATAGAGTATTTGCCGTGTGGTGCCAGCTTATTACAATAGCATCACCCTATATCTACCCGTAGGTGTCGTAAAAATTTACTTAGGGTTGTATCCACGCCGTGTGATGCCGGTTTAGAATAGCATCACCCCATTTCTTTTCCGTGGGTGTCGTAAGAGGCAAGGGTAACATGTTTATTGCAAGCTTAGGCGAAAAAAGTGTTTTTTTCAAGAACAAGCTTCAAGTTTCAAGTTTTTATTTGCATTACCACATGGTTACACTACAAAGATCTTAAAATATTACAAGTCCAGCATGTAGCACCTCGCAGAGGCACAGAAAATTGTTTTGGTAGCAACAATCATATTATTTAACAAAGATATTGCTATACTATTTGTAACATTGAACATTATCATAATACGTGTTACTCTTTTTCTTTATAGTAAAATAATCTTTATATTCATAAAAGAAACTACACAATATAATTTAATCTTTGGTCTTATCATTATCATAATAAAACTCTTTCAAACTATAAAACGCTTTTTCTAATAAGTATTTTTTTAAAAGGTTTTCATAACTTATTTGTTTTTCTTGGTTTTTAATATAGTTGGGGATTTTATTATAAATATTTATTGCCATTGAATGGGGTCCTTTTCTGTATAAGCTTAAAGTAGTAGACGGGAGTTTTAATTGATTTAAATAACGGTTATTTCTTTTGACTAACTTGTGTGGGGAGTACATGTGTATGTTTTTACGTACAAATTTACAGCATTCGAGGATGTATATAGAAGTAACAGATAATATTTTAAATTTTTGAAAGTAAGGTTTGCATGATTCAATTTGTTTAATATTTCCAAGAATCCGAATAAATACTTTTTGTTTTATAAAAATATCGTCGATAGCAGTGCTATTTCCCCATATCAATATACCGTAGCTAATTCTGGCGTGAACATATGCATAATACGCACTGAGAGCAGAACTATAGTTTGTTAGTTTTTTAATTTTTGATATTGCATATGCTAGGGATAAAAGACGTTTTGTTAATTTATTAATATGCTGTTTCCAAGTGAGGTGAGTATCTAAATGTATTCCTAATAATGTAGTACTGTCAACTGTATTAATGTTTATGTTTTTATATGTATATTCTAAATTTAGAGGTTTTTTTTGTATCGGTCTGAATTCCATTAATTTGGTTTTTGTGACATTTAATTCCAAATTATTATTTTTAAATACACAGTTATGTATATTCTCCCTAACTTCGTGGAAGTTTGTCGGGAGACCCTAGTTGCTACGCACATTCAAAACTTATTCTAAACTATTACTAAAATATTAAATTTCCAAAAAAGCTTAACATTAATTATTTTTTCGAAATTGGTGATATACACAGTACCTCTAAAATATATTTACTTGTTTTATTTTTAATTTCTTTCCTAGAACCAGTTATGCACTTGAACTCATTAGGCAAGGAGTCAAATATAGTAGCATGTATGTAAGGGATTATACGTGTGATATATGTATGCATGTATACCTACTTTGATCCAACTTAAATTCTATCTAATCCAAGCCTAGTCAGTTTCATAGCTGAGTGACGCAATTTCCCGGCAGCAGCTAATTTAAGACGGGTCACGAGATGTTTATTGGTTAATTTAAGTTTTACGCGGAAACAAACAGTAGGTATATACCTACCTACCCGCTACCCCGTCCCGCCCCTCTCTACGGTCAGAAGATCAATTCCAAGGAGTTGGAGTAGGAGTAAATTGAGAGAACTAAATAAAACAAAAAGCTAAACATAAAATTTTGGACATTATTTATACTATATAGTAAAAGTAGTATTAATTTTTACATGTATAAAATAAATTCATTTTAAAGGATATCTATATAGTAGGTATAATAAGTCGGTTTTTGATTATTTGTTAATTGATAATAATAATGCATATTTTATCGACATTATTGCTTTTAATTTTAATGTAATAAATTTTTAATTTTTATTTTGTTTATATGCGATCGACTTGGGTTTAACCTGTAAAGATTGCATTTATTGTATAAGTTAAAATAAATAATTTGAAAATTTGACAAATATTCCTAATTTTTACATTGATTGTTCTTTACAATGTAATTATAATACAAAGATAATTTAAAATACTTATCTGAATTAAATACCCAAGATCCCTACTAAAGTGTCTACTTTTTTTACATAATATCTACTTTTTACATTTCATGCCTACGGGATAAATTGCCGCGGGTAAAACCGCGGGGCGGAAACCCATAATAAACACGACTTCAATACATATATCACGCCTATAATCCCTTGCGAAGCAGGTAGAGCGAAAATGACTGTAAAAAACGGAATCTACGCGTCCGACAAACATTTGAGGGTCATTCAGAAAATTATGTATCGCCATAGTGACAGCTTGCTCATGGACTTCAACCCATTAAAATAATTTAATTGCTAATTGCAATTTTATTTTGCAGTCCGTACATTTTGGAACACCTGAAGGCTGCGAAACAATAACCAAAGTTCACAATTCACCCGCTATCCCGATTAGCCCCACCCTCCCCTCCCCCCCATACCGCCCGAACAGGATAACAGGGTTTAATTGCATTTATTTACAAGTTTTTGAAAGTAATTAAACGCAATACTGTAATTATGAAAACAAGAAAAGTATAATTTTCAGGAAATTCAGACAGTAATTTAGAATACAGTTTGAGATAATATTATTGCTGTGGTAGTTCCAAAATTGTGGCACCTACTAAACCATTTAGATTTTAAATTGTAGGGTAAAATTTTACAAGTGACCGATAGCAAAAACTCAAGACGGGCTAGCTGGTTATAAGGAATTCCCCAAGAAGCATAGGATTGGACGTTCCAGCTGATTTGAGTTATAAATATTTTCGACATATAGCGACTATTAGCGACCTATTGTTCCTTGGGGAAAGTTGTTCCTTATCAGCCCGTTCACTGTTTTCAGAATCGGTCATTTGTAAAATGTATCCCTTCAACATTGAATTAAACAAACCATCTCGCACTTGTAACTTATTAATAAACATTAATAGGCGGTTAAAAAACTCGACACCAGGGTTCATAGGGTCGTTGGACGAAAAAAAAAGAATAAACTTGTGACTTGGTGAATGATCCCGATAAAAATTGCTTCTTAAAAATCATTATTCTCTGCCCTAAGTTTTCCCTAAGAGCTCATATTCAAACGTAAAATAAATACTTGGGTCATGCCACAGAGCACCCAAACATGAGCTGTCTCGCGCGACTTCTTTTCTTACTCTGTGGGTCATCTCTGCTACTGTTAATCATTACAGTAAGCTACCTACAGTAATTATTCTTAGTTTAGGAAACAGAAGCCTCATTATTATTTGTATCATGTTACCTATTTGTAATTAAGTTTATTATTATTAATAAAGAATTATTATTATAAAGAATTATTATTACCTAACCAATAATCGATTTATTATATACCACCTTCAATCAATGAATAACATCTAAACAATGAACTAGAAGTTAGTTTGTTCATTATATTCACAACATGACAAATAGCAGTAGTATAATAACTATAGGGTGTAGCTGACTCTTATTAGTACATCCGAGCACGGCCTGATGATTCAACCTTTAAGCACAGGATGTTCCAAATGGGAAATTTTCTAAACAAACTTTTTCTTCAACTGTATATAGATGGCGCTGAGGTGAACTGAAAAAGTCGCTTTGCAAGGATATGTAAGTAAATCCCGAGCCAGTTTTCTATTAGGACAATACAAAATTGATAAAAAAGAGAATTGTGTTATGCAAATTTATTTTTTACAATGAAGGATCATGAGTATCATGACGTCATTAAGTGATAATACTAACCTACATTGAATAAAGTAATTTCATTTTCATTTTCAAATAGGCCATATGTATTTGTGATTAAAATGTCAAACTATTTAACTATTTCAACTTAAATAACGCCATCTAGTTTGAAGTTACAAAAAAGTTTGAGAACTGTCAAATAGAAAAGTCTCCATAGACGGATGATGATGTACAATGATCTTGATTCTTCTATAATATTGAAGGAGAAGAGGTCTATGCTCTGCAGTGGGTGGATGTGATGATGATGATGATGATAGAAGGAAGCTTTATATCATGCCGTAATTCAGAAGAAACTAAAATGTCTTTTCACAATAAAACAATTTTAAACGGATTTAAGTTCTGTTTATTTTGGATTTTACAATTCCTACGTTTCGAGCTCTTTACAAAATAAACAACTTAAATCTTATTGTGATGAGTAATAGTTGTGCAAACTCAAGAAAATTATAAAATATCTTTATATACACTCGTCTCATAATGTTCGAATTATGAATTCGAAAACAGATGCATAATGACCTACTTTATGCATTCTGCCTATAAAAACTAGGGTTTACTATCAATTACAGAAGCGTAATGACTTAATGAGAAAACTCTAAATACGATAAAGTTGAGAAATGAAACGAAGTTTTTTTTTCCAATACTCAAATCGTTATCTTCCGCTGCACCTGACAGTTGTTGTTGTACGGTAATTTTTCGGATGTTGTTCAGTTGTTTTAATAGGTTTTTGTTCTGTTGTTGTTCAGATGTTGATTAGTTGTTGTTCAGATGTTATTCCGATGTTGTTCAGTTGTTGTACAGATGTTGTTCAGATGTTGTTCAGTTGTTGTACAGATGTTGTTCAGTTGTTGTTTCGATGTTGTTCAGATGTTGTTCAGTTGTTGTTCAGATGTTGTTCAGTTGTTGTTCAGATGTTGTTCAGTTGTTTAGTTAAGTTATTGTTAAGACTCCACATCTTAACAACTGCTAAAGTATAGATTTTTGAAAATTCATATCAAGCCATATTACGTTCTCGTATTGAATTTGTCCTTGTATCGGGCCTTGCAATGGCCGGTGCGTACGTTTAGAAAAGTGTTTCTGAGTTTTTTTGGAGAGTGTAGATAAAATAGTGTATGCAACTGCTATAATTAGGCATTAGAATGCTCGTGTCAAACTATTATCACACTCGGCTGCGCCTCGTGTGATAAACAGACACTCGCATTCTAATGACCCCAATTATACGACAGTTGCATAAACTACTATTACTGTGGAGACACAGAAACACTTGTGTATCTTTAAAATAACTAAACCGATTGTGATGGATAATCATCGAAATTATTCTAGTAGTTTATGAAATTTGCGAGGGTAATGATAGGTAGGTACACTACAGAATAATGGTAATGCAGGAAAGGAACATCCTTCGATTCTCTTATTTATTGCAATTGTGCCGTCGACACTCAGTTGTCATACTATTACTATTGTGATTTTCTATATTTCAAAATGTAATCGGAAAATAGGAAAAGGCCAAAACCATCCATCCAATTGACACTATTCAAACACAACAGACACGCTTTTCAAATAGCACAATACGGCCCTTGCTCTCATCACTTTACCTATTGAATTCATAACTCGACTAAACGTAATTTTTCGAAAGTCCGGGAGCCGAGATTGAAGTACAGATACTGAAGCTTACTTGAGGCCACTTAAAAGCACTTTTGGTACCTGTAACTACAGTGAACCGTTTATTATAAAACGACATTCTACAAATAAGCTCTCTACAAATCTGTATTTCATTCTCGGCTCGCGAATTTTTGATACATTTCTATGTATGATTTCTCAAGTGATGAGAGCAGACCCTAATCTTATGTACTTTACAGATACTTATTCCTTTACAGTTACAACTACGACTGAACTAAATCACCTTTAACAAACCTATTAACCACTAATTTGCCAAACCTTCCACACACATAAACCTCCTGTATACAGCATCGTAAACCGTGGAGTCGAACCTACGCCCGGTCGGTTCAAAGCTGGTGCCCCGCTGCGCCGCGCGTTCGCGACATGCGCCTACCAGGGTACCAGGAGATGCCAGGAGAGCATCGTCGTCGCAGCGTGAGGCGGCCTTTAAACCTCTGATGCCGCTATAAATCGTGTTTTAAAACCTCCCCGCGCGTCTGCACGCCTGGTACGTTCAACACGCGAGTTCAATAGCATGCGTACAGAAATGTAACGAACATGACTTTTGAATGCTTTTGGAGAAATGGATTTGCATTTTGCGTGGTGTTTGAGATGATTTCTGAGTACCGACTGTAATAGTAAGTTATTAATAAAATAGCTATGGTTTATTGCAATCTTTTTCGAGACTTCATATAGGCACACGGAAGTGTAAACAATTACACTATCATTTCAGCCAAATTTGGGTAGACCAGTCATCCATCCTGTGTGTGCAGTTTAACCACTACTGGCATAGAATAAATTATAACACTATCGTTGTACTAGCTCGAAATTAGGTGAGATAGTAAACTGCACTAGCGCCACTATCGACTATGCCTTTTCTCTGCGATTGGTCGAAAACGTGTTCAACGTGTTCATAGTTGCGCCTGCTGCCATGTAGAAATATAAGCTTTAAAGTTTTCACCCCGTTAAATAATTTTGTACTAACCCAGACTAGTTTTGAGTACAACTGACTTGTAACAGTTGAATAGGTGGTATCATTTGTGAGCCAATAGAATTAAGGAAATACTGGCAAGCCAGTGACTGTCTCATACAAAGGCACCACGGTTTAGCACTAGTGGCATCGGTTGCAACTATTTCACGTTAAATGGCCCGAGTGATGGCCGGCCGGACAGAGCGTTTTAACGATTTTTCGCCAAAATTTCCGTTTTCGTTTAGAAATTATTGTTATTGTCGTCGGCCATTGTTTATTGTCTAGAAGAGACAGTCTCGGATCATTTGTTTCAAGGTTTAGAAGATAAACATTGGATTTTGGGAAACCGTGGACATTTGTGGAAATTGTTGACAAATTTAGGTAATTTCGCTGCCAAGAGACATGAATTTTCATTTTTGAATGTCATAACTTAGGCGGTTGAAAAACTCTGACACCAGGGTTTATCAGGTGTCCCACACGAAAAGAAGACGAAGATTGGCATTTTTTGTAGTCCATACTATACAGACAGCAATCCAAATATTGATAGGGTGCAATCAGACCATGAAACTGAACAAATTTACCCTAGAAATATATCGCAGGAAACGTCAAGAAATATTGACTTCCCATAATAAAGGAAATAGATTGTTTTTGTCAATAAACTGTTTTTAACTTTCGCGGTCACACGTATTAACTCAAAATACTGAAACAGGGTTTTTACCGCGATATTTTTTTTTTGTTGAATTGTCCGATATTTCGACTCAGTGGCATGGGCCATGATCACGGAATAAGTATGGCGGCAAGAAACCCGTTTCAGTATTTTGAATTAATATTTTTTTGTCAATTCCTGTCATATCTTCTTAGGGAAAAGTTGTTCAGTTTTATTCGGACGGTCCACTAGTGTAAAATATAACTGAATATAACAAACATTGGAGCAAAAAATCATTGCTTTTAGTGACATTTCACCACACTACAGGGAATAACAAAAACGGTATAACAAGCCGAAAGCTGTTTGGAAACACTGTCTGTGTTTCCAAACGCATACAACCCTAATCTCTTCAAAGTAAGAGTGAACAGGCTTCTTCTGGGTGAGCTCGCTCCCTCTTAGACTCTGTCGCTGTCCTATGACCTAGACTAGAGTCAAGAGCAAACCCATACTTAATAAAAAAAAAGAAAAAAAGGAGGTCAAGCTACTTGCAACATGGGTTGTAAAATGGAGGTACGTGTTCAATATAAGTCAAAAAATTGCCGATCAGCTAGTTAACTTCCTATGAGAATTCCTATATTTCCTATAAACAATGGGGAAAGGACAATGCTCAAAAAAAACCCAGACCCGGCATAAACGGTACATATCTAAAAAATTTCGTTAATATGGTAATTACATACTAAAAATAAAATATAGTGACAATTCTTTTTTTTAAGTAATATTTTGCTAATTCTTTTTTCGCAGGAATAATTTTTAAACAGAATCAATTTTAAAAGTATTTTTACAGGTTGCTTCATTTTAGGTTGTGTTATGAAGCCTGCTATTTCACTATTTCACTCGCACTTAAGGTTCTCTGTATTCTAGTACCTTATCAGCTCAGGCCGTATGAGCCACTCATTGACCATTGTTGCAGTCTCGCTCACCTTACGTGGTCTATGCGCAGTCCTTCGTTGTACTTCGTTGAGATCTGTGCGTTTTTGTTTGTTTTGACATTTGTTAACTTATCCCGCTACATACGACTTTTGCATTGCACTGGACTTGAATATTACTTGGGTTGGGCCAGATACCAAGATAATTTCAATCATCCCGGCAATACGTTGGAAGATGTCATCTTAGATTTAGATAACCATTGAAGGAAAAGCCATTGTAATATCTATTAATAAAACATATTTCATTTACCCTTGATTTTTTATTTACTATATTGCAGATTATTTATAAGGCGTCGTTGCCAAAATAGATGCATAAATGTCATATTTAGCACAAAAGTAAAGAAAGAAAAAAGAATTTCCCATTTTCTTAGTATAAAATATATCTCCTTACAAAAAACAACTAGCAATTAATGGCATTTAAAAAAAGATTTCGACAACGCCCCCTACCGAATATTTTGTCACATACGAATACCTAAAATCTGAGATACATTTCATTTGCGCCGGGCCTGGGTTTTTTTTCCATACATTGTGAGAATTGTCCTTTCTTCAGTTTCATAAGTAACTTGACCTCAGTTCGGCTTGTCATACCCTTCTCCACTGATTAATGGAGTCCAAGTTGATGAGATTTACATGAATAGGTTTAAAATTGTTTTATTGTACTCACATTTTAGCAAGTAAGTAAACAAAACATCTAGTTTCAACTAACCGTCACCGTAGATCATTGCGTATAGTGTGGTCTAGTGACATTTGACCAGACTATAGTATGTAAACAATGCGTTGGTCGTTGGCCCTGCGGTGGCGGTGTAGTGAAAAACGCCGCGCGGTTCGCGGGACGGTCGGCAGAAACATATTGTACGACACAGTATTGTACGAGACAGTGCATTTATTTTTATTATTTTATCCCACCCGAGCCGGTTTACTATTAAGACAATACAAAATATATATATATATATATATTGTCCTCCTTTCGGCCGTTGTTGATCAGGCTGAAATACGCGTTAAATGTTGATCCACCTTTGTCCGCAGTTTACTGGGGAATTATTGGGGGTATCGTTTTATTTTTGATTTACATTTATTCACCGGCTTGTAACGCAGTACCCAAGCTTACGGAAAAGTCGCTACCTTGACACCAACTGAAACGGCAGTTGTTGATCCTGTAACGGCTTTCTTTTTTAAGGAAAATGATGCTTTGTTGATCTATATAAAGTCATTTATGAGCAACATTTGCCGTGAACTTTTAAACCGATACTGCAGAACGGCAACGTTGCACAAGTGAGACGAGAAGTGTTAATTTTTACAAGCTTTTATTTGACTTGCCGTGTTTGTTAGTTTGTACGGGTCAAATCTTGGAAGAATACATGGTAGCCAGGGTCTGAAGATGGAGCCGGAAGGTGGTCATAGCATCTCAGAGATGCAACTACGTACTCCTATCGAGTTTGGGCTCGTTGGAATCGTCTTGCCAACCACTCTTCAAATACATGGTAGCCAGGGTCTGACGATGGAGCCGGAAGGTGGTCATAGCATCTCAGAGATGCAACTACGTACTCCTATCGAGTTTGGGCTCGTTGGAATCGTCTTGCCAACCACTCTTCAAATACATGGTAGCCAGGGTCTGAGGATGGAGCTGGAAGGTGGTCATAGCATCTCAGAGATGCAACTACGTACCCCTATCGAGTTCGGGCTCGTTGGAATCGTCTTGCCAACCACTCTTCAAATACATGGTAGCCAGGGTCTGAGGATGGAGCTGGAAGGTGGTCATAGCATCTCAGAGATGCAACTACGTAATTACCCTACGTACCCCTATCGAGTTTAGGCTCGTTGGAATCGTCTTGCTAACCACTCTTCAAATACATGGTAGCCAGGGTCTGATGATGGAGCCGGAAGGTGGTCATAGCATCACAGAGATGCAACTACGTACCCCTATCGAGTTCGGGCTCGTTGGAATCGTCTTGCCAACCACTCTTCAAATACATGGTAGCCAGGGTCTGAAGATGGAGCCGGAAGGTGGTCATAGCATCTCAGAGATGCAACTACGTACCCCTATCGAGTTTGGGCTCGTTGGAATCGTCTTGCTAACCACTCTTCAAATACATGGTAGCCAGGGTCTGATGATGGAGCCGGAAGGTGGTCATAGCATCTCAGAGATGCAACTACGTACCCCTATCGAGTTTGGGCTCGTTGGAATCGTCTTGCCAACCACTCTTCAAATACATGGTAGCCAGGGTCTGAGGATGGAGCCGGAAGGTGGTCATAGCATCTCAGAGATGCAACTACGTACCCCTATCGAGTTTGGGCTCGTTGGAATCGTCTAGCCAACCACTTTTCAAATACATGACAGCTATAAAAGCTTGTTTTCTTTTTTAATTATATTTATTTATTTTCTTAACCATAAATAGTAAGGTATTGTGAAGAAGAAGAACAAGAAATAGAAGAAGGCGGGAGGGAGAGAGATTTAATCCTATCTTAGCTAGACGTGGGCACCGCCTTAAGATTTCTGGGAATCTATTTTAATGGTAACTTTAACCTGACTTTGACCTGATTTGCCGTGTGATGCCGGCTTAGAATAGCATCACCCCATATCTTTCCCGTGGGAGTCGTAAGAGGCGACTAAGGGACTCGAAGGGTGTGTATTGCAATTTTAGGCGATGGGCTGACAACCTGTCACTATAGCGATACACAATATTCCAAATAACCCTCAAACATTTGTCAAACGTGGTGTAAATGGCCGATTTTTGCGGCTTTTTTCGCTCTGCCTACCCCGCAAGGGATTAAAGGCGTGATATGTGTGTGTGTGTGTGTTAACCTGATGATAAAAATATGATTTTACGTGTAGCGCGGTGATTATTTTGACAAGATCATAATACATTGCGTGTTTCTCGGATGTAATACGTCTCCGATCTCCTCTTTGCTCATTAAACCTTCCCATCACCAACCCCCACCCCTCACTCTTATTCGGGATTAGTCATCATCATCATTTCGTGTGGGACACCGAGTCGTCCAACGACCCGATGAACCCTGGTGTCAGAGTTTTTCAACCGCCTACTTCCACTAGTAGGCCTCTGACATGGTTGTTTTACGACCGCCGTCTAAGTAATCATAGACAGCAACCGGGACCGACGGCTTAACGTGCCCTCCGAAGCACGGAACCATTTCTTTTCGGACAATCAGTTGGTTCACCCTGCAATGTCCTAACCAGACCGGGAACAAATACAAAAGTGATAAATATCAACTTCGTGAGAGTCCCACCGAGATTCGAACCCGGAACCTTTGCGTCGCAGGCAGTCGCACTACCACTGCGCCACATCGGCCGTCGACTAGTGATATTGCACAATGTATCAGGTAGATAGACATATCATATTTAAACTTCAATTTCACATAGATTTAATAACATTGACATAGGTTTAACTTTGACATGTATTTGTTTTTTACATTTCTGTATGTTTACTATTCTTTTTTTATGTATTATGTTAAGTACCTAGATTTGACTTTCTAAAAGAGAATCTTGTAAATTCTTTGATTATTTGAATAAATTATTTGATTTTGATGTTGCATAAAGATTATCAAGATAGTTATTGCATTAAATATGCACCCACTCGATCCCTTTTACTCCTACAACACTCCCCGCACACCTCATCCTCTTGCTCGTCCGCAATGGGTCTTCCAACACCGTGCAATGTTCATCGTGCTATATTCTTATCTCCCTACTCATCCTTTTACTCGTTTACCAACTCACTTATATTCGTAACTCATCCCTCGACTCTTCTCAATCTTTTTCCAATAGATAGACTAGCTGTGCCAGAACTTTTGTACAAATTTGTAAGTTTAATATCTCTCGTTCTGCTCAACCGATTTTGATAAAAGTTGTCTCAGATGTTGGCCAGGATTAATAGCTATACACCACAACAAGTTTTATTAGAATTGATCCAGTACTTTCGGAGATTAGCTCGCACAAACAGATAAACAGACAAACGGACAAACAAACAGACAAAAACTTTCTAAAACATTGCACATTTTTCTATTTTAATAAACTATTTTAACATCGCCCCCAATAAGATTTTTGTAAATATGTTCAGACACGCGAATTTACTTTTTTATTATATGCATAGATTTGTCATAAACGCATGAAAAATATTGCCATACTAAAACTAATAAGTTTTAATCAAAACTATATTTTTTTCAGAACTACACAAAAAATAATTTTTATTTGGAATACTGTGCATAGTACTGGCCAAAATTGAAATTCTCCTCTATAGTTATTGAAATTCATTCATACGCGTGTTGTGACGTTGTACAAAGCAAAGAAACAAAGTGGCAACAGCGCACATAAGAAAACCACCAATCATAAAAACGGTGGCCTGTGATTGGTCCATTTGAATCAGATCAACATTTGATGGAGCGGATTTGTATAAAGAATGTTATGAATTGATCGTATTTGTGCTTCTAAAGGGACAGCGATTGTTGATCCGATCGGAGCCACATTTGTATGCAGGGTCATACATTAGATCAACAAAAGCTGTCGGGATCAACAATTGCCAACGGATCAACAATTAACTGATGCTACAACCCGTATGATCAACATTTGCCGAGTTGATATATCTATATATATATATATATATATATATATATATATCACGCCTATTATCCCTTGCGGGGTAGTGTACGGGATGTACCCGGCGCCTCCACCATGTACGGGATGGAGGCTACTAAGTGATAACACGCGAAGTTTATTTACTAAGCTTTTTATTTTATATTTTCTGAGGACATTCTCAAACCAGCTCCTAAAACAATGTGTCTATCTTTTCGCCCAATCTGTCCTAGCGTCAATCAGTGACGATTATTCAAATTCCGAATTCGTGAGGTGCCAGCCATAGAAATGAGGCTGGACCTTACAGTAGGCAGAGCGTAAACTGCCGAATAAAACGGACATTTACGCCACGTCTGACAAATATTTGAGGGTCATTCGGAAAATTGTGTATCGCTATAGTGACAGGTTGTCAGCCCATCGCCTAAAATTGCAATACACACCCTCAAGTCCCTAAGTCGCCTCTTGCGACTCCCACGGGGACGAAATGGGGTGATGCTATTCTTAGCCGGAAACACACGGCAAAGCCGGCAATACACGGCATATACAAAAGACAATACAAAATTGTAATAAAAAAAGAAAATTATGGTATACAAAATTCTGCAAATTTCTTTTTTTTACAATGACAGACCATAACGTCAATAAGTGAACTATCCTACATTGAATAAAGTAATTTCATTTTAATTTTCATACATTTGTTAGCAGTGGACTGTATAAAAATTACAAATTTATTTTTTTACTTGCAATATTTTTAAGCGCGGGCAGGATTTGAACCTGCGACTTTCGCATTACTAGTTGTGACGCCTCTTCCATCTGGGCTACCACAGTTCGTTCCTTGCCCGCCAATTTCGCACGTGTACTTTAATGCCATTTTAAATACAAACCATTTATTTTCCAACACAAAATACATACAGAAATAAAAAATCTAAGCACAACATTCCTATATTAAAGGTACACAAAAGTAAGTCGGGGACTATGAATAATGTCGGGGAAGATGAATAATGTCGGGGACTATGTATAATGTCGGGGACTATGAATAATGTCGGGGACTATGAATAATGTCGGGGACTATGAATAATGTCGGGGACTATGAATAATGTCGGGGAAGATTAATAATGTCGGGAAAGATTAATTATGTCGGGGACTATGAATAATGTCGGAGACTATGAATAATGTCGTGGAAGATTAATAATGTCGGGGAAGATTAATAATGTTGGGGAAGATTAATAATGTCGGGGACTATGAATAATGTCGGGGACTATGAATAATATCGGGGACTATGAATAATGTCGGGTACTATGAATAATGTCGGGGAAGATTAATAATGTCGGGGACTATGAATAATGTCGGGAAAGATTTATAATGTCGGGGACTATGAATAATGTCGGGGACTATGTATAATGTTGGGGAAGATGAATAATGTCGGGGAAGATGAATAATGTCGGGGACTATGAATAATGTCGGGGACTATGAATAAGGTCGGGGACTATGAATAAGGTCGGGGACTATGAATAATGTCGGGGACTATGACTATTGTCGGGGACTATAAATAATGTAAGGGAAGATTAATAATGTCGGGGACTATGAATAATGTCTGGGACTATGAATAATGTCGGGGACTATGACTATTGTCGGGGACTATGAATAATGTACGGGGAAATTAATAATGTCGGGGACTATGAATAATGTCGGGGTCAATGAAAAATTTTGGGGACTATGAATAATATCGGGGACTATGAATAATTTCGGGGACTACGAATAATGTCGGGGACTATGAATAATGTCGGGGACTATGAATAAGTTTGGGGACTATGAATAATGTCGGGGACTATGAATAATGTCGGGGACTATGACTATTGTCGGGGACTATAAATATTGTGGGTGAAGATTAATAATGTCGGGGACTATGAATAATTTTGGGGACTATGAATAATGTCGGGGACTATGAATAATTTCGGGGACTACGAATAATGTCGGAGACTATGAATAATGTTGGGGACTTGGAATAATGTCGGGGACTATGAATAATGTCGTTGAAGGTTAATAATGTCGGGGACTATGAATAATGTCGGGGACTATGAATAATGTCGGGGAAGATTAATAATGTCGGGGATGATTAATAATGTCGGGGAAGATTAATAATGTCGGGGACTATGAATAATGTCGGGGAAGATTAATAATGTCGGGGAAGATTAATAATGTCGGGGATGATTAATAATGTCGGGGAAGATTAATAATGTCGGGGAAGATTAATTATGTCGGGGAAGATTAATAATGTCGAGGAAGATTAATAATGTCGGGGACTATGAATAAAGTCTAGCATTGAAAAAAGGTACGGGCACAGCGCAGTGCCTTTTTTAAGCCTACCCGTAGTCAATTAAAATTTAAAAAAAGACGGAATAAACCGCGATATAATAATTAGTATAAGTGAGGTTGACAGAAAACATTTTTTTTTTGAAAATACAAAAATTATGATCATTATCAATTTGTGATAAATAACCGCAATAATGGTATTTATTCTTTATGGGGCAACGAATAATTTTCAAATTCTTTTTGTAGGTTTAGGAAGAATCTCTTAAATTAAGTTAAATAGGTATATAAGTATTTTAACGTATTGGTATTTAAGTATTGTAGTATTCGTATATATACGTACTTTTTGCTATTGTGCACGTCATATCCGCCTCTCGAATTATAGAATTTCACTTAATGTAAGTTTGCTGTAAGAAATTTCTTTTTAGAAATAAGTAAACCTGTTGTGTCTTGTCTCATTGTAAATTGTTCCTGTGTATGTTTTTGTGTACAATAAATGGTTAAATAAATACATATTTTTTCTAATTTTTTTTATGATTCTGGATTTCGCTTCTGCTGTCTGTACATGAATACGCAACAAAAGCCACAACGCTGTGCTTAGTATCCGCGCGCGGTGAAAAATTTGAACCCCGCGCCACGCATTAATACTGCCGGGCAACAGCCTAATCTGCGGTGCAAATACTAAACGGACATTTAGATCAAATGCCACAAAATGCTGACTCCGCTCAATTTTAGTTACTGGATGTCCTGGTAATGTTTTCAGCTTATTTTTTGTATTGTTGTATGAAGGTGCCGTTTAAGACCGCCTTCTATTCGTAGTAATAGGCGTCTCTTAGTGCAAGTTCTAAAATTCAAGAATCTGTGTTTGAATGCTCAGTATTAAGGGCCTGTCGTGAACTTTTAAACGTCCCTTCCTCACTAATGGCAAATCCTGTGTGTGAGAACAGAACCGGAATCGCCATGTGTTGACGATTTTTCACTATTTTGGAAATTTATTGCCTAACATGTTATCAAAATGTATGACCGACCAGAATCTAGTATTGTACAAGACGTAACTTGTGCATTACTAGATTCTGGTCAGTCGTACATTGTATTCGTAAAAAATAATGTGTTATGATTTATAAGATTACTACTATATATAACTATATACTACGCAAAAAAGTGACTAAATAGACCAAACTTTGATAAATAAATCTATCAAGCAAACTTTCTGTAATCGTGTTGTTCTGCGACCAGAGTCCATATAATGTAATAAAAAATCATTATACATAAAAATAAGGTATTTGTCGTATTCACCAACTGAATTGCATGCATCCAAAAATACCTATTTTTCTCACTGTGCGCTCTTAAGGAGGGTTTGCAGTTGTAATTTGATAACACATAGGTATTGTAATTAAGTAATAAAATAACACATTTTCTTGTTAGTTTTTGCAGATTGACAATTGTAATAAATAATACTTAATATGTAAAACTATGATAAATATATACTTAATATGATAAACCGACCCCTAAACCGACGAGCATGTATGAAAAGATTGATGCATGTTGAAGAAGCGAAAGAGGTGTGTCAGGATCGTAGCAAGTGGAAAGATGTAGTCTCTGCCTACCCCTACGGGAAAGAGGCGTGATTATATGTATGTATGTATGTTAAGATAAAAAAAGAGAAATTTGTCTGCCATTTAGCTATTATTTCGTTTGTCGGAAAAGTTGTTCAGTTTATACGTGTGCTTTTTGGTGATTTTTTTTTTTTTAAATCACGGGATCAATTTTTCACAAACCATCAGGTGGCTTAGCCGGCAATGTCCTAACCAAACCGGACAATCTTACTATGATACAGCGAATTGTGACTGATACTGAGTATACCTTCATACATATATCACGCTTATATCCCTTGCACGGTAGGCAGAGCATACACGGCCGTTAAAGCGGACATTTATGCCACGTCTGACAAACATTTGAGGGTCATTCAGAAAATAGTTTATTCCCATAGTAACATGTTGCCAGCCCATCGCCTAAAATTGCAATAGACATGTAATCCTCAAAACCATTAGTCGCTTCTTACGACACCCACGGGAAAGAAATGAGGTGAAGCTATTCTCAGTCGGCATACACGGCATAGTATACCTATCTGTAAAAAATTGCTCATTGATCTGCTTTAGTTTCATCCACGTTTCATCTGTGCACGTTTCTTTTGTCGCTGAAGGGGGTTGAGGGGGGCTAAGGTTGACAAATGGGCCGCTCGGAGCATCCGCGAGCGATACAATCGGCGCGTTGCTTACTGTGCTCCGTTGTAGGAAAAAAATAGGGTTGGCACCAAGGCCTGGTTTCTCGTATTATTTTACCCTTGCAATCTTCTTTTTCGTGTGGGACACCGAGTCGTCCAACGATCCGATGAACCCTGGTGTCAGAGTTTTTCAACCACCTACGACCACTAGTAGGCCTCTGACATGGTTGTGTTACGACAGACGTCTAAGTAATCATAGACAGCAACCGGGACCGACGGCCGTCCCTTGCAATGCCAGCGACACTTAAGAACCCTGATTCACCTGAAAAGTTTGTCCCTTTCATTCGCGGTGCGCCAGAGAGAAACAGACACTCATTTTGCGATCAAATTTTCGCGAGGTTTTACGGTTTTTCCGACATGGAAGCTAGAGAAATACTGTTAAAATGTCCAATTAAGGTAACGTACTAGAAAAAGTACGATACTTAAATTAGACATTCCGTTGTAGTTGTAATTTAAAGTCATTACAAAAATATAAGCTAGAGACATATTACTGAAAAAATGTTTCAAATAGAGGGTACTTTGGATCTTTTTCTATCAAGTAAAGTTTGGCAAATTGTGTAACTGATACGTATATGTTATCTCTTAGATCCTCGACAATAACATCTGCTTTTCAGAATTTCATACTGGTTTAAAATCTTGCTCACGCTATGGACATTTATTTTTTATTTATTTTTATTTTATTTATTTATTTATTTATTTCGTAAACTCAACAGCACATGTTTTATTATTACAATTTGCCTTAAAAACTTCAACAGCCAATAACAGAGTTTAACATATTATATAGACATTTTACGGGTAGTTAGACAAAAAAGTTAAGCAAAAGTAACGGGAACTTATTTTATTGTTTAAAGTGTGTGGTGTATGTGTAAGTGTGTGTGAGTGTGTGAGAGAATGATGCTTCGTATGTGGGTCTTACCGTTTATCAAATGGAGGGAACTTTTTTAGAATAAACGTGATTTAACATTAACTGTACTGAACATTAACTGTAATTTTATTCTCACCGTGATGTTCTATACTTCAAACTGTTAGCAGAAGACGAAACGTCCAAAACCATGCCACTGACACGCTATCTATATCCGACTTAAGCGATTTTCATTTAGCAGACTTCGGGCCTAGGGGGATTGGGAATTTGAAAATTATTAATCGGTTTACGTTTTCAAAGTATCGGACGAAAATAAAAAAAGTGTAGTAAAAGATTTAATCCAGTCTTCTCAAAAATAGAAAGCTCTCAATTTATCGTTCTTTTTACAAAACTACTTAAAGATCCTTTAGATTCTGGCCCAATGAACCACCTTGGGAGTAGGAACAAAGGGTAATTTATTTACGTACTAGCAGCCCGGCCAGCGGTTTCACCCGCCGCTAACAATTTCCCCCCGGGAAAAAGACAGTTTAATATAGCCTATGTTCATCAGGGATAATGTAGGATTCTAAAAATCTTGACTTCAATTTGAAACAAATATCGTTTTCAGATGGTGGTGGCGTAAAGTTACATGCCGTGTGATTAACCTGGCCAGCCCCATGGCAGTGCCTATATTTTTTTTATTCCGCCCGAGCCGGTTTTCTATTAGGTCATAACAAAATTGTAATAAAAAAAAAGAAAATTATGTGATACAAATTTCTTTTTTTAGAATGACGGTTCATGACGTCAATAAGTGATAATACTATCCTTCATTGAATGAAGAATTTCAATTTCAATTAACGGTAAAAGAATTTTTTAAATCGGTCCAGTAGTTTCGGAGCCAATTCAATTCAAACAAACAATAAATAAAATCCTGTTTCTAATATTAGTGTAGATTATATAATTACTAGCTTTTACCCGCGACTTCGTCCGCGTTAGATAGTTTTTTTAGGCACAGGTTCTAAAGTAGATATGTATATTCATAGTAAGTATGACAGTGATATTAGAACAGTTCTTATCTCTACTGTTTAAGGATGACTTGCTTGTTTCTGTTGTTCATGGGACAATTCAAAATTTGCTATCCGGTGTACTGCCCTGAGAGATCAATATTTATAACCATTGAATAAAAAAGGCAGTAGATAACAAAAAAATCCTCGGAAAAATTGCCAATCTCCTTTCTCAATTTATTTCCATCATACTGAACAACTTTTGTTTTGGAACCATACCTGTATCTCTAATAGTTTAGCTGGGCTCCTGATGGAACACCTGGTGGTCTACGTAAGGTACCCCAGATCCTCTATGTCCTTGTGAAAAGAAGCAGCCCATCATACTGAACAACTTATGTTTCGGAACCATTTCTGTATCTCTAATGGTTTAGGTGGGCTCCTGATGTTACACCTGGTGGTCTACATAAGGTACTCCACATCCTCAATGTCCTTGTGAGAAGAAGTGGCCTACCATACTGAACAACTTTTGTTTTAGAACAATGCCTGTATCTCTAATAGTTTAGCTGGGCTCCTGATGGTACACCTGGTGGTCTACATAAGGTACTCCAGGTCCTCAATGTCCTTGTGAAAAGAAGCGGCCCATCATACTGAACAAGTTTTGTTTTGGAACCATGCCTGTATCTCTAATAGTTTAGCTGGGCTCCTGGTGGTACACCTGGTGGTCTACATAAGGCACTCCAGATCCTCAATGTCCTTGTGAAAAGAAGCGGCCCATCATACTGAACAACTTTTGTTTTGGAACCATGCCTGTATCTCTAATAGTTTAGCTGGGCTCCTGATGGTACACCTGGTGGTCTACATACGGTACTCCAGGTCCTCAATGTCCTTGTAAAAAGAAGCGGCCCATCATACTGAACAACTTTTGTTTTGGAACCATGCCTGTATCTCCAATAGTTTAGCTGGGCTCCTGGTAGCACACCTGGTGGTCTACATAAGGTACTCCAGATCCTCAATGTCCTTGTGAAAAGAAGCGGCCCATCATACTGAACAACTTTTGTTCTGGAACCATGACTGTATCTCTAATAGTTTAGCTGGGCTCCTGGTGGTACACCTGGTGGTCTACATCTGTACTCCAGACCCTCGAATCGTGATAAAAAGTAGCCTATGTCCGTTCTCGGTATGCTAGCAATCTCTGTGCCAAGTTTCATGAAGATCGGTTCAGCGGTTTGGCCGTGAAAGCGTAGCAGACAGACAGACAGACAGACAGACAGACAGAGTTACTTTCGCATTTATAATATTAGTGTGGATTATTTTAGTGTGATGCCGGCTTAGAATAGCATCACCCGATTTCTTTCCCGTGGGAGTCGTAGGAGGCGACTAAGGGACTTGAGGGTGTGTATTGCAATTTTAGGCGATGGGCTGACAACTTGTCACTATGGTGATACACAATTTTCCGAATGACCCTCAAACATATTATGTCTGACGTGGCGTAAATTGAAACATAAAACTGGACAACTTTCCCCTAGAAACATATGTCAGGAAACGCCAAAAAATGACCTTCCATACCAAAATCACAATCAGCTGACTGCATTCACTATGGGAAGTCAGTTTTTTTACGTTTCTTGAAATATGTTCCTAGGGGAAAGTTGTTCAGTTTCATGATTTGCATGTACCCTATCAGTGTTCGGAGGGCTATCCCTTACACCCTTTAATACAGTTATGATTAAATGTAATCATTACACTGGTACGAATAATGTGGCGTAGTTGGTATATTTTTAAATGAAAAAGTAGTTATTGTGGCATAACTGTAATAGTTAGACATATGGTATAGCAGACATTATTATAGATATTGATGTCCTCTATAAAACTGTAGTACATCACTTTGCTCTATTGTCAATAATTTCCACAGCGTACGCGATATAAGATATTTTTTTGGTACATTTTTCACACGTTGGGTTACATTATCAAAATTTTCACGCGGATCCCTATTTTTTTCTCGTATAAAATATAGCCTATGTTCATCAGGAATAATGTAGGATTCTAATGGTGAAAGAATTTTTAAAATCGGGCCAGTAGTTTCGGAGCCTATTCGATGCAAACAAACAAACAAACAATCAAATCTTTCCTCTTTATAATATTAGTGTAGATACTTCTGGACGGGTTTTTGGGGGCATTCCTGTTCAGGGGATTCGCCTAATGACACGCTACAATGATGGATCATGACGTCAATAAAGTGATAGTACATTCCATATTGAATTAAGTTAATTTCATTTTCAATTTTCGAAGCATGTTTTTTTTTTTTTTTTTTTCTTTTTTGTGGCGCTAGTTAAACTTTGTGCCAAAAAGCATGTTCATACGAATCATAATCATAATATGAGTAGATTTATGAAATGCCGGTTTTCATCTCTGGACGAACAACGATAAGACCCTGGGCTTATCAAAAATCATGCACCCATCGATATAAAAAACCTTTTAAAATTTATTTTTATTGTTACTAGTTTGTTAGTCGTAGGTCGAAGTATGTTAGCCTTAACTTCCATCTTAGAATAAATGTCGTATTACATGTATATAACATACTTACTATGCATGTCAATATGATGTCAATATATATCAAATGTGTGGCAGCCCTACGGCACGCGTCACTGGACCCGTCCCGTCTAGCCATTACTCAATGTCGTCCGCCATTTTAGGAGCCCCGCCCGCTACGCGCTACGCCGTAGCCTCGTAGCCGTAGCAACCACCAGATGGTTCGTGCTCTCCTGGTAGCTTGTCACAGTTGGTACTCAACATTTCTGGTGTTCTGGTACATATTAGGTCTTTGTGGTACATTTGTTTGTTTGTTTTGATCGGACTGTCTGCTGCCTTGGTAACTTGGTGCAATCTTAATAAGTTCTCCACTCCTAGTACAAAACTAATTTGTTCTGTGCTCCTAGTAAAAAGTCGTATAGGTTGTGTTCTAATCTTCTTCGGTCCTGATGTCCAATCCTAGTACCTACTTTTTATTTTGCTGGTGTTTCAATTGGCTGCTGTATGGTACCTTAACTTTTTTTGTATTGTAACAATCAGTGACTCATCAAGATAAATGAAACTTTGTTTGTGATCGATTGCAACACGACTTATGAAAGTTATAAAATTATCACGATTCAGTAAAGATTTTTTCGCTTCTTCAGCTTGTAAATAACAGTTTTGCGGTGTAAATCCAGTAAGCGAAAGTTGTTTAAACTTACTAAATGGAGAAATGTGATTTGAATTTCGAACATCACATTTTATCAATACTAAATTACTAATCATAACAATGGCTGTGGTGCGTAGAAACACTTCTGGGCTGGTTTTTTGGGGGGTTTTTCCTGTTCAGGGGGTCCGGTTAATTATACGCATGTAAATAACACGTTTTGAAAATCTTGACTTCAATTTGAAACAAATCTCGTTCTCTGATGGTGGTGGCGTAATGTTACTTGCCGTGTGATTAACCTGGCCAGCCCCGAAGCAATGCCTTTAGTTATATTTCTTTACCCCGCCCGAACCGGGTTTCTATTAGGACATTACAAATTGTTATAAAAGAAAGAAAATTATGTTATACAAATTTCTTATCTTTACAATGACGGATCATGACGTCAATAAGTGATAATACTATCCTACATTGAATAAAGAATTTAAGTTTCAAATAAGCACTCAAAGCAAAAATAATCTTTTCTCTCTTGTTATACAAATAACTATTTTCCATAATTTTCACTCGATAAAATTGTACCAATGCAAATTCTAAGTTACTTCAGAGTAACGATATTCATAGCAATCGCTCAAACTGAGTGGATAAAGTTAAGAACTTCGGAAACCCGTTGGCAAATAAATGCGAAAACTTACACAAACTACCTATTATTTTTGCGCAAATATTTCCGACTTTTACGATAATAAAGCTGTACTGTGAGTAACCGTAAGATGCCGTGTGATGACGGCTTAGAATAGCATCACCCCATTTCTTTCCCGTGGGAGTCGTAAGAGGCGACTAAGGGACTCGAGGGTGTATATTGCAATTTTAGGCGATGGGCTGACAACCTGTCACTATGGCGATACACCATTTTCCGAATGCCCCTCAAAAGTTTTTGTCTGACGTGGCGTAAATGTCCGTTTTTTGCGACCGTTATGCTCTGCATACCCCGTAAGGGATTATAGGCGTGATATGTGTATGTGTATGTATGTGAGTAACAGTTTTGAGTTATTTTGATTGGTGCGTGTTTTGTTAGTATTGGAGTATATCAGGTGATATTTTACTAGTGACCGATACTGGAAACAGAGGACAGGCTGGTGATAAGGAACAACTTTCCCCAAGGAAATATAACAAAAATATTTTGAACTATCATAGTAAACAAATAAATTAATTTATGTATCAACAACTACCTAGTCAATGACAATATAATTTAATTTAAAATGAATAATGTAATGGAATTGTTATACTTAATATGACGCATGATTATTGTTTTTATTTGATTTTGTTATTAGGATATTATTAGTTAATTATTGATTTTAAGTTACGCATGCTTACGTGTTTAATGTGATGTTTATTAATTCAACTTTAGTTACAAGTAAATTGCTTCACCCTAACAGAGTTCGTGTACCTATCTAGCATAATTATAAACACCTTGTACTTGTACATGATTGCAAATGAATAAATATGAAATAATATAACCCAAAGCGTATGAGAGGTCAAAATTTATTTTTCATATTTCGACTCATACTTGTTCCTTATCACTAGCCCGTCTTGACTTTCGCTATTGGTCACTAGTAAAATATTACACCCTGTATAATTGTTAGGTACTTCTCTATCCTTCCGAATGACCCTCAAACGTTTGTCAGACGTGGCGTAAGTGGCCGTTTTTTCGGTCGTTTACGCTCTGCCTGCCCCGCAAGGGATAAAGGCGTGATATATGTATGTATGTATGTACTTCTCTATCAAGTAGGTAGAAGCGATCAAGAGATAACGAAAGTGACAGGTTCAAATCCTGCTTGCGGTAGAAAAATTTGCAAGTTTTCTAAAAAGAAGGGATTATTTTATACTGGTTATTCCTAATTATTCTATGAAATACCAGTATAAGATGATCTCTTAGATGGTAACTCGGGTTACTGCTGATGATACCAAATAAATGAAAAAAAAAAGATTTTTTTACGAATAAATAAGTTACAACTTTACTTAACTAAATTTTGCGTACGGTCGTCGTACCGTCAAGTTTTATTTATGTTTGGAAAATGTGCTTCTGTAGGGATGGTATTTGTGTAGTGCAATAAAATAAAACAAGCACATTTTTTTTAGGTTTTAATATTTTTTACACAATTCGTAGCATTCACAATGCCGACACTGTCCCGTCTCCGTCCCGTCAGCGCGCGGATCTATATATAATTATATAAACCAGTTCACTATGTATATTTATAATCATATGTACCTCGCCAAATCATACAATACAAATATATAATTAACTTTTTCATGAACTTTGATTGAATTTCCCGCTGAGGGACGACCTGATCATAGTTACTATATTTACAATTACTTGATGACTCTCGAAATTATGTATAATATACATATATAATAAAAGAGAAAAATCAAAATAAAATTCTTCAATTAATACATTAATACCTAACAACTACTGTTTAAGATTTTCCTCTTAATAAAAATATATTACACGCCACGTAAATAACAATAATAATGCAATAATGAATTATCAACAAACGCCGGGTGAAACTGTTTCCTTAATACTGAGAATTCACTGGAAATGAAACGGTATAATACAAAGTAAAATGACGTCACTATATAATTATATATAATCTGATGATAATATTTACAAAAGTTAACAAACTTTTCTAAAATCAGACACTAGATAGTGTTGCGGTGCAGCTGAAATGTACGTGACGTTATTTTTAATTAAATTCGATTCGTATACTTTTGTATCGTATACTAGAGCCAGCTCTATTTAGACAATTATTATTATAACCAGTTTTCACTATGAACGTCGTATTCTTGGCCCCCAATCTCGTATATCTCAGGTTTCTAGGCATCGATGCCTTTTCCTTAAACTTTGCTTGAATCATAATTACTAATAAGTACTTATAAAGTAAAAAGTAAAAAAACTGATAAAAATTCGAGTATGATTCAGAACTTGGCCACGTTTTTACAAATCAGCTGTACCGCGAATGCTGGTATAGTCTATAATAAAGCTTGTCTTCGGTTAACCTACCTCGCTTATAGTAGGACCAAATACGTAGGACCAATATGACATTTTCCACTCGTATACATGGCTAAGGCAGTAATGCGCTATGCATTACGTTCAACGTATTTCTCATGGAGATTAAATATTTAAAGGATTCAAAATTTAGAATTCTGAAAATAATATTAGAATTCTATCAACTGTTAATTGTATAATTTCAGAGAGATATTACTTACTTTGTTCTTAAACAGTTGATAAATACGGGGGTGTAAGGGACAACTCTCCGAATACTAGTAGGGTGCATGCAGACCAAGAAACTGAACAACTTTCCCGTAGGAACATATGTCAGGAAACGACCAAAAAATTACCATGGGAAGTTGTTCAGTTTCATGGTCTGAATGCACCCCGCAAAATTTTGAGGGCTGTCTCTTACACCCTGTATGTTTGTTCTAGGTATGGTATACAAAGTGCTGTACATTTTGTTACTAACTTACAGGTATTATCTATTGACAAACGTAATTTTGGCAGCACTTTACTTGACAAACTCAGATTTACATTAGTGACACAGTAGTGTACTTGCCAAGTTTGACTAACGTGCCTTTTGTAACTTATTTGAGTGAAGCACAGTGCCAAATACAGTGTAACAAATTGTGTTCTCCACGAAATACAACTGAGTTAAGAGGTACATTAGAAAAAGCTCAAAATTTATTCAGTCATGAAAATCACATGATAATGTTTCGCTAATGTTGTGAATGAAGGACTACGTATTTTTTTGTTTTTCGTACTGTTTTACGTTAGCAATTCGTGTTAGTTTGCTATTTATTTTCTACACAACTATAGCCATTCATACATTTAATTTATAACGTATGGTCTCCTGGTAACATAGAAGGCAAATAACGTCAGGTATCAAGTCAAAATAGACCTTAAATCTCTTTTAACATCGTAAAATATCATTTTCGTCGTATACATCGGTTACAATTGTGCTACTTTATTGAACACCAAGGCAAGGTGAAACAATGATATCCGCTTCTTAATATCATTATTATTTTAAATATAAATAAAGAGGTTTATGAAATAAATAAAAAAGTTTCTAAGCACGAGTTTCTTTTGATAAGTATTTAGTCAACTTATGTTAAAATGTTTGATAGTTTCAGCTCAAAATAGCCGCGTTTTCTTCCTGAAAATCGTACTTAGCAACTTTTATACTAACATCACAAGCCCTGTTATATTCGAAGATATGTTTAATCACCTGTAACACAAAACTACGGACAATAAAACTTAGAATCCATGAAATTGACGTTCATCTAGAAGTACGATAAAAGCTTGACATTTAATTGTTTGAATAAATTACTTAGGCAATAGAAAACGTTTCAAACGCAATGGTGAAGTTATACGAACATGGCATTGAAAATTGGGATCTATATGAACAGACGAGGTTTCAAAGTATCAATTGAACCAACACAGGGCTCCTTTTAAGAGAACTTGCCGAAGCACTACCGTGCCCCTGGATGTAAAATGCGACATATAATCTTGTCTGTTCATATTGATCCTTTTAAAACAAAAAGTGTTTCAAAAGTTGTATTAAAATAACCTTACACAAATCTTTACAAATTCTTTTGTATTCTATTTTCTGTCCTATCAGCCCCTAGTACTTCCAGTGATAGTTACAACTTACAACTATTCAATTATTTATTTATATGTACGTAATAACAATACACAATTAGCTATAAATATTTATACGATAACTATCAAACCGTTTTTTTATTGTTACATTCATCAACTTTGCTCCTATTGTTTCAAAAATGATAAAACTGTTCATTTATAATTAGGAGGTGATTGCACCAGATATAATACAGAGTTCAAGTGTCACTTCGCGTAAATTTACATTTAATTTAAACATTTAAGTTGACTTTAAATCTTATTTTAGGAGATCGTATACTGTTTCAAATATTACAAAATGTCGCGTTATGTACATGTTAGTATCGTTCTCCTGTTTGTTCGAGTCGCGCGGCCGCGGCGCGTGCGGCGTCGCTGCGGTGCCGCTGCGGGGACGCCGCGTTGTCGGCGCGGCGCGGCGGCGTGTCGCCAGTGTGTGTTGGAGCCTTTACTCTCGTGCTATCAGCCGGCCTCAGCGAGTGCCGAGCCGGGCGATGACTCTGTTATTCATATCTGAAAATAATAGAAATTAAAGTTATTAGTCGCACAGTCATAAAATAATGAACTTTCATGGAATATGTTATAGGGCTAGAGTACTTCTTTCTTTACATGCATTAACGACCACAACAGTCCACTACTAGATATGAGCCTCACCATAGTGGGGGTATTGCCATACTCATTACGCTTGGCAGGCGGATTGGCAAGCGCAGTGCAAGATGTTACATTCATAGGAAATGCTGCATCTCGTTATCTGGATTATTATCCGTTAGTCGCTTTTGACAACACCCACGGGTAAAATGATGGGTGATGGTATTCCAAGCCGGCACCACACGGCACTACTTAATAACTTCGGTTTTACGAAGACGAATTGCCTTCAGGATTTAGCACTGTAGTGTGATTGCCAAGTTTGCACATGAGAACTGGGCAATGAAAACTTTCATTATGTGTTCGTGATGACATTACTGACATTGTTTTCTATTATTGAATATTTTAAACTTAGTTTTATTTTTATCATTTGACGAGCACTTGGCAATAATTCTAACCTAAAAATGTAATTTCCATTGTTTGATAGATAAATCATTCGATACTTACATGTACAAGAGCTGGGTATTAGAGATGGTGTCCGTAATACTCGGCCGGGTAATGGTAGCCCTGGTGGAAGGCCGGGTCTGCCGGGGGCCGGTGCATCATCTGCTGACCGTCCATCATGTAGCCCATGGTCGCCTCGGGGCTGTACGCGCCGCTCGGCCCAGCGTGGGGGAACACTGCAGGGTAGAACACTGTACGGTTAATTATGCTAGATGTTGTTCGTGGTGTAGGTAAGTTGGTTTGAAGGAGATAAGCTGTAGGTCTTTCGAGTTTGGTTGTTCAATGGTCAACTCTGTCTTTGTCTACATGGCCCGCCATTCTAATTTAAGATAAGAGTCGCAAACTAAAGTTGGAATAATGCCACTCATTGGTTTATGATGTGTTTCTTTATGACATGTAGGTAATTGATGATTGATTTGATATTTTATAAAATGATTTTTATTTTTTATTTTATTTGCATGTTACAATTTACGTGACTGAAAATGAAGAACTTAATTTCAAGCCTATCATCTGCAATACTGTACCATTTTCTGGGCAAATAGACATCTGAAGCTGAATCTTTATAAATAAAAAAATAAGTTTCGTTATTTGTGAGACTTGACCATTTCGTTTACATTCATAAAACATAATAAGTATGTTTTTTGCAACATATTATAAAGTAAATAATGGATATCAAAGCGAAAGCACGCTACAAATAAACAAACTAAAAAATAAAAAATTTAACCAGACGAAGAAATGTTATGACATTTTTATAACTGCAAAACCAGAGCAACCCTCAAGATTTGATTTGACTGCATAAACATCCTCTTTTACATAACACACTTGAATTCACCATTGAAATGGCGAGTACGCACATAAAAATAGTTCATGACCCTACCTTTAAACTACTTAAACCGGCACTTTCCAAATCCCTCATAGAAAGTATCGTAACGTTGTGAATTCGCTCAATTTTACCACAAAACTGTTATGGCTTCCGAACGCTATGCGTCTAAGGGATTATCAATCGAAAGTAATGGTTTTGGTCCATTACAGACGCCGATTTCCTACTGCCTCTTTATGGGCCACGCGCCATTGCTCACGGAGAGACAAACACGAGAGTCGGCTAATGTCTTCGGTTTTTGTGTTCGAATTCGAATTTCAAAATTGAATAGGTTTAGATGATAGTTTGTAATGAGTAAGAGCGATTTGAATTTGGTCACTTTTGAAAACTTGGCGCTGTTTACCAATTATAAATTGCAATAGTGTGTGATTGATGCACATCAACTAAAATCCTTTTTGTTTATGTAAATGGGAAATAAAATTAGGGTCTTTTTTGTAATAATAGCTTTCGTCAAAAAAGTCATAAGTTTCCAACAGATAAAATAATTGCCGCAAAATCGTGGCGTTTCACGAAAACTTTGTCAACGCAAATAACAGTTAGAAACTTTGATAACAAAATAAAATTTGTCAGCGTTCACAATAAAAGTTTTAAAAATAATTTCCGTCATTTGAGGCGATGACAAAGTTTAACAAAAGCAGTTTTGTGGCAGGATGGGAAGTTTTCTAACTTGGACTTTTTTCAACCGTGCGCGAAAAAGTTTCCCAAACCGTAATAATAATAGAAAGAGAGCACCTATACAGGTCTGATATACATTAAGGATACATTCAGTGCTATTTTTGTGCAGAATCTATAAGACACATTGAACGCACGGTAGTGGTTACGCCAAGTACCCGTTTATTGCCAATCGATTTGCCATTATTGTCTGCGCCCCTAGTTCTTCGAGACAGTGCCTCCGGTGAAGCGTGGGCCGTGTACCAGGACAGCAGCACAGGAAGCAATAAAGGAGCCCCTGTGGCCCGGGGCGGAGTCTCCAGGAAACTACCAGGAAACTATGATTTAGTGGCGATGGGCGATCTCAGGACGCGGCCTTGATCGCTATATTGTTCAAAAGACAGAGGGAGATAGCCAATTAATCATATTATGACTAAATTCCGAGATAAAAGCAAACGCAGAGGTTTGTAATAAATCTGTTGTAATCTGCAGTTTAAGAAAAGTATCACGTAGAGTGTTGGCATTGTAGATAGTTTTGTCTTTGACCTAAAAGTTTAAGCTCTGATGTCGTGTCGAAACTTTATTAGCTTTAAAGTAATAGTCTAAATGTATAGACCAAAAATTTAGCATCCATTAAAATTGCAACAGCCACTGAAGTTAGCAAAAAGTGCAGCAAACTCGTTCGTGTATTCAGAAATATCCATCGGTGCAATCTCCTAAAGTACCAGGGCGTCAAAATTCTGGCGGAGTTAGCTCAACTTTAAAGCAGTCGACAACATAAAACAGAGAATTCTAAATTCCCTCGGCGGAGCGGATGCAGGCGCCGCCAAGTTTGCCGACGACGGAAAATGGAAAAACCGGAGGGTGGAAGGATAGATGGAAAATTGTTTTGGCAATGGACTAAAGAAAATGGCCACCGCATTTCCTGTGGTCAAGCCAAAAGGCGCTTTTCCAATCACTATATTATTTCGGCCGCGCGCTTATGTATTCTTCCCGCGTGCCTCTCGCCCCTATTCCGTTTTGGCAAAGCGTCTCTTATCGAAATTCGTAACGAGTCAATCGCTTTTTGTTCTCATTAAGGGCCCGCCTTGTGATATGAGAGATGGCCTGTCAATCACAATTACCAATTATGCCGTCTTGCGTTATTCAGAGCTATCTGTTATCCAGTTGGGACTTTTTGCGGTGAACTAATATTGTCGTTATTACGCCTACATTGAAGAAACATATCTTCATACGTAAATTGATCAAAGGTTATTATTATGCAAGACATGGAAGTTCTAGACATCTTTATTATGTAACGTATTCGGCAAGTTCTTTAGTTTTTTCTGCTTTTAAGTCACACAAAGAATATGTCTACTTATCCAGCTTATCATCATACATATTACTTTACCGATAATGGTCATCGATGTATTAATACATCGCAACTACGCATACCAGGAGGACATAACGTTGTCAGTGGTCGTCGGCCATATACACAACGCCGTGTAACAGAGCTAATGAATTTATTATAAGGGCATAAATTGCACTCTGATGCGACGCCATTAACGTGCCAGCCTGTAAATTACAATTCGTTCGCCCATCGAACGTTCCAGCGATCGTTTATACAGCTCCGTGAGAGGATTAATTCGTGTACTCTACTCATCACACCTCTGCAGGTGGTATTTTTAAATGTTAATAATATATGGAGATTCAAAAGGACATTTTTCAGCGGATCACAGGACGTAAAATATACAAACGATTGAGCAAGTTGAACACGGCATGTCCTCGAAGTTTTTCGCTCTCGTTTTATTTATTCACGAAATTACAGACAGACAAAATAGCGTTTCTAATCCGGCGTAGGCCCTCGGATACATCCACACATCTAGATAAAGGCACCAGGCGAGCATACATCGGCGATAGGCGAGGGGCGGTGATGGATAGCCCGGGACGGGTCAACGAATTCGGACATTATTCTTTTTTACCCTTCTTGCGTTCCCGCTTCGCAAAAGTAAGCCCTTTTTCTCCAACCTCCTTTTTTCCAGCCAGGAATTTTTGTTAGCTACGCCGGGGACGTTTTATGGACTGTGTGCTACAATTACAAAGTAAAAATAGAATTGGTCGTTTGTAATTCTATTCCATATTGTCGGAGGGACAAAAAATTTGCCTCGTCAGGAATTCCGCGTTTTTGTCCCACTTTCTCATTTTATGTGTTCGTGGTCCGGTCGTTTTTGCTTAGCTGCAGTTTGGCCGAATTATTTGTCCTGTTTCCTTTTGTCAGAAGAATGTTCGACCAATCTAATTGACTTTGAAATAACAAAGAATAGTTTAACATAGTACTTTCTAATGCTAAGGAGTAGAAGATACATTGTTTGTGGCATTTGTGACAAACGATCTGAAAATCCACTCTAAATTTCAAGGTTCAACATTGTCGCCAAAGCAAAACAACTTGGCAAGTTCTCGCAAAACTGTACAATATCAATAGCGTGCACTTAGAAAAATAAACACACGTTTTAAAACTACACTTTATGTTCAAGAGAGCACGTAAACAAGCGCTAAATTTTCTTCTAGCGCAGTCATTACTTGCAGGTCGCAGCTGGCGAGGTACTAGGAGCACATAACTCCGATGGTCAGCGTTAAAAGCTCTCGAAAGATCTCGAGGGACGGCCCGCCCGTTACTCAGGTGCATGCGGCCGCCTGCATACTGTATGAACCTTCTACGAGGTACGAGGCACACTTTGTGGTCAGCCAAACTCAATTTCGGACTTCAAAGTCGTTCGGACGTGCCGAATTCGAAGCGTCCACACGTGAGCGCAATGCCTATCGACGGTCAGTTTAACAAAGGGTTGCTCGAGTTTAAGTGATACTTATTGGAAAAGAAGGAATACTCTAGAGTGCTCTTGAATTCGTTAAAATTTCATAAGAGTCGGTTTTAGGGGTCACAATATCGAAATAATAGATGTACGAGAAAAATGTTACCTGCTCTATTTGATTGGTCTATCATTGGCTGCACTATCCTACGTCTCGCGTTTATAAACCTGGAACAAAAAACATCACATTAATAAAATTCACATAAAATATACATAGATTAGAAACAAAACTTGGCGGTTGCTCTCGCGTGCGCCATTAAATGATTAGAAGCAATTAGATATTAGGCAACTCTTCTCGTTATTGGACCAGGAGTTCATAACACGCTCGCAGGTTGAATTCGAGCAATTACTTCAGCAATATGTTATACGTCTCGTGAATAAGTAATCTCCCCGCGTTTCTGCGCCCCCGGTACCCGGTGTACGGGTGCATTTCCAAATTAACTGTCACTATGAATTTTCCACGAGGTTCCCAGACATTGGCGCGATTGTTTTGTGATTCGATTAGTTTTTCGCGTAATTTTGTATGTAATTTGGATGTTTTACCCTGCTCATTGCCGCTAAAATGATTAGCTTTTGGGGTTTCATTGGGGTGGAATTGCCGAAAAATAGACACATAAAATAACAATTACAAAATTGCAATAACTTGCCTATTCGCTGTCTATAAATCAAAACTGTCAAATAAGCGTACGGCAGTGTTACAGCCAAGTTACACAATCTGCGGCATTTCTAATTCTAATTTGCAACATTTGAAATTAAAGCGTTCAACCCTTCCACTACCTTGCGACGACAACGAAACATGGCGCGTAATGTATTGTTAATATCTAGATTAGTTCATTAACTTCGGACCCTCGGACACCCGCGGGTCCCCGGGTCGTAATGCCCGGGTCCATAACCCCTTGGGGATAAAAACGGAGTTTTACGACACTTCGGAGATCTGTTTAAGTCTGGCTTTTATTAATTGGACTCTTTATTGTCGTTTTGTTGTCGCAATAACAATTTTGAACGAGCGTTTAAATATTGTTGAGGTATTTTTGAATGTGTAATTAAAATTTAGAATATGAAATGAAGTGCTTCTTTTTACATAAAAGCTTCGTGTGTTGTTGTATTAAATTTTCTATCTTTCTCACATGCCAATACACACAAATAACGCCTATATCCCCTGCGGAGTAGGCAGTGCGTAAACAGTCATTTTATTTACGCCACGATTGAAAAATATTTTAAGGTCATTTTGAAAATTGTGTATACTATAGTGACAGGTTATCAGGCGATGCCCAAATTATAATACAAATAAAACCCTAGAGTCCTTTGATCGCCTCTTATGACACCAGCGGGAATATAAGGGGTGATGCTATTCCAAGCCGGCATCACACGGCAGTTAATACTATATTTTATATTAAAACGCAGTCTGCCATTTTTGACGCGGTGTAAAATTACAATGTTTGTTTTGTGTTGCAACAAAACGCAGCAGAGACAGTAGCACAATGGAATTTGCATTTGTATGTGGGAATTATTTTATTCCGCGGCGTAATGGCGTAATGGCGGCCGATAACGGTAGTGCATAAATCATAACACTGATCTGGATTTGTTAATTTCGCCGCCGGGGGAAGGGTTCAACGGTAGAGGTGGGATAGCTTGTAGGAGTGAGTGATTTATTTATTTTTGAAGGGTTGTACTGATAGGTCTTCGCGGAAGACGAATAGACCTTCTGCGGGTACCATCAGTATAGTTTATTTCTTTATTCTTTTTTGTTTTGTGATTTATACTGTGTGTTGCACAATTGAGTGGCATTGTCATATTTTGACAAAACTCCTTAAATAAAGATTAAAAAAAACTTTATGCTCAAAACAGTAATTATTGGCGGCCTTAATGCCAGTGACTATCTACTAGTCTATTTTAGGGAATATGAAAAGTACAGGTAGGTGCAAAAATAATAATAATAGTCCGAAATATACCTAAATATAATATAGCTAAATACTTACAATGTTATAATACAAATAAGTATTCTGTCCTGGAGGGCTGTCCCTTACACCCTGCATTTGAGGCCCGGTAATAAAAAAAACTAAAGTATAAAAAATGCTATCAAATTCATTATTTAGTATTTAAATAGATAGTGGCAGAACAATAAAAATTTAAATTCTAAATAATGGCGTTTAAAATCTTAGTCATTCGTGGCTAAGTCAAGATTTAGTCTGTAAAGATCTCGAAACGTACATATTGTAAAATCCAAAATAAACACAACTTAAATCCGTTAATTTCCGTCGATTTATTGTTATGCAAAAGGGTTATATTTTTAGTTGAAGATTTTAAGACGTTTATTTGTTTATTTATTCTATTAAATTCATAGCTTTTTTACTAATACTGAGTCCTTTAATAACTTTCTTTCGCCCTTCACCCGCCATCAAACTCTCACATAGCATAATACCATGTCGTTGCATTGTCCACAACGAAAATGACTCAAAAATGCATCACTGCACATGCGCCTGATAAATGACTTCTATATGCAAATCTAGCTAATTGTAATAAGATTTCAGTATTAAGTTCTGTCACCCTAGTACCCTCAGGGGTTCAGCTATTATAAACTTATGCTGCTTGTGCTAATGTATCTGTTTTTGAGAGGGTGTTTTGGAATTTTGGCCGCATGATGATGAATTTCATTATTGAAATGTTTTTATTAATTTGTTTTAAAGTTTCAAACATATTTAATAATCGACGGCCGATGTGGCGCAGTGGTAGTGCGACTGCCTGCGACGCAAAGGTTCCGGGTTCGATTATCGGTGGGGCACTTGCAATAGTTGATATTTATCACTTTGTGAATTCATTCCCAGTCGGGTTAGGACATTACAGGCTGAACCACCTGATTTTCCGAAAGACAGCTAGTTCCGTGCTTCAGATAGCACGTAAAGACGTCGGTCCCGGTTGCTTTTTATGATTGCTTAGACGGCGGTCGTTACACAACCATGTCAGAGGCCTTACTACGGTTGAAAAACTTCAGGTTCATCACACCAGGACACCAGGGTTCATCGAGTCGTTGGATTACTCGGTGAAGCATTCGAAAAGAAAAAGAAGAACATATTTAATAATTTCGTGATTCTGCTTTCTACATATAAAACAAAATACCATCAAAAATATAACTTTCCACAATAAAACAATTTTAATGGATTTAAGTTGTGTTTATTTTGGATTTTACAATTCCTACGTTTCGAGCTCTTTACAGAGCCCGTCGTCACGGATGACTAAGGTGTTAGACGTCATTATTTAGAATGTAAATTATTTTATCTACCGCCATCTATTTCTTAATTAATACATACTTACATAATTGCCTAGCGAAACGTCACAACCTAAATCCGTTGAAAATTGTTTTATTGTGATGAGTAATAGTTGTGCAAAGTCAAGAAAATATTTTAATTTAATTTTTAAAGAAACCAAGTCGATGTATAAATATATTGATTCTAAAACTGTAAAAAACTACGCCAAGTCCTTACCCAATGATCATATTTTTTTACGATAATCCGTTTCACTAATAACAATATGACAATTTGGGACTTACTGGTTCTGATGTCGCTATATCTGTGATTATTACTGTGGGAGCCCGGCTTTTCCCGCTTTTCCCTAAATAGGAAAAGTTAAAAAGGTAATTTGGCCTGCGCAACACGTCCGACAGAAAGAGAGGGGGGATATGTTAGAGTGCAAGTCGGAATTTGGGGGAATTCAGAAACACCTTGACAGGCATAGGGGACTAATAATATAGTGTTAATATATTCAACAATAATAGGGAGTTTACTTTATGAGAATTAAAAAAATAATAGTTGAGGTTACTACGTTACTAGATGCCAATACCAAAAGTCGTGAAAAAAAAATCATTTTTCCCAAATCTATCCTCGTTTTGAGCGCTTTTTTATATGCTTCGTTGTTTATACGTTGTTTTCGTTAATATCCGGGAAAATCCAAGAAAGTACATATTTTTGAGATGTAATAGTGATGTGGCAATGATTGGTTACGTTTCGATTTACGATCTCATACATCCAAGTATAAAACTTAAAAAATATGTGACGTTCCTTGCGTTAACAACGTACCAAATACAGCGCCATCTATCCAGCGACTAGGGAAGAGTAAAAAAAAACTCTCTATTGGTAGAAAATAAACTAAATTAAAGTTCATGACGGCCATGATGTATTTTACGTTTATGTTGAAATCAAACTTTATTGACGGAGTACCTGAAGAAATTTCTGTGTTAATTACTAAATTTAACGTAAATTTAGTCTTTACCCACAAAAGCCAATTTTAAAATGTCGCAGCGACGCCCAAGTACCAGCACCGGAGAGTATAAAATTTAATTAGGGCCAAGTTTTTGGATTTTAATTACCTTGAAGGCGAATTAAATAACGACGAGGGTAAGAAGTAAGAATTCCGCCAACTGTAATACCAGGGAATTCCGTGAATTCTTACCGGGACGGCGGAGTGAGAATTTATAATTTACCGTGTTGTACCAGGGCTTCAAGAATTCGGGAATGTAACTTGCTAGATACTTGAGTTGAAGTCGTGCGATATTGAAATTCTCGAGCGTTTGAGAAATGTCTCGTCTGTTTGTGAGATGACATTTTGCTTATACTTGAGTACATACAATTCACAGAGCACTGAAATGTCATGCGCTGTCACTCGCGCGAGTTCATTGGTCTGTGATACACTTAATGTATGAGGAGAAGACTCATAAAACTTCTTAATATTTTTTGGCGGCTAATTAAAATATGTAAAGTATTCATGTGAAAGATCTTTTAAAAACAATATAACAATAAAAAATATATAAGTTCCTTTGCTACGAAGATGCTACGCCGTAGTAAGAAGCTACAAGATAAAGCACAACTTTACAGAATCTGTCTGTAGCTTACTGAATGATAGTGTTTAAGGATAGTTACTTATCATGTCAAATTTGACAGAACAGTTCAACGACCAAATATAAATGTAAAGACTAATACAGGTGACATTAAGAAGGTTACCTTTCAAGTTTAGCCGCATAACATTGTGCGTTTTAAGCGTAAAAAGTTATTTGTCAGATAGAATTTCTTTCATTTCTGCTCTTTTCATATTACACGGCATTGAATAGCAACTACTTCTGTTTTTGAATAATTTTTTGAGGAGACATTTGTCAGTTTCATTGACAATACCTCTTTAATAAACTCTGTAGTGTGTAGATAAAACACATGCTTTACTTTGTTAACAAAAAGTTAAGTAAGTACCGGTCCTTCGGAACTAAAGGGCCAAAATCCTTCACACCGCAAATACGGTACTGTTTCTAAAACAAATTACGTAAAAACCAGCCAAGTGCTTCAAAGCAAATCCAAACAAACGTTCGCAATATTATTAGTTACGCAATCTCGTTGGTTCGGGGCAGGTGGGCGAAAGTGAGGTATTACCGGGAGCGATAAATCCCGTTTTTCCCTAATTAAGGTTTAATTCGGATCGCCCGACTTGCCCCTGAGGCCCCCGTGTTTAGTTTGGTAAATATGAGCGCCATGCTCCGTTGCAAATTGTAGTGCTATGTTTGTGGAGAAAAATTAACATTGCCAGCTCTAAGGGTTTCTTCATTAGGATTACTATCTTTTACCACAGAGTATTAGAACTAGTTTTACCTTGTTAACCCGTGTGGTCATAGGATAAACTTCTATTTACAATTATGAATACGTCCAATCCCGCTACATTAAAATTACGAACACGACTCAAAACAGTCCCGAAAACTTTTATCAGGTCATCCCGTCCGGGTAAATCCCGAAATCGTAATCCGGGTACCAGGGTGACATAGCTTATCGGCGGTCGGCTCGACGGCAAATGAAGGCATTAGTTTTCATAAAGCCGGCCCGAGATAGCCCTCGGTCAGCCGCCCTCGGAGGCTCCGACGACGCCTGCGAAGGGCTGCACTCCTGGAGCCCTAAACTTGATAAATCGCTACTGGCATTTAAAGATTCTGCCGTTCTGGAGCTTTTTCGACGGCTGATAACGAATTTGCTTTATGTGCTAGAAATTTTCAGGATTTGAAAATAATCAAAGTAAATTCTTTTTTTTTGTGCCCATCATTAATAAAAAAAAATTTTGCCGTGTGATGCCGGCTTAGAATAGCATCACCCCATATCTTTCCCGTGGGAGTCGTAAGAGGCGACTAAGGGACTCGAGGGTGTGTATTGCAATTTTAGGCGATAGGCTGACAACCTGTCACTATAGCGATACACAATATTCCGAATAACCCTCAAACATTTGTCAGATGTGGTGTAAATGGCCGTTTTTTGCGGCTGTTTACGCTCTGCCTACCCCGCAAGGGATTATAGGCGTGATATGTGTATTAATAAAAAAAATAAAAAAAAAAATCTTTATTCTAGTTGTAAGTGACGACAAAAGAATTATCAAAATCCTGAAAAAGCGAAAGTCACAGTAAATAATCCTCCAGGCTTAACTAGGACAGCAGCAAAACGCTGGTGGTCACATAACTCATTACTGCTAACTTGTTTTTCTTGTCCCCGGTTTGTGGGTGGACGCAAACAACTGTTTTGGTGTTTGGTGAAGATAGAAAGGAAAGCCTTGGAGATGTATGGGAAATGTGATATTTTCTAGTTCAGTTATTAAGAATTTTTCCTAAAAATTTGGTTCTTGTTCTTTTAGATTAAGAGAGTAATTTGTTATGGAGCATAGACGGAAGACGCATCGCAAAGTATTTGATAACATAAATACCAAAACTCAACAATACTGATCCTAGCCGTAAACCTCGGCTTTGTCCCTTTGCAAAATTGTTTCCCAACTGCAAATACTTTGTTTATGCCCAACAAGATCCAGTAAATCTTGCAAGATTTGTAATCGACACGTCCTGCAGCTACCAGGCGGGCAGGAAATGCGGGCAGTGAAAAGGGTGAATAATCAAGGGAACAAATGCCTTGGATAGTGTAAATCCACTCCGGACAGATGGATAGCGTTTTGATATCTTGAGGTGTCTGCAAGATTGATTGTAGAGTAGATAGTGCAACTCTCAAAGGTAACCATTGTAAATGGTACTTTAGAGATCACCACTTACGATAATAAAACACATTTAAGAAAAGATAACTTAAGATATTTTACATATGAATAAAAATCTCAACAAACACAACACACAAACCAACGCTTCCCATTACGAAAGGAATTGCGAGAACCGATAAAAGACCAGACTTTAATATGGTCCAGCTCATATTTTCCTTTCAACACGACGAGAGTTTTCCACAACACAGCCAGAAAGAAAACAAAACGAGGTATCACGTACAAATACGTCTAATCCATACCGACCCCAACGGACAATAAATATTTTTCATGAAATCCGCCGGCCGTCGTCGGCATAGAAACTGCCTTAAATCAGGCAATTATAGGTGCGACCAGTAAATATTATAACCAGGGGATCAGGGCAATCAGGAGTGAACGACTTGACGCTTTCCGATGAGCTTTGTACACTGAATTCTTATTGGCTTCAATTTTGATAGCTTTTTATTTGTTTTTTGTTCAAGGGTTCAAAAGATTTTCAAATGAACTTGGCTGAACTTGGCTCGTGCACTTCAGTGTCAAAAAGATTAAAATTCTTTTGACGTTTAATTATAAAAATCAGTAGAAGCCAAATTGTCTAAATGAGCAATAAACACTTTCTAAACACAACTGTTCACCCCTATACAGTTATTATAATAAAAACAGTCCAAATCTGTAGTACCACCCTTGACAATTAACAGAGTACCATGTGTTGCGTTAGTCATTTCGTGTGATGAGAGCAGGGGGGGTCATGGGGTCAGATGGGGGGTCGATGGCGATATATTGCGTTCAGTAATTACACCCACCAGGCGTCCAGCGGATTAAGGAGCTACACTCCTTAAAATGAAGCATTTTCCGCCACTGTAATTTATTTGCGCGATTTTTGCTTTCGACTTTATGTTTCCCTGGTAAATTAATCGCGAGGTTTCCGGTTTAATTTATTGTTTTCGGCCATATGTTGTTGGCAGCAATGTCCTGACTTCCGGTAGTTAGATTTTGTATTTTGTTTATTGTATTTGTGACAAAGGGTTGTTGCCGCGGCAAAAAAAAACTTGAGAAAAATTTACAAGTTCTCCCATGTTCGTTAAAAACTAAGATTACAGTGAACATTGTACTAATTAGACGGCAGGGAGGCATAAATTGACAGTAAATATCTCAAAGTGTCGCAGATGGTGTCAAAATGAGTTGCTAATGTGGCTAGAGAAACAGCGATTTATATGACAGCAAGAGAACGCATGTCTCAATCATAATAATCGTTTTAGCTGTCATAAAGAGAACAAGTCAGTGTTTCTGTAAGGCTAAGGTTAGAATTGCATTATTTTACAGTATTCCAAGCAATATACTAAAAATGCAATTGAAATACATGTTTTAGTGATTAATGTTGTTCTTTTTTTGCGGAACTAGATGCATGCATATACTTAGATTTATCGTCATTATAATATATGTTTTAAATAAAATTGTACATACACACGAACACATATCACGCCTATAATCCTTTGCGGGGTAGGCAGAGCGTAAATGGACGCAAATATCGGACATTTACGCCATGTCAGACAAATATTTGCGGGTCATTCGGATAAGTTGTGTATCAAAATAGAGTCAGGTTGTTAGCCCATCGTCTAAAATTGCAATAGACATCCTCGAGTCCCTTAGTCGCCCCTTACGACTTCCATGGGAAAGAAATGGGTGATGCTATTCTAAGCCGGCATCACACGGCATAAATTCAATTTTGGTTAGCCTTTTTTAGATTCAAGGGATTTATATCTCGTGAATTTCGTAGCCGAATCCTGAGACAGGGTCGCGGACAGCATGCAATTGCGATAATAGGTCGACCCGGCGCCATGTTGCGCTGATTGCTCGACAGGCTACGCCGAATTTATCCCGCATTAAATATCGCAAAGGGTTAGGTGCGAAGTGAACTCCCTTATTTATTGATTGCGTAGGGAGGACGCAGGTAAAATCTGGGGATATTGAAATTGTGTTCTACCTACATATAGATATAGTAAACCAAATAATAATCGATATTTGTCGAATAATAATGTGGCTAGCATACATACTTAAGACTTGGCGCTACCACTGCCGTGCGACATTATTTCATAATCATAAATCGTTTATTAATTACACGATTAATTAGAAAATAAAAGCCGAAATACTAGGACAGCATCACAGACGTGGAGTACTGCAACGACCACTAATGAGTGCGACAGCAGCGCCGGCGGCGGCCGCTGCGGCGGGCGCGAGAACTAATTTGCCGCGTGATGGATTGCCGTTGCGGACGACGTCGAGTGTGCTCCATGTGTCTTATGATCGCCTGGTGCTTGTGTCGCTAATTACTTCTCCCGGTGGTTTTGTTAATGAGATTGAGGAAATTAAACGACGTTTCCTTAGAACACTGCAAACGTCTTAATGAGTAGCTAATGTCATGACATTTAAAAATAACGCCTTTATTATTCTTTTGATGTCAATTTACGGCTATAGACAGAAGAAGCCTATCATTATTGAGGTTATTATCGTTAATCATACCACAGCTACAGCAGACAACAATTTTCTATTAACGTTGACCATACATACTCTGTGTAAAATTCGCCGACATTTAATGATAGAATTAATAAGAACCGGTTGCACCAGCTTCTAAGATAAATTCAACGGCGATGTCTCTGATGTTTTGACAGACAAGAGATATCGTTGCAGAAGCTAGAACCCGCTTTCAAAAGTCAAATAAATTCTATCAGAAATAAATCGACTAAAAGCGGCCGCTGTGTTTACATAGCCGTCAACATTTCATAGCAACGTGTCAGGGTGGAAATTAAAACAAGGAATCAGGGATTAACGCAAAAGCAACAAACGAGCAAACGGGCGTGTTCTAGAATTCTTAATTCAAATAAATCGGGAAAGGAATGCGCGGGGTGAGGTGTGAGAGCCACACGCCGCGTCGTTCGAGGCTGGTATCACACGCGCGCGACCCGCGGCCATTTGTCAAATTAATGATGTAGGGATCACAATTTAAACCGTCCACCTGATGACGTCACGGATCTCTAGACATCTCTATCCGGTGGGAAATGCTCTTTTTATTCTGTAATGGCGTCCTCGCGTGAGCCGCATTCGAAATTCGAATTAGCCGCGCGCGTAGTTTAATCGCCGTGTCGCAATCGGAACTAACCAACAACTAACAATGGCTGTTGTTTTTCTTTTTTTTTAAGGCAAAGATAAGGCCCTTGATTATGCCGCCGGCTCTAGCGTGCATCAGTCGTAACGAAGCTGTTCGCATGCAATTTTCGTCGATACGATGAATGGGCGAACGAAAAAAATCAATTCTTTCGACATGCGAACTTAAGTAGTTTTAATTTGCGAGATATTTTCGTTTTACATGATTAATGGATTCCACTAAATTAGTTTTGATTTTGAATTAGCATTGCTGTCGACGATGGAGGATAATTTATTACGTTTGGAGTAAGAATACTTTAGATAAACGTTGATCGAAGACGCTCTCAACTGTGGTTTTCTGTTATCAAGAGTCTGCGCCATTTTGAAAAGACACATTATTTTAATGGAAGTAGTGAGATAGTGTTGCAACACCTGTGGAGATGAGACTATTTACTTTTTTATAATTTATTTGAATTTAAGTCCTTAATTTATATTGCCGTGTGATGCACTTAGAATAACATCTCGCCATTTCTGTCCCGCGGTGTCGTAATTTGCGACTGAAGGACTTGATGGTTTAATTTCATGTGTGTTACAATTTTCGGCGCAGACTGACAACCTATCACTATAGTGATGCACGATTTTTCTGACACGGCCCTCGAATATTTGTAGGACGTGGAGATAGCGATATTTTTATGATTGTTAACGTTCAGCCTACCCCGCAAGGAATAAAAGCGTGATATGTATATGTATGTATGCAATTTGAATTGCTTCTTTTATTTTATTAGCTCCAAAGCGTTTTTAAATATAACCTGTCTATTAAAACGATAACACTAGTGTCACCATACGTAATTGCATGAAATATCTTACGTCCACATATAGAGCTAACGAGTGTTGGATTTAACGACACAGATTCCGCGATAAGGCAATGACAACTACTACATAAATCATTTTGCAATTAGACTTCATAAACGAAACACAGATTTCGTGAGCTTCTTCTAAATTAAAAGAATTAAAGACTTGGCGTACGCACTACGGTGCGTCATTTTAGCCAACAACATGTTGTTTGCAAAGATTTTTAGTTTAAGATAATTTACTTATAAAAAACTAAAGTAAAGTATGCTCACTGTAGTTTTTTTTTCGAACCGGCCAGTAAAAGCTCAAAATGGCACCAAATAGATTTTCCCGTTTGATAGGCAGTATCGTGGGAGACAAAAGCCATGAAAGCCACTATAAATAAAAGGACGGTTAAAATTTTAAGGGCTCGGTCGGGTTCAGGCGGGACCATTAGAGGCCCTTAGCGAAAACGAATGTGTCCCTTCGAGATGCGACCAGAGATCAGACAATTGTTACTGGCCAGCATGAAATCTGCACAGCGATTTGAGTATCCGAACTTTCGAACGTATGAATGAGCGGTTCCGTTTTTAAAACTAATGATTTCGCGGGATTTTGATGTAATATATTTTATTTTTTTGACTTTGGCATTCAACTTTTCGCCAGTGTCAAGCATATGCAGCGTAAGTATATTATTTAAAAATTATTTTATATTTTTGATTAAATGTAGAAATATTCAATGAGAAAGAAACATCTTAATTTTTCCAAGAAATCTTAGCCTCGATTAATGGTTCCATATTCAAATACCGTAAAGTCCGTCGAATGGAAATGCTTTCAATGGATTATGACGATTTTATCGCCAACCTATTTAATTAAATGTTAAAGTTGACATTTATTAATTGTTGTACGGTTTTATAAGGTTTTTAACGACCAAATATTCTTGCTTCTCGATTACACTGATGGCTAACTAGTTCCGTGACAAGTGATGCTATTTAAATAAATCGATAGCAATTTGTCAAGATTTCGAATCATTTTATGTGTTGAAAAAATATTAAGGTATTAGTTTCGGCTTCCGCAACTGGTTGGTTTTCGTAATCAATTCGATGAAATCTTTAATGCTAAAAAGTCTGTATGAATTGACAAAAATATTAATAACTGAAATACTTTAGAATGCATAACTGGCTGCAAATAAATGTTATGTTATTAAATGCTGGCCGATAATGCAAGTGTATGCAATAACGGAACGCAGGCGGATGTGACCGCGTCTTCCTGTCACGATTAATTTCCGGCCGCGCTGAAATTGGCGCGAAAACTGTCGCGCGGGGGGCGCGGGGGTTACCGCGGCGGGAATTTTAATTACGCACTCGTATTCCGAATACCAATGTCGTCTTGTTTAAATTAAATATAAATTATTCGCTCCTAGGCCCCGCTGCGCTCCTGGTATTACTCGGCGAATTGCGAACGCTGAATAAACAACGGTTGGATTTTAATTACAGATTTTCTGCTCTCCCAGTAACAATACGTACAATTCCGGCTTTGTACGGCAAATTTAATATTGATTTTGATTGAAATTCTTAGGATTTCTGTGATTGTTGCAAAATTCCAACAGCTGACTGCCGAAGAGGTGTTAAAAAGTTAAGTCGAGTCGTATTTAAATTACAAATAGGGCAGCTAGAAGCCTTAGCCTGTCCGAAAGAAAAAAGAAGAGACTACAAATTTGCACCAACAACATAAAAGAAACATGGCGGACGAGGTGGAAGTTTGCGAACTCTACGAATAGCGAGTCTAAATGTAATTAGAGGGCAGATGAAAAGTTCGCCACGCAGACGGGTGCACTCTTACAGCATTTAACAAACTTTGATAAAAAGATTAAGTATGACAGTTTGAAATATAGCCACCGCAGTCGGTGGAAAAAATAACAGTGCAAAACTTTCTCGGATGATGGTGGGGCGGACCCAGGCGGGGAGACTTAAAAAAAAGAGTAAAAAAGAAAGGAGAACTTAAATTGCAGTTCAACTTGGAAAGTAAATAAATAATATTAGAAACGATGAACATACAAAGTGTAAAATTGCTACATAATATAACTTACTATCGTTATAGTTTCATCTTGCGTTAGGCTCTTCACAATAAAAATATACTTTATGGCAAAAAACATATTATAATTCTGTTCCAGGCAATCTTTGGGTGATATGGAGAGTGTGAACATATAAGCGAAATGGTGCAAAGACCTACATATGCAAAAATACACTCTAATACTACCTAGGTAATATCATACAGTGTCAGTCTCAAATTCCACCTTCACTTGTAGAGCGTGCGGAAAACTATGCCGCCCCTTACGTATCGGCTTATACAGCCATGAAAAGTCTTGCCTCAGACACTGATTAAATCGTCTGTCACAGACGTGTGAGGCCAATGATGATGATGAATATACACTTAATACATATCCTTATATACTTTATGTTATTACATTTTTTTTTTCTTGGATGAATTTGACGCTTAGTCATCTTTTTCGACACTTAGTGGTAGAAATAGGATAATGCTATTCTGACCTGACAATACAGGACACTTTTAAGCCCGCCTAACTCCATCCCTGTCTGAGGCACCATTGTTGGCGCACTCGAGTTAATTTCTAGAAAGAACCAGGGCCGCACCGGGGCGCAGGTGCCCGCCCGTCGCTTCATTCGACCGCCTCTAATACTCGGCATTATAAATACGTATGACTGTACTGTGTAGATAGGAGTAGGGAAGGAGGAGGGAGGATTAGAATACTTTCACAAAAAATTATTAAAAAAAGCGTAAGAAAGTATTTTCGGAAACTTGCAAAGTTTGCTACCGCAGCGCAGACAGAATTCGAATCTGCGAAGATATTTCTAAGGATGAACCATCTTATGGACAACTTTTCCTCCCTAAAAGGAAGTAGGTCGAAAATATGAGAAAAATACTGGTCTCTAAATGAAATTATTTTGATTCTAGGTGTCATATGTGTATTTCATAAGGTAACAACCTGTCACTTTAGCAAGCAATACAACATTTCTGAGATAGCCCTCAAAAAATTTACAGACGCGCCGATAGAGATTTTATACGGGCTAACGCTCTGGCTACACCAAAAAGGATGAAAAGCGTGTTAATGTTCTTTGTTCCTGTACGTCCTCCAATTTCTAATTCCAGTCCTATGTATTTATAACTAAAGTTGAGCAGCGCTGCCGCAAATCCAACATGGAGATTATGACGCGCCATCCAACTGCGTCTCGCACCGACAAACATGGCCGACAAATAATTTTCTATTTCGGAAGAGATATCTTAACTAGCCGCAAACTAAAGATTTTTTATAAGAGGAATGCGTAGTTTGAATATTTGAACGAATGCCATTAGTATAAAAAATATTGCCGCCAAATATTTCTGAATTCGTAAGAGATATTATTACTGGCCACTCTGGTCAGCCGGCCAGCACCATTGCTGCTTTTGTTGATTGATTTTTCGAATAAATTAGGTAAATAAAAAGTAAAACGTAAAATAAATGCGTAATTTAAACATTTGAACGAATACTACAAGATAGAGCCAAGCTTTTTAAAAACCTTTTAATAATTGTATTTCCTTCTACTTTTCGTGTGGGCACTAAGTAGACGATATTTATTATAATGATTTAAATGCACCACTAACAAATTGGAAAATGTTTGATTCTAATTTTAAATGCAATCCACCGGTAAACGGTAACATCACCAAGCTAGATAATTATAAATTTTGAATCAACTTAGATCCTAACTCCATATAACCTACCCGCCATTTCTAAATATACAAGTTTAATTGTAAAATATCGCGACCCGACCACAACTATCAACATAATTGTTTCTGAAGAAATGCAAGTAAACCATTCGGAGATCGTAGTAAAGATATCCACTGCAATTAAGGCCATATTTGCATAGAGATGCGCCCGCCAGATCGCGTGACATTTCTTTGATCGCCATTTTGTTTTTAATCTTACTAACCGACTTCAAAAAATAAGGTAATCAAATTGATTTAGTATGTGCTCAGAATTTTATAATATTTTTAAGTGTAGGTTGGTTCTTAAACGCTTGCTGAGCAAGTGTGCAAAATTTGAGAAGTGTGAGAATCTATCATCGGATATCTCAATATCTACTGGACCTATTTCCATGTTTTATTATTTTGGCATTCGAGTAATCAAAGTGTCATCATAATCTGTTGAGTAATTCTTAAAACACAGGACTACTAAGTTTTTGTTCACTGTGTAAGGCGGTTTAATTTTTGTTAAATTTATACCTACTAGCATAATCTTTTGAATCTTTTTTAATACGCCATCTTGTACATACATGGTCATACGAGCACACCCATTAACTAGCCAATGTTTTTGTTTTTATTGCCCATCTCGTTATACCGGTTTAAGTTGAAACGTTATTAAGAGATAAATATGCATTTTGATGCGTCAAATGTGTTGTAATTATCATTTTAAAGGTATTAACTTTTCGTTTATTGCGTGTACTAACTATCAGCTGAACATCAACCTAGCCATTTATGGGATCAACTTATTCTGGTTTTACATACAATTACTGAGAGCTACCAGTATAAATTGGTCCGTTGATGTGTTGTACTACCTGACCGGAGTGCTCGGATTTTGTAATAAAAGTCTATTAAAATTGGTAAATACGGTTAATTCTCTTATTAATGTGGTTAGTAACCATAATTTTAATGTTCAGGTTTCAAATGTTGCATTGCGGACTAAATTTTGAATGAAAAACAAAACACTTATGAATTTTATAGCATAATCATGTTGTTAACATCACTTTTGTAGGACTTGAACAAGTCGCAAAAAATTACCAGTTTGACGCATAGGTACTCAAAGATAAATGCAAACATTTTGATCCAATTGACAATCTCTTTTCTAAAGTCGGTTTAAAAACAGTTCTAAATTCAAATCCAGAGCCAACTCTAAGCGTAACCATAGAGATTACAACTTAACTTTTCCGATCACAACACCATAGACAATGGCTTAAATTATACACGGCTGGATTGGCAGAGACGGATAACTCACCCTTTAACAATACAGACTCTATTCCACGGTACCACCTAAAATTTATTACTTAAAATAGCGCTGTCCTTTCCGTTGAGTAGGACCGTCACGGTAGGAGATAGTCACGTCTATAAATACATCAGCCTTTTGCAGTCCACTGCTGAACGTAGGCCTCTCCCAGGGTACGCCATATTTTTGCCATCCAGACGCTACCAGCCGCCTTTTTTAAGTCATCGGTCTATCTGGGCAGTCACGCCTATCTCTATTCAATTGTCTATGATTTTTGCGCTTTTCGTACATTTCCTTCATGACTAGCCTAGAATCTTATTCATCGCTGCTTAAGTTAGACAGTTATAGAGTAAAATGCGTAAAATCATGGACAAATTTAGACACGATTATCTCTTAATTGAGCTTTTTGACTGTTTATTAGAAAGTAATAGCTCTATTTTTTGTTACAGTTCGGCCATCATAATAAGCCCAATTTGACGGCTGTCAGAGCCGTAGGTACTTAATGATATTGCAACAAAGGAAACTAGACTTTATCCCGTTGCATTATCACATTTGACCGCCATCAATTAGGTTTAATTTTAGCGATTTGAGATGGCGCAGTGGAATCGTGTCCAAAGACGGATATTTCACCCTTTGACAATCGCGGGGTGAGCCAGGGGTGACTAATTGTCTGTCTGTTATGTTATTATGTTTACGTACACTCTCTTGGTTTATGTTTATTTGATAAGCTTAAAAGGTTTCGCTGTTTTGCATAAATAACGCTTTACGGTCGGGTAAAATAGAAAAGGTTGTGTTGGTGCCTTTTTGCATAACACTTAAAGGAAACATTTTATTCCGAATTTAAAATATACCGTTGTATTTTATTGTATGACAGTCTTTCATTGTGGTTGCACGTATGGTGCTGATCTAGGCCACAAGGTGCCGGCTTGGAATAGCATCACCTCAATTCTTCGCGAGGGTATCGTAAAAAGCGACTAAGGGATCCAGGAAGTCAATATCTTGCACTGCGCTGGCCAATTCGCCTGCCAAGAGTGGTGAGTATGTAGAAGGCCCATTGTCCAGCAGAGGGATCCGCACCGCACGTATTGATAAGAAAATATAAATATGGACAGTATAAAAAAATTATAGGCTGTACTGTACGTGGAATTACAAGATTTGACAAGCACTGGATATAAGGCACACCTACTTCTAGTGCCGTGTGATGCCGGCTTAGAATAGCATCACCCCATTTATTTCCCGCGGGTAATAGGCGACCAAGGAACTCAAGGGTTTTTATGTATGTAGTAGTAGAGTAACAAAAATGTTTTAAAAAGCCAAAAGTGAACAACTTTTCCCATAGCTCAAATATAGTTTTCAACTGAGGTCGAAATATGAAAAAAATATGTGTTTGACTTCTAGTTATTTTTTCAGTGAGCGTCCTTTCGTTGCGCGGACTTTAGCGGCTATCTAAATAAGCTACAGCCATAATTCAAAACAAGAGCCACGCTGATAAGAAAGTTTCATTACCCAAACGTTGAATTTAAAACCGGGCTTTAATCAGCTTTAGGCTGCTTTAGGGAGTTTATCCAAAATCGGACCCTACCACCTGTGTGTGTGTTTAGGCAGAGATTACTTTGCGAAAATTTCGCTTGTATCGGGAATAAATTATGTTTTCTAATTAGTGTAACCTTTGTTTTTCCGCTGTGATATAAACCCATTTTTGTTTATCGCTCAAGAAACAATGAATGGGACGGGATAGTGCGGTAGATGTTATCGGAAGCCATTTCGAGACTTGACGGCTACACTATATGAATATGGGTTTCTATTGTCCTTGTCTCATCTATTACAGATAGGGCCTATCTATTCTTTGACGCAGTTTGGTGCGAGAAAATTTTGAAATTGGAACGATCTCGCATAGTAAGGTTAAAAAGAAGAAAACTGTTCTTCTTAGCTCTAGAATTACCGGCGCTTCAAATAAATCGAATAAGATTTGAAATTTGTTCCTTTAAAACTGGAAATAACTATATATTTTGTTTTTGTATGGCATTTCAAAAACATTCCTGCCAGTATCAAGCGATACATGATTGCCAGTTCTAAAAAAAAAGCCGTTAGATCAACAGAGCCTCTTTTAATCCTTATACACACACACACACACGTACACACACAACGCCTATAATCCCATGCAGGGTAAGCAGAGCGTAAACGGCCGCCAAAAACGGACATTCACGCCACGCCCGACAAACATTTGAAGGTCATTCGGAAAATTGTGTATCGCCATAGTGACAGGTTGTCAGCCAATCGCCTAAAATTGCAGTACACGCCCTCGAGTCCCTTAGTCGCCTCCTACGAGTCCCATGGGCAAGAAATGGGGTGATGCTATTCTAAGCCGGCATTAATTTTAATCCTTATGAGGCTGTATAATCACAAAATTTACGAAAATCTGTGTGTGTTTGTTTGTTTCTGTAGCGCGGGGGTACCAGGGCGGCAGCGGCGGCAGGCGGTGTTCCCTACCTAACCCCTTCGCAGTTTGATAAATGGCCAATTACAACCGCCCGCCCGTCCCTTCTGTTAGCTTGTTGCCTATTTTGAATTGCTTTTGCTTTTTCGTTTAGATTAATATCTAAATAGGATAGATACGGATCCCGCTTAGGTATTTACGTTGTTTTTAAACGTAAATTTTGGGACGAAAGCCTTTTGTTCGCTCCTTTTTCGTTCCATTGTTTTAGGTCTTAATGCGAATCTTTGTCCGCTCTGTCTTGCGATGTAATACTTCTTTGTTTTGCGCTTTTTCGGATTTAAGGATGACATCAGCGAAACTGGCGCCGCTCAGTCAATATTAGTTTAGGCATACAACATTTTAAAACACTTCGACGTGTTGGGTATAAACTTAAAATTTAGTTTTATCTGCGGCCTGCGGTGCAATTTTGCAAGGTTCTCAAAAATAACATATGTAACTGTCGTATAATATGGGGCATTAGAATGCCAGTGTTTGTTTATCACACGAGGCGTAGTAAAGTGCGATAATAGTTTGACACAAGCAATCTAATTCCTTATTATATGCAGCTACATACACTATTTTATCTACACATAAATTCAATAAAATATGAGAAAAACAATTCAAGTTACGTCCCGGTTAGCATTTTCTTAAAATTTTAGTCGGCGTAGGATTAAAAAAAACGATTTTTTTCTCTATTTTTCGATACAAAAAAGAAAAATTACTTTAATTTCTCCATTAATTGTCGATATATCTCGTGATACCAAAATGGAAATAAGTTCTTTTTAGATACAGTTTTTGGTTACTAAATCATTTTTTAAAATTATCTAGACACAATACACAAAGTAGGTCTTTATAAAAGTATTTCCAAATTATGCATAAGCGACAATAATTTTGCCATTAAGTTTTTTAATGAAAAGTGACCTCTTGCAACAAGATCCAACTTATTTTATGAGTACCATATATGTTACCAATTTATTACTTTGTGATAATTTTTCACGACTTAATACTTCGCCTTTCGGATGACCATCGTGTTCCTAACTTTTTTTTATATTTGAAGGCGCCAGTAGTCTGACGTTGCACCTTAATTTTAGCTCCTGCTGGCTCTGAAAGCCTGGTGGTCGCGATCCGATTTACGGCCGTCGCTCCACAACTAGAGCCGTTTTATTGTTAGAGTTAAATCAACAAAGACTGTTTAGATATCTTTTGAATTAAAGTAAAACAAAGGTTTAAATAGAGTAATTCCTTAAAATACTAAAAGCCAGGGTGGTATTCAGTCGGCTTAATTAGCATCACCATATAACTCCCGTCGCAAGTGGTAACTTAGACGCCGTAGGTTTCATGTTCAATTTAAGTCCATATGCTGACAACGTGTCAATACATTTATACAAAAAAATCCTGGAATGACCATCAAATAATTATGAAATTACACATACAAACATATTTCACGCCTGTACCTTGCGGGGTAGGCAGAGCGTTAACGGCCGTCAAATACGGTCGCTATCGCCACGTCTGACAAATATTTGAGGGCCATTCCAAAAATCCATATGTCACTAAAGTGACAAGTTGTCAGCATGTCGCCTAAAATTGGAATATACATGAAACCCTCAAGTCCCTTATTCTCAATTTTTAAGTCGTTTTGCCCTGCCTACCTCGCAAGGGATAAATTCATGATTATGCACCTATGTATGTAAACTGCAATTTTAGGCGTTGGGCTGACAACCTGTCACTATGGCGTTACACAATTTTCCGAATGACCCTCAAATATTTGTCAGACGTGGCGTAAATGTCCGTTTTTTGCGGCTGTTTGCGCTCTGCCTACCCCGCAAGGGATTATAGGCGTGACATGTGTATGTATGTTTATATATGTAAAACTTTGAATAAATTAATTTCATTTAATACTGTAATACCAGGGTTGTATTCAGACGAAGCACCATATGGTATTCGTTTACGAATAATTAAATTTAAAAAGAGAAGGTTCAGGTGCGAATGTTTAGCCCTGGTGATTGTTCAAGGGTGGGTAGCGCCCTCTGTTTACTCAACTTGGTATTAAAACTGTAATTGCCTGTAAGCCGTTGTTTAATAATTTTTTTGTACGTAACAAGTGGGATTTTGAACACGTTTGAATATATAATTTTTTTGTAGCAAATCAACAGTTTTGCGAAGATTCTCAATAAACTTAATAAATAATATTAGTACTTATTAACAATTATTGTTGCCTACCCCATAAGGGGTATAAGCGTGATATATGCATGGGGGAGGCTGCAATAGGCTGATGAATGTATGTGTGTGCATGCATGCATTTACAATTATTCATAAAACGTCCATATACGTATGTATTATTAAATTTAATATCTAAGCAACAGCACAATACTATAATTTTCTTAATCACAAACTAAAAAACTACAAAATTGTATATACAAAAAAAAACGATTAGGTTGACACGAAACTGACATTCCATTGGTCGGCCATGGCTGCGCTTAGCTTCCATACAATGCCATAACTACAACGTAATTACTGTAATAATAGTATTATACGACCAGGTTGTTATTGTGATCGCCGTACAGGGATGAATTAAGGTGCTATTAGTAAACGCAAAGATCATACATACATACCATACCATATGCCACGCCTATAATCCCTTGCGGGGTAGGCAGAGCGTAAACGGCCGTAAAAACGGTCCCTTACGCCACGTCTGACAAACATTTGAGGGTCATTCAGAAAATTGTGTATCGCCATAGTGACAGGTAGTCAGCCCATCGCCTAAAATTGCAATACACACCCTTGTTCCTTTAGTCGCCTCTTACGACTACCACGGGAAAGAAATCAAACGCAAAACATCATCAACGAAATAATTTGTGGGGATTTTAAAGTCTTTTATGGACTCGGTTTAAAAACTCCAAATTTAAATGGTTCGGTCGTCGACTTGATGTGCGACACGATATGAATCAATGAATTCTATTTTGCTAAAATTAACTGAATTAAAAATGAATAAACTGAATGAAACTGTAGTATTCATACCAGAATATTTAAATAGTAATAAAAACTGCAAATATTTTATAAAGAGAAGTGCCCTATGGTGTACCCTGGGGGAGGCCTACGTCCATCAGTGGCCTGCAATAGGCTGATGTATGTATGTATTTCAAGGTGTTAACCGCCCCATGTAACTGAACAACTTTTTCCAAGAAACATAGGTCGAAATACAAATTAGGACCTCCCATACAAAATGATTCAGCCGACCGGATCAATTTGTTCTCATACGAAATACGGTCCAATTTCCTTTTCAATAATTGTAGCTTATATTTTTACATGCCGTATAACTTATAAATATATAGCTAAGTATATCAAGCTAAATCTTTCGATCCACAACCATAAAATCGATATCACTTAATAAATGATCCTCATTACCAACTACGGCCCTGTCTAGCCTCCGGGTGCACTATTAATGATAATAATATCTATTTCAATTGTGCATTGGAACAGGGCCCTAGGAGCGGCCCTGGCGGCGCGGAACGGTAAAAACAATGGAACGGATTTAGACTAAGAAATGGTAGTAGACGAAGCAGTTTAATTTTTTTTTTTTTAATTTAAACATAGTATACATAAACATACAAACCAGTCAAATGCCTTCGATAAACCTCATAAAGGTTTGTCTCGATGACATAATTCCGCTATTATTATAAAAAAGAAACAATACGAAACTTAAGCTATTATTACATTAAAGTAGGAACTTACAATATACCTAATAGTATGCAACAAACTGACAACAACAATATCATATCACACCTATAATCCCTTGCGGGGTAGGCAGAGCGAAAACGACCGTAAAAACGGACTAAGACGCCACGTCTGACAAACATTGGAGGGTCATTCAGAAAATTGTGTTTCGCCATAGTAATAGGTTGCAATACACATGTAACCCTCAAGTCCCTTAGTCGCCTCGTACGACACCCACTAGAAAGAAATGAGGCGATGTCAGCCTAAGCCAACATCACACAATAATATATAAAAATATATACAAAGTATTTTGTATTCAAAATACAGTCTATTAAGTAATAAGTGCCGATACCGTGACGTTAGTTAAATTAAATTACGAGTTATTCTTATTTAAGTGTAAAACCTCAATACCTATTAAAAATAAAACTTAATTTGGTTTTTTGCTTTTCTGGCATAAATACACACGAATAAGTTATCTCAAATATATTTTTTACGGAAATATCTAAACTCATAACGTAAAGTCGACATAGAATGTATTTATAATTGTATATGCTTTTTTAAAGCTTTTAAAGAACTATGATAAATGATGTGTCTACCTACACGTAGGTGTATGATGAAAACCTATTTACTTCTCAAGGAAGCCATTACTATTATCACGCTTGACAAATTGTTATGAGATTCCTTTTATTAGTTTTCAAATTAAGAATCTATTTTGAATTTCAGTTGCTTAGATGTCAATTATGTTTGTAGAGTCATAATATGAATGGAGCCTCAATTCGGGATATAAATTCTCTCAACTTATATTAGTGCTGTCACTTTCCGTCAAATAGGTTCAGTAAAGGATAGGAGATATCTAAGTCCTGTCATATTTAAAATTTTCAATGAGTTCTTCGCAATTTCTAGTCAATTTAATCGCCATTGTTCTCATCGTCGCCTTATTTTGACAGATATCACGTATTTTGCGTCAAATTATAAGACTTGGTATGACTAAAATATCTCCTATCCTATTCTTAACATATTTGATGGAAAGTGGCAACACTAATTTAAGGTAAGTTAATAGAATGTATGTCCCGAATTTAGGGCATTAGACCCGATTCCACGTTTTAATCATTTTAAGTTTCTAATGCTAAAATCACTAAAATAAAATCCCTAAACTTAGAGGTTTTAAGTGTGGCTATTCCACAAAAGCCATGTTTTTGGGATGTTTTTGACAGGAATATAATTTGATTTTGACAATGCTATTTTTAGCAAATTTAGTGTTGCAAATTTAAAAATATATAAAAGTGTTGCAAGAAAACAAATATTTTTAATACGACACGCAAAAGCATTTTTCTATTATTTGGTAAAATAATTCTTATATTTAACTATAGAAACAGGCCTGTCCCTGTTGAGGCTTTGGGGGAATTTGCTTAACACACCATGCTTGGTAGATGGATTGGCGAGCGCAGTACGCAATAATGCTCTAATGTTTATTTGGTGCATTTTTGTGTAAAATCGCCAAAAAGAGATGAAATTGATAGATAAACATTCGTTCGGTACCACTCTAGAACTTTCCGACCCGGTGCCATTTAAAAACTTTTCAACCCGGTGCCAGCCTAGAACATTCTGATCCAGTGCCACTTTATATCTTTCCTACCCGGTGACACTCTATGACCTCCCAACTCAATTGATCCCACTTTAGAACTCTCATATCTGACCGAAAATCACACAGAAAACTCCAACATTTGCAACCATTTCGATTTGTTTTGACAGTTCTATTTTTAAGCGGGACCTTTTTAGTGGCCGCTAAGATTAGTAAATTTAATCTTTTTAAATATTTAAATTGCTTAATTTTGCACCTCCTAGAATTGCACTAATCGGCTAAAGCTAAGTTTAATCCTGTCAGTTATTTTTAGAGATTATAATCCTGTCATTTGAGTTTGACAGTTACATGCAGAATAGAAAACGGCTTTAGAAACGTCAAATTAGACTTAGTAATAATAGAAGTGCGTCTGGAATAGCGTCTATTGGCTACTTAATTTTTAATATTAATAGATACCAAGTTTTCAATTGGCCTTGTGATGCCGGCTTAGAATAGCATTACCCCATTTCTTGCTCGTGGGAGTCGTACGAGGCGACTAAAGGACTCGAGGGTATGTATTGCAATTTTAGGCGATGATGAGCTGACAACCTGTCACTATAGTGATATACAATTATCTGAATGACCCTCTAATGTTTGTCAGACGTGGCGTAAGTAACCGTTTTTTCGGCCTCTTCCGCTCTGCCTACCCCGCAAGGGATATAGGCGTGATATATGTATGTATGTTTTCAAAAATTGTAATACTTAATTTTATTTTCCAAGAAGTTAACATACATACACATATCATGCCTTTGTCACTAGCAAGGTAGGCAGAGTAAAGGCAATAAAATATCAATTTCAAGAACCGTTTCAGAGAAATCGTGTGTGATACAGTGACAAGTTGTCAGCATGTCATCTAAAATTGTAATTCACATTAACCTCCCGAGTATATTTATAACGTTTTACTTATACCCATACCTATAGAGTACTTACACACGTTACTTAAATATAAAATATCGAAACATGAATCATTCTGATAACCAATTAAAATGTAAATTTTATGCTAATTCGCAAATTAAAGGACATTAAATCCCGAAATTATGGTCATTGGGACCGCAAGGAGTTATATTAACAAGCATATCGGTTTTCTCTTTTTGTTATTCAAATCTGCGCGGCCGTCCGCACTATACGAACGGGTTTTTGAAATTATTGTACACACACATACACATATCACGCCTATAATCCCTTGCGGGGTAGGCAGTGCAGCAAAAACGGACATTTACGCCACGTCTGACAAATATTTGACGGTGCTTCGGAAAATTATGTATTAATAAATAATACCTAATTTGTCACGTATTTTTGTCCAGCTTAGTACTTAGATCTTAAACCTGAATCAAAATTTTATTTTTTGAACTTTTTTGTAAAGGAAAATTAACTTCGCACTGACAACATTTCAATAAAAAATTATATCCAAATCCTTTGAAATGAGGCAGCCGCGAAAATCTGTTTAAAATTCCATCAATGGCTTAAAATTTATATCCATCGAAGTTTTCCCAAGGAAATCCCCTCTCAATCGCGCTATCCGGCCGGCAATATATCACAACCATTGTGCCCGTTTAATGTGCTACTTCCATTATGCTACACGACCACCTCGCGTTGACACCCCGCTCCACTTACAAACGTGAATAAAAAAGGAGATTCTAAAGATCGAAGAAAAATTCAAATACTGTTTTTAAGTTAGTTTATTTTTCTATAATACACTTATAAAAAAACACGAAAAGTTAAAGCAATTATGAAGAAAATTGTAAAATAAGAGAAACTTCAAAGTTCAACTTAAGCTGGTCGTGTTATTCGCAACGAAGTACTAGAGATTTATGTTCAGTAACACTTTTGATGTGATAATCTTTTCTTTTTTAATCTGAAAAGGTGAGGAAAGGATTATTTTAATAGGATTTCAGGAAAGCTGATGAAAAAACGTTTTGTCATAAATGGTGCCTTCAACTATTCACACCGTGTGGGACAGCGAGTCTATCAACGACACTATGAACTAAGTCAAAATAATCCTAGGCCGTGCTTCAAAAAACATTATCAGAAACTCATAAACAAAACTACGAATACCACTTTAGCCAAAGTGGCCGACGAAATATTAGCCTTAGTAAAGTGGTCGCGAAATAGCAAACGATAGGTAGACGTGCATACATCGCCGCGCAGACAGGATAGCTTTCAACAAAGCTCCTGGCGAACCGCCAATGGATTTGATATCCCACTGTACTTAGTTGTGTGAGTAGTATGAGTTGAATCGAGAATTATTGTGCGGAAAAGCAAAAAAAATATGATGAAGAAAAATAGCAATGAAATTCCTTAGGTAGTCCATATAATGCGTGCGTAGTCGACTGCTACGGCGTAGCAAGTCGTAGCAGTTTTTTTTTATTACTTTCAGTGCATTAATGCTATCGCCGTAGCTTTCCTTAGGGGAGGATTTTTTCATCTCAAGAAAATCTCCTAAAACGGGAAACCAATGACAGAACACTTACATTTCCTAAGCCAGCCTACCAGGACCACATAACTGCGCCATATAATCCTCTCAATCAGACCAATAGTGTGCCGATTGATGCTTAGAACAATGAATCGCCTCCAAGACGGCTCCTCTGAAGCGTGTCAAACATAACGACATCTGTCACTTTCCAACGCGCGGGAATCAGTCAAGTGCGAGCGGGTGAGTTATGCCGACAGCCGTCCGCAGTTTTCGGTTTGCCAAACAAAGGAATTAGAGCGTTGAACGCAACGTTGGATTTATGGTGAACAATGACCGAATTTTCTCTATTTTCCCGCGTGTTTTTTTCGCTGGAAAAGCTATTTGTGCGCTTCACACGCCCTGGTGGTTTAATTCACTGAAATTCAAACTATCAAATTTCGAACATTAACCTTTTAACTTTTAAAAAAAGAAGTGTTTATTCGTATCAATGTCGGATCGTGACAGTTTCAACTCGCTTCACATCTGATCCCACAATTTATTTTAATGTATTTTTTCTACAGACGACGATCAGATTGCTCCAAGTCTATTAAAACTTTGTACCCAACTCGTACCTTAAATTCAAACGGTAAGCCATCAGATAAACTTTAAAAAAAAGGAAAAGTTTCAGACGAGTGACTTTATCTATTGCCCGTTAATACCCCAATTAAATTTAAAAAAGAAGTTTTTTTCCTGTTTGATTGTTTGACATTATCTTGATACGAGACATTTGTCAACTTTCTATTTCATTTTAAAGAATAAGTGAGTAAATATTAAAAAAAAACTACTGCTGCTATTATAACTTCTTTTTTTTTTCGTATGGGAAACCAAGTCGTCAAACGACCCGATGAACCTAGGTAACGGAGTTTTTGGACCGCCTTCTACTAGTCGTAGGCATCTGACATGTTTGTGTAACGACCACCGTCTAAGTAATCATAGACAGCAACCGAGATATTCGGCTTAACGTGGCCTCCGAAGCACGGAACCATTTTCTTTTCGGTTAATCAGGTGGTTCAGCCTGCAATGTCCTAACTGGGAACAAATTTACAAAGTGGTAAATATCAACTTTGTGAGTACCCCACCGAGAAAGTTTGCGCCGCATCGGCCGTCATAACTGCTGGTATTTTGCTATTGAATAATAGTAGGTATATCAAATAACAAAATTTGCCTAAAATTCCGATATTCTTAGACCTCCCATTATGAGGTCAAACAGTTGAGCTATTGTAGAAATATTTGAATAAGTAACGGTGTATCTCATTCTGAGTGGCATAACGCATTTTAAGTAAATGTATGCGATTCGGCACATCAATCTCTTGGGCTATCTGGACGTCGTTGATGGCCGTTGATCTCTGCCCACGCCAACTTCTTTACACCTATGACCCCCTGGTACTTTCTCTAGATTATCTTCTGTATAAAAAACTGAATTCGATTGGTTTTTTATTTTAGATTTTTTGTCATATGACAACGTAGAATTTATCATAGGGTCGTCGTAAATAGTCCCCGAATCCGAAATGTAGTATTTTTTCAATAGTTTTATTCCTTGAATATATATCGAGCCCTCAAATAGTTAAAACTCTAAGGACTTGTCGCTATACAAATCTTGCTAAATACTTTTTTAAATATTTTTGAACTTCTGTAAATAGACGATATTTTCTTCCGTTTAGCAGCGCATTAAAAAGCAGTAAAGCCAGCAGACGGTGTAGTCCGGGAGCTAACGGTGGAATATTACTCACGATCACGGCGTTTTGGTCGCATTTGAATAATTAAAAATTTGGCAAGCGCTCCTGTACTACTACACACAGCGAAAAAGTTAGAGGATCTTTTAAGTAAAGTAAATTTTACGTGTACCTACGTGTGTTCAAGTATTATTTTTACCAGCGATCAGTTTTGCGGTTGCAGGTTGCACCTGCTTCTACATGTTTTCCCGCGGTAAATTCCCCATATGTAACTCACAGATAATGTAGCTCTTCAACTGTAAACCGTTTTTAATTCAGGCCCGTGCTTCAGAGATTATCAATTATGAGGCTAGAAAAATAATTCGTTAGCAACCTTCTCATAAGTTATAAATAAACAAGTATCATGTTACTTTTAAAACACTCGCGATTACTTTCAAACATTTTATTAAATCGGGTCTGGCGATGTTTCATGTGTTGAAATATACCTAAACAATATTATCACCGCGATATACCCGCTTTACCCAATCGGACGTGAAACTGTATAAACGAAAAGGTTTTAAAAATAATTTGACAAAATGGGAATTTTAGATTTGTTTATAATGTTTGTAATACTTTGGATTAAATGTTTAAATTGGATCTTAAATATTTAATTGAACTTAGTTATTTTGACATTTTCTGTATTTTATTTCTGAATTTTTATTGTTTGTATATCAACTAAAGTGAGCAGGCTGAATGCACAGAACGAATGTATTATTTTTGAAACCTTAGTTTATTGTATAAACCTTAGTTTATTAAAATGTTCCCTTAATTCAGCCACCGTGTGTACAGCCGCAGTGATATACACAGCTGTAGGTATTCATATTTTGTTATGACGCGTCTGCAAAGCTGCCAGTTTTTGCTGCATTGCGCTCGTTTCGTTATTCAACACGTCCTGATAAAGATATTTTACTATAAGTACTCTCTCTTTTCGTGTGGGGCACCGAGTCGTCTAACGACCCGATGAACCACTTGATGTACTTAAAATGCCCTTTTTGGGTGAGGTTAATATATAGGGTGAAATTTTACTAGTGACTGATAGTGAAATCTCAAGACGGGCTGGTGATAAGGAACAACTTTCACCACGGAACATAGGTTGAAATATGACCAAAATATTTTGAGTTTTCATTTTAACTCTAATCAGCTGATCGAGAAAACCGAAACGTAAACGAACACATAAAAAATCTAGTGTTTGCAACAGAGCAATATTGGCCAATTTATGAAGGTATACTTTTTATTTCCCAATTTACGCAATTTTAATATACTTTTAATCGAGTCGTTGGACGACTCGGTGGCCCACACGAAAAGAGAGAGACTTAAATATTTTCTAAAAACTACCCACTTCTTATCTCACGTTATATGAAAGTTACAAATTCTCAGAATGTACTTGGAATTTTTCCACCTAATATAAGAATTTCTTTTAAAAATCTCGCCTCCCACTGAAAGAAAGAATCTCTCATATTCACCTTCCGCGCGACCGATCAAAAACTACCTTCAACATTGTCACGAGAATCTTTATTAAATAAAAAAAGTATGTTCCATCAAACCCCACCCTACTCACCTCCGCGCTTTTATTCGAATTCGGAATTTTATTCGAAATTCGAAGCTAAACATAGGATACATTATAGATACGCTCGACACGTACAAAATGAAAATAGGGAGAGCGGGGCAAAGCGGGATAGCGGGGTACTATGGAAATGTTGGTCAAATATATCATCCGGGGCCTGACAGGCCAATTCTCTTATCTCGAGCGCGGAGCGGCACACCGATCTAAGCTAGCTTAGCTAATATAAAATGGTTTTAAATTCAAGTTTAATTCTGGCTATCTCCACTCTCGTCGTAAATACAGGCGCGCTCACAAAAGGCGCGATTTACGGTTTTGACGGATTTCGAATATTTTAGCAGGATTAGGCCCCCGTCGGTTTAATAAGACGGTGATAACTTCAAGTGAGGATAAGTTACAGGCTAGTGTAGTGTGACTTTATTATTAGAAACGAGAGATTAAGTTCTAATACGATGTCATTTACGTCGTTGCTTTCCTTTTAATGTATCCAGATGCTTATACGGTAGATTTAACATTAGCCATCGTTGTTTATTTTCTGATATGATGCGAAGGAAAGAAGGTCAACAACGAAGGGATAGGATTACATTTTTTTTCTTGATGTTTTGGGCGTTACGAGTGTTTGCGCGGCGGGCGGGCGGCAGGATCTGCAGCGCGTCAGTTTACTGTACCAGGACATCATAAAGTGCAAACAATGACGGCGTTTTCCATTACAATATGTTTACCGATCCGTGGAGCGGCGCATTATGTATGTTATCCTGGTAGGACGCGCGGGGCGCCGCGCAATTTATGAGACTCCCGCAAATATTTGGCGCTTTGAGTTCGGACGCTTGTGTCGGCTGACAACGAGAAGATTGTCGGCAACTGTTTACACAACGGGATATGGTAATTTTTCAGTTCCCTCTCCCGCGCTAAACGTACTTTGTTCCCGCGATTATTTCGGACATCGGAAGTGTATCCGCTAGACTCGAGAGCTGGAGACGGCACGCAAACAGCACGCTGACGTTTAGTGTCATTAAATCTCGTAATAGGATATCATAAATTGCAGGAGGTCGGCTGTACCAGGCTGGCCGGGCGGCTGTCATCGTTTGTCAGAGAATTTCACGCATTGTTGGACAATAACGCAGGCCGGGGCGAGCATGACGTGACGCGAGAGCGATATGCTGACCGCTCTATGACCGCCGCGATCTATGCTCCTCTGCTCTCCCAGTCGGACACGCTACTATATCACGCGCTTGACGCTCGAATTAAACCGGAATTATCCGGATTGAGCGCGAAGAATACCACAGGACCATTTTCGCGTCTCAGGAGGTTTTACGAGACGTGCCGAGTTGTAATTCAAGCGTGGTGTCTTGAGCGCGTTGTAGCCGCGCCGCACCCGCGCGACCCTGCAGCCACCACCGTGTACCACAATCAAATTTATATCTCGCCGTGTCGAAAAAAAGAATCGAAAAATAACATCAAATATGTTCGGTATGCGACGGGCGAGATCACATCAGAAATTTAAGCTCTAAAGAACCGGACGGGAGAAAAAAAAGTAACATGTAAAAAAGTTAGGAATAAAAAAGAGTGACCCCAGGCTCGGACGCGTAAATTCGAATCAAAAGGAATCAAATGTCACTTTATGAATGTATTTTTTTTAAAACGATTACCAATTTAGGTTATTGACACTTGTAAATAACAGTTTTAAGCAGAATAAATCTATTTTATTAGGATTTTCAATGTGTTGTATTTATTTTACGATTATTCGAAGGCCAGATTTAACCTTTGTAGTAAGTATTTCATACTGATCGTTGTTAATGTTCTTAAGTTGGTATAATTTTCTTTACGATATTGATTATGAGCCTTTAGTATCTACAGACTTAACTGTCTTGTCAATCTTTGGACAGTAGAGCGAGCTGTCAAGTCGGACTGTCACTTGCCGTTGTAAAACAAGCGAAATTGACAGTTGACAGAACAGATCTATCATAGTTTGATGTCTTTTGTAGTGGTCGTTTTGAAAGTGTGTTTAAGAATTTAACGGGTCACTTGAGTTTGTGTTTTGTTTTTAATAGAGATGAACCGACTAGACGGCCATGTTTATAGTCGGCAGTTAGTTGATTAGACAGCTGCTGTAATAACAACATTGAATTTCAATACAATAATTTATTTCAACTTAATCTAAAAATAATATTCAAACATGGCTCAAAATAGCGATTTCTCTTTCGAACGTCACCGAAGTGCTATTTTGTAGTCGGGGACTAGTAGGCTGATTTTAAGCCAATTAGTCGGTAGTTAGTTTGTCAGACAAAACCACAATCGGTGCATCTCTAGTTTTTAAGTATAACAGATACTTATCAGCTTTTAGTTTTTTGAACTTCGAATTATATTTTTTAATTTTTATTGATAAAAGAACTCAGAGATTGGAGAAATACTTTTCGTACTGGCTGAATAAAAAATAAAAATGTGATAGTTGCAAAATAGAAACTGGAATAGTTTTAAATTTATTCAAATACTTATTCGAAAGGACGCAAAGCAATTAATGCACGAAATTATTTCCCGCGTATTTGTTCGTTTGTTGGAGCGACGGGGGTCCGCGTACTTGTCTTACACGGCCAGTTTTGTATTTTATTTTGTTTTATTATTTATATGAAATGTTGATGACCCCACCGGTATTTATAAGTAGAATTCACATAAAAAGGACGATTTGGATAAAACAAATTTTAGACATCTGAGTTTTCACCTCGTTTTGAACACTAGTATACAGGAAGTAAGGGACAGCCCTCCGAATACTTATAGAGTGCATTGAGATCATGAAACTTAACAACTTCATGAGAAAACAAAACAAAAAATTACTTTCCATAGTAAGTCAGCTGCTGGTGATTTTGTATGGGAGATAATTTTTTTCGTCGTTTCTTGAAATATGTCCTTAGGGGAAAGCTGTTCAGTTTTATGGTCTGCATGTACCTTATCAGTATTCGGAGGGCTGTTCATTACACCCCGTAGTTTCTAAGGCTTTATATCCTTAACAAACTTAGAGTAGATCCTGAAACCGGTGCCTAATTTTTTAGTGGTTTGTAAGGTTTTTTTTTAGCCAATAGTGTTAATTATTCTTCGAGAAGCAAAGAAACGCATCTCGATAGATCGCACGGAGGAAAACAAACCTCTTTACTCGATTACCGTCATCCGATACACTCGATTCGGTACCGAGCCTCGGATTCCCGCCTCGAGATACCATCTCGATACATGAGCCGCCATTTGTGTCACTCAGACCGAGGATGTTGCAGAGAGAACTATACGAACTCAAATGAAGCCACGAAAAACTCGTCGCAATGTGATTTGGCGCGTGCTAAAACACGACAAAATGTAGTCTGTACCCGATGAGAATGTATGAGGCTATTTACTAAAAAAAAATGGGAATACACATATATGTACATACATATTTCACGCCTATATCCCATGCGGGACAGGCAGGGCGTAAACGTTCATGCTATGTCTGACAAACATTGGAGGGCTTTTTAGAAAAATGCGTATCGCCATAGTGACAGGTTGTTCCCATCGTGTCCTTTAGTTGCCTCTTACGACACCGGAAAGAAATGGGGTAATGCTTTTTTAAGCCGACATCTTACTGAGATTAAGAATTTATAAAACTATTGACGAATTTAAGACAAGTGAAGAAGTGTGCTTGGATCATAGCAAGTGAAACGATGTAGTCTCTGCCTACCTCATTGTAATAGATGAATGTTTGTATATATACATACACACTCTACTCCGTATACATATTAAATAAGCACTTTCATGTTTGATTTAATTCGTATTTTGTGTAATTGGTTGAGTTTTAACGCGGGCTAATTAGAGGTATATTGTAACTTATTCAGTTTATTCGTCTAACACATTCACTTGCTCTGAGCTACTCGTCTTTGTTTGCTCAATGTAAATCATAGTATTTATCCCCCTGTACTTAAATTAAGGCTAGTTTTTTCTGGCTTCAATCTATTAGTCGTAGGGTTCCTTCTGAAGTATTCCTTGGTCTGAGCTACTCGATACATGACCCGGCATTTGTCTTACAGTTTGTTTGTTCAATGTAAATTATAGTAATTGCCCCCGTGTCCACGCTGTGCTTGCGCAGTTATTTGGTGATAATCGGTTGATCGATTTTTTTTATAATCATTTATTGGGTACAGAATTCAGGTAACAATATTCTACATACATACATACATAAATCACGCCTATTTCCCTTTCGGGGTAGGCATAGCGTTAACGGCCGTAAAACGGATATTAACACCACATCTGACAAAAGTTTGAGGGTCAATCAGATAACTGTGTACCACTATAGTAACAGGTTGTCAGCCCATCGCCTAAAATTGCAATACACATCTAACCCTCGAGTCCCTTAGTCGCCTCTTACGACACCCTTGAGTGGAATGGGGTGATGCTATCCTAAGCCGGCATCACACGGTATACACAAGGTATATAACAATATTCTAGATTTTATAACTTTTTTAAAGAGTATCACAGAAAACTGCCTTTGCAGGCGTATACACAAGAGATAATTAAAGTCAAATTTAAATACGAAGAACAAATTTATAATACCATGACAAATAACTAAAGAATATTTCATTAATAATAAAGTCAAATTATAATATTCAAATCATCGGTCTCAATAATTTAAATCAGTGTATTATTTAGGTCAAAAAATGCTTTAAAAATAGTTGGTTAGTTGTTATGTAGTAGTATGCTGAAACAAGACTACTGAAGTCTTACCTGAAAACTCTATTTATTCAGATGTTATATATGTGGCCGGCATATAATAGCACTACCTCATTTCATTCCCGCGGGTATCGTAAGATGCGACTTAGGGGTCTCGAGGGTTTTATGTATATTGCAATTTAAGGCGACATGCTGACGTCCAGTCACTTTAGTGATATACGATTTTTCTGAAACCCTATCGGCAGCGGCAGTGATAGCGAAGCGACTGTATTTGCAGCCGTTCAGGCTCTGCCTACCCCGCAAGGGATAAAGTAATATGCGTATGTGCGTTATATATGTACTTGTATTTTACTCACTACAAAATGCCTTAATACGATGTTGCTTTCTGACGAATTCCAAGAGTAAATGAAACTTACCTGCAAACAAACAAAAATAATATTAAATTACAGAATTTGAATAATAAATGCGATATCATTGCATTATAAAATAGCCGCATTATGTAAGTAATAAATATGCCCTTGTTTGCCTGAGATACAGGGTAATCCTAGTTCAGGCTAGACTGTAATATTTAAGTGCTTCTAAGTAATTTTACTTTATATGTATATACGACATTAAGCTTTTAAATAAATTATTCTTATTTATTTATTTATTGATATTGATATTCAGACAACCAACAGCTTAATATTAAGACAATTTTGTTAAAAATACATATTTAAAAATTAATAGCCAATAACAGGTCGCCCCGTTTTTTTTTTTCGAACTGAATGTGACTATAAGAACATGCATAAGTATAACAACAGTTATCAATAGTTAAGTACAGCTATTTCAGAAAAATAATTGCAGTAACTTTGGGTTTACTTTAAAGATATTATAATAACTAAAAAAAACGAGATATATAAAATTCTTCTTATTATAAAAAGTAAACTGTTTTAAACTTCCGCGGTCACGCATAATGACTTAAAACACTCTAAAACGGTATTCTTGCAACTGGGCTGAAATAAAGGACAATTCAACCAAATCAAGTTTAGGAGGAGTGATGATGAGGCCAGTAGGCCGAGTGACGACAGTGAGGAAAAGGGTAGCTACCCGCCTGGTCGGGAGTTGTGGCCAGGGGAACGACTGTTCCAACCGGACATGTTTGGAAGTTGTATATATAGCGATCGGCGGAATAACTTCGATACCGCGTTTCAGGACTTGTATGTGGAGCGCATGCGCGCCGCCACACAAGTATTGCGGTAAGAACCCCGTTTTAGTGTTATGAGTCATAAAAGTAGTTCCCAAAAATAGATAGTATTTGAAATTCTGCAGAAACGACAAATTGATGTTTATTACGATAAATATTATTTACTTATCAACAACAACTAATAATTTATTAGGTAAAGTAAAACTAAACAAATCAACATGTTAATGTAAAGATGACCGTAATTTTATAGGTCGGGACATTTAAAGGTGAATCAAAGATTTTTTTAAATCGTTCTAGTAGTTTCCGAGCCAATTGAATTTAAACAATCAAATCTTTTGTCTTTATAATATTAGTATAAAAAATATGAACATTTATCTTTAAAGTAAAAAAAACTAAGAACCGCTTTCTATTTTGCCCCACACTACCCTCACATTTTAATGACAATATTGAAGAAAATTGAAAATTGCTTAATAAATGACATATTACCGCAATTTCTAGAGGAAAACAATAATTTACTTACTAAGTTCTAATTGAGTAATAAAGGTCTCGATGAAAAGCTTGACTAGTAATTTGAATTTTATAAGTAGGTAATTTTGCCTTTGAGATAGCCGGAGAGCTAGCTATGTCAAAAATAGAACGATAGGAGTTATGAGAAAAAAAAACTGCGGTCGCAACAAACATGGGAGTAAATTTTCAATAGAAGATATTTTCTTAATTAGGACTGTAAATGCAAAATGACAAATATTATAATGTACTTAAACAAAAAGAGTATAAGCAAATGATTTTAATTCATACTTTAAATTAAGTTAAGTAGCATACTAATAAAATTAGAAAATGGTGTAGGTACTTACTTAAAATTTTGCGTGAAAATAGAAAATGTTAAACAAAGTATTTTATTAGATGTTGGCGACACAGAATCAGGCACCGTTGATTAAAACATAGATTTAACGTAATTCTTACGTTTTCTGACGTCTCACCGGTTAAAGATTTTCTAAGTAACAATTTCCTCAATGCAACTAGATGTGACAATTAGTAGGTACTAATTCTCGACTAATGATGGCAATAGGTTCGGCTCTAGTGGTGATAAAATAATTGGATGATACCGGCTAAGAATCGCATCATCCCATTTCAACCCATGGGTAGTTGTCATAATAGGCGACTTAAAGATGAGTTCAGGGAATGGGCAACAGCGTACCCTGGGAACATAAAGATGTTAATGTCGAACATACGTTTTTTTTAAGGCGCTTTTTTGTGTTGTTTTCTTTTTCCAAACAAATTCTTTTGCTTTTCATAGGTCGCGGAAAAGAAAATCAATAAAAATGTCTATGGCCAATCGCACGCCACAACGTATATCGATATCTTTGTTCGGCGCGACTTTAGATACCTACCTCTTGGACTATAAAGTTTTCTAAGCAGTAATTTCCAATAGATGTGACAAAAGACTTATTGAGTGGTTGCGAACTGAGCATATGGCGGTAATAGGTTCGACTCCTGCGTGGGGTCAAATTGTGGGTTACGTGATTGTTGCGGTGTGCAATAATTGATTTAATTTCGTTCGCAAATCGACGCGACGTGGCGAATTGATATCGTACTTAAGTAAAGACGCACGCGAAAACAGTCGGCGACTGTTCGGCTGAATTGCGATATTGGATTTTAATATGATAGATAAATTACTAGCTATTTTTTTTCGCGTAGGACACCGAGTCGTCCAACGACCCGATCATTACTAGCTATATGAGCTGCGGTAGCCCAGATGGAAGAGGCGTCGCCACTAGTAATGCAAAAGCCGCAGGTTCAAATCCTGCCCGCGCTTGAAAATTTTGCATGTTTTCAATAATTGTATACCTAACACGGGAGGTGTTTTAAAATTTGGTATTCAAGATAAACTACTACAACAAGAAATTCGTTTGAAATGAAACTACACACCCACATCACGTCAATATCCCTTGCGGGGTAGGCAGAGCGTAAACGGACATTTATGTCACGTCTGATAAACATTTGAGGGACATTTAGAAAATTGTGTATCACTGTATTACTATAGTAACTGGTTGTCAGCGTATTGCCTAAAATTGCAATACACATGTAACTATCGAATCCCTTTTTCGCCTCTTACGACACCCACGGAAAAGAAGTGGGGTGTTGCTATTTGAAGCCGACATCACACGGCATCCTGTGGTGATGTATTTTGAAATTGGCATTGAACTTAGAACTTGCAATGCATTAATTGTTTTACAATTGGATAAAATCCACACACAAGTTTGATCCCTTATCACCAAATCAGAAAAAAAAGTAGTTCCCAAAAATAGATAGTATTTAAAATTCTACAGAAACGACAAATTGCTGGTTATTAAATCTTGTTTACTTTTCAACAACAATTGATAATTTATTAGGTATAGTAAAAATATAAAATTGACATGTTAATGGAAAGATGACCGTAATTTTATAGGTCAAGACATTTAAAGGTGAATTACAAAGATTTTTTTAAATCGGTCTAGTAGTTTCTGAGCCAATTCGATTTAAACAATTAAATCTTTGAACTTAGAACTTGCAATGCATTAATTGTTTTACACATTGATAAAATCCACACACAAGTTTGATCCCTTATCACCAAATCAGAAAAAAACACAAGCGAGCAAGGTCCCGCCCCGCAGATAACTTAACGAAGCGAGGCGCTATCGATGTCTCTGTCAAAATGACAGCTCGAGGAGAAAAAAAAAGGGAATACTGTCAGATTTTGACAGCCCGCCGTGTCGCGGTAACGAGCCGCGAGAAGTGCTGAGTCATGCTGAACTTGCAGGACTGGGAGAGGCGAGTGGAGTTACGGTTTGGTGTACACTGGTAGGTTTGTTTGAGATGTATTTTAGTTGAACCAACGGAGCCAGCGGTGTATGTATGGAGGTGAATTATTGTAATTGCTAGTAATAACGTGATTTTTTGAAATTATGTGGTTTATAAATGTTTCGAAATTCTGAATTTGAAATCGTGTAATTGACGTCATGATCCGTTATTGTAAAGAAAACGAAACAATTTTGTACTGTCCTGATAGAAAACCAGCTCGGGCGGGATTAAAAATTAAAAATAATGGCACTGCCTTAGGGCTGACCAGGTTAGACACACGGCATGTAACTTTACGCCACCACCACCAGTAACTAAGTCACTTTAGTTATCGTGGATATCTGGGAGATACGGTTCGATCTATACTAATATTAAAAATTCGAAAGTAACTCTGTCTGTCTGTTACGTGTACACGCCTAAACTACTAAACCGATTTTGATAAAATTTTGCATAAACATAGACAGGAACCCAAGTAAGGACATAGGCTACTTTTTACCGCAGAAAAATCTATCAATCCCACGGGAAATTGTAATATCGAATTCGCACCGCGCGTACGAAGACGCCAGGCACCAGCTAGGTTTGACAAACTATGGTATTTATTATACAAAATTGAATCGGTTTTTACAGAATTTCATAAATTACGCCAGTCAAGAAACTAATACACCATTGTAATAAAAAATCACATCTGACAGTTGTATACTAATTGTATAATGACGCGAACTCATCTTGACAACTGTCAGTCAAAACGCACAAACACGATTGTTAGGAAATTATTCGAAAATTGGTTGGAAATTATTCGAAAATTGCTGCAACATCTAATTGTGTGATTCAATAGTTGGCCATTGTCGGGTCATGTTGGTGATTATTTGTGCTTATTTGCTGTTATTTTCAATTACACACTTGTATGTTGTATGTATGTTGTATGGAAAATTTGTGTCGTGTGATTTTGGTTGTGCAACTCATGATTGAATTGAATTTGTACACTATTATATCTTGAATACCAAATTTTAATACACTTCCCGTGTTAGGTATAAAATTTTTGTAAACTTGCAAAATTTTCAAGCGCGGGCAGGTTTTGAACCTGTGACTTTCGCCATTACTACTGGCGACGCCTCTTCCATCTGGGCTACCGCAGCTCGTTCCTTGCCCGCCAATTTTGCAAGTGTATTTTAATGCCAGAAACGCGTGGCACGGCTCCGTCTACCGGGTTAGTTGTGCAACTAATACATGGCGACTAATTCTAAAAGATAGAATTAGTCACTCATATTACAAAGAGGAAAGATTTGATTGTTTGCTTGTTTGAATTGAATAGGCTCCGAAACTACTGTACCGATTAAAAAAAATCTTTTACCATTAGAATCCTACATTATCCCTTATGAACATAGGTTATATAAAAATGTCTTATTCCTGCAGGAAAACGTTAAGCAGGCCGCTAGTTGTTGTATAAACTAAATGGAAAAAAATAACTATTTTTGTGTAACATTTTACGAGATTATGGTAGTAAGATATTTATGTTGCTTGTATAAGACAGCTGCTTATCAACAAAATCAATAAATAAAATAGGTATGTATCAGTGTGCGACATTTTCTACATAGTTTAATACAAAAATGTCTCCATAAACTACTAAGAGTTGCACCATGCAATTAGAGGCAAGCAACTTGAATATGTATAAAGAAAATAAAGTCTAACTCCAAGGATATAATAACCCTTACACCACAGCAATACATTTTCTAGCCACGGCAAAAACTTGCCAAGACCATATTTCTCGAAATTCTAACCGCGGCCTACAGGCATTAACTTATACAGTTAAACACAGTAATTGGTGCATTACATTAATAATAACTACCTCAAGGTATAATTAGCTTTACTATGTGTAATCATATAACGCGTATATAGCGGCGTTTTTCTTTAAGAGTTTTCCGACTGCCTTGAAAATTGAAGACGAAAAAATGCCCCCCCCCCTCCCCTTGCAGTTTGCACTCGGCTATTGTTTCCTTTTCGCTCTTTTGTTTCTGCGATGCCGACGTCTCGCTCCGCGCCCCGCCCCATTTGTAAAATCGACTGGCCGCACTCGCATCCACCTGTCTCTCTCTGAACCCACTGATTTATGTGAGAGCGAGCGAGTTTGATCGACGCTTTGTTTCCCGCTTCAACTGACGTTTCGTTTTTTGAAAAAAGAACGCGCGCACTGACCCGCGGATTAGGTTATACGTTATTGCCGCGTAAATTCAGATGATGCCGCGATTGCGGGATTCCAGCGGATCGGGTGTCCATGTCTTGAGTCTCTTGAGGTGTTCGTAAGTACAATATTGTTATCTCGCGCAGTGTAGCGTTACTCATGATTAATGGTCAAACTTAAAGAAAAAAAAGTTTCTAGAAACGCTGAATCATCTCGACAGTCTAACTGATTCTTGCGGAGACATAATGAAGCCATTTCCCGTCGGCTCTACAAATCATTATCGTCAATTGTGTGGCTCTATAAATTCACTAAAATTTATTATTCGAAAAAATACGTTCCAAATTCGAAATTGAGATTTCAATGCGGGGTCGCCGCGCGCGGCACGCTCGCAAAAACCGCCAAAAACCTCGGGAGGTTGACAACTTGAGAAATGTCAGTGTGACTTCGGGGGGAATGTCATTCTAATCAAAATAGTTTACGCGTCGGTCGGGCAAAGAAGTAGAGATTGAGATTAGGCTCTTTTTGGTCGTATTGTCCGGCTGGCCGCGTGGGAACGAACGGGTTAAGTTTTTTTGTTTGTTTTTAGACTTTACTGAATTAAAGAAGGTCCTAAACTTGATACTTAAGAGGCCATTCATAGTGTGTTTGAGCCTTCTTCAAGAGCCACAACAGTCCTCTGCTGGGTATATTCCTTCCTTCCAATTGAGGGGTATTTGCTATATTCACCACGCTTAGCAGGTGGATTGGCGAGCGCAGTGCAAGTTGTTGTATTCACAGGAAACGCTGCTGCCCATTCCCTCGATTCATCTCTTAGCCACCTTTTACGTCACTCACGGATCGGAATGGGTCGGTGCTATTCTAATCTGGCACCACACATCATCTTTATGTCTACTTATGTTGTTGTTTCATCATCGATTTTCTTTTAAATATTTACTGAACAAATCAAATAGTGATGTATTAATTAAAAACATACAAATAACCCAATTGAGAGTTTCAAAAACTTAGAGAGGCCTTCGAAAGATTCAACTAGTTTAATTCAATAAACAATTTTAGCCACAAAAGCGCTAGGATCTATTCGCTCAGAAGCCGTTACAAAACTTATTAAGAATTTATTTGAAATCGACTCAGACACTTATTTATTTTAGTTTCACAACGGCTCCAAACGTCAGATCTATTTCGAAAATAGAATAGACCACACAAATCTTTTTTCGAGCTATCGTAGCCGATATACGTGATGAATAAAGTCCCGATCCAAAATGGCGATCTCGACGATACGGTGCGATACCAAAGCGGTATAAATAAAAAAAGGGCACAAATAAAAACGCCGCCGAGGTGAAAACGTTATTATCTTTATAATTGCACGTCAGGCCGGGAAAAGAACAATTTTCCTCGCTTTTTAGGATTCCGCAAATATTCCACATGCACGTTTATTTTTGTAAATATTTTACGTCAATTTGTGATCTGATTCTGCCACTTTTTACCTAGAATGCGGGCAATAAATCTATTCCTGCTTAAAGCAACATAAATGCCGTGTGATGCCGGCTTAGAATAGCATCACCCCATTTCTTTCCCATGGGTATCGTAAGAGGCGATTAAGGGACTCGAGGGTTGCATGTGTATTGCAATTTAGGCGATGGGCTGACAACCTGTCACTATGGTGATATCAAGTATCTGAATGGCCCTTAAATATTTGTCAGAAGTGGCGTAAATGGCTGTTTTAGGTACCCCGCAAGGGGTGATATATGTATGTATATAGCAACAAAAATTCAAGATACCTGTGTCTGACTAATCACCGCACAGCCTTTCGGCTGTATGTTAGTATAATGCTGTTTTACCAAGAGTTAGACAGGAACTAACTGTTTAAAACTTTCGCGGTCACACATTATAATTAATACAATACAATACAATATTCTTTATTTGTACAAAACACAACAAAACAAACAGATACAAAAAATGAAAAACGATCGGTACAATTTAGGCGGCCTTATTGCTGACTGAATTAACTGAAAATACTGAAACGGGGTTCTTACCGCGATACTTATTTTTGTTATCTGATATTTCGACCCAGTTGCATAGACTATGATCACGGATACGAAACAACAAAATGGTCGAAATATCGGATAATTCAACAAAAATAAGTATCGCGGTAGGCACCCCGTTTCAGTATTTTGTGTAAGTAAGCAGAAGCTATAATGGATATCAACGTAACAAAACGTTGGTTAAAAGGACCTACCTAGTCAACTGCGGAACCCTACGCCCAAAACGCGACACCCGCACACCTCCTCTTTTCTTTTTTTAAGGACCTCGCGACTATGATATATCTGGTCATGAATACGGGATGTCGCGAGACACCTGGAGGTTATGAATCCGAAATTGCAGTGACGTCATCGCCAATGTGTTGCCTTTTAAATTGGACGCGAAATTGGAATGGATGAGACGTTTTTTTGTGAGAAATTAGTTTGAGATGTTGTCTATTTACTACTCGACTGTAAAACGGAATAGGAGAATCTTTGTCACGGGGATGTTATAGCGGAAATTATTTCAGTAACAACGGTGAAGGGTATGGTCGTCATACCGAAATATTGCGATATCATAAAGGTTTCGGTACCGAAATTTTCTGTTACTACATCGTTTATCAAAATGGTTTTCTAAGTACATTGACTATGTCGCGTAATAGAGCGCAATGTATTTTTTCGATTGCGAAATTATTTCGGTAACGGTACCGCTATTTTCTACTAGTAACATAACCTATATCATAAACTTTTCCCGTCTACCTTTAAAACGTATACCGATATTATACTGATCCTTGCTACATACTTTTTCTTTAGAAATGTAGAGACGCTTAGAGACTTATAAGACTAAAAGGGTTAATAAAGACAGTTAACAAAAAAATAATATCATAAAAAATCCTTTCCTTGCTCTTTATATTAAACAGAAGCACGAGTTTTAATATCAGCGCCATCTATGGACGAGTAGACGCACTAGGAAGGGCTGTAGCTCCTCGGATAGGGTTGGGTACGGTTGAGGTTTTGGACGAGAGTTTCGGGTTTTAGGACGATGTTAAGTACTCATATTATACTCATAGAGTATTTTATTGTACTTATTTTAATGCAGTCATTGCCATTAGGTATGTAAAATTACATAAACTTGTGTAAGACTGACATAATTTTGAATATTTTTGTCTTTTAATCGGTTGGGTTGTCTTACTATGTATTTGATGAGGAAAAGTTGTGAGTTTCGTAAGAAATACGGCTACTTTTTCAGTAGTTTTGTGTTTCACTGAAGAAAAGTTTTCAAATAAAATTGTTAATCCACTCTTTGATTTGATTCATATTTTTCGACTCAACTAAAGTTTTTTTTTAATAATACCCCGTCTTGCCCCTCTCTCCCCTTTAATTTTATTAAAATTATGTATTTAGTAAAATTATAGTAATTAAAGCTGCAAAACATTGTTTACGTGACAAGGAAAGATTTGTGTCGTGTGATGTCGGTTTAAAATACCGCATCACCTTATTTCTTACCCACACACACATACATATATTACACCTTTTATCCCTTGCGGGGTAGGCAGAGCATTTACGAACGGACATTTACGCCACGTCTGACAAATATTTGATGGTCATTCGGAAAATTGTGTATCGCCATAGTGACAAGTTGTCAGGTCATCGCCTAAAATTGCAATACACACCCTCAAATCTCTTACGACTCCCACGCGAAAGAAATTGGGGATATGCTATTCTAAGCCGGCACGGCACTATTATTTCTTTTCCGTCGCTTTTCACGATCAGAATTGGGATGATGTTATTCTAAGCCACACGACCGAAGCTCTTTATTTCGTGGCAATACCAGCAAATTTAAGTGCAGGTGTAAAACTCGATGTTTATGTGTTTCGGAAAGTCTCGTTAGGGCTCGGGCTGCGCGCGCGCCGCTGGGGGCGCCTCGTTTGCGGCCGCCATCTTTGTTTTATAACTGTTGCAAAAATGTCGTAGGATCAAAATAAGTTTTATTTTTTAATATTTAATTTATTTATCAAAACACAAGTTCACTATCTTAAAACTTAAAATAGTCCCACCGAGACCTGCGGCGCAAAGGTTCCGGATTCGATACCTTTGCGCCGCAGGCAGTCGCTTTGGGACGGTACTCCACAGGTCCCGGGTTCAATCCCCAGCCGGGGCAAACATTTATTTAACTTCTTATTTTCATTTCCATCACTGTGAGTGCAAAATAAACCATAGTACAATTAATTATTTAAAATATTTGCAAAAACTTAAAAAATATTTGCAACTTATTATCGAAAATACGGGTGGTCTTTTTCTTTTCCATCTTATTTCCGTTTTGAATAAATGGCAATAATCTATACAAACAGACAGACAAAGAAATTACTATTGCTCCGGTCTTGGCTTTAAAAAAAAACTGCACATGAAACACTACTTAGCACGAACACACATGGAGTTAAAAAGTATCTTTTTCAATATTTTTTAACCTATCACGATAGATATTGAGTTATGGCTTGATAATAATATCTTAATGAGACTATAACTTATGACAGTTAAACCCAAGTGTTGGTTTATAGTTAACTTTGCTTCATAATGCACGGTTAGCTATGAAGAAAAAAGTAGTCGTAAAAATAATGAGTAAAACTTTCTAACTTGACCACCCTTTAAAAGTGTTTCGAATTAAGAAACAAATTGTTCCATTTTCAAATAAAAATAACACATTCGAAATTCGAGTCTCATCTAATCTCACTAAACTGAACTCCGTGTAGCTGTTTTTGTACCAGGAGAGCATCTAACATGCAGATACCAGGAGTATTACTAATGCAAGCTACCAGGGCCGCATACGAAGTAGGAAGTCCTTGTATCGCGTGCTCCGGGACTGAAATATTCACTTGAGCGTGTCTCGGCCAATTATTTGACATTTTATTCTCGCCTGGTACATATAATCCTACTTCTAAGCATTTTACGTTGCGGTTCCTAGTTTAAACTTTTAAAGAGAAGTTTCGTTTTAAGGGCGGGGCAGACCGGCTCCGTATGCGTTCCGTATCCAGCTCTCGTCCGTAGTCACGCACGAACTGATGACGTTGTAATGTATGGGACTGTATGAGATACGGCACACCGCTTGCTTGCAGCACGGAACGGATACGCAACGCAAGCGGTGTGCCGTATCTCATACAATCCTATACATTACAACGTCATCAGTCCGTGCGTGACTACGGACGAGAGCTGGATACGGAGCCGGTGTGCCCCGCCCTTTAGTTTTTAGTTTAAAATATTGCCAGTAAGATAGTCCACACTATTATTCTATCTTCTCGGTTACTTAGCAAATTAGACATTAGTTATTTTGGTTACTCTACTCCCCCCCATATAAACTGTCAGTTCTCAAAAACCTGCCGTCATATTTCGCACACCTCACAACCAATCTCGCGAAATGTACTCCCGAAAATAACAAGGGAAGCCGCAAGATTATTGTCGAGATACTGAGGTCCGTGCCTCCACTATCGCCGATTGATACCCCAAGATGAGGTCCCCAGAGGGCTTATACGGTATACACGGAAAAAATATCAACTACCCGCGTCCTACCTATACATATTTAATGGGGCGGGGCGTGGTCACAATATCTCGAGCACTAGGCGAGCAGAAATTGAGAGCCGTTATCGTATCGAAATCCGCCGTATCTGGGCCGGCGGTCTCCGAGGAAATCATTGGGAAGGCATCCGGAAAATTTACCGCACATTCCGGCTCATGTGGCGTAACACACCTGCCTCTTGGTTATGCGCGCCTGGTACGTGATCTATTTTGTTTGGTATTGCTTTTCTGATAAAAAACGAAATGCTATTTCTTTGTTTACGTGTACCGTGTGTAAGTAGCTTTATGGGTGACAGCCGTAGCCGATTTTCGGTAGATGCAAAATTTGTTTATAACAAAACATTTGATTATGAACAAATATTTTAGAAATGAGTTCTACTTGTAAAAATTAACAATTTATTTGAATATTTTTTTTCGAAATTACATAAAATTTGGACTTCTATACAAAAAGGTGCAAAAAATATTGATTTAATAAGGGTTCCGTTTTTACATTTTGAGGCCCTTTATTTATACAAATATTGGCCACAATTCGGGATGTACATTCTCCTTACTTGCCTTAAATTAGTGCTGTCATTTTCCGTTAAATAGGTTTAGAAAAGGATAGGAGATATTTTAGTCGTGTCATGTCTTACAATTTCATGCAAAATACGTGTTATTTGTCAAAATAAGGCGACAATCAAAACAATGGCGACTAAATTGACTAGAAAAGGTGGAAAAACCCTTGACGTTTTTAAAAATGACAGGACTTAGATATCTTCTGCCTTTTCTAAACCTATTTGACGGAAAGTGACAGTACTAATTTAAGGCAAGTAAGGAAAATTTAAATCCCGAATTGACCTCATTGCATGCCGTTATTTAGACGGAACTAAGTGCTCCTATCATTATTTTCTTACAGTGTCAAGAAAGAGCTTGTTCAGTATCTTAATAGGGCTGATAGATAAACATAATAAAATAGACTTAATACTGCGGAACGCTCTACATTATATTTCATATCTTTAACGATAATATCGACTCCTCTCATAAACTCCATTGTATATGATACCTGAAAGCTATTAGCGCAACCATCATTGAAATTGTAATTATTCATAAACCAAGGGGTTATTTACTGAAGTGTGTCTAGCAATTTCAGCCGGGCGCCGTTCCGTAATGGAAAGTCTCGTTAATTATTCAAAATGTCGACATTATAATGGGACGTGCGTTTATAAATATTCAATAGTCGATCGGGTCGAACGCGCCAGCCGTAACGCGACTGTGAAATAAATTCAGTAACGATTCTTTTAAAATATTAATATTAATTTGCAAGTTGCAAATTGCAACTGGCCAGTATTGATCAGTGATATGCGTGGAAACATTGATAAAATCTATCGTTCCAATTTCAAAACATACTTTTTAATTGAGCAAGTTGAAATCAAAATATAATTAAATTATTGGAATTCAAAATTGGAACAAACCACAGACTTACAAACCGAAACACGCGCCAATTAGAACACATTGTAACGACAAGCTTTCAAAATACGAACCGCAACCGCAACGATTTGACAGCGATTTAAAAATTCAAAAGGAGTTGACATTTGGCTCGGGCACGGGGCACGAGCGCCATACAGCCAGCAAACACACTATTCCGGTAATAACCGTTGCGGCGGGTCAAAATAGACCAATTTGTGGTTGCGTACGAGTCGAAAACTGGCGTGACATTAGCACAGGATCTGGGCCCAGTGATTGGGCGAAATTGTTTTTGATTGCGCCGCCGTTTCCGACCGTTTCCCAGCTCTGTAATTGGTATAATTTTATAGGAACAATAGGACGCTTATAATGCTTAAGTTCTTTTTCGTGGGGACTCCGTGACCTTTTGGATAATGGGTGTGCTTTACGAGTTGGAGGTAATTTGAAAATTGCCGTTTCACATTGAAAACATTAAGTTTAAATTGTACAAGATTGCTTTGGAATCGCTTGTAGTAACCTAGCGGATGTTTTCTCAAGGCTGTAACATCAGCAGCCACGACAGTTTGACATTCCTTTTTTTGAAGGTATTTGTCATACTCACCATGCTTGGCAAGTGGATTGGCGATCGCAGTGCAAGGCGCTGCCCATTGCTTAGGGTCATAGTCAGTTTTTACAACACATACGGGTAGGAATGGGGTTATGTTAATCTAAGAACCACATGGAATTTCATTTCAGTTCATTTAATAACATGAACAAACTATATCTACTTATTTTTGACATGGAATATGTGTTTTAAAAAAACGTATTCTACTTACAGTCCTAAAAATAAAATCCCAAGCCTCCAGCCCTGGATAAACGGTTAATATCCGTAATCAAGTATAATTCGCGCCATAAGCACCGACCAATCGCGTAATAGTTGTAATCAGGTACCGCCAATCAGGTGATCCGCGCAATCAAAGTGGACCAATCAGCGTGCGCGGCCATGACGTGATAATGGCGGTGCTGAGACGTGACCGGACTCTTGCGTTTAAGAATGGATGTAAAATTTTATGAGTGGACAATCTGATTGTTGGGGCGCAGTTAATGTAATTCGAAATTGTACTTTGGTTCAGCGAAATGGATGTTAAATTGGATAGAAAAGCCACAAAAGGATCTGAAGAACCCTAAAATTCAAATCGTTTGAAGGAATTTCTGTTACCAATTCAAATCCAAAGAAAAGTTTTAAATATTCTGATCCCATTTTAGTTGAGTGATTGTGGGCAATGTCCTTACCAATAGCAGTCCACTGCTGGACGTAGATCTCGCCCAAGATGAAGATTGTTGGGCGAGTTGGTGATCGCATGATTGCTGATGTGTATGATTTTAAGACAATGTCTACACGGGAAGCTTTAGTCACCTCCTGAAGCCGTAAATCGCCTTCTACCAACCCACAGGCAGACTTGGGTTGGTGCTATTCTGATTTGCCGGCACCACACGGCAAATAACAATAATATTTTGCAAAATTTTATAATGACGAATCAATCTTAAACTAAAAACTTTACTTATAAAGTTTAAATTTATCACAGATGCAGAACATTGAAAGACCAATTCGTGCGTAATTGTAAGCCAGCTAGAGAATGACTACCTTTACATTACATGACATTAACTAACAGCCACAACAGTCCACGGCTGGACATGGGCCTCCCCCATTGTGGGGTATTGCTATACTACCCTGTAAACCAAACATCTTTCAATATCATTTTTGCGTTCCAGGAACTATCTTATATCCCTAGCTCCTATCTTATAATGAAGGCCTAGAATTTTTTGCTGCTTGTAAGGAACACAATCACGTGTCGTGTGGGACTTTCGTCGACTAAAAAACCTGATGGACTCTGGTGACCGTCTGCTACTACTACTAGTTGACCTCTGACATGGTCGTGTATCATCCGATATAAGACAGAAACCAGCAATAGGTAGGTATACATACAATCAATGAGCTACCACTTATTCTACCACCTTACTATATACTAAACTATTTCTAATATAACTCCAGCGCTCTAGATAGGGGCTATCTTATCTCCCGAGCTCCTATCTTGTATGGAGGCCTAGTACCTTGTTGCTTCTTGTATGGAGAACAATGACTTGTTGCAATTTGCAAACGCAGCGGGCTTGACCATTTAAGGGATGCTAGCAGAACATGTTGCTAAGATCGTTTTAGTTGGACTCGGTATGGAAATTCATGGAAAATTCTTCGGGTTGAATGAATGAGTCATATTTTATTGATAGTTTATCAAGTTAAAAATAATGTATTTTGTAGGTTTTATAATGTGATTTGTAATGCCTTCAAAGAGGCTGAACATGTTGCTACCCTCTGGTCTTGGCTGATTTAAGCGTTTGTCATCGACACGCGAAAAAAGAAAAAGCATTTATTAAAGGCATCTAATAATTTGGCCCACTCGTTCCGCACACGATGGTAACATTAAGATTATATAGTTTCTTTATTTTACTTTACGTTTCTAGAAAACTGCGTACGACTACAAAAAACGTTACAAAAAGTTGCATTGCGCTTCGATTTACAGTTTAGAAACGGCGCAATGACAAAAAAGGCTTTTTTAATTTGCAGCTGTCTCCAAAGTATTATACCATAAAAGAGTTTGTAATCATTACAAAACTTGTCAACTTAATCGTGCGAAGTATGACGATGTGACAAAGTACTTTACATCCGAAACAGTTGGATATGAAAGTGACTTTGCATCCGATCTTCAATATATCACAAATCCAGTAGTTACCAAATATTTTCACAGTTGCCCGTCAAAACGGACTCAGCCGTCAAACTGGGAACGAAAAAACTTAATTTTAAAGCAACTTTTAACTGACCAATAAATCAGGGCGTTTGAAAAAACAATGATTCCTTTGTAATAGTATAGGCTATTAAATTTAGGGGCGTAAAAACGTCTCGTAACTTTTTATTTCGACGTGTGTTTTCGTGTCCATTTTGAGCCACGCTAGGCGCCGTTCAGATATAATTTTTAAATTTAGAATGATTTACGGCTCTATCTTTTTAAGTAAATGAATTTTATTTGCAGTAAAATTCATGGTGTCACTGTGTAATGGCGCTAAAATTAGAGTAGCCGGAACGTAGCCTGTCACAGCTTCATAAATTTTAAATGTACTTGATACAAAGTGAGGCTTCTGCAATGTGATTAAAATAAATATTCGCATATGGTAGCTCTATTTATTTCAGTCGTTATGTTAATGTCAAACTGAAATTATATTTATTTTACAGCTAAAGAGTGCAGACAAAAATAAGAATCCTGCTTTAGCAGTTACCGAAATAATTGTTTATAGGTCTATGTTGACGACTTCTTGGTGACTAGACGACTTTGACTCTGACCAATTGTAACAACTATGTGGTTAATAATAATCAGGCGGTAGCATAGACTCCCCACAAAATCCCCAGACTATTCCAGACACACAAACAGACGATAAAACAAAAGTTACACTAGTAAAAGATCGCGTAAATTACCAGGGTGACCCGGCAAGCATGAACGCGAGGCGTTCTCTACTCGGATCCCATGTGGGGCATTACGCTCAAGACGAGTATGGTCATTAGGCAGCGATATTAGCTATTAACCGGCACCCCGGCGCGCATAAGTTACGAAGAGGTGCGCTGTACCTGCGAGCATTTGTCTTTCAAAGAGTTTTTGGTAATTACCCGGCTGATTTGATGTTCTTTTATTGTTGGAACATTAATTCACTATCAAAAAAAGCAGAAGTGTGAAACATTTTCATCATAGTTGTAACTGAATGAATGATTACTTTGTGGCACGCCTTTGCCGTTTGCAACCAACATCATCCGATGAACCTGCAAACGCACTATGATCTCATAACTTATACAGTCTTAGTACTTCGACTCTCGTCTTTACGCCGTACAGCTTACGGGCGCCGTACGGAAAGACATAAAATTTGTAGCCGCCGTAAAAAGGCCGTAAACTCAACAAGTGAAGGTCTTTTTACGGGAAACTTTATGACACCTAAACGTCTGTCGTGTGACATCTCACTAATACCTACGTCATAAAGCGGAAATCTTGGATCCTGGACTAAGTTTATGGCAAGTCAAATTCTTTTATTGGGTTAATGAATTAGGGGGAGGGAAAAGGAAAATGATAGCAGTTTTTGTACGTTGAGTAAGAGATAAAATCTGCGTAAGCTATTTCACTGTGGTGTTAAAACTGTTTTCCTGAAGTAGCGCTTCAAAAAGGTATAATTGAGTTGGTTTAGTGGCCGAAAAAGTATAGGAAAATGTAATAAGAATAGATGTTACTTGAATTCAAATTTAGAACCCAAAAACTCCATTAAGCCAGTGATTTGGGAAACCACAGAGTTGGCATCTCGTAAAAACCTCGACATAGCTCTATCGTTGTTCGATACCCCCCTCGCCCTGGATATAATTAATCATCCTCCCCCCCTCCCTGGCAGCATTGTCACAGAAAAGGCGGCGAAGCTCCCGTTCTATTTCATTACGAGACGAACTACCTACCTAGTCAAAGTCATTTACAGTTCGAAGTTCCTGTCTTTTGAGTCGTTTTGAAGAACGACTATTTCGAATTATTGTTTTAAGGGAGTCAATTATTATTAATCACTTGCAAGTGAGTGAGTGAGATTTTCGTCTAACTTCTTAGAAATACAATTAAACCTGCCGAAGGAACATACAAATAGTATTTGACCCAGTCGAATACCGACCCCTTGCTTTCCGCGTCGACGCGTCATCATTTTTCACCGCTCCTCCATTTATTTTATCTGTGGCACCACACGCTGTCCCGCCAGACGATAGCACCGCTGTTTCGAATTTCGAACGAACATCAGCTGCTGAGAACGCGAGATTTATGAACGCACCCATTCAGCCAGAATCAGGAGCTCAGCGTTTGAAATACGAACGAACGCCTTTTTTCTTTGCTTCAATTTGAGCGTATTTCTTGAGTTTATTTTTTGGTGGCCAGTAACGTTTCAATCTTCTGCTTTAGTGTGGTTTTATCGACTCAAAGATTGACCTGATGAACCCTGGAAGTGATATGTACAACCATACCAACTTTTAGCGTGTCCTATGAAGTTTATCTTGTATCATCAAACTAGGAAAATATAGATATTATACTCAGTGGATTTTGAAAATTCTTGATGAGGATCGAACCTACGATCATCGTACTTATTCAAAGTTTTAAGGATAAGTACCACTCAGTAAATAGCAACACTCCGATGACTCACAAAACAACAAAGTGGCCAGTGTTATTTTTATTCTCAAGCCGTTAACTTTTGACAGACCAATTGACATTTTGTTTATTTTTAAAATAACATCAACGCGGTGGTCTATCTCTACATTCAGCCTAAAAAATAAACAATAATCAAACATTTAATCAGGAATTTAATCCTTAACAGTTAATGTATGAATGGTGGGGTAAATGTCAACATGCCCATATTGAAAAGGGCAACGCTTATTAGAGCTGTTAATTAATACCAACTGTAGAATTAAGTGGGGTATAATCACCATTTAACACGTAATCTTAAATATCAGGGGAAAGTTTTAAATGCAAATATGTTATTTCAGCTAATGAGCTTGCGAAAGTTATTGACAAAACTAAAACATCTGTTTCCAAAGACAAAATATAAGGAAGAATAAGATATAGATGAAAATAAACACTTAACAAAATTAGAGCGGTTGAAAAAACTTTTAGCAAAAAAAGAGAATATAGCATTCCGCAGTTTGAGAAGGGCGACATCGGCAAAAAGGTCGCAAATTCAGCCAGTCGGTACATTTCCCTATCTCATTTTCCATTTGACAAACATCATTACATCTTCCTGCGCCCCCTCTCGGCAATTTTCGGAAGCGCTCGGGGGCGGCTGCTTTTCCGGCGTTGTTCATTGTGTTCAACTTTTGAATGTCGAATTTATTTTAAGCTGATTGGTGCGGTCTACTATATCTTTTACTTCACAATCTTTTGCACTATTGTTTATGTCGTCCAGAAACGTTGCACGTTCTATTTTTAAACTTTTTATTTTATTTTGTTTGTGTTGTAGAGAAAAATTGTTGTTTTCCGAGTTCTCATCAATGTGAAACCTATTGCATACTAATCAATAATTATCTAAAGGATAACGAGCCCATTCTCAGAGATATTATCTTAGTTACTAACGTCCCAGATTAGTTTCTAGAGCTTCTATTCCCAATACCTGCAAAATTTTTGATTGAGTTGTAAGAAACTTCTTCAACCCTTCTGGATTTAGCCAAAAAACCTTCTTATCCACCAGGGTGCAAGGAGCCTGCAGGAGTGCGATCCGGACCACTTAACGCCGTGTTAAGCGACCTCCTCCAGCCTTTACGATCCTGGTAATGCGTGCCGCCCCATGAGGACGAGCCGTAAAAAAAACGGCCGTCCAACGACTTTCATAAACACCGAGGTTGAAAAAGAGGGGATTGTTTTTAAAATCTTTGGGGATAAGGAAAGCGTTGTTGCAAAAAATTGCAAATTGTCAATCAGTTTGACAATTTGCAATTTTTTAGAAGTCTTACTTCTACAATTAGCTGCAATTACTAATCCCACAGCTATAATTATTCCAGTTGCTCACTTTGTAAAACAAGCACCGCAAAATATCGACAATGGAACGGACTCACCATCTTAATTCTTTCTTTCCCTTATTAATGCGCATCGTGGACAGCAAAAGCCACTTACCTGAAAACAAAGGGAAGAAAAAAATTAATTAACATCACAAAGGAGAAACTCATCATAATTTATTTACACAAAAAGCTTGTTTTAATTATAATTTATATTAACAAAAAAGAATTGCTGAAGACGAAGAAAATTTCGACGTCTTTTATCCAGAAAATGTAACCGAAACTCCCGTATCGCTATCGCTGCATCCCTCGTTTCGTCTTTATCTAAATAATAGTATCTGAGGAAGATGGAAGATTGCGCGGATGCTTAAAGGGATGTCAGAAGGGTTTTGTTGTGAAGGGCTGTAGGCCGTAAAGGGGAGTGGAACAGCCTTTAAGGGAGTCCCCGAGTTATCTCTAGGATCCTCGTAAAATAAAGGTTTACTAGGCCATAAAGAAAATTAAAATGAATTATTTTGACGAGTGTAAGGGGGTTTTTGAGGCTTAGCCCCCCGTTACGGCGGAAAGGTGAATTGTTATGAGGCAGTATCGTGTAATTGTTTTCTTGTGTTTAATTCAGAGCTTGTTTTTGGGCAATTGGGAGATGTCCCGGTTCCGAAGCTTAGGCCGGTTTATGGTTTGTTTAATATGCGTCGAATTGCTTCAATTGATGTTTGAGTGGTCGTAAAGCTGTTATAGTTATTATGAAAAGGTAGGCTTACATATAGTGAAATTTACTGGAATTTTGTGAAGTTACTGCCATATACAGCCATCAGCCTTTATCAAAAATACTTTTTTATAAAAAAGGATAACTAATATAATATGGTACTTAATAAAAAGCCTACTCTCGTTTTTAAAGGCGAATTGCCTTGATTTATCTTAACTCTAATCAAACGAACAATACGTAGTAGGTAATTCATTATTTTTACTATCGAACCCACTACCCTGTGAAGCACAGCCAGTCACAATTCTATAGTTCCCTGAAGATAGAATCTTATAAAAATTGAGACTCCGATTACACGTGGAAATGGCTGTTTTATCACAATCACCTTTGGAACGGCAGAGTGGAATATACGGGAAGGAATTTTGTCAGAATCCTCAAACAATACTGAAACCTGTTTCTATTCACCCAGTTATTTTTTAAAGAAAATTTTCTACCGCGCGGACAGGATTTGAACCTGCAACTTTCGCCATCACTAGTGGCGAAGCCTTTTCCATCTGGGCTACCGAGGCTCGTCCTATGCCCGCGTCCTTCACCCATATTTTGTCACAAAGTATATAGACAATCCGATAAACTGTGTTAAGTATTCGTTTTTAAACCCATCCATAATAAAAAGGATGCATAGGAAAGGCACCACTGAACTTTTGGATATGTCTAAAAACGCAGAAAAATAAACACTTTTTGTCTATAAACGTAGTTACATTGATAATGTAGAGAAAAATCGTCAATTTTTTCATATAATTGTAGCTTTTATCTTTAAATTGCCAATTCAAGGATTTGACTTTTGTGTTATAGCTTTATATCAATAGTGTCTTTACTTGGTGCTAATAAATACTGTTACATTCCGGACTTTGATTATCCTTTATTAGGTTAGAGCAAACCCGATTTCTGCATTGCTTTTGGAATCTGTTTCGGGTGCATCAGGTTCAAAATCTAGTGGTATCTGGTGAGAAATTGTTTCTCTGTCTGGGTTAAGACGGCTCCTGTCGCAATGTTCTCCCGTATACCCACCATGCATACATTTACCATAAGGGAAGCAGCATGATGGGCCAACACCGAACGGGCGTCAGAGGTGCACTAAACGCAGAGTAACGGCCGAATAGTGCTTTCTTTTATGGTTCACTACTCACAACCTGATGCAGTCAGGGGTAGAGAGTCATCTACGTAATGGTCAGGATTTAGGAGGTTTTGCTTGTGGTAATTGACGAGTCAAGAACAATTTTTTGATGGACGCTGAGAATTTAGACCAAGGTATTTGGGTTGCAAGAACTTTCTGACTAAAGTGCTTCAGACTTTAAATCTTTCAAAGTTCAGTATCGCATTCGTGGCTTCTCAAGGATCTGTCAATATTGAAAAAATCGCTTCTCAAACTCAAACACAGACTTAGGATTAATGCATTTTATGTGCAAAATAAGGAACATTTGGACTAGAAATGAGTTTTTACAAGCTTCTCGAAATGTTTCGATGCTATCACAGGTTTAAATGCCAAGTGCATAGGACAACCTAAGGCACAACACAGAACTAGAAGCTCTAAAGGCATTATCAAGTCATAAATAAAAACAAGAAATTAATAAATGTGAGCGTCAGTCGGGGATTAAACCTGGGACCTGTGTAGTACCGTTCCACCGCTCTGCCGCTAAGCTACCGGCACCTCAAGCGAACGCTCCCGAAGCGAAAGGTCCCGGGTTCAATCTCCGGCCGACGCCAACATTTTTTCAATTTATTATTTTCATTTATGACTATAATATAGCACTGCAAGTGCAAATTACATTACCAAGTCAGACGACAAAATCGCACAGCATTGATCAATAAAACCTATTCCTGCAACAATTTGGGGTTGTACCAGGATCCGATGAATACGTATGGAGTTTAAATGGCGTGTGTGCGGTGATTCCATTGCAGATAGCGAAAACGCCTTTTTCAATGTTCCGTGTCGTTCTGTGATTTTGTTCCTTCGAAATTCGAATTCTCTCGGGTAACGGAAATGGTAATGGCGCCACGTTATAGACGTTTTGAGACGGTTCCAATGAATTTTTGGGAGGTTTATGAGATTGGTGTACCGTAAAACATGTTCTTTTGTATTCCAGGCATTTTCTTTCTACCGATTACTTGAACTTGCCAGAGACTTAGTTTAAATCTCGGATTTGAGTATTTGGGAAGGATTTAGTTGAATGACAATAATACTCTTTCACCTGTAATCAAGGAAATCAATTAGATGTCTTGATTTCAGCATTGGGATCTTTTGTCGTTGGGGACCCCAAATCTACGAATGACTTGATGAACCCTGCGCTAGTGTCAGACTTTTCAAAACGGCCTACTTCTGCCAATAAGCTTCTGACATGACATAGAAAACAGAAAGAAGCATAAAAACACACAGATCACGCTTTTATGCCTTGCGGAGTAGGCAGAGCGTTAACGACCGTAAAATACCTGGTCGCCAAGTCTGACAAATGATTGAGGGCCGTTTCAGAAAAATTGTGTATCACTATAGTGACAAGTAGTCAGCCTGTCTGTGTCTGAAAATTGTAATACACATGAAACCCACAAGTCCTTTAGTCGCCTCTTACGACACCCGCGGGAAAGAAATAGGGTAATTCTATTCTAAGCCGGCATCACACGTCGTAGTCGTTTTTAAATCCAGCAAGATTGCTTACTAAATTAGAAGCTATATCTCATGCCCGTGTGATGCCGGCTTAGAATAGCATCACCCCATTTCCTTCCCGTGGGAGCCGTAAGAGGCGACAAAGGGACAACCTGGGCTGACAACCTGTCACTATGGTGATACACAATTTGCCGAATAACCCTCATAATTGTCAGACGTGGCGTAAATGTCCGTTTTTTGCGGCCGTTTACGCTCTGCCTAACCCGCAAGGGATTATAAGCGTGATATGTGTGTGTGTGTATCTCATCCTATTGGCAATACATTTAATTATCAGCAACACTACCAATAACCCTATGATCCGAACAAGGCACACAATGTCTACTCCAGACAATGTCCCAGCTTACACCTAGATATAGCCTAAACCTAGACTAGCCATATTTAGACTATAGCCTGTATAGAGCTTAAACGGATTACATTTGATTAGTAGTCAATAGATTGGAAATGGCTATAGTGCAATAATAGGGGCTGTTATATTGCCACAGAATTACAAATTTAGTATACATACATACATACACAATATTATATCACGTCTATAATCCCTTGCGGGGTAGGCTGAGCGGTAACGAAGCCATATGACAGGTTGTCAGCCCATCGCGTAAGATTGCAATCAAACACCCTCGAGTCCCTTAGACGCTTCTTACGACTCCCACGGGCAGGAAATGGGGTGATGCAATTCTAAGCCGGCATCACACGGCACTTTTTAGTATGATATAGATATAGGTTGAAATTTTACTAATGACCGTTAGCGATAACTCTAAATAGGCTACAATAAGGAACAGCTTTCCTCAAGGAATAAAGGTCAAAATACTAAAAAGAAAATTGCCGAACAACTGATTTGAGTTACTATGGGAACTCAATATATTTTTGTCATATTTCAACCTATGTTCCTTATCACCGTCTTGAGATTTCGCTATCAGTCACTAGTAAAATTTCACCCTATATAAATAATGCAAAGATTCTATATGATTGATCTTAATAAAATATATTGTGACGACATTTTGTCGTAGGTATTGGACCTTAAAAGTTTTCGTTGAAGAGATGAAGAAGTCATCCAAATAGCTCAAGAAAAATTGAATGAAACACACGAAAGATTGTCGAAAGTCAATAAATATTTCACAAAACATTGACACGTACAAACTCCCACTTTTCCACTACATTTCGAAACAATAAGTCGACCCAAAACTGTAAAACAAATTTACAATAGTAAAAAAGCTTAGCGCTATCGCCTCGGAGGGTTGAGCACCCCTGAAACTCTCAAATTGTCCATCAAGAATCACTGTCAGCCAGCCGGCCGCGGTTTACGACCTCTGGGGTGATATTCCGCTAAGTCGCCTTGGTGTTACTTATTTAAAAATCTGACACCACTTTTTTCATATCTGTTTCAAAATATTCGTAAGCTCTCAATAATGCTTAAATATCTACATAGCATTAATATTATTTTTACCTAATTTTTTATCTAAATCCTTTTCCCATATTTTGCTCTAAGTATTCTTTTTCTATCTCCAATTACATTTCTCTTTTCTGTGTACTGTAACTGGCAAATTGTACATACATATTTACATTATTTATGTAAAATTAGGAAACAAGTTATTTGATGCATTTGAAACCACTGTATCTGTTTGTTAGTACAATTGTCATTCTTAAAACAACTTACAGCGAAGGTGGGTATAAAACATCTGAATTTTTGTTTCCTTGATAACATTTTACAGCCAATGTAGAGCCTTTTTACGAGGTGGAAATTTTTGAGTAGTTGAAAATTATTTTTTCAGGCATAAAATAAATTAAAAGCTCGTTTTATTTTGAAAAACTCTGGCTGAGATTGAATTGAGTTTCGTACTCGATGTTACTTAAAAAAAATGGAGTAACAGCATAATTTAAAACAAGAAACTAGTTTAAAAAGTTTTGGTACTTCTGACCTACATTCCTTTGAAGATAGTACTCCGCAAAAATTCAATATTCAAAAGATACGAAATGTTCCACCACAGAACAGTCTATAATATTCCAGTACTCCGAATCATGTATTATTTAGTATCCTGCAAGGTTTGAGCCTTGCTGAATAACGAAACATCAAATGTACAGGCAAGGGAAGAAGTTTTGTATTATATTTTGTTACTTTCAAGAAAATGTTTGTCCTCCCTGACTCGACGTGTGAATAAGTGATACGCTGTGGGAATATCGCAGTGTTTGAGGTTATGGAAACTTGTGGCAAAGAAATAAATAAAATATGGGATGATAAGTCAGCCTTTGTGAAGTACCTACAGCTCCAGCAAGTGTTGAGAAGAAATTCATGAAGAATGAAGGATGAAAAATACTGAAGCAAATTAAAAGTTTCCTCGGACCCCTATCGCAAGATTGACAATCTTAAAGCGAATACAAAAGTAAAATAAAACAAGATACAACTTGATAAAACCGAACTCAACCCCCAAGAGGTATGAATGAAAAAATTTACAATTCAAATGTCCGCCATTTTCGTACGCCTTATCAATTACAAGTACCAGGAGCGCAACAATAAGAGATAGCGACATTTCCTATGCGAATTTGCATCTCCATACAGTCGCAATTAGGGGCGAGGCTCACTTAGACAAGGTTGTATTTACTGGACGCATCGAGTTCCTAATTTCCCTGTCTGGCACTTGATGCCACCTTGTCGCATTAGCTGGGGCGAGTAATGTCATTACAGGACATTTGCATGGATGTTATGTGCGCCTGGTGGCTAAGTAACCGTTACTTTCAATATCCGATCGGAATAAATTTTTGTTTGCAAGCTTAATTCCAATCTCTTAGGGAAATTAGCTATCGATTTTACAAGTTTAACGACACGGTCTATTTACATTTTGTAATTGGAACTGAACGGTCTTTACTCAGTACGTACACGAAATGAAACGAAAAATACAAGATAGGTACTTTTTTATTAAACCGCATTAGGCTAAGCACTTGACCAAAATTTATAACGGAACATATCACACGTCAAAACACTTTACCATTATACGTTTAATTCGTCATTAAGATACGTGCCCAAAGCCTCCATCACGAAAGCGGCCCTGACTGACAAGTTCAAAAGGTCGAGTCAAGATTCCTTTGTCTTCTTCTTGCCGCACTATGATCTCCTAGTACCGCTATACAATTAAAACCTTATAATTAAGCGTTTTTTAACCCTTTTAACTTTACGTCAATTCTGAAACTAAAGTACACTAACACTAGTATTGGTTTCGCTATTACATGAGTCAACAACTTGAACCGAAAAAAAGGTGTTTGAAATTGAGACTTTAACCCCTTCTCTCTAAAGCAATAAACAAAAAAGTAATCGCTTTTAAAACGCGTAAATCAAAAATTCATACCACCAAGTGTTCCTACCAAACACTCTAATGCTGTTTAAATGTTTTTATGTACAGTAAAACCATTAGGAAGGGTTAAGGGAGGTACACCCTTTGTATAAACAGGTGGCAATCCCTTGATTGCTAGGGATATCCTCAGAGAGCAATCGCCGTGTAAATATTTTATTAGTTAAGCTCCTGCCGATTACTGATGTCCTGGTGGTGCGTGCCACGAAGGCATTCGGTTTTAGGGGTCCTTGTCATATTTTGCAAAAGGAACCCCATTTGCAAGACTTCCGCCATTTTTATTTTGTGTTCAGGATATAACGCAATAACTTTATTTATTTCATTATTTTCAATTTCTAGGTATCTCTAAGCAACTCTATCAGTTAGATTTAAGGTATAACGTCATTATTTACTGGTTTATCTACGAGTACGTCTATAAAATCTTTATCTATAATATAATGTTGCCGGTGTGATGCCGGCTTAAATAGCATCAGCCTATTTCTTTCTCGCGGGTGTCGAAAGAGGCTACTGAGTGTTACATGTGCATTGCAATTTTAGGCGATGGCTCGACAGCGATACACAATTTTTCTGAATGATACTCAAATATTTGTCGGAAGTTGCGTAAAAGTTAGTTTTTACGGCCGTTTACGCTCTGCCTACCCCGTAAGGGATAAAGGCGTGATGTATATATATCTGTTATCTACATCTATAGAATCTTTATCTATAATATCATGTTTAGTTTCTTAAGGTTGATTACCGTGGGAAATGCACTCAACACACTTCAGCCTAACAATACTATTTGATTTCAATATGATTTCTCGGACAACAATCTTAAGAGCTTGCATGATTAACCGTATAAAGCTATCGTGTGAAGAACTCTTCAATTGATGATATGATGCTACTTAGTAATCATAATATTTATTCTAAATATTGTTGATGGACTTAAGTGGTACTCAGAGAGTTCAGTTTTTCCATACAAATTAATTTGCGGTGATGAATTTGTCGTGTGATGTCTGCTTCTCATGATTTGAAGAAACCTAACCTACCTAATGATGACATCATGGAAATAGGTATCGTTTTCAGTATCAAAAAGACTTCTAAAATCGAGGACGCAACGTACTGTTTTTTATGTAATTATGCATTTTGTAGTGGGCGCATAGGGTGTAATTTTATTAGTGACCTATAGCAAAAACTCAAGAAGGGTTAGTTATAAGGAACAACTATCCGCAAGAAGGTCGAAATAAGAAAAAATAAGTTGGAACTCTCATTCCAAGTTGCATATCAGCTGATAAGGTACTATGGAAACTCAAAATATTTTTACCTATGTTTCATGGGGCCAGTCTTTCCTTCTTGAGATTTCGCTATCGGTCACAAGTTAAATTTCACCCTATATAGCTAACATTCAAAAGAATGTTGAAAAATATTTCAGACCCGGTCACCACTGTGCAAGCTTTTATTACAAAACAGTGTCTCTATTTAAACGTCTCATTCTTGCAACAAAAAAAACACACTTGAACAAGAAAATTACTCGAGTAAATTCGCAATTTTCCCATTTTAGGCTCGACGCAGACGCGCGCTGTTTGTTTTACATTTTATTGAACTGCGCAGGCGCAGGCAGGAGTGCGACACCCACGGTATACATTGCAGATATAGGAAAGGCTATCCGCTTGTCTGTCTGTTTGGCTTGTTATTTTATTTATTATTTCGTCTAATCATTATCAAAAGCATCATTTCAATTGAAACACGCCTAAAGATTTTACAAAGAATTATCGTATTTTTCAAAGTGTTCAGCAAAAATTATTTGGCTGTCAGTTATTATAAGCGAGAAGATCTTAAACTTTTTTAATAATTTAAGTAATTTTTCAAAGGAGCAAACCCGGTAGTTAACACTGTAGAAAAATAATGTATTGCAAACCTATCAGTCTTACAGCAAATCCAAATTTTATCTACTTACAACTTTCCCGAAATAAGACAAAATATTTTGAGCTTCCATAGTACCTACCAGCTAATCGGCAAAACTTGTATATGAGGTGTTTTCTTTTAATATTTCGACTCATGTTCCTTCAGGAAAGTTGTTGCTTATCATCAGCCTGTTCAGTCACTACTATTATTTTTTTTTTTTTATTAATGATGGGTTTGCTCTTGACTCTAGTCTAGGTCATAGGACAGAGACAGAGTCTAAGATGGAGCGAGCTCACCCAGAAGAAGCCTGTTCACTCTTACTTTGAAGAGATTAGGGTTGTATGCGTTTGGAAACACAGACGAAGGTAGTGAGTTCCACTCTTTAGTCTTTACCCTTTAAATGTCAGCAAATAAAACCACCTAAAGATAAGATTAACTATAATGATAAAATCTAATCCGCGCACTTTCTAGCTAACCCAAGCAAAGCCACGCCAATAAACTAGTCTATAGGTGTCCATTAGGATGCAGGGATCATTATTATACTAATTTAATACCTTCTCCTCATATGACAGTCGTAAAATCACTACTTTATTCAGTTTAACTACAGATAATCATGCTGTTTAAGTACCAATGTGGCATGGCCCTTCGGAATAAGATATCAGGAGAACAGTCTAAAGAAATATCCTATGACAAGGGTCTGGGAATAGTGGTGTTTGGAAATAGAACAACTCTGAGTTGGCACAGAGATTATAATAAGATGTTCGACTGCCTATTGGGTAATTTTATAGGTTTGGTATTGCAGGGAAATGCACTTGGTAGAGGAATATCATTACGAAATACCTAATTCGAACGGTTTCAATATTGTGGAAGATATTGATCGGAAAATAGCCAAGATATATCAAATACAATGTATGGGATGACGATATCTAGAGGTTCACCCCAGGCAGCGATACAATAGGCTAACAAGTGCAAATATCTAGCAGATCACAAATACGAGTAGGTTAAGTAATGATTCACCTGGCTTGCTACCATCAACTTGCTGTGTGAAGTGGTTGTGCAGTTTTGTAATTTTTTGGGCATCTTGGTACTTTCACTACAGTTTCCCCACAGTGGTAGCCCATATATGGCCCTTCCCATAAAGTCAAGTTATAAGATTGTTCACTTACCAATTATTTACTTGTAGTATCGTTAACCCTGTATCCTGTGCTAATTGTTTCTTCTGGTCTTCCGAAGGGTATGGATGCTGTAACAAAGAGAACATAAAGTTGAAAATCGAATAGAGACACAGTAGTCATATCTTAAGAATAGATGTGTGAAAATTATAAATAAACAAGAGATTAGTATCTGTTACCTCTACCATAAAATATATTTTTAGAATTTTATGTCCTTAATTGTCTAAATAAATAAGTTTAAAAATCTTGCTTGCGTGCTATACCCGCCTTAAGAATTAACAGTAGGTCTATCTTTTGAATCTGCAGATAAGATGCAGTTTTTGTCTGAGAATGGAATTTATAGCTAAGTAAAGTGTCGCACTATTATTAAGTAGGTACCTAAATGTTTTCTATTGTACTACGGAAAAACCATCATCTTAAACCGGAATCTAAATAAAACTCGAGTTACTCCTAATACGATTTGTTAGGGCGTGTATCTGTTGGTAATTAGATTCTACTCTCTTTCAATTCGATTTGAATAAAGCGTTTTAGTGACGCCATTGTTGCTTTGTTAGGTTATCAGGAAATTTGCGTAGAATAATAGCCAAAACAATGTGATAAGTTTAGATACCTTTTTGATCATTGTTTTTCTGCCATTGATTTATAAGATGAAATTTTACTAGTGGCCGATAGCAAAATCCAAAACGGGCTGGTGATAAGGAACACCTTTCCCCAAGAAACATAGGTGGAAATATAAAAAATAATAATTAGACCTACCTAATAAAATATACCAGCCGAACAAGTCAATTTATATGGCACGTTCCAATTTATTTCTATGTTCCTTGGGAAAGTTCTTCCTTTTCACCAGCCCGATTTGAATTAATGCTATCGTTCACTAGAAAAATTTTACTCTATATATGAAAACATCTAAAAAACTCTTAGTAGTCTGAGCTCAGAATAGTGGTTGAAGAAGAAGTTAAGTCGGAAAAACGTACTAAAACACATATTTCATACGGTGCAAGGAAACTATGATGTAACACACTACTTAGAGAAGACGATTTGACGACAATTAATGAATCAACGGTACATCAACAAAATGATATAATCAATAAACTAAAAAAAACAACATTGACAAATAACTCGTTTACGATACACGAAAATAATTACGAAATAGGCACATTAACAATTTGTCTAACGGATTCCGCTATGTCGAGATATTGGAAATTCGAATTTTAAAAATCCAGAACGGTGGGTGTATGTGATTTGTAAGTGTCAGAGATTTAATGGGAAGTCAAACAGGGGATTAACGTTTTGAAAATGTTGACATCAATGGCATGGAATGTGACAATTTGAAAGTTGCATCGAATTTGAGGTACGAAAATGATACTCAGATTAAAAAATCAATATCACTTAAACAAATAATTCAAAAATGCAAAACCTTGAGGTACCTGTAACACAGACGGTGTAGCATAAATCTTCTATTTTGCAGCGAAACCAGAAAATAACAACAATTTAAACCAGCAGTCGAAACGCCACGTCCCTTCACGGTGTCTGAATAGTCTGTACCAACCGGGAATCGAACGGCAAACCCGTTGGTTAATAATTTACGCTCACGTGCGGTGGGTTACCTGTGCGGGTACCAGGGCGGGATAAAATAGAGGAGGTCCCCCGGGAAGCTCCGACTCGCACGGCAAAAACCAATAACATTAGGCACGTACGTGCTGCGGTGGTATGTCGTCCTAGTACCTTGAGTTGCACGTACTAGGTTTTTGACCTTTAGAAAATTGCTCCATCTTATTTTTGTAACGAAAAATGCCCTAAAAGTAAAAGATGTTCAGCATTGACTTCCATCCCATCTTCAGGCCCTTCTATTTTACGAGCCCTTTTGACGAGGCTCTAGCGAAGAATACGGCTCGTTTCGATTAGGGTGCAAAGGGTTCTACAACGATTTCAAGTGTTTATAGGTCGTACCGTGCTATACGCCTTTTTGAGAGGTTGTAAAACACAAAATGGAGTCTTTTGAGTGCAGATTTTATACATTGTAAAACTACTTTATTTCTTTGTTGGTTTATTTGATGTGGATTACAAAATGTTAAGTAAAGTTTGATTGTTTACAGTTTCGTCAGGAAATTACAGACTATATCTTTTCCCGTGTGATGCCGGCCTAGAATAGCATCACCCCATTTCTTACCCATGGGTGTCGTAAGAGCCGACTAAGGGAATCGAGGGATGTGTATTACAATTTTAGGCGATGGGCTGACAACTTGTCACTATAGTGATACACAGTTATCTGATTGACCCTCAAGCTTTTGTCAGACGTGGTGTAAATATCCGTTTTACGGCCGTTAACGCTCTGCCTACCCCGTAAGGGATATGGGCGTGATTTGTGTATGTGTGTATGTGTATCTTTTGATTGTCTATAAGACAGTTAGATAGATGGTGTTGTATTCACAGAGAACGCTGTTTCCAATTCCCTGAATACATCCCGACACCCACGGAGATATGGAGTGATGCTATTCTAAGCCATCACCACGCGGCCCTTTTTATACTATTATAATGATTTCAGTCTGAAATAAATAACTTGCATATCCCAAAAAAACACACGTATAGCTGATCCCAAGCGCTCGCGCAGACCCAGCAAACGAAACGCGTCTGTAATGGATAACGTATCAATTTCGCCCGGTGTGCGCGGAGCCTTCTTATCTACCATCTCTCGCGACACGACTTGATACTTGAGACCTGCAACCGGATATTGAGATACAAGACGGAACGTGTATCAAGATTGTGCGGACGAAATAAATTTAAAACAAGCCTTTTTATGTTGATGATGTGATACTGAGCTTTAGGTTAAATAAAGAATATTCAAGTAAAAATATGCAATAGGCCTTAATTTAGAAAGGAATCATCCTTAGCTAATTCTTGGCTATTCCTATCCCGTTTATAAATAAGCAAAAGAGGCAGAAAAAATGAACCTCTTATAATGTTCTTAAACTTTACTTTTAATACATACATACATACATATAATCACGCCTCTTTCCCATAGGGGTAGGCAGACACTACATCTTAATTCTCTATTTTAAGTCAGGCTAGCGTGAAATGATTTCATTCTGTTATTTAAGAAAATGACAGGAATAGCAAAGGTACATTGCCGCCAAAATGGATCCCTTCCTGACAAGGAAATTCAGGTAAATCAAAACATCCATGATAAGCATCACGCTAATTACAAATTACCAGGAGCTCAGAGAACCGAGACGGTGTTAACTGGATGTAAACGAGACGTCATCGCGAGCACGTGGCGGGCGTCCGGTGCGTATGCGCAATGTGTGGTTCGGACAGGGCTGAAATGGGGTAGAGTTTGGGAGAGGTATTTGGAAAAAAAAGGAGAAGCGACGGAGCCAGGCAGTCATAAGATTTGGTGATTATTAATTTGGTTTTATGCAGAAGTTGCCGTGTAATGCTGGTTTAGAATAGCATCACCCCAATTCTACACATGGTTGTCATCAATAAATAAATACAAATTCATCCAGGGATTGGGCAGCAGCGTTCCAAGTGAATGCAACATATTATGTCATCGAGACAAACCTTTATGAGGTTTATCGAAGGCATTTGACGGAATTATATGTGTGTATACTATGTTTATATAAATTAAATATATATATAAGGTGTAAAAAAATTAGCTAAGAATATTTTAAGGGGTGAACCAGTACGTGAAACTGAACAACTTTCCCCAAGGAACATAGGTCGAAATATGAAAAAATAATTTGACCCTCCCATACTTAGTGTGTTACCCGGCCGGGATAATTTGTATTGGAGGGCCAATTTTTTTTTCATATTTCGACCTATGTTCCTTGGGGAAAGTTGTTCAGTTTCACATACTGGTTCACCCCTTAAAATATTCTCAGCTATTTTTTTTACACCATGTATATTTCGCTGCGCTCGCCAATCGTGGTGAGTATAGCAATACCCTCCGATAAGACAAGGCCCATATCCGGCAGTGGACTGTTGTGGCTGTTATTGTTATGCAAAAGTTCAGTAATCTTAAGTTACATTGCTGAGCAATGACCTCTCTCTTCTCGACATCGAATGTCTCCCACAAAATATCAGTCAGTTAAACGTGCATTTCGTAAGAGAAATATTATTTTTGTCGTTGCTTATCATATCATAATTATTCTTAGGATTTTAAGGTCTGATCATGTCTCCAAAGTTTTTGGCATTCCGTCCCTTATACTTGGTCGACATAAATCTGAAACGCAATAGGTTTTGTAGTTCGATAAACCCGAGTTTATCTAAACGCGTCTTGCAGCGCGGTAGGGCGAACCAATCAGTTTATTATTACAAGGCACTTGTATTTGGTATTTGGCTATTGTTGAATTGCACTAATGCATCAGTAATTATACCACAGGAAGCCATGTTTGTTTGGGTAAAGGCAGATCTCATGTTCTCATGCCAAAGACGAATTGAGCGGTATTTTAGAATACTCTTATCGGAGAAATGAGCAAGTTATTTGGGCCATATTAAAGTAATACGCAGTTGTCTGATTGACCCTCAAACTTTTGTCAGACCAGTGGCCTATGTTATGAAACTACAGGCTACAAGTCTACAGGTGAAATTAGTAGTATATTGCGTAGCTAGTTAACACTCCTGGTATCATAATTGCTAACCGACTACGCAATTAACATCGAATTTCACCTGTAAAATTTGTAGCCTGTAGTTTGATAATATCGGAAACTGGTTTTAATATCCGTTTTACGGCCGTTAACGCTCTGCCTACCCCGTAAGGGATAAAGGCGTGATTTATGTATGTATGTGTTTATTAAAAATACCGCCGTTCCAATAAGTCGTATTTGACAGCTGTCAGATTTGTGATAATACTATAGCAGAGGGTCCATTTTCCTTTGTTGACAACTATTTTTGTATGGAGATGACAGCTGTCAAATACGACTTATTGGAACGGCGGCACTTTACATAGATATATCACGCTTATATCCCTTGCGGGTAAAATACGGTCGCTATAGCTACGTTTGACAAATATTTGAAGGCCTTTTCAGAAAAGTCGTGTATCACTATAGTGACAGGTTATCGGCCTGTTGCCTAAAATTTTATTACACATAAAACCCTTGAATCCCTTAGTCGTCTCTTACGACAACCGTGGGAAAGAAATGGGCTGATGCCATTCTAAGCCGGCATCACACGGCAACATACTAAGGTATGTAACTTCTAAAAGAAGTACTATTTTCTTAAGTTTGCACAACTATTACTCATCACAATAAAACAAATTTAAACGGATTTAAGTTGTAAACCCAAAATAAACACAACTTAAATCCGTTTAAAATTGTTTTATTGTGTTGTAAAAGAAGATTTCACTTTATCAATTATTTGAGCCTCTATTGGTACTAAATGTTGAGGCCAAAAGATATTTTCAAAGTTATCTTAATCCCATCACAAGATTTATTTATTCCATTTAATCAAAATCACTTAACTTTTAAAAGTCTATAATTTATTAATTTTCGGCGCGTCTCTTCCCAAATACGGCCATTAAGGGAATACGTCAGACTAGTGGCGCCCTTAAACAGGAAAAAACTGTAGCTGTACACGCTGGTCATACGGAATCCAAAGTATCAATTGGCGAATATAACTAACCACAAGCGTAAATATTATTAGAAGAAATTGAGAAAAAGTAAAAAGGCTTTCAAATATAAAGTAGTGTTTATTAAGAAAAAATATATTATTTAAGAACCTACCCATGAACTATGTAAGGGAAAAATCTGTCTGCCCTAAAGCTTTTATTTAGCTTGGCAGAAAAGTTGTTCAGTTCACATGTGTGCTTTTTGGAGAATAAAAGTATTATTTATTTATCTATTTAACTTCATCGAAGCGTGACCCCAGACACTACACCGTCGCGGCCCAGAACTTGGCGAACTATTTAACATGACGAGAAGAGTTTTTTTTTTTACTTAACGCCGCTAGTTTCACTACTGTTGCCCCTTAGACCGTAAAAAACGCCGGCCTAAAATTAAATCGAATGATTTTTTACCGGATTCCGTTTTTCGTGTGCACTCGCCGGCTTTTGGAAAACACAAAAACGATATCAAAAATTTATGAGCCCTATTACTGGCCGCGCAAAAACTGTTAAATGATAAACTCCCGAACCTGAGGCGGGATAACGGTATTTGTCAAATTTATAAGCGACGGTCCGTTGAAGAGAAGCAATTATTTTTATAAACTTGTACATGGTTTTACAAGTACCATTTCACGAAATCATACATACAAAGACATATTACTAGAATGATAGTATAGTAATATAAGTATAGCCGGTAAGGCATTTGCGAAGGTCATTTTAAGTAGACTGGAAACCTTGGCCGCTAGAATATACCCTGAATCGCAGTGTGGTTTTAGAGCCGGTCGCTCGACAACTGACATGATTTTCACCCTTCGTCAGTTGCAAGAAAAATGCCGTGAACATCGCACTCCGCTATACATGGCCTTTGTCGACCTAAACAAGGCATTTGACACTGTGAGTAGAGAGGGGCTGTACGAAGTGCTGCGCAGAGTTGGATGTCCTCCTAAACTTTTTAATCTTGTCCGTTCTTTTCATGACAACATGAACGGCTCTGTTATGTTTGACGGTGAGCGGTCCACATCGTTTGGCGTTAACCGGGGGGTCAGACAAGGTGATATCCGAGCAGGAATGGCGAAGCATGACGAAGACTGGCTTGAAAGTCTTAAGCAGAAAAGAATTCGCCGTGCTCTGCCTCCTCCGTCGGATTCGCGTTTCGTCTGCAGCTGTTGTGGCAAAAAATGTCGTGCTGCTATAGGACTGTACAGCCATCAACGACGGTGCGGCCGTCGTAGATCATCGTAACCCACGAGCGCTGCAACAATCATCTAGATAGATGCTGTGGCCAATGATGATATACCTAATACAGCGTAAGGTTAGATAGAAATAGTTACTTACATTTTAAAATTTTACGCATTTTTTGTAATAAATATGTTTTTATTAATTTTAATTGATAACATTTATTACAATTTAGTTAAGTACCTACTACTTACACACATTTTTCGAAAACTTGCAAAACGCTTTAATCTGTTAATTATTTTGATAATTATTTATTAATTGATTTTGTATGATTTAGATGGGTGACGTATTTAACCCCTGCAATGTATGTTTTTCAAAGCAGTTTGTTTACCAAAAAATGAAAATGTTACGTCATTCCTTTTAAACTACTGGTATAATACACACAGAACCGGAACGCTACACGTGAGTTCTTTGGTCTGTGGGATCATACAAGAAAAATTGGAAAAAATTGCCCGCTACTTTCTCAATTTCGATTTTGATTTGCTTTTCCTTTGCAGCATTTCCTTTTTGTACCTACACTTCCTACCTACCCCTTTACCAAAAACCCACCGTTCACACACCAGGGCGTCATAAACAGTATAGAGATATCAAATTTCGAAAACCAATCCCAGCCACATCGAGCGACCGTTATAAATCACGTGAACCATTAAAATCACGATTATACCGGGCATAAGTTTGCAATAAATCGAAAATCGAGAAAAAAACACGGGGAAAAAAGGCTCGGGCGAAATTCGGGAACTATAAATTTTATTTTGCTACGGCAAGTAGAAACAAATCCATTTGTTGCCACGATGCCATACACCATTTTGCCACCTAAATCTGTAGGGTGCGGAATGAGAGTATGTAAATACGCGACATGGGACCGTGAGAGTGGAAAATGTCTTTGGCGAATTTTTCGTGCGTTAAGTGAAGTTACGACCTTATTCAAATTAATATGAAATTCTTATGCGTCTTAGGACGGCCGATGTGCAGGGATGGTGCGACTGCCTGCAACGCAAAGGTTCCGAATTCGATTCTCGGTGGGAAAGTTGGTATATAATAACTTTGTGAATTTGTTCCCAGTCCGGTTAGGACATTGAAGACCGTACCACCTGATTGTCGAAAATTAATTATGTTACCGTGTGATGCCGGCCTAGAATAGCATCACCCCATTTCTTACTCATGGGTGTCGTAAGAGGCGACTAAGGGACTCGAGGGTGTGTATTGCAATTTTAGGCGATGGGCTGACAACCTGTCACTATAGTGATAAACAGCTATCTGATTAACCCTCAAACTTTTGTCAGACGTGGTGTTAATATCCGTTTTACGGCCGTTAACGCTCTGCCTACCCCGTAAGGGATATAGGCGTGATTTATGTATGTATGTATGTAATTATGTTATCTAGGATTATCTGGGCAATATAACAACTGACTTGAATGCTAAGATTGTCGAATTGAAGAAAACTCTCAAAACCATCTCGAGAATAATTAAATATAAGTAAAAAAATGCTTATGCCATAAAAAAGAAAGTTCGTGACTAACATTTTGTCTTTTCAACATTTTCTTTGTGCAGGAAAATGCATTAGAACACTTAACTAAAATTATGACGTCACGTCCTCAAACTTAATTAAAGAAATAAATAACATTATTTCGAAATAATGAAACTGGTCTCTAAAAATAACCTATAATTTCAAAACAAACCATAAAAAAATATTCAATCACCGAATTGATCCCGTATCTGTTTTGCTACAAGAAACAGGTCCAAAAACACAAAAAAACATTAATATTCCATCACAGAAACCATCAACCTAACCCTGAACTATGTCGCCTTAAAAGCAACCTGACGCGCAATATCTCACAAGTAACGTTATAAAAAATTCACCAACGTTATCTTCAGATAACGTTATTCCCCGATGATGGCATATTTTACAATTTTCCAAGTAGTGTTGCCATAACAATAATAATATATTCGCGAATGTCCTCTGTGGAGTTTGTGTAGGATAAAATGTAACTTCTTGTATTGGAAAAGGCCTTTTTTGTGGAAAGGTGATAATAGCAACCGACGGCTTATAAATCTTTAGATGGAAAATTTTACAATAAAGCAATCAAATTATTTTTTTTGATAATCGCAGATCGTTGCGGAATCTTACGTCTACAACTCTAAATACTGAAACGGGGTTACGTCTATCTTCGTCAGTTAATGTTATACCGCCGGTTGTTATTTTTTGACACCATGGTTCATCAGGTCTTTGGACGACTATACGTCCCAAACGAATAGGAGAACAAGACCGTACACAATCTTTTACCTTACCTATCTCACATAGCACTCCCTTTATACTTAACTAGTCTATCCCAATCCAAGTACACACGACTATCTGTGCCCAATTTCTGTGCCACAGCTGCCAAGACCGTGATGGATGAAATTTTTCGTTCCTCTGACGTCAGAGCAGGGATTGGAACGTAAATTATGCACAGCCCTAGCGGAGTGCGTGTCAAACGTGGAATGGAAAGTTGCTGCGTTGTTTCCGAGATTATTGCGTAGAATGGAACGCAGAATTTGCAAAGGAAGTACTAAAATACTGATAACCAAATTTTGAAACTGTATATATTTAAATTTATGATAGGAGATAGGTATTATGACGGGAAACAATAGGGCTGGCATGTACATAATCTCTATAATCCTTATTTTTTTTTAAAAAAAAGCAACGTCAACGCAATTTTAGAGCACTTGCAAAATTTCGAACCTACGACTTTCGGTATCAGTACTACTAACACCTCACTTGCCGTTGTTGGTAGAATTATGTACTTAAATAGTAATGCAACCAAAATTATACGAGTTGCTGCATCCGTAGAGATTTAATAAACCATGTAGTACGTTTAACTTCGTATCGCATACTTAAAGGATGATATCAACATAAATAGGTAACATATTATGCTTATATTATACATCATTATTTTGTGTATGTTTATACGTACTTAAGATTTTCAATAAAGAATTATCTTATTTATTTTTATTTTTTTATTTTATTTTATGACTCTTATATCTTTGCCGATATTTTCATTCTCATTCCAAAGAGCATAATTTTAATTTATTTACTTTGTCAACAACAACTAACTCTAGCACCAGGGTCGTTAGAGGGCAAAGGCCGACCACAAATAGATGCCAAAAAACTAGGGACCCCAACTATGGGGCCTTTATTTCCCACCAGGGACGCATAAAGGTGCGGAGGTGGCCCTAACCCTATCGAAGCTGTGAGCGGCTGATGGATGGCACTATCACAACCCTCCAAGTCCTTCTGGCCGCCTGGTCGCTTGTTTATTTATTTTATGCCTTGTTTATGTGCGAACACCAGGTACACAGCATACCTTTTATTTTTCCTACTGCCATGCTGCTTATTTATGGGCTGTCCTTTCTTTACGCAACATAGTAACATCTATTTAAATATTGAACTAGGTAAAAAGGGCCGTGTGATGCCTCCTTAGAATATCATCACCTCATTTCTTTAAAATGCACGAGCGACCTAAGGGACTTTAAGTTTTCATGTGTATTTAAATTATGACCGACAAGCTGTCACTCTAAAATTACACTCAAATACTTGTCAGACGTGGCGATAAATACTGTTTTTAACACCATGTAAATTTTGCCTACCTCGCAAGGAACATGGGCTGTATGAAAAATCTAAACTAGGCGCAGCAAAAAGCGGCGACAGAAACAGGGTTAATTGAACGACACCTGCCAATTTTCGCCGACGACACTACATTTTTACCAGGCGAACAGAATTCAATGGGAAATAAAGAATTCAGAGACCCAATTCGGGAGTTACCGCGACAGAATCGCGTGTAAATTATGCAGATCTGTAATGGACAGCCAGAAGCAGTTTTAGGTTTTAGCCGACGAAAATAGTTTTAGCGGTTTTAGCAAACGATCCGGTTGGATTCTTTTGCCAGCCAGCATTATTTGGATTGCGACGAAAAAAATCCGGCTGGAACGCGCGCTGAAACGGTTTTCGAAAATTGAATTTGGAATTTCGAATGCGCGTCAAATGACGTTGCGCCGTGTTCGCCGCATGAATCGGCCAATAGAAACAAAGGCAGCGAGACGGTAAATGGCGTCGATACTAATCTCAGAGCCGGAAAAGCGGCGCTGACGGCTGTTCGGAAACCGCAACTGGGCTAGGAAATGAGATAGTTCGCAACTCCTCGCTTCTATGCAACCCTGGTACACAGCTTTGATGGAATTGGGACAATGTGTGTGCGTCACTCATAAGTGACAGTTACCCGACCGTCACTGTGTCGTGACAATGTTATTGTGTGACCATCTAGCGTCTTTGTGAATGGCAAATTTAGAACGGAGTACCTCAGGTTTAGAGATCAACTTAAACTGGATTCTCATACAGTTCAGAAAACAAATATAGCTTGATCTTTAAAAGGGTTTAATCGACTTATTCAAATAGCGCAAAATTTAGTATCCACTGTTTCACCGAACACATCACTCACACAGGCTCAATCACGGCCAATTCTTGCATTCAACTTACATACTTTATTTTTTAAACTAAACGGGAGATCAAAGGAGGCCGTGCCATTAGTGGAGTCAAAATAAAATAAAAAAGGATATAAAAAAATCGCATGTCATTGCGGCATGCGCCCGCGCTGCGGCGAGCTCAAACGGTATGCAAAGTGAAATGAATGTAAACTACATGATATTCATGAGTCCCTGGTACTCAATGAAAGAATGGGAAGAGTTGAGCTCAGTTAGGTGACATTTATACTGTTTTTTTTTCCTGATGCGTATGTAGATTAGTCGGCAGCGACTACTATAAAGGCTGTGTAGCTTTTGTATCGTTCGTCAACTCATTGTCCCATTCGAAAAAAATACGCTAAGTATAAGTTAAAGTTAATCTTTTTGGTACAAACTTCAACAGTACCTAATGGAATTTGAAAGGTTTTCTTTTCCTAATTACCCCAGGATGTCATCAGATCCTGACTTGACAACTATATGGTTAAGGTACACACGTATCACGCCTTAGTCCCTCGCGGGGTAGGCAGAACGTTAACGGCCGTAAAAATACGGTCGCTATCATATTGTCTGACTAATGTTTAAGGGCTGTTTCAGAAAAATCGTGTATCACTATAGATTACAGGTTGTCAACCTGTCGCCTAACATTGTAATACACATAAATTACTCGAGTTTCTCAGTCGCTTCTTACGACACCCGTGGGAAAGAAATGAGGTGATGCTGTTCTCAGCCGGCATCATACGGAAAAGCGGCGGTGGATAGTAGTTATCACATCAGAAATTTCGGTAAATTTTCACCAAGTCAGCTTAAATCAAACTTAAACCAACGAACCGCATTTTCTTCTAAAAATCTATAAATAATATTGTTCAAAAATCCCCGTATTATTTTGATAAATTGTCATTTCGAAACCACCTAATCAGACAACTCATTAAAACGACTCGGAACAATTCAAGTTCTGTCTCTCGAGTCATAAATTTGAGCGCGCACTCAACTCCAACTCAAATTCATTGAGCAATGGAATGTTTTAGAACCTCACGAATGAAGCAGAATCAAGCCATGAAAAACTCGTCGCATCAGATTTAGTAAGCGTTAAAACACAACTCATGATCATCAACAGCATTGAGACATTCACTGTACAAAGACATGTCACGTCTTTTTTCACTTGTGGGGTAGGCAGAGCGTTAACGGCCGTAAACACCACGTATGACAAATACTTGAGACCCGTTTCATAAAAATCGTGTGTCGCTATGGTGACAGTATGCCTAAAATTGTAATACACATGAAACCGTCTAGTCTTTTAGTCGCCTCTTACGACACCTGCGGGAAAGAAATGAGGCACTGCTATTCTTTTTTTTTTTTTTTTTATTAATGATGGGTTTGCTCTTGACTCTAGTCTAGGTCATAGGACAGAGACAGAGTCTAAGATGGAGCGAGCTCACCCAGAAGAAGCCTGTTTACTCTTACTTTGAAGACATTAGGGTTGTATGCGTTTGGAAACACAGACGCAGGAAGTGAGTTCCACTCTTTAGCAGTGCGCATTATAAATGATGACTGGAAGCGCTTAGTCCGAATTGGTGGAATGGCTACCAGGTACGGATGGTATCCGGCGGTGCGTCTGGATGTCCGATGGTAGAAGGGAGCTGGTGGAACAAGGTCGTGAAGCTCTTGAGCACACTCTCCGAAGTACAATCTATAAAATACCGACAAGCAGGCAACCTTGCGGCGATGTGCCAGGCTATGTAGCTTGGTGTCCACCAGTTTTATGTCGCCTATGAGCCTCTTGGTCCTGCGTTCCACCGAGTCAAGAGCGGCAAGTTGGTATTTGGCTGAGCCATCCCAAAGGTGACTGCAATACTCCATGCAGGATCGGACTTGTGCTTTGTAAAGAGTTAAAAGCTGTCCAGGCGTAAAGTATCGCTTCACTCTATTCAGGACGCCCAGCTTTTTAGCCGCCGTCTGAGCCTTGTACTCGATGGTCGCGCCGAAGTTTAGATTTGATGCAGTGAAAAGACACGCCTGTGTATGTATTAAGTTCATCAGACTGGGCGTGTTATGCCAGCTTACGAGTAGAATAGTCCGAAGTCCGATCCTGCATGGAGTATTGCAGTCACCTTTGGGATGGCTCAGCCAAATACCAACTTGCCGCTCTTGACTCGGTGGAACGCAGGACCAAGAGGCTCATAGGCGACATAAAACTGGTGGACACCAAGCTACATAGCCTGGCACATCGCCGCAAGGTTGCCTGCTTGTCGGTATTTTATAGATTGTACTTCGGAGAGTGTGCTCAAGAGCTTCACGACCTTGTTCCACCAGCTCCCTTCTACCATCGGACATCCAGACGCACCGCCGGATACCATCCGTACCTGGTAGCCATTCCACCAATTCGGACTAAGCGCTTCCAGTCATCATTTATAATGCGCACTGCTAAAGAGTGGAACTCACTTCCTGCGTCTGTGTTTCCAAAAGCATACAACCCTAATCTCTTCAAAGTAAGAGTGAACAGGCTTCTTCTGGGTGAGCTCGCTCCATCTTAGACTCTGTCTCTGTCCTATGACCTAGACTAGAGTCAAGAGCAAACCCATCATTAATAAAAAAAAAAAAATACATAGTGATTTTAGGCTGACTACATCCAACGGCTGCCCGCAACTCTAAAATAACATCGGTACACCTTTTAGGAGTCCATCTCACCCACGCTGTACTTTCCGATGCGTGAAATGATCACATCTATACTCACTACACCTATTCTAGTTCGAAATTTAAATGCATTCTTCTTGATTTAAGCATTTTTTTGTGTTACTGCGCATTTCGATTTGTTTTTATTCTTGCGACGTGTTTTCATGGCTTCATTCGACTGGCCCGATGTGGTAGTGGATAGTACCCCTGCCTGCTACGCCGAGGTTCGTGGGTTCAAATATTTGTGTTAAGTTTTCTATGTATAGTATGTATTTATTAAAAAAAAGTATCTTTGTAGTTCCCATAGTACAAGCTTTGCTTAGTTTGGGGCTAGGTGTGAAATGTCCAAGATATTTATTGATTTTATTCTTTATTTATTCCAGTCACCCTTGGATTCCCTTTGAAACATGCCCTTGCCCTGAGACCAACCTCTGAGTCCACTGATTAGCGCCGCGAGCGAATAAATAAATCAGAGAAACTTATAATCGAAATAAATAATCTGAGGAACGGGGTTTTATGTTCAAGTTAAAGAAATCAGCGAAATTGCAGTACTCGTCATATCGTGTGCCGGCTTAGAATAGCTTCACCCCATTTAATTCCCAACTAAGAAACAAAGAAGGCAACTAAGAAAATACAGAGTTTCATGAAGGTATTTTGCAATTTTAGGCAATAGCTTTGTCAATCTGTCACTATAGTGATAAACGTTTTTTCTGAAACAGTCCTCAAATATTTGTCAAACATGGCGAAAGCGACCGTTTTTTAGGGCTGTTAACGCTCTGCCTACCCCGCAAGGGATAAAGGCGTGATATGAAAATCATATCATGTGGAACACCTTGTCGACGAACGCTCCTATGAACCCTAGTGTCAGAGTTATGTTTTTTTTTAGTGTATTTGATTTTTTGGAAATTGTTACTGCCTCCAGTGATTTGAGTATATTGATCTCCGGGAGGTCCCTAATTTTAAGAGATTAAAAAAAAAATTATCATAAATCTGAGAGTTCATGTGTGTGTATGTATGTTTGTTACCTCTTCACGCTCAAACGGCTTGACCGATTTGGATGAAATTTGGAACACAGGTAGAGTATAACTCGGAATAACACATAGGCTACTTTTTACCGCGGGAAAACAATTATTACCACGGGAAAGTGAGTGGCAGCGGGTGAAACCGCTGGGCGGAAATCTAGTACATAATAATTATATCTGCAATGAAGACAGCGTTTGCGGAGGTCGGCGCTCCGCCCCCGGCCTCGGGCTGCGACACCGGCTTAACAGAGTCTCAATAGTGGATAGTGTGTATCGGCGGTCCTTAGTTCGATTCCTATAAGACACAAAGATGATACCTAGGGAATGCAATCTCGAGCCGAGATTGGCAACTCGAGATCTCGTTCGAGATCTCAGGGTTCGAGATTGACCAACTCGAGATCTCGTTGGATTATCGATCGAGATTTCGAGATCGAGATCGAGATTTTGTTTGTTTCATATAATTTTGGTATTTACGAACAGCGTCGCACAACTTGCATTTTGCAGTCGAACCATCCAGACTTTTTGAAATATTTCCAAACCGGCAAATAACTTGTAGTAACGTACACAAACACTTGGTTCGAATTGTTCTTTGGCATATTTATATTTTACATTGAAAACTACCTAATATAGAATAATACTGAATGTAATAAGTTATTGTATAGATGAATAATAACTTTGATTCGAAAACACGAAAATGCGAGTAAGTAAACAATAAACAAGCTCTTAGGATCGGTCGGTCGCGTCGCGCCAATCCCCCGTCCCGTACCTCCCGCAACGCACCCGCTCAATAGGTATCGACTGCTAGGTCCTGCCACCGGCAAACGCCACACACTGCGCGGACGCACATCAATGAACACGTCAGTGCCTTACGCAAGGCCAAGCTCAATCACGAAATCTCGAAAATCTCGATGGATTTTTTCGAGATCTCGAATGATTTTTCTGAGACGAGATCGCCTTTTCGAGATCTCGATCTCGAAAAATTGCTCGAGATCTTGGGGATTTCGAGATCTCGCGAGATCGAGATTGCATTCCCTAATGATACCTGTCTCATCAAAATCAGTGCAGTATTTGCAAAGCTATCGACAGCAGTTTGCTGTGGGATGCTTAGAATAGCATCACCGTCAACCATCCCTTGGTTGTCGTAAGAAACGAATGAAGGTTATGTATGTGATTTGCAATTTTGGGCGATGGGCTGACAACTTGTCTCTTGGCGATACACAATTAAAATGTATGTATGTAGACCGCAGTGCAAACATCGATCTTCACTGGGATGCTTTTGATGTACCATACTCTCCAATGAAAAGAAGTGCGTGTCTAAAACAGCTTTCAATAGTTCACTACACCCAGCCAACACCAAATAAGAGATAGTGTATTTATGTATGTTAATCTATACATCTGCGGTAACCCCATCAGTCAGATAACCACCGCTGTCCACATAGTGGCGCGCGCTCTCGCATAAACAGTATCGGCTCTGTCGCTACCCTGACAAATTTGCCAGCGAAACACTATCGACAACTATGAATCATAATCTCCTGGTACATTCACGCGTTGTTCCTTGTGGGTTTGGTGGGATGCTGAGTACCAGAAGATTCGAGTTCAACAGTTCTTTCTCGGTTCTTCAAGTGTGTGTTTTTTTATGACAGAAAAAATCTATAGAAAATTGCGGCGGGTAGCAATTTTTACAAGACTGCCCAGCCAAAAAAGAAGTGTAATGTTTTTAGAGTTCATGTATAAACTAAACATGTGTAAACTCGTTAACCACTGAACAGATTCGAATGAGAATGGTATCGGAAGAATCCTTACATTGTCCCGAGTGTCATAGACTAGGCTTTATCTCAGAAAGCAGTCGGGTTTTTAATTTTTTTAATTTAACATTCTTGTTTACTTTTTGAGATTGTTATTAGTTTTGTTAGGATATTGCTACTGCTCCACCTGATTTTCCGTAAGAAAGATGGTTTCTAACTTCGAAGAGCACGTTATCGGTCCCGATTGATGTCTATGATTATATCATTTAAAAGAAATCGGTTAATTGTCTATGATTACTTAGATTGCGATGGTTATACAACTACCTACATCACAGGCCTAAAAACTCTGATCCACCAAAGTTGTTTGGTTCGTTTGACGTCTCGGTATTCCACACGAAAACGATAGATGCTGGTTTCCTATCACACGCAACCAGGATCATGTCGTCGACGTAACTGACAAATACTGCATCGAAGCTGTATCGACATTCGTAAATCATAATTTGCTGCTGGCTTAGCTCAGCTAATGCTATTTAGGCTTGCTATATTATCTATAATTAATACCTATTTAAGCATAGAAGGGATTTTAACGGATGTTCTTGTTTTTAGATTGTACTTTTGAGTTTTGAAGTATATGTTCAGAAGTTTGAGAAAACATTTGAAATCACTCAAAACCCAACGTGGGTTTAAGGGGCCACAATTTTAAACTCAACTAGAGCAAATAACCCAGGAAAGCCCTTTTTGCGCAACAGGGTGGTGGAGGGCTAAAATAAATTGCTAGAAGACGTTGTAAATGCTAAATTCATGAACCTATTTAAAAACAAACTTGATGAATCTATAACGGACAAGTTAACCAACAATGGATAACTTTACTAACGTTGCATACTTTTAAAGATCGAAGAAAACATAGGGACACGGGAAGCGACATCATTTTATATTATTTTGTGTAGGAGAGAAATGAAAAGACTATAATAATCCGTACTAATTATAAATCGGAGAGTTTGTGTGTGTGTATGTATGTATGTTTGTTACATCTTCAAGCTTAAACGGCTTGATCGATTTAGATGAAACTTAAAAAACAGGTAGAGTATAGCCTGGAATAACACATTGGCTATTTGGCGCTTTTTACCGCAGAAAACAACTATTACCACGGGAAAATGAGTGGCAGCGGGTGAAACCGCTGTGCGGAAATCTAGTAATATATTATACCTAACCTAATCATCTTCTTCATTTAGTCCCATGTAATTCATGATTTCAAACATTAAAATCAAATCGCAAAACAATCAGCCATAATCATACGAAAGACCATAAACATGGCATATCGCGCGCTTGACAAATTCCGCGCGGCGGCTCTGACGTTCGACGCGCGTAAATCATGGCGACGCGCGCGCGGCGTGATCTATGCGTGTGACCGCGGCTTTATCTCGTTGATATGCCCGCTGCTTTAGAGTGAGGGTTTTAGAAGAGGGAACCTTGGAAGTAAAAAAGCAACCAGAGAAAACGTACCTTTATACACACATCTCGCTTCTTCCGCTTACGGGGTAAGCTGAGTTGGATGACTGTAAATGCCACGTTACATTTTAAGGGTCGTTTTTGAAAATGGTGTTTAACAGTGAAAGATTGTCAGCCTATTGCATACATACATACATAGATCATGCATATAATCCTTTGTGGGGTAGGCAGAGCGTAAACGGCTATAAAAACGTTCATTTACGTCACGTCTGACAAATATTTGAGGGTCATTCAGAAAATTATGTATCATCATAATAACAGGTTGTCAGCCCATCGCCTACAGTTGCAATATACAATGTAACCCTTGAATCCTTTAGTCACCTCTTACGACACCCACGGAAAAGAAATGGGGTGATGCTATTCTAAGCCACATCACACGGCACGGTCATTTATTCGTATCTGTTATACTCGTATTGGCGTGTGAAAAAGTTTGAGCGGTTAAAAAAATTTCATTCTCGTTTCCAACCTACATCCGCCTACTGCCTAAATGTTATATCAAGGAAATAATGAGGATACTACAACTATAATTTTTTTGGTTTCCAAATTTGTCAAGTGTAGAAAGTTCGACGATCTTCAAAATTAAGAAAAAGTGCTTTTCTTCCGTAATCCCATTTTACCAACGCCATCTCCATTTTTTTATTGAAGATTAGTCTATCTATCTATCATCTTTACATTTCCTGAAAGTGAACCTACGACCCCTAATTTCTGCTTCGACACCTCCCAAAATGTTTCAAACCGCAAACTGGGGGTCACTACACTCTTCGTACTTGGACCTTGTAAGGTCCCTCGCTACATCTAATATAGTTAAACCAAAAAAGGTCCTTGTATGTGGCCGCCTCCTTCGCTATCCTTGTAACCACCTCCCTAGCTATCCTGCTATCCTGGTGTCATGATTGACTAACGACGGTGCAGTAGTTAGGTAGGATCGCCCTTAGGGTGCGTGCGACGATCCGTGTTCGACACCAGGTAGCTACACAGGGGTCAAATTTGGTCCTAAATGACGAAGGATAGAGACGTCTTGATTAATAGGCGAAGGATCAGATCATTTTGTAAGAGCCCGTTTAATGTAAGGTTTGGAAAGAAGACATTAAAATGTGTAAGGGACTTTTACCTTTAAAGGATGATGCACTAAATTGTATGAACCGTGGAGCCTACTTCCAATAAAAATTACATGTATGTTAAAACAGGTCAGTTTAAACACAACAACAAATATTATCAGAAAGGCGCAGTTTCGGTGTCTGCCAATGAAAACTGTAGGTATACATAAACTTTAAAAGCAAGGTACAAAACAAAGAGATAAAAAATTTGTAAGTACCTACATAAACGCATGTTTCTCCAATCAAATCAGATGGAAACAAATGAATGCCTACAAAACAGAGCAAACCCTATCATTTGGCGCGAAAGGAACGTGATTCCAGATTCAAAATTGCTCTCATGAATGGCTCGCCAATTAGGCAAGCACGAGCCGGTTAAATAGACTCTAAATCTCTAAAACATATTTTTTCTAATCCCTTCCCACGCGGCGGTAATTACTGGTTCAACTCTGTAATAACATATCAGTTGGATAAAATTGTATATCATTGGGCTCTTTTCCCGCGAACGCGCGGCGATTAGGTCGGCCATCTTGTGGGCGGGCACACCCGAAGGCGACACGAACTCTGATTCCATTTTCAAAAATAACACTAATCGGCAAATCTGGCACGCGCGCCTCCGAACGTGTGTTTTTCGAATTTAGAACGAACGTCCTTTGCCGATTACGAGGCGGGATTTGACTACTGTCACTTTTGACAGTTGTGATTGACATTTATAAATACCGCTAGTCAAGTGCGAGCTTGTTATACGTCCTATTCGGAAACGTACAGTTTATTAAGACGGAGCGTTTTCAGTGTCGCTGTTGTTTTCCAAATTGTTTTAGTCTCCCACATCGTTTTCGACTCCAAAATCTTTGGGCTTAGACACAATTTTGTGTGCTTCAGGTTTCGTCTGCACGAAGTTAATTAAAGGGAAGGTTTCGATGGTCGATGAGTGCATATTGAAAACGTCAGTTGTTTCTTTTGGCTCTCATTTCGGCTAGTCCAATATCCTGGCCGTCAGGGGGAGACAGACAAACCCGTCTGAATATTTGAGATGGAATAGAATCCTGTTTTCCAGGAAATGGACATGAAATTGGAGTTTTCAATTTTGCTTTGAATTGGTCATTTTTTGGTAACGTTTCCATTTTCGTTCCTCTTCCCGTAGATACTTTTTAATGTGATCGCGAGTGTGTAAAAGCCAGTCTCATTTGTAATTTAACTCATCAATGTCATTGTGTCGAGTTATTTTTGCCATTTATTATTTAAAATGATGGATGAAACTCGTGAATGAGTGGGAATCTGAAAATGATCTCAAAAGATTTTGATCATTTCGTATTGAGCAGAAAAAGCTGACATTCTGATACCATCATCTGAACTTAAGTGTAAAAAAACAAGTAAAAATACCAGCCGACCAAAACTTGGCGCTAGAGAAGGAGAAAAAAACATAATTCATCCCGAACAAAGAGAGGAATATCAATATCAGGCTAATAACGCTACAGTGGCTCCAAAAAAGGCAGCGTTCATAATCCAAGAATTGAACTCGTACCAGGCATTCATATGCATAGAGGAGCTTTCACGAAAATGGCTACGGAAGATGGGAAGATGCATGAATATTAACGCCGACTGTACCACATAACTATGTTACTAGACTGGTAGCAGCTACTATCATAGTACAGGCAGGAGCAAAAGCCTTTGTTAATGTCTCCTACATTAACAAAGGCTTTTGCCCCTGCCTGCCTAAAAGCTTAAATAAAGCCCTTTGCCCTGCAGTGGGACAACACGGGCTCTTAAATAAATAAGTAAATAATAAGTTTAACTTGGACAGACTTTTGCTTAAAATTCATCATCCACTACAGCCACTACGTCCACAGATCGCTAGATTTAGTATAGTTTTATCATACTTTTTTCAGTTAGCTTGTCAACTTATCAACATAACGATACTCGATACTCCTTACCAGTGTACTCGATTTTTGCACGAGATAGAATTTTTCTATGTCCTGTGATGCCGGCTTAGAATAGCACCACCCCATTTCTTTCCCGTGGGTGTCGTAAGAGGCGACTAAGGGACTCGAAGGTGTGTATTACAATTTTAGGCGATGGGCTGACAATCAGTCACTATGGCGATACATAATTTTCCGAAAGACCCTCAAATATTTGTCAGACGTACGTTTGAATATTTAGCAAGTTTTCATATTTTTTTAATGTTTGTGAAATTTTGCAATTAGTTTCACGATTTCATGCAAATTTAAATTCTCTATTAAATATGTCACACAAATGTTATTTGTGTGTAGTGCGAAATTTCCTCTATCTAACTAAGCACTTTCCTTCCCAGCTGTACCGCATGCATGCCGTTGCCGGTAGGGGCACGTTTCAAGTCGACTCGGTTCTGAAATTTGACATTTTGACAGCTCTCCGCCGGTCCCCCCTTCTCTCTCTCTCTTCTTTCTCTCCTTCATAGGGGGTAGTATTAGCTGTCTCTCTCGCACACAATAACGAATGTGGATTTGTTGGCTGTGGTTTATTATTTAAATAGTTAAATGTAACTGCAAAAAGCGTAATTGTTTCTAATATGTAGTAGGTACGATACTTTTTTCACTTATTAAATTATCTAAGGATTCAGGCATTTTAACGGATTTTCTGATTTGCCTTTCGCTGCCATTATCTTGATCCTGATATTCATTATCTTCTTCGTCGAATCTATAAATAAATTTACTCATTCAGAATAAACGAAACGTTAATTACAAAGACAGCGACACCATCCTTCCTACTTCCTCTTGTTACTTCCCATATATAACCATCTCTGTCACATATAGAGCGGTGTCCATGAATGGTTAATGCATCAGTAATTGATATTGTAATTTTGATGGCCCGTTCGTTTTCTTGTTATGGCACTGTAGTGGCTGTTCGTTTTATGGTGAGAACATTATGTTTGCTAGTGTTAATGATGATTGCGGGGCTAGTTACGTTAAACGTCCTTCGTGGGCTATTAGTCATCACGTCAAAAAGGTAGGTAAGTATGAACGAAGATTTTAAAAATACAATACAAAAATTAAAACTGGAACACTAGTTAAAAGAAATGTCGAAAACTATAAAACAATAGTATTGAACAAAAGTGCCTACATACAAGACAATGAGACAAGAAAAGAAAATCGACTTTCTAAAACCCGTGGCGAGTTTGACATGACACCTGCCGACGTGGACACGAGTACCAACTAGACTAATCACAGTCTAGCCGAAAATAAAAGACTAGACACAAAGGGCGACAGATTTTCAGCGCGACATCGCTGTCAATCGCTTATCTGCGGTGCGACAGAAAAAACGACAAAAACCGCAGATGAAGCTTATGTAACCGTCAAGCTGCATCGACCAAATTTTGGGAAAAACGGTGAAAATTTGATCGTTCTGATAAATAAAACAGATGACACAAATACGTGTTTTGAACAACACGCGCATTGATGTTAAATAAAGGAACGTGTGACGTTAATAAAATAACAGAAAAAGCCATTGCGGAATGCACAAAAATCCATTTTTGCCCGAACAAAACAGTTGGAAGTGTGTCGCGCGGTTTTATTTACCACGAGATATCGCGCCACGCGTAAACATCAAATTTTATTGACACCCGCGCTGAGCCGACGCTTTTTTACCTTTTTGCAAGCCGACCGATTTTTCAACTGCTCTTTTACTATTCATATCAATTTAGAATATCGAAAATGCATTTAGTTTAACAGAAAAACTTGCCAACGATCAATCAATCCGAAATCTACCAATCGAAAGTTAGTCAAACCACCAGGCGGGCAGGATTCGACAAGACGTTGGAATATTAAGCGATATCAAAGCTTTGATTGTCTAACGTTTGTAACACAAAGGTGGGTGTAACAAAGCCAGCCCCGAGGCGGGCGCATGTTAAGAACGCGCCTAATCAAACGAACCAAGTCCTGCTTTCACTTTGTAGTTTCTTTGAAGTCGCTGCGTTGATATGATGCCTTGGTACTTGTGATGGGCACCACTGTCGTGTTATTCTAAAACTAAACGTTTGTTCTAATTTCACGTACAATTGTTTCACAACAGATGTTCAGACGAGTTGTTTCTGAGAAGTCGTCTGAAGTATCAAAGAAAATTACACAAAAGTTGAAAAGGAAGATATGCCTGGCTTGACACGTCAACTCTATACAGAAATGGAGTCACAATAATAAGCAAAACATAAAGAAATCCTGTACATCCATATCATAGAGAGAATGTACCATTTCGACCGAACTCAGACCCATGTACAATATGACCACCTACGCTACAGCCTTCCGAATCGATATATTGAATTGATTCACCATTAGCGGCTAGGACAGTTTGTCAGTGTACAATCTACAGTTCTACGTATAAAGCTGGGTACACTGGAGACATCGATAAACCCAATCAAAAGACAAAACATAAAGAGGCGTGCTCACCGGCCGGAATTCACGACCACGTTAACAATACACCGAAACGACGCATGCCGCAAGTACAGAGTGCAAGCGGAAAACATCTTGCTAACATTGTAATCAACAAAATAGCAAATTACGACACCCACTGGAAATAAATTGGGTGATCCTAATCTAAGCCAACATCACACGGCACGACAGGCGACTAAGGAACTCGATGGTTAAATGTGTATTGCACTTTTAGGCGATCAGCTGACAACCTAAAGATATGGCGATATACAATTTTCTGAATGACCCTCAAATGTTTGTCAGACTCAGCGTAAATCTCTGCCTACCCCGCAAGAGATATAGGCGTGATATATGTAAATATCAAATGATCCCTGTTAGCCACAGACTTTTAATGCTGATCAAAACATGCTTAAAAGTACCATCTTCTTTCTCTTATAGAGATATCTCTGATGGTTTGTCAGTCAACTGAATAACATGATAAAGTTTTCTTTAAAAGAGATTGGAAGAGTCCAGTCTTCAAAGCTTTTGCTGCAATTAATCATGACATTTAGCATACCATAAAACCTAAAGACAGATATTTCTAACAATCCGTACAGACATGACTGACTAAATAATGCTCGATTAAACCAAATCTTCTAAAAATAATCGCGTAACAATTTGAATTCCTTACTGCTTATTTCTCGATTTTCTGGATGGTTATGCCACAAAATTTTCTTCTTGAATTTTTGTATGATTCAAAACTTAGTTTCTTATAGGGAATGCCTTTCCATCCCGCTTCCTCCCCTGGCTTTCACCAGCGGCACCTCACCCCCGGCTCATTGTGCCGGCGTCCGATAACCCTGTCACCGGCGTGACGGAGTGGCGCAGTTATCTCGGCATTGTGCCGCATTGTGCCGGTTCGACGTCTTCATGCCGCCGCCCGTGCCGCTTGTGCCGTGTCGCCGCCCCGCGTGTGTGCAAACGCCTTTAGTTTGTTTTGTTAGTCATTAGGGTTGCGTTAGGCATTAGGGTTGTGATTTTGGTAAGGTTTTCCAGGTGTCTGGATGCAGGTTTTTCTATGTGGATGATATTATCTTTATACGGTTTATCTTTATCGATTGTTTTTGGTTCAGTTTTGTCTCTAGTTACCCATTTGTAGGATCAACTTAAATAGATTTTTCTTAATAACTTAGAGTCCTGAAAGATTTTTACAAAATACAGAAAGTCCACTAAAACTTTACAAAAAACAAAAAGTTGTTCCCTTTGACAGGTAACTCAAGGTTCTGCTCATAATGCCCAATATATGGATTATATCAATTAATCTTCAAAATCTCTTCCGCTATAGAGAACAAAAATATTATCCCAAGAAGAATACGTCTTAAAGAACTTATCCTCACACTTTCTTCATATTTCATAGACTCAGACTTAAAATGCAGCTTATGCAGTTTTCAGTCTTGGCTAGACTAGACTGAGAGCTAGACTAAATTGCTTACAAGGTATATTAGTCACATGAAATAAGTGTTTTTACACCTAGGGCGGCAAAGTGAGTATTTTGGTGCTTAAATATATTTTCTAGTGAAGATTTTTATAATTTTTGCGACATGATGCACGATTATAATAAAATTCTACTAAATTCAATACAAATATTTTAGAATGACTTGTACTCGTACAAAAATGTCCAAGTAATTACAGTTTATATGGGAGATCCTTATTTTTCATATTTCGTCATATGTTCCTTGGGAAAAGTTAATCAGTTTCGCGAGTAGAATTCACCCTAAAAGAATTTTTACTGAATTTAATAGGATCTTATAGAACTCAAACAATTTCTAGTCCTACTAGTGGAAGGCTAACAGTGGGCTAGCATAAGGTGTACATTGTAGGCTGGAATAGACGTCTTCTTAAGAGATAAGCTCGGCTTTGCGACAATTTTTGTAAATATATATTTTTTCTGTATATCTTTGTGCAATACAGAATATATATACATGAACGCAAATAGAAGGCGCTTCATCTTTTTCGTGAGGGACAACGAGTCGATGAACGACACAAAGTCGCTGAAGTCCTGATTTTACGAATCAAGTTAGACTGAAGTTCTGATTGATAGCTTTAGCTAGTTTCGGCATGGCAGAGGACAAAAGTCGCGAGTTCGAATCCCTGTATCGTGTCATATTTTCGATTTATATAATTTCTTGAATTTTTTAATCAATCATTTTATTAAAAAAGTAAATTCAATACACCGCAATCTCTATTATATTATATTTAAGAAAAACTGTTTTGTTTATCTAACACCACAGAATAAAATAAGAAAAAATCACTGGCTGTATAAATCTTACAGAATTTGCCATTACCTTGACCACAAAAAAAAGAAACCAGCGCCATTAATCTATTTACAAACAATACCAACCCTTTGCCTCGATAAGACTTTAATTTAGCCAAAGGCACCTGGGCTCGCCGTAGCGGGCCATGGCAATTATTTAAAGTGTAAAGTTTAGCAAGAAGTGAACTCGCTGCATTATGAAAATGGCTTCAGAAAGGGGGAAGGGGTAGAAAGGGGGGGTTGGGTGCTAAGTAATTGTCTCACTGGCCGACAATTTTTTGGAATTACTCTGAATGTAATTGATTCTGAATTAAATATAAGAAGCAACGTCACTGTTAATTTTACTTGACGTGTTTATGTTGACGACGTTTTACAATGTAATATTGTTACTTCTGTTTTATATCAATATCCTACGTACTACTACTATCGTGTATGTTTTTAGTTACTTTATATTATTTCATCATGATATGAGAAAGTTAATAAGCACTCTACTCCAATTTTCCCGCCAATATATCTGTCAGATCTAGTTCCATAACTCGCCGCGAAACCGAGGCGACGCTACCGTCAGCCAATTCTCTAATGGCGGCCACGCATTTTATTCCGTTTTTAAAAATGATATATTTTCAACGACGCGAGTTACTTTGGCATACTCATTTTTAATAATATTGTTTTCCTACTTTTTATTTAGGAATGGTTGAATTTAAAACTTACCGACGTTCAATGGTTAAATAATTTGGTACTCTAGGTAGTAAGAAATTCTTACGTTGCTTACCTGTAACAAATAACAAAAAATATTAGTGAGTCATCAAAATATAGCAGATATTATTTCTGAAGAAAATTATATTTATAATAGTTTAAGGGCGCGTTCTTCGGGAGCTTTAGGTATTTTACGCGCCAAGGCGACCCGCCTCTGCTTTACGCGCGGGCCGTTTTGAATTGAACTCCGCTGACCTTACGCGGCGGGCGATAACGCCACAGTATAAAATTATGCAGTAGGCAAACTAAGTTGGTCATTGTGTTTGTTAGTTAGTTATTTTATTATGTGTGTTAGGATATTGGAAGGACAGTTAAGTAAGCTAATTTATTGCCTGTTACTATTCACCTGTGTATTCACCTGTGTTAATACTCGAAATTAAAATTACCAGCTTAAATCAATTTTGGTTCCGAAAATCAACTCACAATGTTAGTCTCATCAACTTTCGTGATCTATATTCTTGTTTATATTCGAAAATTATAATTTACGTCGCACGTCAGAAGGAGCACTGGCACAGGTCCGTCGTCTGTAAGCGTCTCCGCACGACTCACGACTGACAAAGCCCTTGGTGTCGCGCCGCTCCCGCTTTTGTAGGTATTTAGACATCATAATTAGGAAAATAGCGATTTTTACTAGATAAACACTATCTTTTAAAGTTGGTCTAAAAATTAAGTCATTAAGTTTATTATTTTTACTACACTCGTCTCATAATGTTCGTACATCGTTCGTTCTCATACTATTCTACTATCAAAAATGGTCAAATGCGAATGTTTAGTTAAGATGATCCTAAAGACCCGATGAACCCAGCCAACCGATGAACTCTGGCGACCCGATGAACTCTGGCCACATAATGAACCCTAACGACAAAATGAACCCAACGACCCGATGAACCATGATAACCCAATGAACCACGATAACCCGATGAACCTAGCGAACCGAAGAACTCTGGCGACTCGATGAACAATAACGACCCGATGAACTCTGGCCACATGATGAACCCTAACGACACGATGAACCCTAAGGACTCGATGAACCCAACAACCCGATGAACCTAGCGAACCGTTGAACTCTGGCTACATGATGAACCCTAACGACAAGATGAACCCAACGACCCTATGAACCATGATAACCCGATGAACCACGATAACCCGATGAACCTAGCGAACCGATGAACTCTGGCGACTCGATGAACAATAACGACCCGATGAACTCTGGCCACATGATGAACCCTAACGACACGATGAACCCTAAGGACTCGATGAACGCAACAACCCGATGAACCTAGCGAACTGTTGAACTCTGGCCACACGATGAACCCTAACGACAAGATGAACCCAACGACCCTATGAACCATGATAACCCGATGAACCACGATAACCCGATGAACCTAGCGAACCGATGAACTCTGGCGACTCAATGAACAATAACGACCCGATGAACCATGATGAACCCTAACGATATGATGAACCCTAAGGACTCGATGAACCCAGCAACCCGATGAACCTAGCGAACCGTTGAACTCTGGCCACATGATGAACCCTAACGACAAGATGAACCTAACGACCCTATGAACCAAGATAACCCGATGAACCATGATAAGCCGATGAAGCTAGTGAACCGATGAACTCTGGACACATGATAAACCCTAATGTAAAGATGAACCTAACGACCAGATGAACCATGATAACCCGATGAACCATGATAAGCCGATGAAGCTAGTGAACCGATGAACTCTGGCCACATGATGAACCTTGACGACAAGATGAACTTAACGACCCGATGAACCATAATAACCCGATGAAAAATAATAACCCGATGAACCATGATGACCCGACCAACCTAGCAAGCCGATGAACTCTGGCCACATGATGAACCTTAACGACAAGATGAACCCAACGACCCTATGAACCCTAATAACCCGAAGAAAATAATACCGTGTGATGCCGGCTTAGAATAGCATCACCCCATTTCTTACCCATGGGTGTCGAAAGAGGCGACTAAGGGACTCGAGGGTTAGATGTGTATTGCAATTTTAGGCGATGGGCTGACAACCTGTCACTATAGTGATACACAGTTATCTGATTGACCCTCAAACTTTTGTCAGTAGTGGTGTTAATATCCGTTTTACGGCCGTTAATGCTCTGCCTACCCCGTAAGGGATATAGGCGTAATTTATGTATGTATGTATGTATGAAAAATAATAACCCGATGAACCATGATGACCCGACCAACCTAGCAAGCCGATGAACTCTGGCCACATGATGAACCTTAACGACAAGATGAACCCAACGACCCTATGAACCATCATAACCCGATGAACCATAATAACCTAATAAACATAATAACTAAGTCCTGAAAACTATACTCTGACATGTGCTGTCGGCCGTCGGCCGCTGCCTTCGGAATGACATCTGCCGCGGCGGCCGATAGCCGCGGCATGTGCCATCGTCCGTCGGAAAAGGTGGTTCGGAACAGCACCCTAACGGCAAACGGTATTATTGCATAAAACTCAATAGTAAAGCCGCCATCTACGCGGACGTCACAGATACCTAGTGTACCAAAACAGTCTGATCCATCATTAGGAGATTATGATGAATCAAACGGAACGTGTTATAGCTATCGTGTATGAGGTGACGACGACTTTTCTCAAAATCGAGTCCTTCGTCCAGACTATCTGGCCCCAAGAACTTTTCAGCAAAAGTCTTTTATAAAGGACTATGGGTGACCGGAGTTTTGAATTATGTTGAACTTCCTGTGTTTGGCCCTGGATGGCGTAATTTCAGTAGATGGATTTAAGTATAAAATTATTATTATTTTGTAATAAGATGTTATACTGCATTAATTATACTGTGGCACTAAATGGTAACAAATAAATCGAAAAATCAAATCACGTCGCACGTCGAGCAGAGCACCAGCACAGGTCCAGCCTCCGTAAGCGCCACCGCGCGACTGACGAAGCCCGCGGAGCCGCGCCCCTCGCCTTTTTGTAGGTATTTAGACATCATAATTCATAAAGTAGCACTACAACATTGAACTTGCCGATTTTTACTAGATAATTGATTTATCTAAAGAGTAGTATAAAAATTATCTCAATAAGATTAATATTTTAAGCATAATATCGTAATGAAATTTTGAATAGAGGCAACTTTGGCATTTTATTATATCGAGCGAATTTCATCTGATTGTGTAGTTGAGATCGAATTTTTATCTGTTAGATCCTCAACTGCAATATATATTTTTTTCAAAATTTTATGACTCTGTTCTATTGAGTAATATCGTTTTGAAAAACGGCACTTGAGGTAAAAGGCGCTCTTAAGTCCAAAAATCAGTTTGAAAAAATTATATGTATTCTTTGGCTAAAATGGGTAAAATGTGAAAGTTTACAAGTGACTCAAGACGAGCTGGTAATAAGGACCAACTTTCCCCAAGGAACATAGGGCGAAATATGTTAAATTCTCCTTTACAAAATTGCCGATCATCTTTACTATGAAACCTCAAAATATTTTTGTCATATACTTATGTTCCTTCAGGAAAGTTGTTCCACATCACCAGCCCGTTTTGAGTTTCTTTTTTCAGTCTCGGTCGCTAGTAAATTTCACCTGATATAATTGTATCTGTACGTGGATGATATAGTCACACTGGCATAAGTACCTACAGAACGAAATAGTCAACAAATAGATTGATGTTTTTGTACTTCACATCTAATCAAAAATCTATTTGATCTCTCAATCAGTAAACTCCGTCCAACCTCCTTCCAGAAACATCCACAAATTAGCTCCTATCTAGATTGATAGCCAGACTGAACAATAAAACTAGTGCTGTTCTTGTTTTTACAACCGCTGTAAACCAGCCTGATAGCTCAACCAGGTTGATCCAAGAATGTGATTGATAATGACCGCTGTGAGGTTTCAACTCGGGTTGTAACTTGACATCATTGAATAGGTTTGGATTCTATTATAATAACGGCATTTCTTTTAAGTGTCATTTTAACAAAAAGAACGATAATTAAATTAAGATTTCTCACTACCTGATCTTTTGTATCTACTCAAATGTAAGTGTAATTTAAAGGACAATAGGGTGGGCAGTTTAATTCTAGAGTAACTTTTCTCAGTTCATCTTATCATGTAACCAAATTTACGATCCCTTGGGTAGCTTGACCCTCAACCGGTAATCGGTTTTCCAACTGTCATAGATATCGTGAAAATCCTGTATTAAATTTCCTGACCACTCCTCAGATACCAGGCTCACAGAAGTCTGAAGGGTCGGGCGGTCAGCGTGGCTAATCGCGCGAAAGGCATTATCGCCTGCCCAGTTGCCCAGGCTGAGTTAATCGCCCGCCGGCTGATTAGCTAAGCTCCTGCCCGCTCTGCCCCTGGTGGAATTATGCAGGCACGACTTGCTGTGTACGGAGTTTTGACCCCCTACAGGGAAATGAGATAGCGAGATAAATGTAAGCTTGCGGACATTGGCCAATTAAATGTCAAAACTATACGCCTTAAGCAAGAATAAAAATGTCATGTAACTAGATAAGAATGAGAGATAATAAACTACAGTTTATCGTTATTTAACAGCTTTCGCTATATTCGCAATTACCCCCAGCAGAGAGCTAATTTTCGAATAATTTTCTCGGTAATATTATGAAAATGAAATGTCAGAGAGTACCAGGATCGCATCGCAAACAAGGACGCTGTCGCAGGCCACCTGACCGATAATTCATCGGCACGGAGGGATGCAAATGTCCGCATTATCAGTGAGCCACACCCGCCATGCGCCACCGCCGCCGGTTTGCCTATGCAAATTCCTTGTTTATTAAAATTAAATAAATACTCGCCTCGCCTGTATCCCGTGCACTAGGCGAGCATAAATTTCAACAACACTCTTTGTTTTAATTAACTCACGATACGAATCCGATTTGCTCTTTTTGAAAACGGAACGCGCCGGAGAAAAAGAAAAATGTGCGGCATAATTTCGAAACAAAAGAATTGTTCTATGTTTGAATTTAACTCGATAGAAACTTGAGTTTGTTTCGAAGTGGTAATCATTTAGAAGCCGGCTTATTGGATTACTCCTTGTACGACGTCCACACTTGCAATTTCGCTTTCGGGGAAATGGGAAAAAACACGGGGTAACTTCGAAAGTGTTTCCCGCGTCCCGAGCGAAGTTCTGCACAATCTAGATATATGGGCGAGTTAAGATGTGCATCTAAATAGCCTGCGCCGGGCTGGTACCTAACTTTAGATTACTTGCAGGCAACTTTACCGACTTTCAGGAAACTCTTCTAGGAAAAATTCCCGCGCGTAACCCATTCACTTTGGCCGAAATTTACGACTCAAGTTGGATGCTCCGCGCATGGCGAATATGCGAAATAGTGTGCAAAATGTATCTAAAATTTGGTTTAGGAGAAAAATACTCCGACAGAACTTCCAAAAGTTTACATAACACAGTTTTTTATTGAAAAAGGGGTGCAAATTGACCACCAGGAGCCAGCCTTTTTACGGAGCAGTACCAGGGTGCCATAAGTTGCAAGGGTTCATGCGCTCATCAAGTATTCATCAATGAAAACAATTTGGCCGTTCGTCTATTAGGATCGGTCCCTGCGGGTGTACTATAGGTAGTTACCTATTTAAGGGATCCATTTATCGTGGTTTTCTGTAGTTTCTATGTATAACCAATTAAGTTTGATCCCTTTAATGAATAGGTTGAGGTACTGCTTACTTTTTATTCTAAAAGTAAAAACGAAACGAAGAACTTTCTTTCAAAACAATTTTATACAGCTTTAATAATTATATTTGCAAAGAAAAATGTATCAAGATCCTCATTAATGTAATTAAAAGTCAAAAATAAAAAGCGTTAAAGAAATAAACAGTGTTGCCATGCATTAAGGGTAAATAAAATAATTAATCAACAATATTATCTAATGATTACTAAGAATACTTAAGGTTACCCGTAACGAACTTGTCAAACTGTCAACTAAGTGCATTCTAGCTTATAATTTAAACGTGTTAACTTACAAATATGAATAGTTTCCCCTTAAAAGGTGAAGCTATTTCACTGCTCAGAGCAAGGGAATTCAGAGGGAACCGTACGAACAACCAGAATGAAGCCATTGAAAACTCATCGCAATTAGATTTGAGGCTCGCTGGAAATGAAAGTTCTCTTCCAGTAGAAATTTTTCTTTTTTTGACATAAAATATTTTGATTTTAGCACCAATTTTATACTAAACGTTCATATTACAAAACAAGATACCTAGCTGACTGATCGAAAAATTATAATATTTTCCAATCATGGTCACCAAATTGTAATATAGTACATTACTAGAGTATTTCTGTACTTTGATGTGTTTTTATTGTATTATCTTAGTTCTGGATTCTTCAATTTTTAGCCCTGGGGCCATGAAATCTACACCTGTTTGGTGGGGAGCAGGAGCCCACCCGAAACTTTGATATGTATTATACCGCAGGCCCAGCCAAATAGCGCCGAGATTTCTCGACTTCACTCTACTCAGGTCCCTCTGAAACCTTCTCATATGCTCTGAGTATCATAGTTATACGTTATACATTACTTTTGCTTAGTTTATTGATGAGTTTATAACTCAGGGGAGGTGTTAGGTGTCATTTATGCATACTAGAATATATTTATAGAGAAAATATGCAAGAATCGCGTGCGCAAGCAATTAAGTCATGTCAGGGAATAAAAATATCAGAATTGGAATAAAATACAGATAAGTAACAGCCTGCCATGTAAGTCTACAGACATAGTTGCATTTGCAATATGTAGCAAAAAATATAATGATATGAAATTCATATTATTATATTTTTTTACAGCAATTTTAGAGATCACTTAGAACCTTTAGAGGTACTATTATTAATAGTACTTTAAGGTATCTGAAGGGTCCCCAATAAAGACAACTCATTATGCCGGTGATATTACTGATAATCCTAAAATAGCAGTTTGTGCAACTGTCATATAATAGGGGACATTGGAATGAGACGAGTGTAGATACAATTGTATTGTATGCCAGAGACTCAGTTTCCTACACTCACACTTCTAATAACATTAAAAAAAAAATTATACAATTTCACAAGATATAAAGATTTACCACAACCCAAAACACCAGGAGCGTGTAAAACGCAAGAGCCTGCTATATATCTCGCAAAACCCGTGGTTACATCTCCGTAAACGCTGCAGGGACGGCAGGTGTATCCCGTCACATAAATAGGCATACCTCCGCCCTTTTTAATATACCCTAGATTTGCAGTAACACCTCCTGATATAGGGGCTTTCTAGGCAAAGAATATAAGGGGTTTTCGCAATAACTGTGACACAGAATAACATTAATCAAACGGGCCGGGCCGCGCGGGATTTTTCGGAGGTCTCGAGAACGCGGATATTGCGTTCCTCTAACTTATGGTACCCTGGTGTTCAGCTTAATATCTCACTTGGATATCTGGATTATTTCCGTTTTCCTGTAACTTAATTATATTTTTTCTTGCTGTGAATTATGTCGAAATAACGGATAACACTTTTGCGTTTTAATTCTATATATTTTTTTGGAAATTTTCTTTACACTTTCTATGTATTGCACTACAAAAACACGTACGTTCAAAGGTAATTTCAGCATAATTTCAGTATTAGATATGTTCTATCGTCTTGGGATGCCCTCAGGCTAGTACGTGAGCAACCCGCGCATTTAGAAGGAGGCAAACGAAAATTCGATATAAGTACGATGTACTTGTACGACACACATTGTAAAAAATATGGGAAAACAATAAAAGTTCATAAAAACTAAAAAAGTCTAGTCTAAGAACAGTAGTGCTTTTGCTACGGCGTAGCAAAGTACTACGACGATGCTACGATGAAAGACAAACAGTAGGATTGTAAAATCCGAAATAAACACAACGTATTGTTTTATTGTGACAAACAGTTAAAAGATTTGTAAAAAAAAACATGACCAACTGCTGTACCACTAGTGTTACTAATTGGTATAACTAGTGATTCTAGAGGTACTTTCGCACCCCCATCGAGCCATGCCAATCTAAATACGCAATAAATCTCTCGAAAAATCTCATTTACGTCTATATCCTGGTAACCTGAGAGGCAGTGTCCACTCTGGAGATATCACCTTATCTTAACGACCCCCCTAGGGTGAAGGGGGGCACTGTGGAACCAGGGGGCCCTGGGCACTGGGGCCCCCGATACGCCCGCAGATATGAAATGGGTGGTCAACTATGAGAGTTAGACTACAGTTTCCTTGTAATTGTTAGTGTTTTTGGAAGTTAGTTGTTAGTTATTTCGTGTACGGAATAGCTTAGTCGATTGGAAATTGGAAATGAAAATATTATTGTAAGTTGTGAACCTTATTTCATACCAAGAATTTGAACCCTTATTCGTTAATAATCATTATTCACAAATACTTAGCTTCAATAAACATATTTTTTGTCCAATAATATATTTTTTAAACTGCCGTGTGATGTCAGCTTAGAAAAGCATCACCCCATTACAACCCGCAGGTGTCGTTCAAAGCGACTGAGGGATAAGTGTATCCAGTGAATAAGCAGCACAGCGTTCCTGTGAAAACAATATCTCACACTGCGCTCGCCAATCCACTTGCTAAGCATGGCGAGTAATGCAATACCCCCCAATAGGGGAGACCCATGTCCAGCAGTGGACAGCTGTGGCTGTTAATTTATGTATGTATTCAATAACTAAATCTGATCGGTAACTATTTTAGTTGGGACGATTATTTTACTCTTCTAATATTATTTTTCTAAACCATCTTATGTTATACCAATAATACGGCACAGTTTACTTAATTAATACTTTGTAATCGGATAGCTAGAAGGGTTGATGTTTGCGAATGTCTCGTATTCGATTCCCGATCGGGGTATTATCCGTATCGGATATCAGTTTACTTAGGATCTTGGCAGTAAAATAATTTTCAGATAAGTAGTATGCAATAATAAATGTTTTAATGACACGCATACATTTTTTACTTTCTTGTCTTTTAGTTTTGGTCATTTTTAGAAACACTTTGTTTGTGTTTCCCTCTCCTCCCCTTTATAAATGAATGTTATTTAAAAAAGAAACATTCCTCAAAACCCATGTTACTCGTACACCCGCTGTTATGTCCACTTTAATTCTTTTCAAAGCTTCGAAATTCAAATATCCTACTCGCCGATGTCCATCCTTTTCCCATTTATGTTTCCCTGGTATCCCTATCCCACCTCCTCACTCTATTTCCTGCAGTCTGCGTCCCTGGTACTTCCTGACCGGCAGTTGAACGTCGTGGGCTTAAAAAGTGGGTAGTTTTCGGAAATCTCTTGCGTTATAGGAAATTACTTCTGTCGCCCTGGTAGATGGATTCGGAATATCGTATGATTTAGATGTAATAAATTTTTAAAGGTTGCACTGAGTATGGAAATGTGGTTAAATGGTGGCTTATTTTCTGGTTCTATATTTGATAAATTATTTTCTGTGCAAACAAAATACGCTACTTAAACCTAAATCTATGCCAATGAGTTCAACCTTCTTCCCTTCAAAACGACTTCGATTTCGGTAATTTTAATAACAGTCAGTCTTTGTAATATGTATAGTAAATACATAATAAAGACAGATAGAAGTAATTAAACTTTTGTAAAAGTACAAAACAAACACAAAGTAAAGTAAACTCCCAATTTGCCCACATTAATCCAATAACAACTTTTCCCTCCAAAATATGACTCAATTTTGGCGCGTTAAAAATCCCTCCAAGTTCTTATTTAGGGTAAGGGCCCGGTCGTAAGTTCTACTCGAAGGAGCCGCGCAAATTGTGCACAATCCTGCACAATGAGAATTTATACATATTGGCCGCTGGTCGCCAGAATTAAACGTTAAAAAGGTTTTTTTATTTCGCTTTGGCAACCCCCAACAGGGTGACAGTTTGGGTGAAAAGGGAAGCATACAATTTGAGCGTTGTATATTTCTTCATTTTGGGCACTGAAATCTTTGTGAAAGTTGTGTAAGGCTTGATCACCGCTCGATACATAAAGTGTCAATGATTTATATTTATTCTAGTCCATCTCATATTACGGTTTTATTTTTTAAACTACTTAATGGTGCATTGGCTTATTGGCCACTATTTTATGGTTGGTGCATTTGCAACGGATACAATAGTTCATCCTCATACCTGACGCAAATAATCACAAGCCAGTTAAGTTTGGGTCAGTTTGTATGACGAGTCAATAAATTCTTGTCCGAGTTTAGAGTTTAAAATGATCAACCTTTTATTTAGCAGTATTCTTTTTTTGTATGTTATGGCAAAAGAATTTCCTCATGCCAACGTCAAGTTTTTAGCCGTATTCTTTATCATTTCCGAATTTTCTTGGATGTGTTAAGTTAATTCGTTTTCAATTCTATTATTAACCCCACAATAATAACCATAAAATACCAGGACGGCATGGCGTACGAGAGATATTATAATGCGCATGAATAAATTGTAAACTCTCGGGTGATTCTGCGTCCGCGGGGACTAGAGGTTGCGCCACGAAGTGAGTTCCACAGACTAAATTAAAAAAAAAAATCATTACGTGAAATTACACTATAATCTATAATGTCACTTGACGTAAGGTGCTATTGAGGAGGAAACCTGGGAACTAAATGACTGTGACTGTGCCTTTTTTCTTATTTGGTCAAAATGTTTCAATGTCAAAGTAGAGCCACTTTTTTTGGTGCATTTAGTTAGACACAGTTGCAACTGGCGCTTCACATTTTCTCCCAATTTAGTTTATTTATTTCGTTACAAACACAGTCCAAGACATCACAAGGAAACCAATTTTATTGAAATTTCTCCATTACAAATTCGCCGCCGGTAAGAAGAAATTCCAAATTTAAATTTCTGTTTCCGTGCCATCAACATTATCATTATTATAAACATTATTAAGTGGTTATTTTTTATTATATATTTAATATGCCGTGTGATGTCGGCTTAGAATAGTATCACCCCATTTCTTTCCCGTGGGTGTGTATTGCAATTGACAACCTGTCACTATGGCGATGCACAGTTTTCCGAATGACCCTCAAAAGTTTGTCAGACGTGGCGCAAAAGACTGTTTTTTGCGGCCGGCCGTGCTCTGCCTACCCCGCAAGGGATAATAGGCGTGATATGTGTATGTATGTATGTATGAGTATTTTTTATTAAAAATATCTTCATAGAACTTCATTCGTGGCACAGTGTCTATTCCGGTGCGGTGCCTCTCAAAGCGAACTGCGAAACCCGATCCGGACGTAACTCAATGCGCTAGGAATTCCGCGTTTGAAAATAACTCCTGCGCTCTATTATGTCCTAGTACTATTTCTTATTTTACCCCTGGTACTTGGATGACAACAGGTTTTGCAGTATTTTCTGACATTCTGTATACCTCAAATTTGAATTAGGAGTAGAAATTAAATAGGTACAATTAATGGTAAAATCAACATGTTTTGGGTTCTGCAGTTTTTCTGTCAGTCAATGTATAGACGGAAATAGGTAGAATCCATGTAAACTCAACATATAAAAGCTAAAAGCGTAGGATATCTACGTTGACGATGTTATACATAAAAGTACTATTATTACTAATCAAAATAATTTTTTCGTCGGTATAATAAAAAATGAAGCAAAATAAGAGAGCTTTGCTCTACGGTCCTATTGCATAGTATTAATCGTTTTCTTTAACAGTTATAGAGGTATATTCAGAAAGACTCTTTTCCAAATAAAATAAAATACTGGAACAACGAAAAATATACTAATAAACTTTAAAGAACACCAGTGTGGCACTATAGTCTTCAAAATCTTAAATCGTTCCCGATTTATTATGAGCCGATCGCAAAACGACGTAAAACAATGTCTTAAGTCTGCCGGATTACTCCGAGACTTATAATTATTTTTAGCCCCCCGAAGGGCTTAGGGCCACAAGGTGGGATTTGTCGCGTATTCAATATTACGATGTACCAGGGCCTCAGGAACCTTAGGAGGGAGGCACGTCTCAGGTACGCATTAAGAGATTTACGTCGCAAAGTTGATATATTATTGCGGGATTACGTGGCTTGACGATTTCTTTGTTTTTCGTTGCTACATCATGATTTGGTAATACAAGAACTAAACTGGCGAATTTTGATGTGACTTAAAGTAGTCCACTGTGATCTGTAATCTTTTGCGGTTGCACATGAAATTCAAATTCGAAAAACGAACTCTTTATCTGTATATCACAAACAGTTTTAAAATTCAAACGGTTTGCAGCCACGGACACCGACAGTTACCAATATTGCTGCACTGCACTGAATTTCAATTCGCTTATATACGATTTGAAACCACCGGATCAGGTCTCGCCTTTTTAGCCGCGACCAGTTCCGAATTAATTCAAACGTTCGATTCGATTCGATTAAATCAGCCCTGTTTCCGAGTGCTGTAATCGCAAATCAAACGTTCCATATTCGGAATTTCGAATCTCGACCTTTGTGGTCAAGTGTAACACGGTGTTCATTTGTTTTCGGCCAGTGTCGATTTGATCGGTGACCGGCCAATCAGCGGCGATTCTGAATTCAAACGGTGCTCGCAGGTGGCGCGCTGTCACCGCGCTACGTTCCATTTCCCGCGACGCGTAATCGAATGAATATTACAAACGTCACGCTGACAGCTATGCAGTTTCATGCCCGATATGTGGGTCGAATGATTCGAAAGCTCTTTTTGCGCCAATTTAATGCATTGTCTATTTGACTGCATTTCAGAACTGTAAGCGGATTACACGAATACCCGAAACGATCCATTTCGCGAAATTCAATGCGCCCAAAATACGATTTGTGCTTTGTTTAAAAATGGATTAGGGAATGTAGAATTAAAACATTGACACGTCCTCCCGCACGATGGCGCTGTTTTACAGGGAGGCCGTAATGAAAGCACTTAGCGCTAAGCGAAGCAATTATAAGTAATTTGGAAAGCGGTAATGGGCGCGGACAGCGATGCGCAAAAACGCGCTAAACGGAAAGCGCTAAAAGCTCCCTAATTCGATTTTCGACTTTTTAAACTTCGAACTCAGAAAATGCAGGCTGGAAATAAATTTCCTCTACACTTTCGGTGACAAAAACGTTCTTTTTGGAATTTGAAACTGATATTCCAGAGTGTTTCAGAGACAAATTCTTGAGTGACATATTTTAAAGGCGGCTACTTGGAAAGCTCTCCGCAGTAATTAAAATCCGCGTTTCCAATTTAGCTGGCAGAATACGCGGAATTCATAGCCATAAAGAAAGTAGGATTCGGCTCGTCTCCGAATGAAACAGAAATACCGGGCTCAAGAGGAGACTTTCGCGTCACCTGAACTGTGCTGAGCGAAGCTTCTTCGGCCCTGGTGATTTATGGGAGCGGATCCGGACCGGTAATGAAATTGCACCCCCTCGCCCCGCGTTCCTCCCGCAGCCCCCGCGCGGAAACCCATTCTAGAAATTACTACGCAACACTGAGTCGAGCTCTGTCGCTAGCTGATACCCCGGTACCCCGCCAGCTATGCTAATACTCGAACTTTTTTTTCTAATTCGATCAATCACTCCGCTTTTGTATTTCTCTCTGTATAGAGTTGTGTAATTGTGTTTTCTGTCTTTAGAAGGCGAAATAACCCCTTTTGAGAGTCGCTACATTGTGTTTTGTCTACGCAATGAAAAATTTATTGTTGTTGTGGAAATTTTAATTGAAAACTGTGTTACAATTGTCGGCCTGGTTTGCTGACGCCGCATTGTCACTATTGTGGTAGTTTTTCAACGGTATGTGTTTTATAGTCTGTAATTTCAGCCGCCAACTCTCGCGGCGGCTAGCTTGCAAATAACCTGGTTTATTTCAACACAGAACATCGTCTAATGGTGGTTTAATTTGCGAAAATGTTTTATATTCACAGAACAGACATTTGAGCTTTCGAATTGAAACTAAATAAAATATTATTGTGTCTTAAAGTGTTACTACGAGTACTCACCGTTAAATGTTGAAATAACCACGCCCGTAGTATGTTCGTCGCTACCTTCGGAAATATCCCTCTTTTCTTTTGGTTCTTTTTGCCATTCGTGTCGTCGTCCTCCTCGCCCGTGCCCTCGCCCGAGCCGATACTCGCGTTGCTCGCATCACCTGTGGACAAAGACGAGTTTTACGTGAGATTTAAGTGAGTTTGGAGCAAATGTTACCACTGTAAGTGTAGTTTGAGTGCCAAAATAATGGTATACATAGGGTCCAGCAGGTTCTATGCAGATGAGATTAGTATTCATCATTATATTATATTTTAATTTGATTAGTAATAATAGTATCTTTTGTGATTTATTCGTTTATACATGATTACGATAAGTCTAGTGTTGTTCATCAATATTCAAAAAAAAAGCGAAATGAAATCGATAAAATATGAATTCTATTTTCTAAGCATCTCTCGTCTTGACTAATCTTAGCAGACAGCAAGACAAATTTTGCATAATTGTAATAATGTGTTAATCGCTACGGTACTAGGAGAGCAGCAATCGCGAGGCGGTGTCGCGTCGCCTAGCGCTTATCAGCCGTGCGTCTGGCATATTAATTAGAAACGCCAACTTGTATTTATTTAATCACCTGCCACACCGCCGATTCCTATCTCGGATATATGTACGCCTAATTAATTCTTACCGCGTCTTGCGTTATAACTACATTTACGTTAAGGACAGGTTACGCACAGATTGCGAATTGCGATAGCCGATTTTGATGCACCAAAAAAGTTTGTGACTGTGAAAACAAATGTAAAAGAAATGTTAGTTTTTGTTGATAATAAAAAGCTCAAAAAACTGTAACAAAAAATGATCTTTAAATAAAGAAAAAAAAATACAATTAATGTTTGTTTTTGTTGACAACGAAAATGCTCCAAACATAGCTGTTTCTTTTTTCAAATGTTTGTTTACGTTTAATAATTAAAACGCTGAATTTCGTTTCGGAGGTACCAAGCGAGCAGAAAAGGCAGGAGCGTGGAACACGATAAACAAATTAGTGTGCACTGAGCCGTATCAAATATTCATCGCGAAACGAACAAATCGAATCACTAGTACCGGGTGTAAGCTCCATCTTATTTCTGCTCTCCTTGTGCCGTTAATAATAAAATACCGAATTTGCTGCACGTTTCAATTGTTTATTCGCCACTGTTTTCCCCGTATTCTTCTTGTTTTTGTTCCGAAACGACAGTTCAGAGTAGATAACGTCTACCTACAATGGTTTCTTTTCCAACTAAAGAATTTGAGGTGTGACAAAATGAGGCTATAAAAAATAGTGCCCCAAAAACTTTTCATGAGAGTTTATTTTTTTAATTTCATCATATTTGATTATGGTCCCTTTTCTACTGAATTTGGGTAATAGTTTTGAGCTTAAGATTTAATTCTGACTAATCAAGATAATATACTTATTAATCGATTGTAAACAAGTCCAGAATAATTTTCCGGATTTCTCTCAAATCGTCGTCTAGAATTCCAAATTCAAACTGCAATAGTGATGTGCCACCGTTCGCCGTTATCGATACTGTGACATTGACGGAACGCGCACTCCGAAGCATTGTGATGGTAATGGGGGCAAAGTAATAAAATTACTCGACGGCCATTACCCGCTACACTACATGATGATTACTTTTTTATATTTAGGTACTAGAGATCTTTTTCTATTGCAATATAAAATAATTGAGGTATGAATAATTTTTATTTTATTAATTTAATGTTAATTAATATATATTATGTCATTATTTTTAAATCTAATACATTAACAAAATTGCTGAAAAATACCATGTCCATTTAGTTTATATATCTTAGCTATACATATATAATTTAAGTGAATTTTTTAAGTGAATTATTTTTATCACATTGATGTGTTACATATATCAATCTAATGGATTTTGATTATTTTTGACAGAACGTAAATATACACATTTGAAAATCATTAATTCTGACAGTCATAAAGATGTCCATCAATATCATAATTTTATGAATTTCTTAAAAAAAAAAACTGAAATTGTGGAAAAATACAAGCCACAAAGTTTAATAAGCGCATTAATTTGGACTATTTGATGAATTTTAATGTTATTACTTAAATACTTATAGAAAAATAAATTTAATGTTGCAAAATACGATTCTCGATTAAGTTTTTAACTGCCAACTTTAAGACCAAAGAAAATCCCAGGTTAGGTAAAATATTAATAATTTTTATTATAAAAGTTTTATCTTTATTTTTTAACACCCTGTTAACACAGAACCGTGCAAAATCAGAGTGCAGTTGCATCACAGTGGCATTAATCCCCTAATTCATCTCAGTGGGGCGGAGTAACCCCACGGCCGGCATCACCCCACGTTCATTATTACCCCACAGACGCAAACGTCGTGCGTGTGAAAGTCAAGAGATAGTTTGAATTTGCTTAATGATGTTAACTTTGTAGTTGATTATTATATTTTAAGATAAATTGATAAAATTAAAATTATTTTGAAAATTCTGATGTATAGAATCGCGATAGGTATTGGAATTGCAAAGGATGGGCTTAAAATTATAGTTCGAATTTGCATGGTGTTAAATTTGGTTTTGATTACAATATTTTCAGATAAGTTGATAAAATTGCAATTAAATTGAAAATTCTGATGAATAGAATTGCGATATTGCGATTCAAATTGTAATTGCCGAGGATAGGCTTAAAATATTATTTTAGTATATTATATTAGTCTAGAATTGCAATAGGTATTGTCTGTGCAGAGGATGGGCATGAAATGAAGGATTTAACATTTTCTGTTACAACAACAGCCAAAACAGTCCACTGCTGGATTTAGACCTATACCTTCTTACTGTTAAGGTGTGTGTTTTTTCTACTTACCAAGCTTGATGAAGCGTTGGCGAACGCACGCTTTATTTATTTTTATTTATTTATCTCAGGGAACACCACTAGACATTCCCTGGGTTCATCTCATTAGAAAACACACTGGTAGAAATGGGGTTATGTATATTCTAAGCTTGCAGTACAATGAATAAACAAATGGCATTTTAAACAAACAAAATATTCGAACCCAAACACCCAATTAACGCAATAAGGCGTCACCCATTACCTCTCGCACTATAAGAGGATTGTGTAACTTGATACTATTCACCCCTGCGCGAGCGTGAGGGATCAAGCTAGTTAGATCTAACTATTGAAGCGGTTTCTAACACTGCGAAGCAAAGGGATTAAAATGTGTATTTCTGATAATTGATGCCGGCTTATAATAGCATCACTCCAATACAGCTTGTGACGTAAAAAAGGGACTAAGCTTCATTCAGGGAATGGGCAGCAGCATACCCTTTGAAAACAATAACTTGCACTGCGCTCGTCAATCCACCTGCCAAGCGTAGTGAGTATGGCAATACCCCCCCAATAGGGGGACGACCAAAACAAAAAGTGGATTGCTATGGCTGGTAATGTAACCGTATTGTTAATCGTTACAGGAAAGTTGTGGATTTGTAAAATAGTTTATTTGCATTAATAGCTATTTTTAGGGTTTTTAGAAATGCGAAATTGTAACAAAACTACACACATATCACTCCTTTATCCCTTGCGGGGTAGGCAGAGCGTTAACTTCCGTAAAATGCGGTCGCTTCGCCACGTCTGACAAATATTTGAGGGCCGTTTCAGAAAAATATTGTATCACTATAGTGGCAGGTTGTCAGCCTGTTGCCTAATATTGTAATACACATTAAACCTTCGAGTTCTTACGACACCCGCGGGAAAGATACTATTGTAAGCCGACATCACACGGATAAACAAAACTAGCATTGTTAACATTAGATACATTTCATAACACTGTTAGCATTCTTACAACACAATAAATAAATAAATAAATTGCACAAGTCCTCACAGAATCTAAATCGCCAAAAAACGCACAATGCCACTATACAAGTTATATTCCTGAATGTGACGCGTGCGCAAGTCCACTAAGTCTGGTAAGTGTTTGGTTACTAGCATTCAAGGCGTTAGACGTGCGATATCGGTTCAGAATAGCATCACCCTGTTTTAGCAGTGAGTATCGTAAGAAGTGTACTAGTGCACCCGCTTCTTTCTCTCTCTATTTACCCTCTGGTTGCCCGATAGAGAATGCCGCGATAATACTAATTAAGCCCACTTTTTGACCGATGTGCAATAAATAAATTAAATAAGCGCCATGGGCTAACTTGTCTTTATAGCGATACACAATTTACTGAAATCACTCTAAGACATTTTTCATATGTGACAATATCGACATTTTTGATAAGATTCACGCTCTGCCTACCCCGCAAGAGATATAGGCGTGTTGTATATGTGTATTCTTTTCTTTTGACTGGGGCCAAATGAGTTAAAGGAACAAGTAATGACTCAAAAAATTAAAACGGTGTTCTTAAAACAATACTCGATTTTCTTGAATTGTCCGATATTGTTTTGAGTCACATTATGTCTGACCGCGAAAGTTTAAAACAGTTCAAGTAGCTCGTAATTATAATATTTCGGCAACTACTTATAAGAAGCTCAAATATCGATAGTCGATACTGCACGGTAAGTAGCTTGTAATCATGAGAATATCGTAATATTTTGGCTACTACTTATTAGTAGCTCAAATATCGATAGTCGATACCGCAATACTATACGAGCGTACTAGATTTATCGCTATCGTGAGTGCAGGCACAAATGAGTGCAGGCCTATCGAGTTACGCCAATCAACTGAAAGCACGCGCCCCGTAGTGGTGGAACGCGTGAGTTATCGATAAAACGGTTTAAACTTTCGCGGATAGTTCAGGAATCGTCTAGGTGTCTTTTTAAGACTCCGATGTAAAACGATAAGGTAAAAATAAAATTAATATTACAATTGAAGGTATAATTTAAAATGGATAAAATTAATGAAATTGCAGAAATTATTTCACTAAGATAAAGTCAATAGAAAAAATGTTATTTCTATTTCACGAAACTAGTTTAAGAATAATTTCCGCAATACTTATTTTTGTTGAATTCCGTGATCATGGCCCATGCAACTGGGTCGAAATATCGAACAAAAATAACTATCGCGGCAAGAACCCCGTTTCAGTATGCCGAGTTAGTATGTGTGACCGCGAAAGTTTAAAACAGTTTATAAAAAAACTTTGGTGTGTTTTACAGACTGATCCCAATTGACCCGCTGAAAGTAACCTATGTGAATGTGTCTTTATGTTGACATTTCTTCTACTTCTTTTCAGCATAATAATGTCCACTGTTGGACGAAATATGCTTCCGCCACTCTGATCTATTAGCGGCGATTCTGGTCTGATGTTGACATTTACTGATACATTTTTTTTTGTTATTGATAATAAATTAAATTCATCGAACTCTCTTTACCCCATCACTAGTACCGCGACGACCGTGGCGTGGTAATGCGTCCCACTTGATGGATTGGCTTCTTTGCAGTCCCTTGTATTCGCAAACACCCTTATCTATGGGGGCCCTAGCTACTAGGGTCCCATCCCTTCAGGGAGGCAAAGTACACACAGGAACAGCGCGACTTTTCTATTCAAGGGGTCAACTTAAACTGGTTACACTTGAGACGTGTATGAAAAACTAGTATCTATTGATCCTTATTTAACGGATCAATTTATTCTGGTTTCACCTTGTAATTGTATGAGAAACCAGAATTTATTGATCCTCCAGTTTTCTCTCGATTGTACGTTAAGGGCTAATTAAAATTGACATCAGAGATGTTTGGAGAGTTTTTCGATAATCGACTTTAATGCAAACAGATGGAGATGGTTTTTCGATGGTTTGTGTTGGTGGGAATTTAAGGGTGACGTAATATTAGCTAATACAAAGGTGTTAGGTTCTTAATAGTCTGTGGTTGGTAATATTCAAAATTTGCATACAACCAATAAAGTTAATGTTTACAGTACTAAGTAGTAGGTTTTAAGGGCTGACAACCTGTCACAATGGCGAATACACAATTTTCCGAATGAACCTCAAATATTTGTCGGACGTGGCGTAAAAGGGCCATTTTTTGCAACCGTTTACGCTGTGCCTACCCCGCAAGGGAATATAGGCGTGATGTGTGTATGAAGTCATAAAACATTACACTCCTTTTTTGTTGGGCAGTCGTGTGCACGAATCTGACAGCTGCCAAATATAGCTTATTGAAATGGCCGTACTGTACACAAGATATTAGCAAGATACTAATATTACCCCCTTCATTAAGCTGCGTTGGAAAATATTCGAAATTCAAAACCCCACGTTTCGTTCCGTTGCAAAGTCAGCGTAATTGCTTGTAAGCTAACATCTTCTGATGGAATTGCTCTGTTGTATGCGAAGTGAAAATAGATTGCCGAGTTATGCTGGATTAGAATAGCATCGCCCCATTTAATTTTATTATTATGACTGGGCCGATGGCGTAGCGGACAGTACCCCTGCCTACTACGCCGAGGGTCGTGGGTTCGATCCCCACAAGACACAAATATTTGTTAAGTAATTTTCAAATATTTGTGTTTAGTCTGGGTGTTTCTATGTATTATATGTATTTATTTACAAAAAAAAAGTATTTAAGTATTTATATCAGCTATCTAGTTCCCATAGTACAAGCTTTGCTTAGTTTGGGGCTAGATGGCGCTGTGTGTGAATTGTCCAGGGTATTATTCATTCATTCATTCATTTATTTCTTGATAAAATAATTTTACACGTCAAATGTATTATTATTACTATATTATGTCCAGGATATTAATGTTTTGCATTCAAACATCACGCCCTTAAGGCAGACACGGGTAGACACAGCGTTAAAGACCATAAAGTACGGTTGTTGTCGCCTCGTCTGACAAATATTTGAAATATTGGTCGTTTCAGAAACTACTACTACCTTACATTGTTATACACATGAAACCATCGAGTCCCATATTTGCCTCTCACTACACCTGTGGGATTGAAATGAGGTACCTAATACTATTCTAAGCCAAAAAATTAAACTGAAGAAAAAACCTAAATTAAACGCAGTATTTATGGTAATCTACTATAGTTTATACTCGAGAAAATGTCAAATATAATAGCGTATAGTAATGCAAGTGTTAATGTATGTACATAGTATGTTTCACTAAGTTTATGAATTGACAACCGTTTAGCTCAAACTTTACGACTAAACGGCCAAGAATTTTATATTTGTTAATGTGAGTGATGTAATTGGAATACATGCATACATTAATGGGTTCAAAAGTCCACTGCTGTACATGGGACTCCGGGTATTAGAATAACTCATGTTTATTTACACCCGTATCACACTTTCCATTGATGGAAAGATTATGTGTACATCTCGCGCAAGCGAAATAGTATTTCTAGTTTTCTACAGATTCAAAAATATGCCTTTATACTTCAGAACACTTAGATTTAATCAGCTAAATATTTTCCTCATCACACTCCTTTAAACTCTGTTGAGTTTCCCCATAAAGTTAGCCCATAATTCGGTATCTATCAGGACATCGCGTCGAGATTTTCATAGCTTCGTCTAGCATTGAAAACTTCTCCGGTAACAATCCCTCACTCTGAGTGCGAAACTCGCTAAACAGTCTAAAATCGGCGGATTGTGACGTCACACCCCCCTAACACCCGAGTTTCCCCATAATATTACCCCATAACTCGGTATCTGGGCATCGCGACGGGTGTTATTCGCTTCTAATTGGTCGTTCCGGGCGGAATCGTCAATTCGAGATATTAAACTAATTTTCAATGCGACGTAATCGCGGAGACGTGCGGAACGCAAGTGGCAGGCGAAGGGTTAACGAGGTTTATCTGGTAACTTTAAACAACCGTTACTCTAGCGTTACTTAAAAAAAAAACAGTGTAAGTGCCTTCTATGTACACTTTTGTGGGAGTGCAGGTATCGGCAAAATCTGGCCAAGACTAATGCTACGTTCCTGCCGCTGCCGCGAATATTGCTCGAAATACTTACACGGAATTATCATCATTATAACGTGAGCGAGTGTTTACACAGTGCCCTTATACTGTTCGCGCAGCAATACGAGAGAGAGAGATAATAATACATTCAATCACAGAATAATAACTAGTATTCAATGTAGTATTATCACTTATTGACGTCATGATCCGTCATTGTAAAAAAAGAAATTTGTATAACACTATTTTGTAATGTCCTAAAAGAAAAATGGCTCGGGCGGGATAAAAAAAATATATGTAATGAATGAAAAAAAAAAGAATAATAATGCACTGCCTCGGGGCTGGCCAGGTTAATCACACGGCATATAACTTTACGCCACCACCATTTGGAAACGACATTTCTTTCAAATTGAAGTCAAGACTTTCATATCGTGTTATTTACATGCTAGCGACACCTGCAGTAACTCCAGATAGAAACTAAACTGCTCTATAACTGTCATAACTGTCAAATTACCGCCCATTAAAACGGTTCAACAACGACGATCGCTAAGTTTACGATTAGGACTACTAGTGTAGTTGGTAGAGCGTAGCCGATGTAGAGATAGTAGTAGTTGGTTCAATGTTTAGGGTTCTGTACCTCAAAAGAGAAAAAACTGAACCCTCATTGGATCACGTTGTCTGTCCGTCCGTCCGTTGCGACCTTTTACTCAGATCTACGGCCGCTTGTAAATAAAAGAAGTCTCCTAACTTAGCGAAAATAAACTACTGCTTGTTTCAAAAATACGTGTTTTTGACCCTCTCAAGGGATTCATTGAGTATTTCCTGTGGATTTAGAGCTATGAAATATAAAAGTAGCTTCTTTTTGAAGTATAAATTTAGGAAAAGCTCCAAAAATATGAAATGTTAAAATAGTGTTTTTTTGGGAGTGAATGAGAATATTAAAATTGAGTCTAGTACTTCAAGTGGGGTATCACTTAAAGTACTAGACTTATCACAAGGGCTTGATGTGCATGTTACGGAACCCTTGGTAGACGAGTCCGACTCGCACTTAATATTTTTTTCGTTTCGGACACTGAGTCTTCCAACGAATGATGGCTTTCATTGATATACATAAAAACTTTTTTCGTACTCTAGCCAGTTCTGTATATAATATAAATAAATCTAGAGGAATGAATGTATCACTTTGTAAGATTGTTCTCAGTTTGGTTTGAAAATTGGACATGACTGCAAAAGAAATAAACATTTCATTGATTACAAAAGAATTTACGTGCTAAAGAACGGACAAGTCAATAGTACCCGAAACCGACGAGCATGCATGAAGAGATTGATCAATGTAGAGGAGGCGAAAGATGCCAGAATCGTAGTAAGTGGAAGGAAGTAGTCTCTGCCTACCTCTCCGGGAAAGAGGCGTGATTTATGTAAGTATGTTGATTACAAAATACTGGTTTATATATGAGGAACAGACATTTATAAGATGACTGAAGCTGGACCTCATCTGCAAGGCCCTTAAAGGGTTTCTCTCCCTAAAATTACCAGGAGAACATAAGTCCGGAGGAGTGAGAACGAGATCGTATCACTGCGCTTGCGCCGCTGTAGAGTCTGCGCCACGAAAGGAGTCTTGCACAAGCTGCGCTGTTTTCTACAGAATACCGGTCACCGCGTTGAATGACATTATTTAACACTCTACGGTCACTATTCACTCTCTTTTGGCGGCGCAAAGGTTACAAGTGCGATTCCCGGAGGAGAACTCACAAAGTTGATATTATCGCATTGTGAATTTGTTCCCAGTCTGGTTACAATAATGCAGGCTGTACCACCTGATTGTCTGTAGGAAAGATAGTTCTGTGCTTCGGACGGCACGTAAAGAGTTCGGTCCCGCCCGGTTGCTGTCTGTCTATGATTACTTAGACGGTGGTCGTTACTCAACCATGTCAAAGGCCTACTTGTAGTATGTAGTAGGCGGTTAACAAACTCTGACACCAGAGTTAACCGGGTTGTTCGTCTAAGAAAGAAAGAACATACATACATACATATATCACGCCTATTATCCCTTGCGGGGTAGGCAGAGCATAAGTGGCAGCAAAAAACAGCCATTTACGCCAGTTATGACAAATATTTGAGGTTCATTCGGAAAATTGTGTATTGCCACAGTGACAGGTTGTCAGCCCATCGCCTAAAATTGCAATAAACACCCTCGAGTCCTTTAGTCGCCTCTTACGACACCCACGGGAAAGAAATGGGGTGACGCTATTCTAAGAATGAATCTCTATTTATTTATTTTTATACTTCATTGCACATGGTACAAAAGGCGGGCCTAATGCCACGCAGCATTCTCTACCGGCCAACCAGAGGGTAAACAGAGAGAAAAGACACGTGTGCACTCGGGTGTGAAATCATAATAATGTAATGAACTCTACGTCGCTTGTCTTAAGGTACATCAAAGGACTTTTTAGTTAACCTTTTCTGCATGGGTTTCCTTTCGTAGCACGGACCCGATATCAATTGATCAGCTCAGGACGATGACATTGCGCGGTTTTCGATAATATCCAAGTGTTTTTAGTCTTATTTCGGTATTCGTTTACTTTTTGAGATATGACGACGCCGTGTTCTTGAAATAATGATTGGGAATAATATTGAGATGGGAGATTTTGCGCCTAATTAGGCTGCAACCTTGATGATATTGTGATAGTAACAAATGTAAAAAATGTAAGTGTTTCAGTTATTTCCTAATAATGATAATAAATAATTTCTTTGCCATTAAACAAGATACATAATATGCGATAATATTGTTTCATTTTGGCTGTAATTTGAAAGTTCCATTAGAAAAAAAATAAAAAATATTGCAACGAAGTTATATAAAGTGTAAATAAAATAAAGTGTAGTCAGTGTAGAGTAGTGTGGGCAATAAAAGTGTTACTATCTATCTATAGGTATTAAAGTGGTTCTGTTTCATGAGCTGGTGTTAACCACTCAAAGATTCACGCTTCAAGGCGAATATCAATAGGTTGACAATTTGGAAGGGTTCGGTCGGGGCGCCGGTAGCTCAGTGGCAGAGCGGTGGGACGGTATCCCACAGGTCCCGGGTACAATCCCCAGCCTACGCTATCATTTTTTCATTTATGAAAATAATATAGCACTGTGAGTTCAAAATAAACCGTAGCACATTCCAATACTTTTAGTAATTTTTCAACACATTCTCACAACCACGAGCCAAAGAAAGTTAAAAAGTATCACTGACTTCGTTAACAAGAGACAACCACATCGTAACAAACGCACAAAACCACGAAATTAATCACCAACAAGTAGGTATAATGTTACCGTAAGTACCAGGCGATCAGAAACGCCGTGGTGTTCATAAATACACGGTATGATGGCCGCACACCGCGCTCTTGGATTGCCCCAACTCGGCCCATTTCCCATTCGGCCCGAAAAAAAAACACCACATATTTCTTTGTTTAAGTAGGTACTCTACTCAATGATTGGCAAACACAGAAAATAAAATGATTGATTGAATAGATAAAATAAATTTATACGAAAAAAATGTTCAGTCTTTCGTTACCAGATTTTGTTTGATTCACAGATTATTTTAATTGTGAGGTATTCATTGAATGATTCTTAAAGGACCGTAGCGTGGCGCTGGCGTCACTTTTATATGGTTTTTCATTTATTTTGTCAACTTCAAGTATGCAAGAAAATAACAATAATAAAATGTTATTATTGTATTTAGTATTGTAATAATACAATGATAATTTTTTTAACGCATATTTTTAACAAGGCGACTAGCAAATTAACGGGGTACCATCTATTAGCGTCTAAAAATATAACTGGGCAGTGGTCAAATAATTTGGCTTTAAATTATATTTGATAAGCTGCAAATGCAGGGCATCATAAGAAGCTAAATAACGGCTGCGACTTCAAGGTAGTATTATATTTCAAATAGATAATTGAAATTATAGGCGGGGTATCAAAAATCATGGGTTGGCGAATAACATTATTAGTGCGATAACAAATAAAATATTAAGGCTATTGTAGGCTTCTATCTGAACACTTTCTGGCTCTTATTTACGAGCAGCTGTAAATATTAAAACGGATACTTTAAATACGTATCAACGAATCATTTTTTTTGTTTTGGAAATCGTAATATTATGAAAATAGCGGCGCGGGGGGCGAAACGCTCTATCGGCCAATGGCAAGCAGCAAGTGCACGTCACGGCACTAGCTGTTGCTTGTTTTTGTTTGTTTGTGCAATTCACCGGTAATGGGTGCATACGAACACGTGGAGACCACTCCGCATTTAGAGGCAAAAATGGTCCCAATAGGGCAAAAAAGAAAACGCGGACGCCCCACCAAATCAAGGCCAGCCCTTATTATTTAATAAGTATTTAAGTGCCTATTGAAACGGCTCAGATATTTTGCGGGCGACATGCCTCGTAAGGGATTGAAATACCTAGGTAACAATTATTTTAATTAATTGATAAAAACTATTTTGAAATTTTTTCATGCCCTTTATTTTTCACCATTAAAAGAAATAAAAAAAGTCAAGAAATAGAGCAATATAAACACAATAAAATTATTTAAAGTTAAGTGAGACATAAAAGAAACACAATCACAATATTCATAATATGTAAATTGTATGCAATTTTTATATTTAATATTTACACAATATTAAATTGTATGCTATTTTTTGTTTTATTTGCAGCTCGTAAAATGTCGCATAATATATGTTAATAAGATCTCAATTAAATTAATTATTACCTCAAATCAATTTAAATTAAATCTCTATTTTACAATTTAATAATGCCTATTTTCTAATTTTTTGCTGCTTGCAATTTTTCGCTTATCCATAAATTTAGTAGACAAAAGAAAAACTCGTAGCCAGTTTCAATTAAACCAAACCTTGATACAGATTTTAACGCTGCTACTTTTTACCTAATACTGTACTCCACTGTCGCTGCCAACCTATTATATTTACTATCAACTTTAATTATTTTTTCAACCTTGAATCTGATTAAATAGTCGCCGCGTTAATTACATGCCTTTTTTTAATATTCTAGTCATAAACATATTTTATTATGTATGTATGTTATAAATAATAGTTACCAGTTAAGAGTTAAGAATAAAAATATCATTTTAAGTACTTCTTTAGCCTAACTTTAAATGGGACTTGTTTAATTTCGGGTACATGAGTAGTTATAATTATTTGGGCCGAGTGGGGTATGGGCCGAGAAAGGAGTAACCCGCGTGCTTTCGGATTAATGTCTTCCAGATCTTGTAGGCCCATGCTATCCTGGTATCTGCGTAGGAGTTCTTTTATTATAATGCAGTCTTAGAGGTAGTAAAATTGGACATGTATTAAATTGTTAGGCTGTACAGTAGCCGGCCTATAATCGATGGAGAATTAATGTTATGGGTGTGTCTTCCGATAATATCATGGCCGACGTATTATTTAATGGCAACGAAATAAATAGAGTTCTAAGAATAATTTGCGAGCGAGTTTTCCTCGTGAAAATCGAAATGTTACATGCACATAATATATAATAAATGTGTGTATCACTATAGTGACAGGTTATCGCCTTAAATAGTCATACACATGAAAACTTCAAGTTTCTTAGTCGCTCGCAGGGAATAAATGGGGTGATGCTATTTTAAGCCGGCATCACAAGGTTTATAAAAAATGTTATACTAAAAAACATAACAGTAAATCTTGAAAATAACTTTGCAATTTCATATTTTCGCAATCAAAGGGATACCTACCGAGCGGTATACCCCCCGCTGGGCGCGCGTCAATTTTACCTTCAACTTTTTTCACATTTATTCGTTTTTTTTTACATACATTTATCGGCAATCATAAGGTTTGGAATTAAATGTTTGTAGGAAAGGATGCCCTTAGATTGATTTCAAAGATTTTTTTTTATATTAAAATGACTTTTTCGTATACAAAAACTAGTATTGTTCTGATTAGATTATTTTCCATTATGATGATTTAAGCTTTTATTTGACAAAATTTTTCTTCAATGGGTCAATCAAAACAAAAAAGTTAGAGCCAAAATTATTGTGCTTCTACAGGGTGTAACTAAAAAGGTTATAACAAGTTAAAGGAAGTCAAGGAAATGAAACTGAACAACGTTTTTCCATGGAACATGAGTCGATTTTTTTTTTACATTTCTACCTATACTTCATTGGGAAAGTTGTTTAGTTTTACGAGTATATTCACCTATTTTCGGCTTGTGCTACCCTTTTAGTTGTATATCAAGGTAAAAAAAGACTCAAATATTACTTCTTAATACGTTTATAGACCCGCCACATCCGTTTAACACTCATTGAAATGCAAACCCCATCAGCTGAAATTAAAAGATTAAAAACATACCACCAGCCGGGGCGCCCCGCTTTTTGCGCCCCTTTTTTACCGCCCCCTCGCGGTATACCCGCTCATGGCGTTCATCCGCGCATTGATTTCAATTTGAATTTTAATTGCAGAATATTATACAAAATTACATTACTTAATATTCACCCTGGGCGCTGATTTTTGCATATTTTTAACCCGACGCAAAAAACGCATACATTTACATCCAGGGAACTTTGGAACTAGACGTTCCTTTATTTTTAATCCAAATTTACGACTTTTCTTCCGACGACGATAATTTTTGACTTCATTAAAATTATGTCTTTTTGTCGCCGTAATTGGACGCGTCTTTATTTTATTAGTCGTAAAATAAACAAGCAATCTGAGACGAGACTAATTGGTGTCTTTCTTGAAATAGGAATGCACTACGAAAATATTTTGGTCACGATTTTTTTCATACTTCATTACATACATACATATATCACGCCTATATCCCTTGCGGTATAAGCAGAGCATAAACCGTTTTTAAATACAAACATTTGCGCCACGTCTGACAAAAATTTAAGGGCCATTCAGAAAATTGTGTATTGCTATAGTGACAGGTTGTCAGCCAACCGTCTAAAATTGCAATACGCGTGTAACTCTCGAGTCCCTAAGTCGCCTGTTACGATACCCATTAGAAATAACTGGAGTCATGCTATACTAAGCCGATATCACACGGCACCAAATTCTATACTTTGAGATAATCAGCTATTAAGTCGTTTAGTGCAGTAAAACTAGCGCTACTTCACGAAAATAAAATTAGCTTTGTACGAAATAAAAATAATCCAAATTTGCTTATCATGCCAGCAATTTACTATAATGACGATCCAAAAATTCTGCTACAGTTCATAAAATTAATATTAGCCAAATTATGCATTGGTTTTTTCTCTCCTCCAAAATAGGGTTAACCGGTGACAAGGGAGTGACGTTTATGTCATTTAGGCGCGATTTGATTGTAACTCGTTAAAATGTAAATAAATTATATCAGTCCTCGGGACTTATGAACTCCTAGTAATTTTAGGGAGGCGTACCCTTTAGGCATTGCAGATATAGACCAGTTTTATGGAATCAATTGAGGATATATGGGTTCAATTAGGGATATACGCCTCAATTCGGGATATAAACTCCCTTAACTTACCTTAAATTATTGCTGTCACTTTCCGTCAAATAGGTTTAGAAAAGGATAGGAGATATTTTAGTTATGTCATGTCTTATAAGTTGACGAAAAGTTTGTACGTGTTAACTGTTGAAATAAGGCGACATTGAAAACAATGGCGACGAAAATGACTTAAAATTTGCGAAGAACCCATTGTCATTTTTAAACATGACATGACTTAGATATCTCCTATCCTTTTCTTAACCTATTTGACGGAAAGTGCCAGCACTAATTTAAGGTAAGTGAAGAGAATTTATATCCCGAATTGAGGGCATAGACTTTTTCTGGTTCTGTAATTTTTTTATGTTTTTAGGTAGCCAACGAAAAGAACCGTAGCGTAGTGTTACTTCTAAACAGCCGAAAATTGTCGCAATCATATCGGTCTCTAGTCAAATTTTTCCCTATATTATTATTTAAATGGTTCTTAGCTTTAGAATGTATTCGTAAGTGATCTATACTTTCCGAAGGGAATAAAAACAATGAATTTAGTCAAGTCAACAGTTTTGCCCCTAGCCAGACCTAAGATAGTATCAAACTCGTGGAATTGTTGGCAAACCGTCAGAATATTGATGAAGGTTCAAACATATCGATATTGATTCCGAAGACATGCCAATGAAAGATAAACATACTGAATCTGATAACATATTTAATTTGTCTACATCTGCAACTGGTAGGTACTATCGACAGCAGATAAAGTTACTTATTTAAAAGATCAAATTTTACTGATTTTAACAAAGTTGTTTAGAACTAACAGTGAAAGATAATAACTTTAAGGTAAATATCAGCTTACACACACATTCACGTATCACTCTTTGTGGTGTAGGCAGAGCGTTAACTTTCGGAAAATAAGGACGCTATCGCCACGCCTAATCGGGTCGTTAGTTGACTCATACAAAAGGCGGGCCTAATGCCACGCGGCATTCTCTACCGGCCAACCAGAGGGTAAAAGAAGCGGGTTAATCTTGATGCAGCAGATTTTAACTATTCGGTCAGTATCAAAAGTACCCGTAATGGGGCTGCCAACACCTGACATGGCATTCGCGGCTGCCAAAGTTGCCAACTCAAAATACTTGGCAAACGCAAGGTAGAATTTTGGCGTGTGGCTCTTTCCTTTTATCCTACGTGCCAACCGCATGTCTATGTCATACAGTGTACAGTTTTTTGGACTGTTTCGTTAGAAAATTATTGGACTTTGATTGCTTGACCGCGCTGTTTCGAGTTGTTAGAAGAACTAATGTATAAAATCCAATGGAAAAGATTTTTCTGGAGATCCACACTAAACTGCGTCTGTGTTTCCAAACGCATACAACCCTAATCTCTTCAAAGTAATAGTGAACAGGCTTCTTCTGGGTTAGCTCGCTCCATCTTAGACTATGTCTCTGTCCTATGACCTAGACTAGAGTCAAGAGCAAACCCATCATTAACTAATAGGGTAATGGATGAGCCGCGGTAGCCCAGACAGATGAGGCGTCGCCTCTAGCGATGGCAAAAGTCGCAGGTCCAAATCCTGCCCGCGGCAAATAATTTTGTAAGTTTTCTAAAATTGTGTACCTAACACGGGAAGTGTTTTGAAAATTTGGTATTCAGCAAAATAAGAAAGTCTATTGACATGCATTGGAGGAGCCTAGTAGTAAGCGGTTGAAAAAGTCTGACACCAGGGTTCATAGGGTCGATCGACGACTCGGTGACTCATACGAAAAACAGAAGAATTGGACGAATAACCTAGGGTTCCTTTCGACAGGAAAATAGGCCCTCAAAAAATTTGAAATCTTTTTGACGTGTGACCCAACTTGCTTTGCGACACGAAAAAAATTCACATCTTGTTAATGCATGACCCAATCGATGCTAGTTTTAGCATATTTATAAACGGAAGTATAACTACCGGACTGCCTCAGAAGGAGGGTTATTACTGCTGTTACTGTGGTAGAAATAGATTTGGTACCCACTTCGTTGGCGGGCTTGGCACTTGGCACATAGCCCTATATATGACAGTCGCTAATGATGGCCACGAATATAATTTATATTACCTGAAATAATAGCTAGCCTTAATATCTAGCGTGTATTGCAACTTTAGGCGATGGGTTGATAAACTGTCACTATGGCGATACACATTTTACCGAATGATCTTCAAATACTTATTTGTCAGACGTGGCGTGAATATCCGTTTTTGCGGCTGTTTACACTCTGCCTACCAAGGGATTATAGGCGTGATATGTGTATGTACGTATGTGTAATCCGTACTAATATTGTGTGTGTATGTTTGTTTGTGACCTCTTCACGCTCAAACGGGTTGACCGATTTGGAAGAAATTTGGAACACAGGTAGAGTATAACCTGGAATAACACTTAAGCTACTTAGGAAAACAACTATTACCACGGGAAATGAGTGGCAGCGGGTGAAACCGCTAGGCGGAAATCTAGTATCTAGTAAAGTAGAGTAGTCTAGTTAACAATGACAACTCGTGCCCTTTACTGTCAGAAACCACGACGAAAACGATAAATTCTAGTGTTAATTAACCAGAGAAAGTACTAGGAAAACATGGACGCGAGTAATTAGTATTTAGCGAGCTTGGTACTAGGGTATACAGGGTGAATTTACTCTACAGGATCCTCCCGATTATGATCAATTTCACCCCCCTCCCCAAATATGAAAAGAAAACCTTGGAATTCTTATTAAAAATCTACTACTCTAATTTCCATTGCTCTCTCTCCCTCTCAATTTGTCGTGCGTGTGGTACAGGTAAAATAGCATCACCCAATTTCTTTTCTGCGAATGTCATAAGAGGCGACTAAGGGACTCGAGGGTTTTATGTGCGCCTGAATGGCGCTTTACATGTGTGATTTACACAAGTACCTTCATTTTCAATATCATAGTCAACAGGTACATTCGTAAGCAGGTTCAGATGCTAAGGTAGTCTAGTCACACTGAAAACTGCCTTTGCTGCAGGTATTTACATTTAATAATTAATAATTTAAATTAAACTATTGTGTTATATTAAAAATATTCCATAACTAAACAATGTCAATAATAAAATAAAATATAAGTAATACCTTAAACTAATAAAAAAATGTGCAATAAATAAATCTAAAAACGTCATTCCATCAAAGTAAATTAATTATCAAAAAATAATGATTAAAAAGTAAAATAGAATTTACTTTTAAAAACAATATTAAACCACCCTGTTTAATATTATTTACGTCCGCGAGACACCGCCACCGTCGTCGCGTCACATGCGCGCGCGCACCAAAACGCGTCGCCATCAATCCGCGCTTAATCCCGTGGATTATTTGCTAAATGAGCAAAACTGCATTTAACGACGCGACGGCTATTCCTGACCGCATAAATGATTGTGGACGCGTCTGTTGCCACAGACTACGAACACTTTTGACTGTGCACTGCATGATATTATTTTATTATGAACAACAAGAAGAAGATTATGCCTGAGAATTTAACATTTAGCTACAGCTGACAAACAGTGTCTTAATATTTGGATATGATTTTATTATGCCTGAAGGCACCACAGCTGACAATCAGTAGATAGATAATTTAAAAATAAATTAAATATATGAATACGTCTTTGAGGCTTTCAGGCCTCAAAGACGTATTCATTCATATCAATTCGGGTAGAGTCTCGTAGGGTATATCAAAACAGATCCAGTGAAGGTTAATGAATAAAATGAATTTTTAGGGACCTATGGGTCGGGTAATCAAAATATTATAAGTAGTTACATGTCGCGTTTCGATACAATCGCGTCAGAGGCATTACACTATACGTTTTAGAATAAGCCGCGCTTTTTTTCAGGCCCATGACAAAATAGCCTGCTATTTTATCTTCAAGTTCAAGTTCAAGTTCTTTATTTGCATAGAATAGGTATTACAAGATGGTATTTACAATTGTATAAGTTCTCTATCCTGCTAATTTACATCAGCGTGCAAAATTATTATTAAAAATTCATGCAGGTTATATAAACTTAAATCTAATAGCCAATTTCTTAATTTCTTCGTCATTAATTTAACAGGTCCTTCTTTAAATTTGTCAGGAATGTTATTATAAATTTTAATGCACATGCAGTAACAACTTTTTTGACAAAGTGTTGTTTTAGGACAAAAGCCTCTTACTAATTTATGTGGGTATCTTTTGTTTCTTGGGTTTATCTCAGTCGCAGTTTTAAATAAATAAGGATGTTCTTTGACAAATTTAAATATCTCTAATATGTACATTCCCGTTAAAGTAAGTACTCTCAACTTAATAAAAAGTGGTTTACATGAGTCATAAGGTCCCTTGCAACAAATAGCTCTCACACACTTTTTCTGGGCTAGAAATACTTTGTTAACATCTGTACTATTACCCCACAGTATTAATCCATAGTTTATACTTGAGGCGACGTAACCATAATATGCACTTAATGTTATCTTCTATACATCACATCAATTCGATGCGAAGTCTAGAAATTCACGATCCGTGGCACAGTTCCGTGATATACTCTGACAGTAATATTTGCTTAGCACCTGATTTATCCTTCCTCGGGGCTCAAACGCAGGACCCCCTCGTAAACCTGGCTTTTTACGACCCCCAGATATCATGCTGAGATCGGTCAATCAGACCTTTGCGAAATTAAAATCTGGAGTGGTAAATTATCGCTGTGGACAGGTTGTGGCTGGGCGTAGGTAAATGGTTTTCGGAATGCGTGGTCCTTTTTTGTTGTGCCGTCATTGGTATTTGTATTTGAAATAGGCTCTTTTTTAATTTTAATGGTTTTGTCTATCCAGTATTTACTCAATTCGGGATGCCAACCGTACGGCTTTTTACGGACTTGTCTGGCCGAATATTTACGTGTCCGGCTTTTCTAACAGAATCTTTTTGATATAATAAGCTTTAAAATTGAGCTGCGTACAGTGCATAGGATACCTACTTGGTCAAAGAATAAAGCAAAATCTCAAGATACGCGACAATAAATTATATAAATTTATATTCAAATATTTAATGTTATCAATTTACCTATCAAGCTTCCATAGTTACTTGAATATCTCTAAAAGTATAATATATTTACCTATTCATTGCTTTTCTTTGAATTATTTTATGAAATATGTATCCGGCTTTTTTACAAGTCTGGCTTTTCCATATTTAATTAAATTCTAGTAACATACAACAATTTACCAATACAAGTATCTACTGATAGACGACAAAAAGACTCGAGGGTTTCATGTGTATTGCAATTTTAGGCGACAGGCTGACAACCTGTCACTTTAGGGATACAAGTTTTTTTGTAACAGTCTTCAAATGCTAGTCAGAAGTGTTTTTCAGCCGTTAATGCACCACCTAACCCGCAAGGAAAATAGGCGTAATATGTTTATGAGTGTATGTAAAATCAACCGATGCATTATCAATTTAATTGTTATCTGTGTGGACGTGATCACAATGCGATACTACATCGGAATACGTGTCACTAAGGCACCTACGTAACGTGAATGTTAAGCATATTAAAGCGTAATAAACATCTTCTAATAGACAATGTCGTAAATTTACGCCAAGAACTTGGACTGGTATTGGTCTCGATTCTGACAGACCACTTTCTTAAGTTCTTCTTCTGTACAGTGGGACACCGAGTCGATGAACGACCCGTTGAATCTTGGTGTCAGGTTTTAGACTGTTCTTATAATATTTTTGTTACTTACTTAAATCGGTAAAAGAAAGAGAAGAGGATTGAAATCATTGAATTCATGGGATTTCATAACTCTTTGAAAATGGCAGGAATAGCAAAACATATTTTGTACGGTTATTTGAAAATCTGTAAATGGAAAACATAGAATTAGCTAAGGACCGTCACTAGCTGAGTATTAGGTACAAAGAACAATGTTCTTTGTCCCTATATACCTGAGTAAAAATGAAGTAACATTTTGTTGTTAAAAATATACAAGCTAAGGATCTGTACTGCCAGAATCGAGGGCATTGTTGGCTTCTGGCTTAGAGATTCGGTTTCGCATTAATGCGGACAGTTGCATTTTATGACCTAACTGGACGGAATTTTACAATTGAATTACTTATCGTCTCCTTCATCTAAGTACCTATAATTTTTTATTCACCCCGGAAATTTTACAGGGCGATTCTACTCATGATTCTGAACAACTTTTATTATGGGGTCAACTGCGAAATCGCGAAAAAAAATCCAGCTGTTCCATGCATTTTGTTTGAGTAGGTATGAATTTTTCTATGGAACAGCTGTTTTTTTCAGTACAGTAACAGTAGAATCATCCTGTAAAATTTCCGGGGTGAATAAAAAATAACCCAGTATGTGTAGATAAGTTAAATACCAAACTTTTAATACACTGCCCGTGTTGGGTACACTTTAAGAAAAATTGCAAAATTTTCTGTCGCGGGCAGGATTTGAACCTGCGACTTTCGCCATCACTAGTGGCGACGCCTCTTCTATCAAGGCTACCGCATACCCAATGTGTCACATCACACCCACAATTCGGTATGCTAAGATGATCGATTAAAAAAAACGAGAATATTTTATTTGAAACATATTCTAGAATAATAAGAAATTAAAATAATATTAAGATATTTAACAAAATACTTTTGCCCTATATGACCTTTGACACATGCTTTTGCCTTAAAAAATTAACATTTCTCTTGCCCATTATAAACTTTTCTTTGGGCAAGCAAAGGCATTATAGCACTTCATCTAAAATTGTAACGTTAAGTCCAAAAATATTAAAAATAGTAATTTTTTAATTTTATTTAATTTCAAAATAACGGAATAAGTTTCTCTAAATGACCTACAAATATTTTCAAAAAAACCCATAAAAAAATGAACGGCATACCGAAACGCTAAGACCATTTCTAAAACAATAAAAAATTACATGCCGTGTGATGCCGGCTTAGAATAGCATCACCCCATTTCAGGGATTATAGGCGTGATATGTGTATGTATGTATGTATACTATACTAAATCATTTGTTTTAAAATATTTTTCACAATTGAATAACCATGATTTTACTTTAACAAATATACAAGTAAGAGATACGTGGGTAGTTGATACAAATGGATGCCACCTACTGGGGGTAAAAAACTTTATAACCAGCTCCGACGCCGCCTACCTTGTTACTACAACCTATAGGAATTCAATGGGATCCTATTGACTCAGTATAAGTCTTAGATAAATAAAGCTGGTTAAAAAATACATATTTCTAGCTATAAAGTCTGTAAGGTTAGGTACTTATCTTTTTGTAAACAAACCAAAGGTGTTTTAATATCCAAATTTCCACGCACTATAAAGTATTATATATTTTCAATAAAATAGACTGATCTCCCCTGAGCAAAACATATAAACTAGAATTGTTGTTATTTTAATGCCGCTTAATACAATCAAAAGAAAAGTAATAAAATATATTTTGTCGTAATGTCACCTGTATTGTTCATTACATTTTATATTTGGTCGTATATCCGATCTATCTAATTTGACAATATTACCGGTCTGTCAAATTTGACTTTAGGGAATTAGATACTATGAACATAATTTTAAAATGTCTACATTAGTTGAGTAGGTATAAAATTATAAATTCTGCCTAAAAACATCTGTATGTAATCATATAGGCATATAAATAAGAATTTACGTTATAAAGCTCTCGAAAAAAATACTATGAAAAAATAACAGAATTGTGCAAATATCAATTTGAAGGAAAGTTATAATGATCATCGTAGTTCACATGTTCATAAAGGAAGTCTTATTGTTATTTTATGTTTAGAAGGACTATTTATGTAGGAAAGCAAAAAAAAGGGCGGTGAACGAAGTGCGGGGTGCGTTCGGAAATGCTATCGATGGCAGTAATTAAAAATAAACGGGCGCGGCCGCGGTGTTTACTTTTCGAACGCACCCGGCTGGGGCAGCGTTTTTCCCTAAAAGTGGGGAAAAGTATGAAATGGTGTCAAACTGGAATAGTACAGTATCTTTTTTAAAACAGTATAATGACTTTAGGAGAAGATTTCATTTGTTACATCTGTATTTTACAATTCAATTATTAGTAATAGCTTAGGTATGTAAACAAATTGTACTTAGTTAAGTTAATACTTAATAAAATAATCAATTTAAAATAAAATTTAAATCTTAACATGTCTTGCAAAAACTAAATTGCAAATTGTATCAGAACGATGAATAAAAAAAGGTAAAAAGAAAAGCATTCGAAATTTAAACTGAGTTTGGGGATTGGCAGTGTTAGCCGCGCGTCACCGCGTGACGGTGTCATCGTCACTGCCTCGGTGATTGACGCAGACAAGCTTACACAAATATTTTTCGTACAACGAGACGTAAACAATCCAACGCTTATTTTAGAACTTACGTGTACTGATAATTATAGTGGCCGAGATTTGGCAAAGATCGCTTCAGTGATAGCGTAGTATTGGCGGCAGTTTGCAATGACGTATAAAATTGGTTTATTATAACAGCGGTGAAAATAATAGATTTATTTATTTGGAGATCAATGTGGAACAATATGAGTATGCTCGTTCGATATTCAAAATGACGTCTTGTAATAGAACGTTCCTGTTACCACGTCTGTTGATAATTTATTTAATTCCAGCCAGTTCGGGCCGTACGTCATTTATTTTAAACGCATGCCCGCGGCTCAAGCCCGCTCTGCGGTCGTCGACTGATTGGACTCCACACTCTTTTGTTCTAATTTTATGGACTGCTAAATGTTTTCGAAGCAAACGTCGCGACACCCGACGGCACCCGTTAAAATGTAAATTTATGCGAAATCATAGAGATTTATGTGCAGCGTCTAATGATGTATAAACTTCGGCGAACCGTTAAAACGTTGGCGACAAAGTTGGGATCTGGACTAAAGATAATCTCGTGTTTGGCAGTTAAAATGTACTTTATTTAGCGTTTTAGTGCAATATTTCGGATGCCGCCGGCTCGCGTCGCATTCTCCACAGGTTAATTCCGCGTCTGTGACAATGTTGGTGTATCTTTGCGACATATTTCGTCGTCATTATGAAATAACAACTAGGGGACTATAAAAGCAGCGACAAGATGTAAACAATTACATAAACAGGGTCTGGTATTCCACCTGCTCTGCACGAAAGTACCAGGGCGTCATAAATATTAAAGAGATGGTGAGCGCGCGCCGCATTTGCATACGATGTTCAATTACGATCCCGGAATATGGAATGTATAACCGATATTGTTATATTTTCCGAGGTAAAACTCCTCCGCGTTATTGTTTCCTGGTTAAGATGTTCATGTATTTTGCATGATACGCCCGCCAGGGTATTCCGACTACAGACAATTTCATTTTCCGTCCGCCGCACGCTGCTTATGATAAAACAATTCCATTAAAAAAAGGAAACGAGGCATCGCAATAAATATTTTGCGCCGTCATTTATTATTACTGTAGTAACTAGCGCCATCTGCCGATGAGTAGCTGAACTTGTAAATAAAAATCCCAATAAGTAAAAAAACTCAACCGCTATAAAATTCCTTATTTGAATCGAACATGAGATGTAATGTAACTAGGGTGACTAAATTCAAAAATTTAAATAAAGAATGTGGTTCTTGCTGGGCTAGTTCTCGTTTGAACATTTCACCCGGGGACAAAACGGGCTGCGGTGGCACGCATAGTTGCGTTGACCGCAAGTTTATTTCAGCAGATATTACGGCTCGCTAGCTCTCGTTAGTACTTATTTTATTGTCCGTCCGTTTGTCAGGTTTATTTACACTTTTTATGCGCCTCTAACAAGTTGGGTCGCATTACCACAAGTTGTTATGTGGTTGTCGTTTAACTGACGACTGTGGGGCCCACCAATTTGAATCTAACACGTACTTGTAACCTCAAAGCCTATTTCCGCCACAAAGTCAACTTCATATCAACATATTTCTGAACGCCGAAATCGCAAACAATTTTTCAATTAATGAATTTAGTTTTAATTTTTGGCCAGCTATGGTAGTTGAAATGTCCTTAATACGATTTTAATGTGCTCGCAGCGGGTAGCTAACGGTAACTGGTATCTCATATTAGGTGCAGCCATTAGATATTGATTGAATCGTTGCAACACAGCGGTAATCTGTGCGATTATTTCAAATCACCGGCACATTACATTAGCTGTAATCTCCTGTAATGGCGCCACCGTGATCCGGTGTTGCCACTTCATTCCGCATCACCTAAAAAGTGGTAAATTACCACCAAAATATCCAACTGACAGCGGAATGTAATAAAACGCGAAACGAAACGTGTAAAGTAACAAATTACAGCAAAACAATACAAATGGATCCGTGTGAAGATTACATTATTCACATAACAATTATTTACTTGGGTCCCGTCGCATTTTTATCAAAATTACGAGCGCGTCGCAAACTGAATGGATATTGACAGCGAGGCGGGAAAGCGAAGGCGGCCATCGCACTTTTTTCTTTTTAACTTGAAGTGTCACAGTGGACGATGGAGTGCGCTTTCAGCCAGTATCAATATTTTATTTATCATACTCAAATTACGTATTCGTACACATTGTCGCAATTATAAATTATCTTATTTTAATTTAACGCCTCAAGTCGAATGTGTAGGGTCTTCTTTCAGATGGATTAACGTTCTTGATTAGCCTTTAGGCATGCGGCTTAAATTACCTTTGCCTTTTTTATTGGCGGCGTCTCGATGTCCGGATTACGTAGCCCGATGGCTGATGGCGGTAACGCATCGCAACTAAAAAAGAATTAAACGAAGGTCTAACCGTAGCGAAAAAGCAATAAGACGCACGTCAGAAATAACTTGAATTACAATCTTAATCTTGTCAAATCCCCGTTTTTATTGTGATCGGGCGGCCCGCGTGCGGGGACATAATTTTCGTTTTCAAAGTTTATTTAATAAGGAGTTCTCGCTATAAGAAATCATATTAAAGTCTCTGTGGACTCGAGGGTTCGCCTCATATAAATTCGCGATTTTTATATCCGACTCATTATTATTTTTGAAATGGCCGCTTATGAATAAAAAGTTGTCTTTATTTTGATGCAAAAATATTGTTAGCCGACAAAAAAATATCAGAGAGACCGTGTAGGCGCTCTCCGCCGGAAGATAAACCCGTATAAAACCGTATAATATGCGAAATATTACGCTGCAGCATCTGTCATACGAAGCCTTTATTATTAGCCCGTAGATATTGTGCAAACATTATTGCAACGCAATATAGTTTTCCCCATATTTTAAACATGACAAATGTTACTGTAGCTACCGTTGTCATGTAAAAAAGTCTTGAAACACCCTCATTCACTTCACTTAGCAGACTACATTCCACGCATACTCAATCTATTATCAAATTTATAAAACGCTTCATAAAATTTTTTCCTAAAACGTTTATTTTAAGTAGATGGCTATTTTATAAAATTACTATAATTTTGGTCAAACAAAACTATGAGCTGTCGAAATTGACGTTCGTAAATCATCGGGCCGCGTTTTTTGTAACGTTAATAATTTTGTTAAGAGCATTTTAAACGAGGTGCATATTTGGAATAGCTGCCAGTACTTTATGGGCGAGATCGTTTGTATTGGAATTTAAATGGGTCAGATTCAAATTTAGAATGGAGTTGAATTGGGTGTTCTTCATCGCTTGCCGTGGGTATGAGTAAGGCGTCTATTTAAATAGATGATGATACATTTTGAAAGCTAAATGCTGCTAGAGACATGTGGGCTCCACTTTGTCTAGCAAGCAATTGAAATCTCTTAGTATTATAAAAGATAAAAAAAATTGGCTATGAATATGATGAGAAGGAACTGAAAACCACTCTGAAAAGGCGGTGTAGTGTTTGATGATACTTTATAAATCAGAGACATATCAGTAAAAACAAACATCTCGTGAAGGGTGGATTGTCGATACAAAGCGGAAACTATTAAATGACGTCAGATCCGACGTCTGCAATCACCAGTCGCGATAGCGGGCGAAAGATTTATCATTCCACTCATTATTCATATCTACACAAAGAGGGGCATAAATTACGCGCCCCGAAAATATCTAAATCCTAATCCATTCGCCTCGCCTGTCCCCGTCTGAATCCGATTTTAAAATATTTATGAAAAGGCAACAAAAACGTACAAAAAAACACAAGTCCAGAGACAGAATTAAAAATAACAAAAAAATACTGGCTCGAGAGGCGAACGTCGGAAAAAAGTTAAAATGATTGTAGGGCATGTTGGTTGTTTTTTTCCCGACGTATCCCCGTTTCATTAGATTCGTTTCAATTCTGTCGGGATTAGTCAGAGAAAGGTCTCTTAAGGATAAAATGCTGGCCGTTGATTTATAAAGATCCTGCTCTCGGCCGATTGTCCGTAATTAATTGTTCGAGGTGATCTATCCTCGCGTTGTTGTGATCAGGTGACTCGGACCTTTTTATACCAATACGGTTCTCCTGTTTGTAATTTTTACAAAATACATTCAGTTCTAAAACCTTGTGCGTACTTGCTTTATGTATGATGGCATAAATCCCGGAACTTTTAAGCCCGCTCTACATTCAATCTCTATCCATCCGTGAATGTTTGCGAACAAGGCATGTTTCTGAGGCAATAGGCCTCTGGGGCAGCCATGATCTGCGGATCGCACGAGTCAATTGTTTGTCTTCGAGCAAACCGTTTAGTCATAGTGATTGTGGGCCGGCGAGCACGTGCTTCGGCGCTGGTAGTGACAGCTCCCGAAATTAGTCACGTGGCCCTTAATAGCCCTCGGGGTGGCGCCGTTTTTTCCCGGCTCTCGCACGCTTGTTTACAACAGTTGGTGGCTATCGATCCACCCGGATATAGACGTAAATACACCGTTATTCATCGAATGAACGCCCGTTTTGTTTGCCCGTCGCCCCCGGACCTGCCGAGGCTGTTTTTCATCGATTTTTCCGCCGGACTTGCGAGCGGGCATTGCGGGGTATTATGTATTATCTCCGAAAAGGTCTCGATGCGCTTTTACGTGTAATCGGGTGCGGTATCGGCGACGCCTCATCTCGCGCCGCGGGCTGGTGTGCGCAGGGCGCGGCAGTGTGTGTCTGGTCTCGGGGCGCAGTGCTCGATTAGCGCGGCCGGCACCGCCACGCCGCCTGATTGGGCCATCCATCACCGCCGCCCCCGCCCCCCGCACCGCACGACACCCCCCGGCCCTCCGACGCGACTCCTCTCGCGCCCCCACGCGACTCTCAACCCTGCCTCCACCGCGGACGGTCGTGTTCAGCTTTCTGAGCTGAACGGTCCCACCGACGCGTTAATGCCGCGACGCGCGCAACAGAGATCGAGGCGTATTTTTAAGACGGATACTTAGTGCGTTACATTATTATACTTTTGTTTTTTTTTGGTCGCGGGCGTGTAACCCACACGGTTCGTGTTTTCATATGGCGGCCGGGTCGACGCACCGCTCCGGTTATGATACCGAATGCCTTTAGATTTTTGATTGAGGTTTTATTTTATTTGGCGCGACGTTCGCCCCGACTACGTTTCTCGTATTCGTTTACCGCTCGGCCGGTTTTTGTTTCGACGCGTTTCACTGTACGTAACGAGATCGATTTTAACGATAAGGCCGTGCTTTTAATGAAGACGTGGGTGTGCCGCGTTGTAGTTCGCGCTTTTAGAGTTCATGGCTACCTTGCAATTACCGATATTCACCTATTGTCACAACAACCTGTTCTTTATTAGCTATTGATCAAAGGCTCGATGAGATAATAGCTGGGGAAATTATGGAAAATAATAATTTAAGCGGTCGTTTACATAAGTTGGGAGTTATTCGCGTATTAGCATATAATCGGCTCGCGCAGGCAGGCCAGGTCGGCGCAGGCTTGCCGGCACACCGCGCACGCAGGGTTACAGGTCACACCGACACAAATTGCATTCTCACGCGAGTCCCAACGGACCACCGCCGAGCCTTAAAATTAAGACATGTTGAATTGACAGAGTCACGGACAATACGATACGCCGCACTTCGTGGAATATGTCTTTTATGCCGAAATGTCGCTTAAACGCTTTTGTTTACGTACCATTTAAGCAAGTAGCGACGAGTATTCGAACCGGTTGAAACTTAAACAGGCACAACGTCAAGTCAATAAGTTTATTGTAAACACAACTCTGATACTCATTCTTAACTTCCTCTTCATCATTTTGGATTAAGCGTTGTCAGTAAAAGTAAAAAAGCGTTAAGTACACAATTATCCGTTCTTCAAAAATTTGCAAATAAATCCAGCAGAAATGAAATCACCCTTCAACCCGCAACAGATGTTTGTGTACTCCATAAGGACACAGTAAATGTATCCTCGTTATTAATATCATGAGTTTTATGTTGTTTTTACTGGCGTACGACATTCTTGCCTCGCTTCCTCGACCGTTTATTGAGTCGCCAGCCTATGACAGCGTTTTATGACTAAACGAACACGGATAGTTATAAAAATCTGTAAAGATAAGTTATTGGGGCGTAAAATATTTGTGTCGATATCGTGATAATAGCAAGAAATCGGATTGTAGGGACGCAATAAGAGAAAAAACGCTATTATTTCTCTACTTTCCAAGGAAAATGAAAAGCATAAAGTAGGTAAGTCCGATGCAAACAAAGCCGTGATGGCTCCGGTAGAAACTAGAAACTCGTTCTTAGAAAAGACTGTAGTAATTTTATTTAACGCTCGAGCTACTATCTATCTTAGAGCGCAACAGAAAACGACGAAATAAAACAGTAGTCGAATAGAATCGATCCGAGCCGTATCGGATCTCAATCGATGCTACAAAGTAACGTTTTAACGCTCGTTTGGACGCCACAACGAATCGCAAGCGGTTATTTAAATTGCTCAAGACTCCACAGCAATTTAGCCGAGGAAAAACTGGTTTTAGAGTGAAATTCGCGCTATCTCATCTCGCGCTATGTTAGATACCGGAGTTAATAGCGCCATTTGCGAACATAATAAAGTATATAGCTCGTCTGGTCATTGTACTGGACGTAATGAAGCCACGAGTGCAATTTTCGCTGAGCATGACCCCGGGAACGATCGGCGCATCGACAACGCGGCAACTCTTGGGCTTTCAACTTTAAAATCAAGCAAAATGAGTGCGCCAAGACCGCTAGTAATACTAAAATGCATTTTTGCACACTCGGGCGGCGACTTTGACTTTCTCGAAACACAGATTAAGATTAAACCCCGCGTGCGAGTATGAGTTGCAAATGGTTGAAATAAAAACTGATTTGGATTTCGAGCTGGCTGGCTGTTGCGCCGTTTCTGAATGAGACATGCGCTAACGAACAACGATTCCCGCTCTAATTTGCGGACATGGCGAGCGATCGATCTCATTGGATTTTTGAAAAAGGAACCCGAAGGCACCTTATGAGCCGGGCACAAATTGAGCAATTTCGTGCTCACTCGCTCGCCCTCGAGTATCGCCCGCCAGCCATCTCTGTCGACGTCTAATTTCGAAACTCAAACGTGAATTTAAAATGAGAATATTAAAAATTAGTTCGTTTTTCATGTTTAGGAGTAAGCCGCTGTGTAATAATATGGCGGGTCCGACTTGACAAATGAGTCCGAGGGCTGAGGACACGGGAGACAAATCAATAATTTACGTGAATGAAATTGGATAATCGTTTACGGTAACCTTCTCTAGCTGGTCTACCTTTAAATGAGTATAAAATGACTTTTTATATATTAACATAGGTACATACACATATCACGCTTATAATCCCTTGCGGGGTAGGCAGAGCGTAAACGGCCGCAAAAAACGGACACTTACGCCACTGTGTATCGCCACAGTGACAGGTTGTCAGCCCATCGCCTTAAACAGCAATAGGGTGTGTAGTGCTCGAGTCCTTTTATCTATTAAGATTGGACTATATAAGTAGGTAGCCTTTATAAACCTTGCAGGGTCTCATCATGAGTAAATAAAATAAAACTAATATGTCGGCATGCCGTGTGATGCTGGTTTAAGATAGCGTCACCCCAATACAACCCGTGGGTGACGTGAAAAGCGACTGAGGGATAAATTGATCCAGGGATAAGTAAGTTTCCTGAGAAAGCAATGTCTTGCACTGCGCTTTCCAATCAGTTTACAAAGCGTGGTGAGTATGGCACATGTCCAGCAGTGGACTGTTGTGACTGTTAATGAATGTTTGTAATGTAATATTGTATATTCTAACACTTAATACATAATAAATTAAGTAATTCACTATTTACACGAAAGCATAATGAAACGGATCCAACGAAGCTGAAATTCTAATTATAACGAAAAGCCTTCAAGAAAATTAATTAATCGATGTAATGGGCCTTGCCAGCATAAAGCACCTATTTGCAGGTTTTCATTTATTAAAGGTAATTTTATTGCTTATTGGGGTAAAACGTCACTGAAGCGGGCAACCCTGAATCAGCGTTTGCCGTACAGGCATTCCAACGCGCCCGTCGTCATGGCAACCGACGCCTCGCTTCCGCCCGTCATACCTCCCGCAATACCCAAACAAATGACGACCTTATTTTTTACAGCGCAAGAACCCAATCACAACCGCCGCCAAATTAAGTTATAACAACGTTCCGTTACGATACCCCGCAATCGTCAATACGCAATAATAACAATGAAACTGCGACCTTAATGTCTGCGGGTAAAGTGCCATTTCCAGCGCGCAAACGACTTAAGAATAGCGACATAAGGAATTGTTTTATCTCTTTCGCACGTCGTAAAGACGAGATCGCGCGTGCTCTCTCGCGGCCCGAATCCTTTCTTATTGAGGACGGAATCGATATCTTCAGAGCGTCTCTTTCTTTAGTTTTTGTTCCGATCCACGGTCAATCCGTCTTCGAGCGTACATTCGGGACGTTAGATAAAAATCGGAATTGTAACGAAGAACAGAATAAATTGACTGCGCATCTTCCGATTCCATTCCATTTCTGATTCATCCTTTATTATTTTTTATCTGATAGCATATTTTTCAGACCCTCTAGAGCGAATCTTCAGCACGCTTTTAAGCAACGAAACACGAAAATTGCGTTGGTCAAGTCGCGTGTGTAATCAAAATGACCGTCAACCGAGCAACTGCCAGTAATTGATATAGTGTAATGGAAACGGGCAATGAAGCTGACGTGTTAAAACAAGAAAGGGACAGATATCCGCTAATCACGCGCGCCAGAGCGAAACAGATACAGTTGTCGGCGCACACTCGATAACGGTGCAAGTGCATTCCGGTGTCAACGTAATTGTTACCGTATCCGCGCGTGATAAAGTTTAATTTAGGTAGTTTGCGCGTCGGAGTAAGTTTGGTGCGGTGAATGGGCGGATAGATGGCGTTGTCGTGTCGAATTCGCGGTAATTATTGGACAAGTCAAGAACAATGCAGACAGAAGAGAAGTTTAAAGTCTGAAATGTCATAATGGTTGTTAAAAACGATTTTATTAAAGTAACTACCTTTATCTTTATTATTTTTTACGTAATATCTTTAATTTATTAAAAATACATTCAGACTCTACCAAAACAAGAGTTTCTGTAATAACACAGGGATCAACATATTTAGTTGTTACACACAAGTTTAACAGTCAAAACAATATCCTTGCAAACAATAATGACTTTATTTACAAAATGGCGATCTCAGCTCATCTTTTTCCAGCCAATATTTCACTTCACTACACAGAGGGCTGTCTGTGACCGTCGCAAAAAGGTTATATCATTTCTTCGGTCGATTACAGTGATAAATATGATCCGCCGTCGGTAATTGGGCCAGAAGTTGATTCAAGCGTCTTTAGTAGTGATTAATGTTAGTAAATACAAAATACTCTAATGTTCTTTGCACTACATTTAATACGACTGACGACTGGCGCTGAACGATGAATTAAAAATGGCCGCGCGGTCTATCAATGGCACATGTTCTACACGTTTGACAGTTTAGGTCTTTTAAAGGTCAAGTTTTTAACTTTGTGCTTAAACTTTTGGCATTTACAGCATCGTATTTTGTTTCTATTACAATTAAGATAAGTATAAAGTCAACACAAAAACTTATTTAGAATATTACCATAAGAAGATTAAGAGATAAAATTATAGGAACAATTTGTACCAAAGAAGTTACCAAGTAGTTGGTAGAGTCAGTGACTCCTTAAATTATTCGACAAAAAAATTGAGCACGACTAGTTAGGTACATTCGATGGTACTTGATTTCTTTTTTTAAATACATTGCAACATGCGTTAGAGAACTAAAAATTTTCAAGCTTTGTTCTCCTCGTGTACGTATAGATTTGTTTATTTAAAAGATTACCCACTAGGTTTTAGCGCCAATAAATTACTTATTTGTGTTTTTTGTGTCACACAAACTTATGAAATAATGCCCGAAACATTGTCATTTTAGCATAGAACTTTCTGAACACACCGAATGACGTTGCAGTTTTTCCATTTGAACATTATTTTAATTCATGCCCGAATCATAGGCAGTTCAAACAGTGATCTCAAAAGGCCTATTATGCAAGCGTTCTTATTTCAAAAATTTCGCCCGCGCCGACCTTGCAGCGATGTCATCGCGCGAGATAGCGCGTGATCGATGGGCTGTCATCTCGAGTGCGCGCGCACACCCCAAACATGATATATACGAGATCAGCTGTTTTTGATGTCAAGTTAGTCTAATATCAGCTATAGAAAGAAAATATATGATACAATTTCGCAAAGATGAAAAATAATGCCTGTATATAGAAATTTACTGTCATTGTGCCAGTTCTTTAATTGATTAACCCAACGATTTTTTAAAGATGAACAGTCTGAAGCATAGTTGTACTAGGGAAATGTCTTGGAGATAACTGCTTGTATCCTCGGCCTTTAACTGTCAGTAATACTCGGGTGATAGATCGCATGCCTCTTCTTTATTAACCAAATCTACATTAATTAATAAGGACATCCATTTATTTTGACTATAAAATAGGTGGAACAAGGAAATACTATTAAGCTTGGGTTATACGTCTTTACATTGAATACAAAATTTTAAAACACTTCCCGTGTTAGGTATTCAATTTTTAAAAAACTGCAAAATTTTCAAGCGCGGGCAGGATTTGAACCTGAGCCTTCGTCATTACTAGTGACGACGCCTTCCATCTGGGCTACCGCAGCTCGTTCCTTGCCCGCCAATATCGTCTTGTACCTCTATAATTATTAATTTCATACTAGTCAGTTCACAGCATGGTTCAAGACACGCAACAAAATAAGAATCTGATTATGACTCGTTTTCAATCCGATTTAATTCGAAATTCGAAATAAATAAGAAAAAGAATTGAAACGTGTCCGTCCGAAAATCAAAAATGGAACCCACCCAGTGTATGGAACTTTATTTTTTCTTTACACGCAAGGCACACGCATCAGCCAGTACCGGCGGCGATTTTATACGAATAACTCCAGGGAGCTCATATTTTATTTTTGATAAGTAATTTAAATTTTATCTCCGATGGAGACTTAATATCGGAGAATTCTTAAACCTACGTTCTAAAGTGGTTAAAATAGTTTCTTGTCAGGTAAATGATATTAGAAAGACTATACATTTCAAAATACCTTACCTCAGCGACATATTTTGCAATAATAGTGATCTTGAGAATAAAACAAATTCCTATAAAATATCTGTACATCATTTTTCGTTTACATAGTACTTGATATTAGTTTATTAATTAAGGCTCATTATTTTAAGCCGGGAAACTAAAAACTACGCAGAGATAAGAAAATAATGTCAATTGGGATAAACCAATGGCATCTGGTGCATTAATAGACACATAGGGCTGGAGAAGAGCTGGAGCCGTGGTAGCAAGGAGTCTTTCGCCATGATTAGGATTGATACATACCTGGGTATTCACCAGGGCTGCCCAGGAACACGGAGGAGTAGACCCGCCGCGCTACGTCAGGCGGTGACGACCACTCGCGCCGTGACGGACACCATTTGCCTGTGGAAAAAGAAGAAAATGAAATTAGATTGTGATAGTGCTCGAGTGATAAACATGTAAGATCTAAATTAGGTTACAGAAATAATATTTGAAAAGGAATTGATTTTAGAACTTAAAAAATGTTTACATATTGATTTTAAAATTAACTTTCATAGAGGCGTTGATAGTATCTTGTATTAGTATGTTGTACAAACGAGCAATGTATATTTTTGCTTCGAGCGCAAATTTTATATCTCGAGGTATCAAAGGATACTATGATTGTGAGCGAGTGATTCAGAAGTAGTATCCTGATCTCAGTGAGGGAGACAAAAGTACGAATTGTGAATGAATTTGATGTCGTTTAGTACACACAACTTTTCACCTCTACCAGTGGAAAAATTCAGCCAATATCAAGTTTGGACAGGTCGAATGCTTCAGGCAATACAAGAATTCCCGCCAAAAAATTCTAACTATAATTTCACTCAGTACCTATAGGTGGTGTACCAATTTTATTTTGTAATTCTTCTATCGTATTTTATTGCGTACCAATTGTATTTTGTAAAATCGCCGTAGGTATTAATTTGTACCGCCATGTCAATTTTGCAGAGGCATTCTCAACCGTCGGCAAGTGTACTTGTGTATACTACCGTCACACACGACCGGGGCATATTTAGACAATTTCCTCAACAAATCCCCAGCAGGGGCGAGCCCTCATATAAATATTATAGCATTGCCACCTCGCCCTTCTGAAATTCACCAGGTTATTACAATTTTTCGCATTATGAATATCGTGGAGACGCCACCGTCGTATCTCCATACCAGGGGAGTCACACCTCAGCAATTTTACTTTAATTCTTATTTAGAGTGCCGCCTTATTTTCGGTTACAAGATTTTTAGTATTTGTTTATGGTGGTAACTTTTCGCGGCTCGGTTATAGCGCAATTTTCGCTTCGGGAGGCGATGTAATTTTGCTTTTGAATTTTCTACGCGGTTTTGGGGTGACAAAACGCGTTATTGTGATACTGGTTTTGTAGGCTCGTGGTTGTAGTTTGGTCGTAGGTTTGATTCCTTTAGATTGATTGACAGATTCCTTGCTTTAAAGGGCACCTTTAATCATCTTTCTACTCTATTTACTGTCTCTAATAAAGGTCGTTCGTTGCTCAAACCACTTTAGAAACTATGGAGCTTTAAAGTGCCATCCAAGCCTATTGGGATGTTCGTCGACTAGACAACCCATACCGTAGACGAACATCATCATATACCAGTCAAAGGGTAAAATATTTTGGAAGATATTCATAACAAACTGAGGTCAAGGACTCTTTTATTTAAAAAAAATCGCTTGTTCATTCTCCGCCGTCATTGCTCCACTATCAATCATGCATGCACCATTGCGCCGCGCGCGCTTTGTTCGAATTACGAATTTCGAAAAAGGAACAGAACGCCACACAAAATTATGGCGGTTGCGTTCTTTTCAAATTTTGAATTCGGAATTCGCCCCCCGCCGAGTTGCCAGCATGAACTAACGTGCACTATACTTATTATCATTCAATTAAAGAATTTAAAAAGAACATCGTGTTTGTACCTATACGCCGTTTAATTTATAAAAAAATATTTTTATAGTCTAGTGAACTGTGACATCGGCAAAGCGACTCACAGTCACAGCAGGTTTCTAATAACAACCCTAAAAATAATATGCTTACAGTGTGACACTGTTAAAAATGTAAGGAAAATTGCTAATGGTGTATGATATTGCCTCCCCTTATTTGAGGGTAAGAAAAGTCTTAGGGTGGCAACACCTTCGTTCTCCCAAGAGGTATTTTTTTCGAGCATTTCTTCGTTTTTTTCTGGCCTGTTTTTTTTCGTAATGACACCGAGGTCCTGGGAGAGTTGGCCGAATCCATTAGATAGGCGGGAAAGCTTAATGTAGCAGTTTTTTTGTATGTGAATCGAACTGGCGGAGGAAAAAATTGTCGCATGTGTCGTTGGAGGACATTAGCACGAATTGTAATGTTGTTTTTTTATCGCTCGGGGAGGGCAAAGCTAGCTTGTTACTACGGGAATGATCGTAGAAATTGCTCTTGTCCTGAATTTGGAGAAGAAAAATGATGCGAGATAGTAATGGAGTTAGAGATATTGGATTGAAGAAAGAACTGTTAAAGGATACTTTAAAGTAAAAAATATCAAAATGTTGCAATATGGCAATATGGGATGGGGAAACAAAGAAGATATTCTTTATGAAAAAAGTTACCTCCCATAATAAATCAACCAGCTGATCGGCGATTTTGTATATGTAGTCCATATTTTTACATATCTCGACCCGTGTTCCATAGATAAAGTTGTTTAGTTCCTTTTGATACCCTGCTCGTTATACCCTTTCTGTTACACCCTGTATATAGGTGTACAATCGACACAACCAGTATTTCGCTAATGTTTTAATACTCGGTGAACAACAACTAAAAATTAGTACATCGACCCGTATACATACAAGGTAGCAACCATTACATTCTTCCCGTAAAAAATACAAAAGTACTCACAACCACTTAAATGTAAATTTAATTCTATGTACAACGTTTTGATACGAACCAACTAATCATTAACAACTATTACTCCAAGCTAACAATGCTAAAAACTTCCCAAAAACATAGCAATTACACATTCATATTTCTTTTTTTCGAATTTCCAGAATTAAAACAATTGGTGGCTTCGAAAACTGTTTTGATTTCTATCATTCTTAAGAAACAGTGTATTCGAAGGCTTTAATAATAGGTGCTTGTGTGAATCAAAAATTAGATCTTCCGAGGGGCATAATTTAGAGCGAACCAACAATTATTTTTACTCGATAATCGGTATTAATTATTGTTTTAACCATTCGAGTCTTCCATTGTAGAATCAAATTGGTTAGGTTGTTTTTTTTTCACCTTTGTTTTATTGTTTCGTGGGGATTGAGGCTTGTTTTATGTACGAGTAGTATGTATACTTGCTTAAGCAGATACACTTATTCATCAACGCTTTAAAAGATTGTAGTTATTCAACTGACACAGGCATCTTTTTTTCATAAAAAAAACATACGAAATACCAGGAGAACAAAAAAAAAAATAACCGTATTCGCGATGCGTGTACCAGGATCGCAGCACCTGCAGGATACGGCTCGCCAAATGGAGGAGGACGGGGGATGTCCCTTTCTCACGATAAATCACTCGCGTCTCAGCGGAGCGAAGAAACTCCTTGTGTTTGTGCTGCCTTGGTAGTTTTCCTGCTTGGGGTTGGGTTTTGCTACGTATTTGTAAAAAAAGGACCCAAAAACGTTATCTTTCTTTGCTGAGACAAAGTCAGAAATCACCTCTTAAGTTTGACAACTCGAAATATTGCTAAGTTTCAACCAATTCTGTTTATGCCGAACCACTACACAAGAATTATTTTTGTTAAAATATTATTCAAAACAACCAATTCAATTTCATTTCTCTCGTTATCACTGAAAAATCCTTTAAAACCGAAATAGGCTTTCGTAAATTGATCTTCTAAAACGTTACCTGCGTTTTAGTAATAGGTAAAAGATTCAACTAGGATGCATGTTAGTATGTATGTACTTTAGACTCTATATCGTTGGGTAGAGCATAAAGCAATTTCCTTAATGGGCGACACCGCCCGTCTCGATCGATCCCAGGTACATCCCGTCTACCTATGTACATTTAACATGAAACCTTTCTGAGAAAGAAGATGAAACAGCAAGAATTCGGCATATAAGATTTATAGTTGATTTCAAGTAAAATCTCAAATTGTTTCGAGAAGTATACTTTATTTACTATATCTTGCTGTAAGATTACTAAACATAATTAAAACAAAGATATTTAATAAAATATCTTTACTCTTATTGACCTTTGTATGACGCCTCATAACCTGAACATGAATAAATGCTTTTGCCAAAGTAAAAAGATAAATAAATATTGTAACTGACATTTGTCTTGTCTATGCTTAACTATTTATTTTTGTACATTACACTTTAGGTACCAAAACTTGTGACGATAGATACTCAAAACTTTAGAAAAATATTGAAAACAGGTATAAGTAATACTATTGGTTTCTTGAAATGACCGATATTTTCAATGCAAACCATAAAAAAATATCCGACATATCAAGTTCAGGAACGTTTGAGACTGCATGTTTTGTAAGAAGCTTGATTTGACACTTGCGTAAAGATTGATTGAAGCTACCACAAGTTAGAATAGTAGCGAAGCTGAAACTTGAAATCCTCGTAAAGCTTTCAGAAGCATGTGGTTTAATTTCACAGAAACCGCAACAGTTCCAAAACAACCCTTATGTATTACGGTCAACGAATGACCCCATGACCTAACTCGATGACGCAACAAGACGCATCGCGCCAATGATCGATGACTGTCAAACTCGCACTGTCAAGGTCACGTTTGACAGCAGCTGTCAGCCGCCGCTGTCACGCCGGTGGTGAAAAACGCGCCTGTCACAAGTAATGGATAGCCTTCCGGGCCTGCCGGAGTGACGGCCATGTTGTTGGCCGTTGAACCCGAGTTCGATATTTGAATTTTTTATTATTTTTCATGGCGTGTTTCTGGCGTGACGTCATAGTGCTGATGCGCCATTTGTTTTGGCTATTCGTAAAACGAATCGTTGCAGTTGGCTGGTTTGAAAAATTCGAATGCGTTTGTTTTTCCGTCAAAACGTATCATTTGCCGGCCAGTGGTTGTGGGAGGTTATACTTTCAAGGTCTGCAACAGCATTAAATATATTTTAAAAAGAACTGATAATAGGGATCAATTGTATGTATCTGCCCATAAACCATCACATCATCCACATAGAACATCATATAACCGAAAACTTGACACACACAAGCGCAACGGTCAACCATCGATTGGCAACCTTAGCAGACACCACCCTTGAAAGACAAACATACCTAGCCATATCGACCCTACAAATGAGTTATACCGAGTTATACCCTACACCCTTCCCGGGCTTTTCAACCCTCCACAGTCAGTTACAGGATACTTTTTCCTTTGACGTGGAAACTCCTTATGACATTGCTAAGTCTGGTGCTGAGATGGCGTATATTTTGTAGGTATCGATAGGAACGCGGGGCGGGGCTTAGCAATTAGGTTTTCGGACGGTTTTCGCCGTTTTTCAGTAAAGTGGAATAATTGGTGTTTTCCCCGTAGTTATGTGTTTTTTAGGACGGTGCCTTTTTTGTTTTACCTGTTTTTTTTTGGCGTTTTATTGTGCTGTAACGTTTGTATAAAAGTGATTCAGGCGCGCTTGGTAGTCACTAGATTCTGTGTTTCGGGGGGCAAACTCAGAGACTTACTTGTAACAAAATAGACGGTTTGAAATCTCTTCGTTCATAGTTAATTGCCTCATTCGTCGATTTGGTGTCTCAAACGATAATTAACGATGGTCTTTTCAGACATGGCTTAGTAAACATCACACCATACCAAATACCACGTTCACACACTCGAGCTATGGGCAGGGAAATAGTAAGGGAAGTGGGCAGCGCGAGTATGTAAATAGGTTACTCGCGCTGCTACTCGTCATGCCGCTGCCACTTCCCGTGCTCCTGCTAGGCTTTTCGTGCGAGTCAAAGGAACGGCAGCACGAGCCTAGTGGAATGTATTGCTATCTCGTTAACTTGAATTGCTGCGAGAAGAGTATGACGGCAGTGTGAGAACACTCGCTAGCGCTGATACTTCCGTGGAAGTTTTTTTTAAAATAAATAATAGCTAAGCATTTGTCTGCCATCTCACCTGATAACGATGCAGACGATGTTGGAACATGCTCACCTAGATAATGCCTATTCACTGTCGCCTTGAAAAGGCCCAGGTTGTAACGTTCCGGAAACAGATCCGCAGGCAGGGAGTTCCACTCGGGCAATATAGCAGGAATTAAGGTTTTAGGACCGTCCATTGAATCGATTTTCACTCTACGTGCAGTATTTAAGAAATCAAGTCATCATAATTTCGAGTGAGACACCGAGTCAACGAACAACCCGATGGACCATGGAAGCCAAAAGGATGAAGATGCAAGCAAATCTATTACGTTGATCTTAAAATAATTGCATGCTTGTTAACGCTACTCTTGTTAAAAACAATATTATGTGCATAGATAGTAGATACATTGGGTGGAGGCCACGCCTTGGCAAGCGTAGCGTTGGACGACCTCCGGCCAGAAGGACCGATGACTTAAAAAAGGTGGCTGGTAGCGACTGGATGGCGAAAACGAGAGATCGTGCGCTATGGCGTACCCTGGGGGAGGCCTACGTCCAGCAGTGGACTGCAATAGGCTGATATATGTATGTATGATACATTGTAGGATGGTTGATATGCAAACTCAACATAATATTTACATGCCTCTATGTAGTAAATACCAGATATTACAATAATAAGTACATAATGAGACAGGTAAAGAGTTATAAGTATTCCTCATTATTTAGCAAAAACATTAGACTAAAGTGGAAAAACACACAAAACACTTAGTACTTAGTCTGTATCTTGATAACTACTGAACAATACACATATCACGCCTATAATCCCTTGCGGGGTAGGCAGAGCGTAAACGGCCGCAAAAACGAATATTCACGCCACGTCCGACAAACATTTGAGGGTCATTCGGAAATTTGTGTATCGCCATAGTGACAGGTTAAAGCCCATCTGTCAGCCCATCGCCTAAAATTGCAATAAACACCCTCGAGTCCCTTAGTCGCCTCTTACGACTCCCACGGGCAAAAATGGTGTGATGCTATTCTAAGCCGGCATCACACGGCAATACTGAACCAATTTTGATAAAATATGATAAAACATACATAGCTCAAATATTTAAAGTAAGAAAAATAAGTTACATTCATCAACATTAGATACCTACGTACCTACTTTTTCAATTATGTGAGGACAACGTTTTATTTTTCAATTTTTTGTGTGCCTTTTCAGACAACCTGTCAGAATATTTCAGAATTCCTCCATTTCTAATGATTTTGTAAGTAACTAGCTCAATAAATTCTACTCAATTAAACTATAAAAATTAATTGGCAAATTGTACCACAAGAAATACACACAACCCCACACGGTTGGGGTCAAAATTGACCACATGCCATATTAACACCTACCCGCGTGTGCAATTATATAAAAAAAAGTTTGTGCCATAAATTATTTCAATAGGAAAAGGGCAAGGAAGTTTAAGACTTCCGTTTTGTGTAAAAAAAATCTTGAAACGAACTGTAAATAGAGTTATTTTTAACACATAAGTAGGTCTCTCTCTTTGCGTGTGGGACACCGAATCGTCCAACGTAGAACCTACAGATACACACAGTTTTTTTTTTAGAAAACTTGAATTGAATTTGCGACTTTCGCCATCAGAAGTGGCGACGCCTCTTCCATCTGGGCTACCGCGGCTCGTCCCTTGCCCGCAAATTTTGCAAGCGTATCTTGATGCCAATAACGCGTGGCACGGCTCCATTTACCGTAAATGTTGGTATTAAACATACAGTCATGCTTAAAAGGACGTCAAACGGCCTCTATTTGGAAAAATATTTAGACTAGTTTGGTTTTACGCCGTGTGATGCCGGCTTAGAATAACATCACCCCATTTCTTTACCGTGGGTGTCGTAAGAGGCGAATAACGGACTTGAGGGTTTCACGTGTGTTGCAATTTTAGGCGACAGGCTGACAACCTGTCACTCTCAAATATATGTCAGACGTTGTGACAGCGACCGTTTTTTTACGGCCGGTGATACTCTGCCTGCCCCGCAAGGGCTAAGATAAAGGACGTGATATGTGTAAAAAAAAATCTACCCTCTACTGCAAATGTGACCAAAATGTAGCCGTCACAAATGACATGGGTGTGTCACAGTAACGATATTTCGATGGTGACTGTACATCTAGTAATGTGATTGCCGATGACCTGGCGGAATTCAGTCAGGTACAGTCGGCCACAACTAAACGTGAAACGAAATCAAGATGATGATATTTTCTTGAGTTTGTACAACTATTCTCACAAGATACGGTGTCAGCATTCTGCGTAGAACCGGGACGTTACGCTAGGGAGTCAAAAAATAGATGACGGTAGAACAATAATAATTTAAATTCTAAATAATGACGTCTAGCACCGTGACCACGAACTCTGTAAATAGCTCAAAACGTACGAATTGTAAAATCCTAAATAAACACAGCTTAAATCCGTTTTAAATAGCTTCATTGTTAAGATCAATTATATTTTTAATAATTTGTCAGACGAAGGCAAGTACCTCGAAACTCAACTGCCCGCTTTTGAAATTTAGATTTTTCTTTACAGCAAAAAGAACTTATATCCTAGCAAAAGCTTGTCTTAAACAGTTATAATTTGTGTGGCTTTCTGTACTGAACCGAGGGTGTGTTTTTTAGTCTCATGTTCATTTGGGAGGTAGTGGCTTCGAATCCTAGTAGATTTTCATGTATGAAGTGGAAAAGAAAGGGAGAGAAAAATTATTGTCATCATAGTTTGTGTGGTGCCGGATTAGAATAGCATCGCCCTATTTGTACACGATCTACGATCCAGGTATTGAGAGGCAGCGTTCCCTACATTAGACTACAGTGTAATTAAGTGTGTCTGTGGAGAAAATTTAGGAAAATACATTTGCAGAAGTTATCGTTATTTGTAATTTGTTAATATCATTTTCTTTTTAAATATCTCTCTTTTCTTTTAGCCTATAAAATGCCATCGACACTCAATTGTAATGAATCTGAGACTGCGATTTTCTATACTTCAAACTGTTAGCACAATACGAAAAGGCCAAAACCATCCAACTGAAACACTACTTAGACGCTTATCAAATAGCGGAATACGGCCCCTGAAATATCTATAAAATTTACCTCACTTCTAAACATATCACGACTATAATCCCTTGGGGGGTAGGCAGAGCATAAACAACCGCAAAGAACGGACATTCACGCCACGTCTGATCAAACATTTGAGGGGCCTTTCAGGTAAATCGTGTATCACTATAGTGACAGATTGTCAGCCCATCGCCTAAAATTGCAATTCACACCCTCAAATCCCTTAGTCGCCTCTTACGTCGCCCACGGGAAAGAAATGGGGTTATGCTATCCTAAGGCGGCATCACACGGCGTATAGTTAGTAAAATATGTCTCAAAATAATACTGACACTAAAATATAAAGAAAAAAACTGCGTTGTAAAATTATGCCAAGTCATGAGGGTCGGTCATTCAATGTTTTCATATTTTTCACAACCCTACCATATCTTACTAAAAATACACTCTATTTCAACTCAAAAAGGTAGTATTTCACGTGTCACCGCGAAGTTCATAGGGCTGTTTAGTAGGAAGAAAAAAAAAATGCGGAACGTATAGAAAAATGTGATTATTCATGGCGATTGGATGAAAATAACACGAGAAAGTATGACACAGGTTTACCGCCGTCGTTAATGCATGCCCCTTTTTAGGTCATTGATCCAAAAGCAAAAAAATAGCCTTTTTATGATAAGTAGAATTATAGAGGAGTTCGAGGTGAGAAACTGCCGTGTGATGCCGGCTTAGAATAGCATCACCCCATTTTTTTCCCGTGGGTGTCGTAAGAAGCGACTAAGAAACTCGAGGGTGTGTATTGCAAATTCAGGCGATGGGCTGACAACCTATGGTAATACACAATATTCCAAATGACCCTTTTTTTACAGCCTTTTACGCTCTTCCTACCCCGTAAGGGATTATAGGCGTGATATATGATTGTATGTATGATTTCACAATATCTTTAATTACCAGGCTCACATCGGTGCAAAAGAGGTTCTATCCTAGCAAAAGTAATTAGCTCCACTCTACACAGCTGCGTATTAAAAGCGTCTCAACCTCACCATTAAAGAGATCAACCTGAACTAGTTCTTCTATAACCGACTATATGAAGAACCAGAATATGTTGATCCCTTAAATGAGTAACTCGAAGTATTGTAGCGTCTGCCTTCTGCCGTTGGCAGCGCAGCGGGGTGTCTTCGGAACATTGCCTGCTAAGTCCTGGTACCCTGGTAGGCGGGATCGATACAGTCTACTTGGAAACTTCTAGATAAACGAGCCTTGTTGTCGTTTTTCACCTTTTTAAGAACTATTAAGTTCGCTGGATGCGCTTAGCTTGTCTTTGTTACGAATAATAAGTTCGAAAAAAAAGAAATTGCAAAAAACCACCGTAACTTCAGTTGGGCTATGATTGAAATTGAAGTTTACTTTATTCAATGTAGCATAGTTATTATCAGTATCACTTATTGACGTCATGATAGTTCATTGTAAAATATATTGTATGTCACACTTCTTTTTTTTATAACAATTTTGTCTTGTCCTATTAGAAAATCGGATATAAAAATAAAGGAGTACTTGAAAAAAGTAACGATAGATGGCAGTACATTTTAGGATACAAAAATATCACTCAAGTTTTTTAACGTACTTTATTGAGTTTACAGAAAAAATATTAGAACAGAACGCACACTAGTACCTATACCTTCCTACTTTAAAAGCCCCGTGTTGACTGCCGTAATGAAAATGTTCTGTCCAAAAGGTGACATAACAAACTAGAGTAAAATAACTACCTGCTCCACTCTAATAAATTACACAACCAACATTCTATCCTAACCGACATACGTAAAACAAAACTTCAGTAATGAACACTCGAAAATTTCAGTTGTAACTAAAGCGCTGTTTGGGTAGATCCCTCAAAAACTTGCTACGTTTGAGTTGGAGGGCGCGGGAGGGGGGGTAAAGGGGCTAAAGAGGGGGAGGGGGGGTGCGGAACCCTCTGTAACTAAATTTTGAACTGTCACGTAGATTAATGATGCCAGCCCGTGCGATACGCGCTAATGCGTTGAGGTTATGGTGGATAAGACGCATTTACTGAAAAATATTTTAATATAAATTTTAACACACATACATATATCATGCCTATATTCTTTTGTAAGGTTAGCAGAGTGTAAACGGCCGTAAAAATAATATTTACGCAATGTCTGACAAGCGTTTGAGGATGATTCAGGATATTGACTGGATGTCAGCCCATCGCATAAAAATGTAATACAAACATTGTAAACCTCGAGCCCCTAAGTCGCCTCTTACGACACGCACGAAAAATAGGAAGATGCTTTTCCAAGCCGATATCACACAGCAATTTATGTTCAATTTCAATTTTCAATTCAATTACCTAACTTTATTCATAAAACAGTAATACAACCGTGTGCGAAATAGTTACATACAAAACTAAAATTAAATTTTTAATAAGTATATTAATTTTAAAAATACAAAACACTTAACATCCCAATTTAAATGGATTAAGTTTCAGCAGAAAAAACAGGAGCACATTTCTATCCCTTTATTAAAAATTTATTTTACGATTAGTTTTTTTATTGTGAGTGTGACATATAAAATGTAGGTATTATATGAATAATTTACTTGCATGTTTAGCTTTACGTATATTTTATTGAATTACACTCTGGATCAAAGTCTAAGGTTTATAATTTAGCGTAACCTGTTGTTTGTTAAAATCTGTTGTGTTGGATTTTCAATAAAATGAAATAAAATTGTTTTTATTGCAGGTCATTCAGTTTTAGCTGCAATTCCCAATTATGCAGAGAGTTTGTAATAATGAACTCTATTTATATTGTATTTCTTCAAACGTTTATCTACGCTTATAATATACCTAAAGAGGAAGGATTTGATTGTTTGTTACAATTGAATAGGCTCCAAAACTACTGCACCGATTAAAAAAATCTTTTATGATTAGAATCCTTCATTATCCCTGATGAACATAGGTTATTTTAAAATATCTTATTCCCGCGGGGAAATTATAAGCAGCGAGTGAAACCTAGTTATATTATATTTACGTTTTACTACACTTCATATCCACTGTAAGCCAACGTTACCCAGCGGCGGTGCGAGGGTACAGAATGGATTTCGGAAATCGATCGCCTCCAAAAATATTTACCAGAACCACGTGTGCCTTCCGTCTACAGACTACATGCCTTCATCAGCATGCGTCGTGTGAACACATTTCTTTTCATTTACTACATACATACGCCTTTATCCCTTGCGGGGTAGGCAGAGCGTTAAAGGCGTATAAATACGGTCGCTATCGCCACGTCTGACAAATATTTGAGGGCCGTTTCAGAAAAATCGTGGCTCTCTAGCGACAGGTTGTAAGCGTGTCGCTTAAAATGGTATAACACATGAAACCCTCAAGTCCCTTAGTCGCCTCTTACGACACCCGCGGCAAAGAAATGGGGTGATGATATTCTAAACCAGCATTACACGGCAAATTATTATTAAAAAAATATTGAACCGTATTAAAACTTTACTACATCAACAATTATTTAAAGCTTTAAATTCTTATCTGCAGGCAGGACTTGAACCTTCGACCTTCGCTACTAGTACCTACTAACAACGAGTTTGTCCTTTGAGCCACCACAAGTATATTGCTAACCATGAATGAGGCTTGATCACAATAAGAATTAAAAAAAAAAACAGATGAGTAAAAACTTATAAAAACTACCATTTATATAAGATATGATATAAAGTTAGTTGTTCCCCATAAAAATAACAAAAGTCAATGAATATGTTAGGTCTAGATTAATGTTATAGATAAATTGATTAGTAACATGACAATTATGGCTTTTAAATGCACTTAATTTTAACATAAACCATAATCTATAAATTATTAACCATCGATTTTAATTATAAAACCGTTGATCCAACAGACTAGTACGGTTAAAATTACCATTTGGATTTCCAAAACCGCGACCCATTAAATATATCATTTTGTCGCCACCGCACAGTAGCCCAATATTAGATAAATATTCAACATTATAAATAAACCATGACCTAGCCAACATGAATAAAAACACAAAACCACTATAATATAAATTATGAAAAACATTACACACTGGCACACGAGCAGTAAACGTCATGACGATCAGCTGATCAAATATATTGCTACTATAAAAAGTGAAAACGCAAACTACTCTGCCCCCGTGCCCTATCTCATTCAAACTCCAATAAAACGTATAAGAGAGAAAGAGACGCAAACATTGTAAGACCGCCGCCGCGTAAAATGATATATTAATGTCAGCTGCGTTTAGGACCTTGTGAGTCTACAAAATAATAGATGGTCACAAATAAATTACGTAGTGAGTGCATTTCTGTACGAAATTCGGGCGGTCGACGACCTAGGCCGTGGCGCGTAAATCACGATTGATATACGGCTTGCGAAGGTCGCCATCTTGGGAGTTGTGTTCGAATTTTGAATCTGGGCTTGATTGAGTTCATTTGGAGAGTGTCACAGCTGGTTCTGCAGCATTTTTTAGGTCGTGACGCACTCTTGTCGTAATTAACTGTTGTATTTGGTTGATCATCACATTTGGCTGAATTTGAAACGTTAATTATTAGACTAGATATCTGTATGAGGCTAGCAGTGCATCAAGGGCTTGGCGCTGGCTGTGCAACTATTATTGAACTTTTTGTAGGTGTTTGTGTTTTTGATTGTGATAAGACCAATTACAGTGGTATGCTAAGACTAACATGGAAAGACTACAATCTTACCAAAGAATGATACGTTTAGACTTGATAACGTTTGTTTTCCTTGACATGCATGTCATCACTGGTTTAATAACAGCCTGTCTCTAATAACATTTCTTCCTCAAACCTTTATATGAACTTTGTAATTGCTAATACTATATTTTGCTCAACGACACGCAATTAAAAACACGAGGAGTGCTCTAATCACTTGTCAATCTGACAGCAGACAATCACACTGACATCTCATACGTTTAATTACAATTTGCAACAATTACACACGATTCTTTGTTTTGTTCAACGCACAATTAACGCCATTCAAGATTTTCATAATTAACGACTAATTTGTTACGAGCGCATTCTCTAGTCGCCATTACTCTATCCTATCTAGCTATGCATTTTTGACAGTTCTTAGTTCTTAGTGTTAGATTTTTGGGAATGTGTTAAACTTATTTTTTACATCTTCAACCCGTGTTGTATTTTTTGTTCCTGCATATTCAATAGGAAAGGAACACGTAAAGAATACGACCGCTTCTACAAAATAACGTTGACCGACAAATTGTCATCTGTCAAAAATATTAAGTTAGTTAGGATAAGGTATAGTCGTTTTAAATTCAAAGTTCACGACTTTGTTTGCGGTCGAAAAACTCTAAATCACTTTTTTAACCAAATATCGGAGATACTCAGCATTTTTATGAGGTTTATGGTTTAATTTTGAAATTCGGACGTTACCTCGCGTTGTCAAGTAGGTGATGTAACAATTACACAAATTCAATGTCATTGTCAAGTTAAACATTTGGATAAATTACCTTATACTGTTTATTTTGACACCATTATGTGTAATATTTTTTTTCTATTATTTACAGTTTCGAAAATATTATAGATAAAATTTATTTAGTGTTTATTTTATTACACAAAAAATATATCTATTCTAGTACTCTGATATTTGTGTTCGTTTTTTTCATGAGTTGTATCGGGTTTAAAAAACTAGGCTTGCCAAAGTGATGCAAAAAAGAGTAGCTCTACGTTCATACTTAATAAAATCGATACTATTGTAATTGATCGTGTTGTGTAATTATCGACTGAGTTTCGATATGTATCGTATCGAGCTTACATTAGTGCGGGATTATTACCGTTGTATGCGGAACCATCAATCATTTTTAGGGGTCCGTGGGCAGTGATTATTACTTACAATAGACAATGGCACTTAACTGTGCTTATCTAAAGAAGGATTAAGAAATAATAATAATAGGCAGCGTAGAGTTTATGCTTTTAAAAATGTATTCAAATCATACTGTTAAAAAAAGCTCTGTTTTAATCTAGTTTATTTTCTAGTTTGATTTAGTAAAACTTAAGCAGAGTAAGGTAAGGTTCATGTACTGAACCGTTCCATCAGCATTATACAGAACAGATCACAATCTACCTTCGAGAAACAAAGCTCATTATGTATCTGTAATTAATATTGTGGCCGATACTGGCACGAACAAATCAACGGTCAGACAAGTCGATAACACCATTTGAAAATAGAAGAAAAAATAAATCAACCTCTCGCTCGCACTAACAATGAAAGAAAGAGAAAATTATATCCAATTTCAGCGCGCCGAGTCCGCATTTTATGATAAATAGCGAACGAAACCGCCTGAGTGTGTTCCCGTGTCCGATTGATATTGTTCCAATTTAATTCATTTTATGCAACGCCAAATGAAAACGCCGCCATTTTGTACATATCGTCGGAAAAACCGCGTGTCGTTCCAAATTCGAATGTGTCATTTTGACGTCTGAATGAATTCTGGACGAAACAAAATTGATCTCGTTTTTATTTTTAATATTTTACAGCCAGTATCCACCACGGTGTGCACTCAGTTAATTGCCTAGCTGATTTTCTATTACGCGTCAAAGTGTTACGTTTTAAAACGCCATCAAAGACGATTTCAGCGCCAAGCGGTAGCAAACGTTAGCGTTAAAGTTTTATGATCTATTTTTGTGTGTTTATGGCAAATGAGAGTTGTTCGAATGGCCATAAAAGTAATAAATTAGCATGCTTTAATGGGCTAATCAAACTTTACGAACCGCTGCGAATCCGTGAACTTCCAGTGTTTCGCGATCGACTTACATTTTATATTTTTTGCATTCCAGCTGGATTATAATGTTTATGTATTTTAGACAGTCAGTTTAGTTCTACATTTTCGTTGCACTTTACTTAATAATTACTACTCAAACAAGTTGAATCTGATAATTTGACACACTATAATGTTGAGTTTAATATAATTGTGTGCCTTACACATTGTTACCACAATTGATGAGTGTCATATTTTGTTATTATTTTTCAGCAACAGCAAAACAGCTTTGTATGCATTTAATAGGCCAAAAATTAAAGGAACATAAGCCGTTTTGATACGAAAATCACGTTTGAGCTAAAGTTTTGTAATTAAATAAAATTTATTGAGATTCGAATGGTATTGATTGGTAGTTTAGAAATGATAAAACGTGGTACTAAGCCTTCTTAAAAGGACACTCTCCAATACATTGTATGTTTAAAACATTATTCGTAATTGTAGTTACAATTTACCTAAAATACCTAATAGAAGGACCTAATAAAAGAAACATAACCCTGATTTATTTTGATTCAGAGCTTAAGAACGAAATCCTAAAGAAATATTTTGATATTCAAAACCATTTTTTATCTTATTTAAATCTCGAAGCACAAATTTTCATCGCCATTAAGTGAACAATGTTCTATTATTTTTTGTCTTTTGAGCGACGTGGCGGGCAAAAGTAATTATTTGCCGAGATTTTATGGAGATTGGAATTTTTTTGTTAACATGAAACTTGTACAGTTTTACAGCCTGTCATGATTTATAACGCTTCCCGTTGTCTTGCAGATGTGGTCCAGCCAAACACTTACCCATGGCATCTGAAACAAAAGAGAGAATTGGTTATTTTCTTGAACGGAGAGCAAAAATAAATAAATAAATATTGTGGACAAATTCACACAGCGCCGTTTAGCCATAAACTAAACAAAGCTTGTATTCTCTGTTCACTCTTTGTGTGGGACACCCAGTCGTCCGACGACACGATGACTTGGTGTCAGAGTTTTTCAACCGTTTTCTACTAGTAGACCGTTTACTACAGCAACCGGGACCGACGGCTTAACGTGCCTTCCAAAGCATGGAACCTGGTTCAGCTTGCATTGTCCTAACCAGACCGGGAACAAATTCGCAAAGTGATAAATATCAACTCTGTGTATGTGTCCCACCGAGAAACGATTCCGGAACCTTTGCGTCGCAGGCAGTCGCACTACCTCTGCGTCACATCGGCCGTCGCTTGTACTTTAAGAACTAGATAGATGATATTCATTTACGTATATTTTTTTGTATATAAATACGTATTATACATAGAAAACACCCATACTAAACACAAATATCTGAAAATGTCTTGTGGGGATCGAACCTACGACCCTCGGCGTAGCACGCAGGGGCACTATGCGCCACTCTATCGGGACAGTCAAATATCCTGAGATTTATTTGCTTAGTCGATGTACCGTATTCGGTAGATGGCGCTAGTAGGTACAAAAATATTAAATTATTTCATACACGATTAAAAAAATATATATTACAGGTATCGGTAAAAATGCTTTCAAACAGACATAATTCTACAAAAAAAAAACATTGAGCTAAAGAAATAAAGAAAGGCCAAGAGTTTTAAAAGTCATAAGAAAATAAAACATAGCGCAACAGTAGTAGTGCACATTGTATTTCTAGTTCTTAACTTCAACATAGTTTCGATTTCAATTTCAATGATGACCATGTTGTAATATTTAAAAAAACCGGCTAAGTGCGAGTCAGATACGCGCACAAAGAGTTCCGTACCAGTTCCATATTTTTTATTAATATTACGTTTGTTGTATGGAAGCCCCCTAAAAATTTGTTTATCACTTTTTTTGTATGTGTTATTACAATGGCAACAGGAAATATATTATTTTGTATACGACCCTCCAATACTTATTTTAGTCTAATTTTTAATATTTGTAGGAGGCGACTAAGGGACTAGACGGTTACATGAATATTGCAATTTTGGGCGATGGGCTGACATCCTGTCACTATAGCGATACGCAAACTGAACTTTCTGAACGCTCTGCCTACTCCGCAAGAGATAAAGGCGTGATATATGCATGTAAACAAACAGTTTCTTTAGTTTATCGCACCGATAGCTTATCATCACTATCAGAGGCGTATCATGACAAATTGGACGTGTTGACAGCTGCCACTTGACAAAACTGAACAACTTGACATATCAATGCCAATCAACACCTAAAAGTTTATCTTAGAACCATTCAAGATTAATTTCTGTCGGTTTTTATAGGGTTTGTACACTTAAAATTCATTTCTTTTTTTCTGTGACTTACTTATTCGCCGTAAGATGCCGGCTCAGAATAACATCACCCCATTACTCTCCTGTTGGTGTCGTAAGAAGCGACTAAGGGACTCGAGGGTTACATGTGTGTTACAATTTTAGGCGATGGGTTGACAACTTATGGTGATACATAATTTTCTGAATGACCCTCAAATGTTAGTCAGACGTGGCGTTAATGACCGTTCTTACGGCCCGCTCTGCCTAACCCGCAAGGGATATAGTCGTGATATATGTATGTGTGTGTATGTACTTACTTACTGTTACTAGCTAGTACCTGTCACAAAATAAAAAAAACACCAGCTACAGTTTGTGACATTTACATGTTTTGTTAACTTTGTGCATAGAATATCATCACCCTATTTCTACCCCTTGGCCTCGTAAATGGCGACTGGAATAAATTCAGGAAAATGGAAGCAGCGTTGTAAATATAATACTTTGCCCTGCGCTCGCCACCCCGCTTGATATACCTACGTCCCCGAATAGGTTTAGATCCATGTCCAGCAGTGGACATTTCAGCTCATGAAGATGATACATTCCATCGAAATACGAATCTCCGGATCGATCATGAGACGAACTTAACGAATGCTCCATAGAGGCAATTTGAGCTAGACTAACTGTAGTTAAAAGTAGGTAGTATAGGTAGGTAGCAGCAGACTGAGCGTGCGCGGTTGTATTCAGTTAATTTTATTTACATACCGACAGGACCGCCCGGTGCCACCGACGCGGGTTACAGCTAAACCACGGTTAGCGAAGTTTCCAGCCGTGAAACACTGATCTTGGTAAAATTTATCAGATTTTTTATTCAGGTTAATGCAGAATAAAATTTTTAGTGACTGCTGACGACCTGTCCTTGCAGTGTTTTTTTAATTACCTTTTTTAATTTCAGAGAAATTATGGCGATGAAGGTTATTACGGCCTTTTACGCTCTGCCTACCCCGCAAATGATATAGGCGTGATATATGTATGTATATATGTTTTATGCTTTGCCTACACCGCGATCCAGCGAGGCATAAAGTTACGTTACGCCACTATAGTAACGCAATTTAAGTAGTTAACATCATTGCGAAAAAGAATTCAGCGATTTAGCTAGCGGAAAATCAGGACTATCATTCAACAAAAAAATCAAAATTATATCTCTGAATTTGACGTCACGCACGCCAAGCAAAGAATCTATACATCTTGCGGTCGTTACGATCATAATCATCTTATGGCATCCAGTAGACGTTTTTTGCCAGCGTCGGGCTAGCGGTGCAGACGGACCGTGCGACGCGCGGCGGGCCTACTTGGAAAACTACGTCTGATTCCACTTACTGGCTTGCAGTCGGGCTATATGGCGGCTTTCTTGGGATTCTCTCAATATTATGATTGTTGATTGATGAGGAATTACAAGATTTTAAATTCTAGTAATACAGATAGATATAATTCAGATTTATTTACACCAAAGTTTTGCGTTAGGCTAACTAAAATTAGCCTATCGCAAAACTTTGGTACTTGTTATCTAAAGAAACAAAATTTATTAATTATTATGTCGTTATAAAAAAAAAAAAACATTTCATAATTTTCCTGGGCTTTCCAGAGCAATTCACTTTTTGTGTTTTGGCATTTTACTCTTTTAACGACAATAGCCATAGTTGACCAGAATACTTTTTTAAAGATACATACACATATCACGCCTATATCCTTTGCGGGGTAGGCAGAGCGCAAATGACCGCAAAACAAATTTGACAAATATTTGAGGGTCATTCGGAAAATTGTGCATCACCATAGTGATAGGTGGTCAGCCCATCGCCTAAAATTGCAATAAACACCCTCGAGTCCCTTAGTCGCCTCTTACGACTCCCAAGGGAAAGAAATGGGGTGATGCTATTCTAAGCCGGCATCACACGGCACAATTTTGAAATCAGATTTCTTTCTTCCAGAAATGCATCTGGCCCCACCGGCATGTAATACCACCGTAAACGTGTTGCGTGCCTCGCCGGAGAGTGGGAGGCGAGTCTTAATAAGCGACCGTACAGGATGCGCCTAAACCGCGGGGTGATTGCACTCTTGCACAAACAACTTTTGTCATTAGTCGTTACACTACTCTTGGTAAAGTTGTTGATCATTTATAGTTGATATACTGATGTATGTTTCTGCTGTGGCAAATTAGAACTCTAAAAAGTTGAAGCTTTTTGAATTTAGAATGAACGGCGCTCGAGTTTCAAAATGCTGGCCGAAGAATTTGATTGTTCGAATAATTTGAGTGATTTCAGCTACACCATGTATAAAATAATAGCGTTGCATACGTACGTACGTAGTAAGACCGGCTTGACGCACAACATCTATTTATACGTGACCTAGGAGGTTAACTTTGATATTTAACGTAACGTTTAGACAAAACCGTAAATAATAGTTTGTGCTCTGAAACCGCGGGTACCAGGAGAACATAAATAGCGAGAACACATCCGCCTTTAGTGGAATGCTAGCGCTTTAGAGAGCTGTTCCCGCTAACATTCTTTTTGGACTTTCTTACGTAAACTACTAAGCATTATAAAGGATGTTCAAGTCCAATAGTAAAAAGTTTTAGATGAAACTGGCTGGAAGCAGGTCTACCTAAAGACATGGTTGGTTCTTGGTTCAAACTAATGTTTTAATATTGAGTAAAGTGAGACCCGTACCAGCCTGTATCCAACTTCTACTCGTGAGTGTCGGAAAGAAGATAAATTTACCGCGGTAACGGGCTACTTTGTGGAGTGGTGCTGGTGAATATGACAATACCCCCCAATGGGGAGGGGCAGCTACATGTCCAACTTTGGGCTATTGTGACATTCATGAGTGAAATGACAGTTTTGGAAACTATCACAACTTAGCACAGTGTGATCTTTCGCCATCTTGGGGTTTTCAAGCTAAATCAAACAAACATTTCAAGAACCTAACGAGTGCCGACGTACCAGGATAGCAGACGACGCGAGGAGGTGTCCTGTTATTTATTGACGCGGCGACAGCGCTAATGCAGCGCGCGACGCTGACTGATAGCGCTGCACCGCGATATGATACGGTGACGCGGCTAAGTGCGATCGCTTGTAGCCAGATACCGGGGGACGACATCCTAGCGCTCATGCGAGCCTAGTTCCACCGATGTAATGTACATGGCTTGTACATTATTTTTACGCCCTTATCCCTTGAGGATTCAATAGGGAATCCTTTTTGGTGCGCCCTTTGAGCAAAAAAGTCTTCCGCTACAGATTAAACATCTGGTTGACGGTCTTTGTTTTCAATTAGTTAATGGAACTTAGTTAAAATAACTTACGAGATGATTTATGTAACAATATTATGTAAATGACAGTGATTAATGGAAATGTTATGATCATCTTAGAAATAAATATACTTATTTTCGGCCAGCATTCTCTTTTTGGTTACATTTTAATCCAAATGCTTAAAAAAGTTACAGGCCAGCAAGAGTTTCTTCTAAAAAACAAATTCGGTTCCATTTTCGAAATCCTCCAAGCGACCCTCGAGCAAGGCAAACGTGAATTCGATAGCGCGCAAAAAGGGGTCTCCTCAGTCCTCACATATCTTTTATCATACCCACCGGTCCCGGGATCCGGGCAAATCCCCGTATCCCGGTATCCCGTAATCCCGGTTAATAACGCCGGCGCGATCCGCAGACGTCTGATAATGGAGTATTAGAGCGAGTTATAATTGCCTGCTTATTATTACCGATGCGGTGATTACTTAGCGGGAAATTGTTGTACAGTTTCGACTGTTCGCAAGTAATTTTGGTGGAACGACGGGCCTGTAATTTGTGAAACACTCATTTGATAGATAATTCGAGTATAACTGCATAACCTTTGTAATTCCTTAATAACGATTTTACTATTGTTAGACTTTAGACTGACCTCTGACATTCCTTACGTGTTTTTCCATCATAGAAATGGGAAATCCGAATAAGAAAAACAAACATATCCATAGTAAAATCGGCAATAGTTTTTCCTAGTTTTCCTCCGGGTATCAGGGCCTCATGGAGCTATAGGAGATTCGCAACTAATGATTCGGCGCTCCGACAAATCCCGCCAATATGGAGTGCGGAAAATACCTGGAAAATGGCGACGCTATTCCAGTTCCTCCCCTTGCGCGCCTTAACCCGGGATATATGGTGTGTAACGACCAAGAAAATACACGTAAAGTACGCACACGAAACACGCCTAAAGACTAAATCAAAATAAATGTAACGCAAGAGGTTTTCGCTAGAATTACGACCGTCTGGATGTCTCTTATCTGAGCGCACCTTAACACGTCAGTATTCCAGTACTAAGTTGTTACTTCTAATTCACATTAACTTTTTTTTATCACCGCAGAGTCTTTTGATGTCGGTCCATCTGTTCAGATTTCGTCGTAAGGGCTGGCCACACACGAACGTTTACGATTCCCAACAGTTTTACAGCCAGACAAACAAACATTCGGTTCCAGGCAACGCTTTAACGTCGACGCACGAATCAAAGGCATCACGCGCCCAATTTCTCCGTTCCCAGTAACTACTGGAAAAGCCATTCCGAACTTTATTTGAAAATAGAACGTTACTTTCTTTTTCGCGTCACTGTCATGTCAAATATTAAAAACAAAACAAAACTCTAAATAGAACGGTGAATAAATTCCAATTTTAAATTACGAAATGTTCTGCAAATGGAATTGAAAATCCAGCCAATAATAACTTAACGAGTTGTCTCAATACAAAGCTCGGTGATTTACATTTAAAACTCTACCGCCATAAAATGAAAATGCCGCCATTTCGACTGGCGGTTGAACATGAAATTTTCTATTCGAGCGGACAAAGGGCACAAATTAACGCGTCTATTGTTCGTAGGGCGGCCGCTCTGGGCCCGATTAGTTCATTATTATTTAATTTTATATGCCCGACTGCGTGTCTCTTCTGCTGTCCTAGTAGTACAATACTCATCAAAGAATAGCTCGACATAAATGCAATCAGTGTGCAGAAAGAAACTGCAGTACATTTATTTATTTATAACTTCCTAGGTTAGAGAAATGACAAAAACAAACAATGTTGCACGAACAAAAATCACACAAATAGTACTAATGTAACGAAAGGCGGAAAGACAAAAGGGGCACGGAACGATCGCCTTCCAAGAACCGCGCCCAGTTCAGTGTACATCCTTTGATATCGCGTTGTAATAATAAATACACCTCCGTTAGATGCTTCCGCCCTGGTACTTGCTCGAGAAACAATGGTTACAAAAAAAGATAGAAAACGCATTAGTAGAATAGAAAGATTAGAAAAAGTTTATGGAGAGTCTTAATCCTACCGAGGAGAGTTTTTACCATCTAATGGATGTGAATTTGATTACAATAAAAGTATATGTTTCTCAAGGGAAAATAATGTTAGAGATATTAAAGTTTTAGATTTTGAAGTTGATAATGTAAAAACAAATCACATTTTTTTAGCATAAATGAAGTATCTGATTCCTTCACGTCTCGACTGACAGGCGAATCTCAAAAGGTTTCCATCAATTTCAAAGACGAATCACCAGGAAAGTATGAAGATGATGTGATAATTGGACAGATCAAAGAGAAACAAGAATCACGGTTCGATGGACCGTTTGGCATGTCAGAGTGGCAGGTTTACAAGAAACAGCGAAAAATAACACTCAAAGGTGATATTTGTGTATTCATCACTTTGTGAGACTGTTTCAAGTTTCGGAGGACACGTTAAGCCGTCGTCGGATCTAGTTAATGTCTATGATTACTTAGATTTCGTCGTTACACAACTAAGACTATTAGGCAGTAAAAATTGGTTCGTTTATAGACTCGGTGTCCTGCCGTGTGATGCCGGCTTGGAATGGCATCACCCCACTTATTCCCTGCGGGTGTCTCGTCGGGTGTGGTGACCGAAGGTTTCATGTTTGTTACAATTTTAGGCGGAACCTAACAACCTGACTGAAACACGATTCTTCTGAAACGGTTCTTAAATAATTGTCAGACGTGGCGATGGCGACTGTATTTTTACGGCCGTTATCGCCCTGCCTACCCTGCAAGATATAAAGGCGTGATATGTATGTTCTATCTGCGGAGATTTGTCAATAGCGTTGTTGTATTGTATCTATCTAGTTATATGCAGTACAAATTTTTCTGTAAATCTTCCAAATACAAATAAATAAGTAAATATCTATGTCCTCTAGAAGAAAGCACTTTCTGGTGTAATCTGGACAACTATGTTTCTAACACGGTCTTCTAAGACGCCTATGTTTACCTTATCAACATTATCAAAGATTGCCGTACTATGTACCTTCAAACAGTATCTTTACGACACTGAGCTAATATTGCGAGTAGAGTAAACATTATCACGATTAGTTGCCTTAAGAATATTTGGATTTAGAAGAGCTAGTAAGGTAAACGATTTTAAGAAAAGTAGCAAAATTTGAATCTGTGACTGTCGCTATGAGTACTAGTGACGCCTTTACATCAGAGCCTAGCCAGTAGCAGCGAATCAATCAGGTATATTTATTGATGTCAGTTAAAAGCGTCGAAATCACTGGTTTGAATCCTATCCAGACAGAAGAACTCTGAATAAGTAGCTATAATAAGTGTAGTGTAGTGTGTGTAAGTACGTATATTTTTTAATATAAAATTATCTATTTAGTCGCTTCAGTCATAAAACACCTCTTTCGCTTCCTCAACATTCATCAACCTTTTCATACATGCTCGTTGGTTTAGGGTACTCTTGACTTGAACTTTCTTCATAAAATCAGTTGTAGGAAAAGGCTATGATAATATTTTAGACAGTAAGAAAGAAGTAGCTAAATAAGTAAAAGATAGTCTTGCAACTTGTAGCTTCTGCGCGCATTTCCTCGAATAGCAATTAACGTTTGGAAACGGTGCGATAAACAACTATGAAACTGTAGTCGGCGAATATGAGAAGTAAACCTGGAATCCATTTTGAAATTCTGATGAAGTACAGTCTCTTATACCACTTAAGGTAACAGGCATGCATATGCGAAGTATCAAAGGAATTTATTCTCTGTTCAACACAAAGATGGCACCACCAGCGACACTAACTATAAAATTACAACCACATACCACCACATAAAACTCTTCGCCAATATTTAAACTTGGTGGCAGCACTGAGCTAGTTAGCCGGAATCTACTAGCGTTGCATACGTCACTTAAACCTGTTTAAATTACTTGCTGGAAACTTTCTCGCAAGCCTAATACGAAGTATAATCGAACTCGCAATCATTCACTTAGGAACTAAAATTTTAACATAAAAATATGACAGTTACCACTCTGGCGCAGGCCGAGATTCGAACCGTGGCTATGCTGCGTTGTATCCGACAGCGAAGCCCCTAGACCAGATGCTTGTTACGTAGAACGTTAAATTTTTTAACTGGTTGCTACAAGCTTATCAATAACATGGCGCGTCATAGATAGCCAGATCAGAAATGGTTGAATATCCCGCGAGTCTTATAAAATTGCAGGTAGTCAATAAAAAATACTTATAAATAACCAGTTCAGCTTGAATGAATTCGCTTCTTTACTATTGATCGTCTTCTTTGGAAGCGACAACAATGTTTTTGAATTCTAACAGAACTTTAACAATTTTTATTATAATGCATAATTTATCAGTTTTTAAGAAGGCTGAAATTGTGGTGTTACATGAACAGGAAATGTCAATGAGTGCAATCGCTCGTAAATTAAATATTTCGGTAAGTAAAATATTGTGTTACGTCATTGTAATATAATTATGTGATCCTCATTTCAATGGTAACCTACAATGTATTTTAATATTAGGTTTCAATAAATGTTAAATGGTAGGAAGATAACTTTGTAGGATCATTCTTCTAATTTAGGATTTATTTATTTGCAGAGAAAAGCCGTACGATTGTGAATTCAGCGTCATGGTGACACTGGAGATGTTCAACATATAAAGCCTGGTTTTGCCCCCAAGATGCAAGATGTTATTGTAAGGCACACTGCGAATCCATTTGCATCAACAAAGGAAACAGCAATTGCACATGGTATATCTGTACAAACCGTGCTAAGATTTGCATGCGAAAGGATTCAAAACATACAAACCGGTAAAAAAAATCGCCTTGTCTATTAGTCCTGACTATGTCAGGACATAATTCGATTTGCCCGGGAGTATTTTTGTAATTTTACAGAGCACATAACCTAACCTAACCTAACGTTACGTTTGTTTAACCTAAATGTATTAAAAATATCAGAGGGAACCCTACAAATAACCGGAGTGAGTGATGCACTAAAAATACACGAGATACTCTGTTTATACTTACAAAAAAATGAGCTTTTATTTGTATTTGAGCGTGCATTATTATATGAATGAATAAGTTTTTATACATTGTTAGTTTCATTTTGGTTGGTCGTAAGGTTCCTTCTGGAACATTTCTTTACCCTAAGATGTGTGACAAAATTATAATAGCTGTGCAACTCATTCTTAAATAAGCGCCAAAGTGATGTTATTGTATTTAACTATACATGTTTATTCACTGTGTGCTAGCTAAACAAAGGAAGCAGTTGTAAACTAAGTTTTTTAAATCGTTGTTTTAAACCTGTCTAATAATTAGATAGATATACCTACCTATATTGTTATTAAGCATAGCACCTATATGAGGCTGTAAACAATCGTTGTTAATAAATAAATACTTTCAATTCATTGTTCACTTTTATTTCTTTCTACTTTTATTTGTATATGTATAATGTTATAAAAGATGATATCGTTATGATTAAATGAGATTACCAATAAATAAGTATAAAAACCTGCCTAGCAATAAATATAAAAAACAGGTATTACATATTTTTAATTTTAGGCGATATTTTAAGGTATAGGTAGGTCTACCTATACTGCCCGTTAATACGTTAGAAACATCTATACAATGCATATATACCATCAGCTCAGGTATAACTCCCCCTCAGACGCTTGGCTATGACCAGAGCGAACATCGTGTTATTACTACTGATCACCAGATGTCGCTACTTTCATACAAATTATTTTTTTCTGTAATATAGCTCCGTGCTTACACTTACCATACTAACATTACTTAGTTAACACCTCATGTTTTAAAAGAAAGCATATAAAGCTTTCTTATTGTAGTTAAAATATACTTACGCCTTATTTTAAAAATAAAATAAAAAATAAAAAAATAAAATTTTTATATCCCTGGAGTCACCAGCTACCGACAAAAACATAATACAACAAAAAATGATTCAAAATAATACACAAAAAAGAAATACAAACGCTATCACAACCCGAGGGTCGAACCTCGATCGTGGCTTTGCTTGAGGTTACGACCGAGCAGTTAGACCATTACACCACAGACCTGCTGTGCTAAGGCGTAAAATAGTTAGCCTCTTTCACACAAGGCACACCCGTAGTGTTCGTTTAATACCACTTATAATGCCTGTTACCTTATGTTATATGAGCGACTGTACACGGAAATAGAGTTAATGGGGTTTATTCGTTTTTGGAGGCGAAACAGCCTTATTGCAGAATTGGTGCCGAAAAATGACTAGAATCCAACTAAAGAGTATAAAAATTACTAGAAAGATAAAGCTCAAAATAGCGTGAACATAAGTCCGGGGTAGGCAAAGCGCAAATGGCTGTATAAACAGAAATTTACGCAACGTCTGACTAAAATTTAAGAAAAATTGTGTATCGCCTAAAATTGCAATACACATGTAGAGTCCGCATACGAAACCCACTGGAAAGAAATGGGGTGGTGCTATTCTAAGCCGGCACCACACGGCGCATAACACGAACAACACAATATATCGAAGAGGCACTGATTAATTAGATACAGCCATCCTGTAGGGCGGGTGTGGCTACCAATTAGAATTGTGCACGCAATGCTGGTTTCTAACTTTGGGTAGAGTATGATGATGGAATTGGTGATCGAGAATTTACACAATATGTACAATAGTAGAAAATATTTCAAGGAATGAACCAATCTAAATAACTGTCCTCACAGAACATTATGTAGAACAAAAAACGAAAAACTGTCGTCCTATGTTAATTGGGATAAGTTTTCAGTTTAGTTGCATGAGCTGAATCAATCACCGCTTGAAGTTCTGGAATTACAATTTCTTTATAATTATACTAAATAACAGCTAAAATAAAATAAAAGTAATTTAGCATAGGTCGTCGAGATTTTTTGTGTTTAACACAAGTCTCACAAATACCAAACACAAGTCCTGAGAATTTAAAATCATCTTCGCAATTATTCTGGTGCCTCGCTTTAACTGCTCGAAACTAATTTCGGCCTTAACAAAACGTGGAAAAGATAGCTCGTAAAACGCAGAAAGCTGTATAGAGGTGTAAACTGAAATAGACGGAGAGGTTGTTATGTGAAATGGTGTACAATAAGATCTCCTGGGTGTTGATTAGATTACCTAGATATAAGCCATTTCAATGGGTATTATAGCGAGTCGAATTTTATTGAAGGTAAAATACTTGTTGGAATAATTGCTTTTGTCTTTTTGCCATAAAAACTTGCCAGTTGTACCGTTCGGCTTACATGGTATTATCTTAGACTGTTGGTTTGTTTTACTTGTAAGCGAGACCTATCAAAAATCCTTAAAGATCAGATGTCATGCATTTGGTCTTATTTCTTTACATGAATATCGTACATATTTTTACGTAGTATTTACTTACACCCCTTCATGTACCTAGTATTAACTTACACCTCTTCGTTTGTAAAATAGAAAGTCTGTCAGTGGGCTTCTGTTTGGGTGTGTTGAGCGCTGGTCTAACTCTGTTCAAAAAACACAATGTTCCTCATAGCTACCTCTTCGTCTATAAACTGTAAAGTCTGTCCAGCGGAGGTGTGGGGCGGAGGACCACGCCCAGCGGTTTGCCTCGGACCGGGCGAGGTGTCTTTATTAGTGTTGCAACTACTAGCGACGGTGTTGCAAACGTCTTGCTAGGAACACTAAAAAGAAAAATATCTTAAGATATAGGAATTGGAATATCATACAATATTAATTTATCATATTTTATAGCATGTCGCATTTCAAAATTGGAGCAATGCCGTGCCAACCCGCCCGCTAAGCAATCATCAAAATAGGCGGTGTAATCAGGATCACTAAGTGCAAGTGATATTTGTACCTTTTGCAGACTCTTCAAACATCCATGCGCTACGGCAACAGCTTTCTATTAGGCAGGGCATATTCTTACTAGTCAACTTCATTTATTTGAAAAGAATATATACGATTTTAAAGCTTTCAATGTTTGCAACCCTACTTCCTTCGTAGTCGCACTGCCGTTTAGTTTCAAATGAACCTTTCTTTACCTCGCCTTTTACGCCTTAGACGTGTTACTTTGCTTTGCTTTTTGCCTACGCCTTGTTGCATTTTCTAAATGCATGCCTGTCATTACTGCTTTTTCATTGCGCACCTTCCTCGGTTTATGGGCGCCTGGTAGCTGTGGCTAGGTCATCATGATCATAGCTACTGGTTTTAAGTTTGTGGTTAGCTTTTAAGATTATTTTGCCAGATTGTGGATATAAGTTTTTGTATTATTGTTATCATTAACAGCCGCAAAAGTCTTCTGATAGTCATTTGATCTCCTGGTATTTTCCATACTAAATACTCATGACCAGCTCAATGCAAGATGTTGCGTTCAGTATATTTTATTTATTTAGGCATTTCTACTACAAATGTAGGTATTCTTATCCCCAAAATTATCTCCTAGTCACCTTTTAAGACACCCAGAGGCATAAATGCCGCTTGAGTGGAGTTAATAGAAGAATAATGAAACAATTATCTGTATTGACGGGGCTTGCGTGTCCGGCATAGGTGCGAGAGAATCCCACGACGCCCTCGTTACTAGGGGCACCTACCAGGGGTGCATAAGAAAAAAAAACACCCCATACGAAAATAATTTTGATAGACACTTCGCGTGCGACCAGCAATTACGTCATGCCCGCCTGGTAATTCGAATTTGCCACATTATCGGTGCGTTACGATTATTTTGGAATAACAATGGGAGGTTCCATCGTTCGCACCTTTTTTTCGTTTTTATCTCATTAAAATGTTGTTACTGGCAGCATGTGTTTGAATTTAGAATTTTTAAATTAGATTACAATAGTGATGGGACCTGTCGGTGACTAGGTTCTTAAATTACTCAGTTTATTCTTTATTGCTAGATTTTGTCATCATTTAAATGTGTTTAATGGCAACTGTGTTCGTTCGAATTATGAATTTCAAAAGTAAATTACAATAGTGATGTGACTCGGCTTTTTTAATTGCTCAGTTTGTTTGCATTTCGTTGCTCAATGGAAAGGACCCAGTTTTCGTTATCATTTCGGCGGTAGCTATGTAAATGTTGTCTATAGCCGCCCGTCTGATCTCGGCAGACATCCGGTGCTATCTAATCTTCGGTCAGTGTTTGTTGAGGTAAGAAAGTCACCGAGATACGCTCTAGTTTGCGTATCGCGTCGTTTAGTTGACTAAGGCTGGATTTATTTCAAAATTTGTGTACACAGATCTTGTTGAAGTATTTGGTTCTTACTTACAACGTTCTTTTTTAAATTTTGTAAATTCGAAAAAAAAACATTTCGATATTTTGTCAGCTCTCTCATGACATGAATTTATCCGAGTAGAGAGTCTCTACCCATTTGATCAAAAGTTATTTCATGACGAAGTCTGTTCACACACTTGTTTGATATGATAAATGACATTTGTCGCTCAAAAGTTTTCATTTCATTTCATTAAAGCTACAATTCCATGAGTACCTACCTACTCTATTCTACTTTCGTTTGCGTCAGTTAAAATTAATTAACTCTCAAAAGCGACACGAGTTTTGGCATCTGAAAAAGTTTAAGTATATTGGAAATAGAAACAGATGAGTAATGACGCGATATACCTAACGAATGTCTTGTGAAACTGTCACTTGTGTTAATTAATGTTGCTTTCCACAGCCTTTCTGACTGAGAACTCGCTTATTATGTTTCGTAATAGAATAGACACGGTTAGACATTTGTATTTCATTATTTTAACTGTCAGATGGCGTGGTAATGAAAAACGCGATTGTGGTAGCTGTGAAGAATTTATGTTGTGGCGTAAGGCGCCCTCCGGCCAGATAGACCGATCACTTGAAGGCGGCTGGTAGTGACTGGATGGCAAAAACGGGAGATCGTGCCGTATGGCGTATCCTGAGGAAGGCCTCTTTGAGCAGTGGATTGCTATAGGCTGATGTGGCGATTTGTAATGCGATGATGTTTCTTCCCATTCCCGCTTTCGCTTGTCGCTTTTCTCATGGCCACAGTTTCGAATCCACGTAAAAATGCTTTGACGTTTTGAAAGCGAACCCTTTCATGTTTGTTTGACTAATAAATGATACAACATCCTAACGAAAGACGTTTCTTTCAGCGCTAGTTGGAATGAAATTAATTTCAAATTTCGAAACGCTACCGGCTCCGTGAGAAAAACTAACAGAATCTGTAGCTCAAACAAATTTTATACACAAAAACATCTGAGTGTTTAGCTTACGTCCGGAAAGAGATAGAGCGCTCGACGTCAAAGATTAGATTTTTCTAAATAAATATGTAGTTTATAGTGGTATTTATTTACTAAGGCAGCAGAAGAGTACAAGAGGTCCCCTGTTCTCGTCAGAACGATGTTTGTTTAAAACCACTCAAGGCTCAATGGGCTCGACAAATAACTACAGTAATCTATTGACTCAAAAATGCAAGCACTCGTGTGACACCCAGTGACACGGCTGAGTCGTGTAGGTGTCAAACAATAAAAATGTAAAGGTGTCACATCACTATGTTGGTTTACTTGTTTTTGTGGGATCGATTTGAGTTACGCAACGATCGATTGTATTTGAATTTGGAATGTGCGTTGAACTTGTATACCAGTTTTTGAATTATATCCAGAGCTAGTTAAAATTACATTGAGTTATCTGAGTCTAGTGTAAAAAATAATATTTTAATGGTAAGCAAATGTATTGTGTATTTTATCGTATACAATGTCATCAACATAAAAAGGATTTGTATGCCGAAGTGACACTCATTATCGTCAAAATAAATCAATTCCTGATCATATCAAATCGATAATATCAATCTAACCAACACATCTTTATTGGCGTCAAAAATCACAATTAAATAAATTTGAAAACAGATTTATGCTAGATTTATATTTCAAAGTTATTGAGTCGACGAACGAGCTAATGAACCCTGTTATCAGGGGTTTTTATTGCCGCCTTTTAGGGCTCTGACATGGTTCGTATGATAAATATTTCCTAACAATAACAGGCACGAACGACCCAAAATGCGCTATTAAGCGCAGAACTATCTTAAAAACTAGACTATCACATAACCTTCAGTTACATAACCAAACTGGTAACAACCTCACAATCATTTGATACTCCAATATCGATCTCAATACCATCATCTTGTGACCACAATACGTATGGTTCACACAGCTAGACCACAGAGGCAGCAATAGATTGAATTTTGCTAAACTGCGCATGACATTAGTATTCTATGGAAGCGTTATTCAAATTGAGTGCGTTTGAATTTGGAATACTAAGAGGGGTGCGTTCAAAAACAAAGTTTCAAAGATCTACATCAAGATTTAATCTTGGAGTTTTCTAAATTATTAGATTGGATTGTGATTCCTATCTTCTATCTAACCTGTGTTGATTTGGTGACAGATTAAATTATACGAGTTTAAAATATAAGTTTACAACTAGCAGCCTGCAGAGCGATTTCACCCGCTGCCAACCATTTTCCTGCGAGAAAAGACTTTTTCTGGGCATAAATTATACATTAAAACCATTTGTTTGAATCACTCTATCTACCAAAGAAAACTGCATCAAAATCCGTTGCGTAATTTTAAAGATCTTAGCATACATAGGGACACGAAAGGTATTTATATTTATTTATTGATTAGTGATAGTGAAGATATCGCTATTAATTTCAAGCTAGAACTCAAGCTAAGCTCAATTTTCTTTTTAAACTTAATTAAATAATCAGAGAAGAGACAGAAATAAAAAATATTATCCTTTATTATAATTATGACCCAAAAAAATAAGGCTATTTGCTTTTTACTTTACAAATTCGACCAATTAATTTATATAGTAAGCTGATAGGTAGGTATATAATTTAACATTATGTGACACCCGGTATTAAAACAAGTGAAACCACATTAGTAAAAACTAAGTGCGTTTATTTTTATTACCTACACACTTATTATGTAACATCCATTGCTGTACCTTACGAATTTAAATGAGGCGGCTTGATTCTGGTTTAAATTATACAACTATTTGTATGATTACTATATTGTTCGGAACTATTAACGTCAACAAAATGGCGATACAGGATATATCAATTTCGGGAACACGTTGGGAAGTGGCTGGCTGGTATGAAATTCGAAATTCGAAGCATAACTCAAACACGCACACATACATTGACGACGTCTAAAGCTTATGTTGACGACTTTTTCTTTAAATTGGTTCAAAATGTCAAAAAACTTGCCATTATACTGATAAAAAAAAAATAAGTTATTGTCGTGTGCTTAGAATAGCATCACGCAATTTTCTCCCGTGGGTGGCGTAAGGGACTCGAGGGTTGCATGTGCTTTGCAATTTTCGGCGATGGGCCGACAACCTGCCACTATGGTGATGCACAATTTTCTGTATTACCCACAAATGTTTGTCAGACGTGGCGTAAATGTCCGTTTTTTACGATCTGCCCCGCATATAGGCGTGACATATTTAAGTTATTCAATGTAGTTTATCATTTATAACACCTTTTTATAGTTCATTATTAGATACCCAAGATTTTTTACAAAAAACAAAGACACTACTTAGCCGCTAAACAGCGGAACCGACTTAACCTACAAAATATCATTTTTTTATACTTCAGTTCATTCCTGTGGGTAAAAATTCCACCAAATTTTTCCTTCACTCCTAACTCTAGCCTCATTTCAATCACTTCCCACAAAATGCTCTTTTTCCACCCCAAATAGCGCATCACAAAACTCAAGCACGCACTTCAACTATCAAACCGCGGATAGTGTCGCAAAAAACTCATGTAGACCGAGAGATGGCTACATCAAAGAACCTACCATTTGACGAGATCACTAAACTAATAAGCATTTTTTCAATCAATCAATTCTTTATTTTTGCTGAACAATAGTGCATTTGATTTTGAGATGTCATATAATAATAAGTTTGACATTATTCTGCCTGGAATTGGCATGCAAAATTTCACCAAGCTTGACCGTGTTTCACCACGAACTATTAAAATATCACAATCAGCTTATATAAGTCCACTGCTGGACATTTATGTCATATGGGAAGAGAAAAACGATAGCTATACAGTATTGTGCCAGTTTCTAATTTCACCTTCACTTGTAAAGTGTGCGGAAAGTCATGCCACTCCCGTATCGGTTTCGTCATTACAAAAACAGACACTGAGTAAATCGTCCGTCATAGACGTTTAAGACCAATAGCGATGAAATATAATTGTAGGTTGACCCCAACTGCCTGCCAGTGAGTACAATCCTCGGCTAGCTCTATCCAGTCTTGCCTAGCCATTTTACGAAGATCATCGCTCTTCCCTTTCTTACATATGGTACTTTAATCAAGTAGAGAAGTATTCTCTGACACATCTTATGCCTCAATGAAAAAATGCCAACCCAATGTGTTGATAATATAAGAATGGCAAAATCTGCTCAACCTAACTTGCTCATCAAGTATTAAACCTTCTGACGTAGCCACCTCTCCGGCTCCTAGAACTCTTGAAAACCCGAGGAGCTACAAAGTGGGTCTGCGAGTGAGTGAATAACTGAATGAGTGAGTGAACGACACTTGCGTATTGTAATCGTGGCCGAATCGAATAATCAGTGCTTGAGGTAACTGAATCAGGCGGTTTAGGTGTTAGGGACAATAGGGATTGATAGTTCTTAAGAGTTTATTTGTTTGAATTTTTAGACACAAAGTTCACTGTTAGATCCAGAATTTTGCCGCATTTTCCCGTGGTAATAGTGGTTTTCCCGCGATAAAAAGTGGCATATGTGTTATTCCGGGTTATACTCTACCTGCGTTTTAAATTTCATTCAAATCGATTTAGCAGTTTGAGCGTGAAGAGGTAACAAACATACATACACACACACAAACTCTCAGATATCTAATATTAGTACGGATTAGTTTGAATTTTTAGACACAAAGTTCACTGCTGGATCCAGATGTTTTTTAAACAAATGCGCTTAAAATGTAGAAAAGACAAAAAACATTCTAGTCAAGTTATATTTACAGATTCGTTCGTTCTTTCGAAACTTCTCGAATTATTGAATACCAAATTTTAAAACACTTCCCGTGTTAGGTATACAATTTTTGAAAACTTGCAAAATTTTCAAGCGCGGGCAGGATTATTCTCGAATTATGTTGTCCAAAATTTTGTTCTAATGCATTTGCAAAAAAGGTTTTTCTAATTTGAGCCAACTACCTTATCTTCTTCTTAAGAGTCCTACTTCGCCGGAAGGAACGAAATTCAAATGAAATTCGGAAGTCATGTCAAAGAGTATATTATAGAGGTGTCACCATTTCATATAATGTTAGTCTAACTGGTACTGATACAATACTTGACGACCAATGGTAGTGCGACTGCCTGCGGCGCAAAGGTTCCGGGTTCGATTCTCGGTGGACTACTCACAAAGTTGATATTATAACTTGGAAGGAATATTAACCTACATTATAGTATAAGGACCATATTTTGAAATAAGCTGAACCATTCGTCAAGACTTAGCTGAACGCATAGTATCCATATTAATTATGAACTCTATAAACTGTACTGTCTGTTTGTTTGTTATTCTTACACTTTCAGTACATGAAAAGAATTCATCTAAAAATAAGGGCTTAATCAGTTCACAAAACACTTATCTTCATAACATCTCAAATCATATTTACAACTTTTTAGTTTAACGTTATTACAGAAGAAGCAAAGTCATTAAACTAAATAAAGCCAACTTATTAGTTCAGGTTTAAAAATGCAAGTGGCCAGTATCATGTTACGCACTTTGCGCGAACATATTTTTGTTTCGTTTTTGTCCATCCTGGTATTGTACATTTTTTTGCGAACTTCGACATTAAGAAACTTTTTTTGGATATTTCTTTGTCATTTTCGTCATTGCGTGCACCTTAAGCGCAACTAATACTGTTAAATTTCAATTTCAATTTTAAACGTTTATTGCATAAATCAGTATACATAGATGTAAGTTCAAAATATAAATAGCAAAAACCAATTAGCGACGGCCATTATATATTCGAGTATGATATTATGATATGATAATATATAGCGGTCGCATTCTCGCATCGTTCATTAGGTTTTGAACAATATTTGTTGACCATCAGACATACACAGAGCCGCATGCCTTAAAATTTTCAAACCTTCGAACACCTTTAACAATTTTTTTCCTTTAATCACCGACACCAGTTGAATTGCTTCATAGTTAAAAAATATCATACATTTTGGTGATATCTATTAAAGTAACTAAGAAAATTTTAAAATCGAAGGTGCTTCTAATTTTTTTTTGTCTAAGGTTTTTAATCCATTCCTATCTGGATAATCCTGTAATTTTTGGTCTTGAAATTGGTATTTTTAGAAAAGGGATTTATAGCCCTATACAATGTTTGGTATAGGTATTTCGGTGTTACCAACGAACCAGGCTGACCTCAACCTTTAATATAATGATACTCTCGACCTTCCCGAAATTTTAACATTAGTATTGGCATTTTGTTCTGTGACACTCTAGGACTTTCCAGCTAGGTATAAGTCTAGAACCTTTCAACCCAGTGTTAACCTAGCATGAACATCTTGACCCAGTGCCACTCTAGAACCTTTCTACCCCATAACACTAAAAACCTTCCTAATCAATTGATCCCACTCTTGAACTGAAATCTGTCAAAAATCTTTTACAACATAAATAATAATTTTGTATACTAGGTACGCAAGTTGCAAGAGATATGGGCGTGATATGTGTATGTATGTATGTACGTAAGTACATGTACATAATTATTATCCTTGCTTTCTTATAATTTATCCTAAAACTGTGGTTGGTGGTGACCGTATGCGCAGCGCTCCATATTTACAATTAAAAATTTCCGCCGCGATTAAAAAACTGCTTTTGTGCCGACGTGCCGCCGTCTAGTGTTGCATATAAATCGAACCTTACTACTTCATACTAATCGGCACTAACAACCACGTCATCCTATTATTTGATCGTAAAAATATTTTTAATACCTACGTCTAATCGGTTCATATTTTGCGTTTCGTTCGATGTATCAATCAACGTAGTATTGACATTGGCAAAATTATCCATAGCGGATAGAATGCCGTTGTTGTAGATAGTTGATATATTTTACGGCAAAATTCTAGCTACAATAATTTTTCACGGTCAAAATATCGAACAAATGTAGTGTGTGTCGCGTCTGCATCATATTCCGTTTATTTATAATCAATTACACGTCAGTTTTGACAGCAGAGGAAACACATCAAAACAAAAACCTTTTATTCCCAAGGAAATCAGCCGGAAACAGTAAGTTTTTTGCTAAATCTCATTATAACTAAGACGTTTTGTCAAAAAATAACCGCCCGGGCGGGTTCAACGTGAAATTGCCATTAATAATCATACTAAGATCAATACAGTTCGATTAGCACTGGCGGAGGAAATCTCTTACGCCACGCTTCATCACTGAAAAATAGAGGTAACTTCAAATTTTAATTTCTCCGTAATTAAATATAAAATGAGATTTTGCGCTGCCCTGGCGTATTCCTCATATCTTGAAGATTAAAAAACAAAATTTTGTTGACAGTGATGTGCCTTAGATTATGCATAAAATGCATTCTCGTAGCTCGTTTTCACCTCACTTCATGGAAGTAGGCCCGTTAATCAACAGCCTACACAGTCCACTGCTGGACATTTGCTATACTCAGCACTTTGCATGCTGATAACTTATTTATGAGCCTAGTTATATCTTCTTCTTTTCGTGTGGGACACGGAGTCGTCTTATGACCCGATGAACCCTGGTGTTACAGTTAACAACCGCCTACTACTTTTATCTTATCTTTTTATGTATCAAAATTCCTAAACACAAATACTATCTTCCAAACCCGATAACTTAAATATCTTAACTCCCCACTACTCCAAGCCCCTAGTTCACAGTAATCGAATCTGCGACCACTCGAACGGAGTGCCAGCGGTAAGTTGGTAACTGTGTTACGGTCCGTGCCGCTGGGGGGCACCGGTTGATGTGATTAGTGTGAAGTGTGTGAAATCTTTACAGTGTTGCATGGTGATTTGGTGTTTGCAAGTTTTTTAGGGGTTTTTATTGTCGTTTTTGAAGACTTGACTCAAAGATATGGACACATCCTATGTATTTTTGAGCGACACCAGCCGAAAAATCTCAAGACAGGCTGGTGATAAGGAACTACTTTCCCGAAGATAGGATATAGGTATTGTTGGCTGAACCACAAAGACGACTCTGTGCTTCAGGGGGCATGCTAACTCGCCGTTTCTGTTCTGACAATTTTTCCTGAAATACTTGTCACATTTTGATCACATTTTGACGATCGTTTACTCTCTACCTACCTACCCCGTAAGTAACAAAAGCGTGATGTGTGTGTTAAATAAGGTTGCATCTCTATTGCGTCTATTTTTTTCTTCTTAAACATTCCTAATATTCATTAGCATTAGCTACAATGGGTACCAGGGGCACAGAAGCGCGCAGAGCTTTACTGGCAGGCCACGGTGGACCAGAGACCTTTGTCTCCGCGATTATGTATGTAAACGAGAACCACCTGTGCCCTGCGCCTATTTATGCTGCTAAACAATCGCCAGATGGTAATGGAAAGCATTTTTTTTGTCATTGTCCTACGGCTACCGGACTTGGAATTGGTCCGTACGTAAATTATGTGCTGCTTTTGTTTTTCTCCAAAAGAAATGTTGGTCATCTGGTGTCCGCCATTCAGTTTTAAAAGTTAAAAAATGCTGAAGCTAGAAACATTCTGTACAATTATAAAAAAAATGCAAAAGAAAATGTTAAAATTGCAACAGAAATACATCAAATGTGAAAATTTCAACTACTTATGTGTTTATTTATACCGTTAGTATGAAATTGATCTGAATAAATACACTTTAGTATACTGGGTGAAATTTTACTAGTGACTGATTGCGAAATCTCAAAATAGGCAGGTGATATAGAACAACTTTCCCCAAGGATAATAAAATAATCGGTAATTTTGTCCGGAGGTCCAGATTTTTCTTTCATATTTCGCCCTATGTTCCTAGGGGAAAGTTGTACATTATCACCAGCCCGTCTTGAGTTTTCGCTATCGGTCACTTGCAAAATTTCACCTAAACAACACAGTTTAAAAGATGTGACAGACAAACAGCCCGATGTCTCAGTAATAAGGTTCTGTACAAAAAACGTTTGCAGTATTTCATTCTACGTTACCATTTTACGTTCGAGCGGTTTCCTGATAGCGCAAACCCATAAACTATGCCTAAGTAGAATATCCGCAGACGATAAAATGCGGCGTGATCGAAACCGCGTATTAGCGCGCATGAAAAACGGCGCGTACACTACGCGCGCGGTTAAAAAACGCGTCATACTTAACTAGGCGGAATGATTGCACGCACTTTCCCGGTTAGAGTTTAACCGCTAGCGGTTTGTGAGTACACATACGCATCATGGCTGTATGTCTTGTGGGGTAGGCAGAGCGACTGTGAAACCAGTTATTGTCGTCTTGCCTGTCAAATGTTAATTAATAACATCATTCATTGAATACATAGACCAAAAAAAAAAACTTTGTAGAGGTGACAGCTAATGACGTTTAACGTTGCTCTGTGATTGAATATCATAATTTTAAAACACTTCCCGTGTTAGGTATACAGTTAAAGAAAACTTGCGATATTTTCTACTGCGGACAGGATTTGAACCTGCCACTTACTAGTGGCGACGCCTCTTCCATCTGGGCTACCGCTGCTCATCCATTGCCCGCAAATTTAGCAAGTGTATCTTGTAATTTCTATACTAATAACGCGTGGCATTCTACCAGGTTAGTTTTTGAAGAAACATGATAGATTGTCAACCTATCGCCTAAAATTGTACTAGGAATACATGAAACCCTCAGTCTCTTTAATGCCTCATACCGGCACTTACAATATGCTTGCCTTTATGACGGGTGTCGACTAAGTATACTGGTCGTGCTATTCTAAACCGGTATCACACGGCAAAAGCTCGGGTCGTTTGTCAACTCGGTGTCCCACACGGTGACACGACAGAAGAAGTTAGCAATTTAACAGGTACAACGCATGATCGAAACGTGATACTACTTACTTGATAAATTGTAACACACTCAAGTAAATTGACACCAGAAGTGCATATTTTTCCTACTCTTCAATGTTAGTATTTGAATGATTACGAATGCAAATTCTCAAGAGATAATTAGATATTACGAACCATCACATTACGTATCGATCCGTTGAAGACTTTAAATAACATCATTACAGACAACTCATTAACATGTAAATTAGTTACAACCCACAACAATAACGCAAGCTAACCAGGAGAGCATAACAAAAAGGCGTTTGGATGAAAATGAATACCACAGAAAACGGGGCGATTTTAATTAGAACGCCGCTCGCCCCGGGCGCGACCACAGCCGTAAACTGGAAACTACCGCAGCCGCAACAACATTAAAAAATTAACTCGCGTTTTGTTTTAAATTCCGAATCCTGGTTTTAGTACTGGCCATTTCTAATACCCGCCTCTACAGCCCTGGTAATTAAGACAGTCCGTCTAATTTACGAGTCCACCTTTCTTCGCCGCTCGCGTTTCGTTCGACGCAGTATTTTCGCAAAAGGAAAAGCTGGCCGTTTATCATGCCCATGCACAGATTCAAACCCGAAACAAGACCGAAATCTCCATAGAAATTGTCTGCGGGCAAATATCAGTGGTTCTGTTTTATCATACGAATGGCCGGACCTAAATAATACCACCCTTATTTCCATATATTTGGGCATAACTACCGTGCCATGCCGCGACGCGTACCTTCCTACGATGTCTTTGCCTCACGAAAGGCCGGCCGAGAATTTCGTATCAACATTTTTTAAATGGGCTCGTCTTTACATGGAATTTATGTACACAACTTAAACCAATACAGAGGAAGTAAATTCGAATTCTAGGGACGGGGGGTTCAAACCGAAAAACCGCAAGACAATGCCGAAATTCATTACACGCACTAGGAGAGCATCCGCGGAATTCACAATATTGAAATCCTTTGCGCGGCCGGTTGTACCAGGCGCGCAGATATTGCGAAACATCGTGTAATGTCGCTATATTATTGCAAACTAACACGAAAGTAAATCGCTCACTTTAGAATAAACGGTTGGATTCGGCAATGGTGCTATTTTCTTTTAATACTTTTCAAATCGTTGAAGTAGTAAATCTATCATTGCCACGGTTGTAAGCAAACATACTGTACAACAATTTAACTGGTAATCCTTTATATAATTTATGGTCGATAATATCGGCCGAGAATCAGCGTTAAATCATAAAAAGGAACACTTAACGCGTGTATTAGCTAACACAGGCAGCCAGTTAATAACTATTATTAAAACTCTTGACGAAATTCCCCAATAATAAAATTCAAGTGCTCACTGAGCTTCTGTTCAGAGCCGGCACGGTTATAAAATAACTCTTGCAATGTATGAGACCCTAGTCCATCGTATTGAACTCTTACAATGTGGTCCTAGTACTTCGTAGCGTTTGAAGAATCTGACCGCCTGGTACATTTGCGTGCTGAGCGCCTAGTACTTGCGTGAGAAGCTCAATGTTTCCCTAGTACATTTTCGAAATAAATTAGCAATTGCTATGGTTTCATGTTGGCCCTACTTATCGGTTTGAGAATCTACAAGGTTGGCTTTTGTTATTCCTAAAAATACTTGATTAGATTTGTGACAAAATATAAAGTAAATTGGTGGCCAGTATTTTTTAATAAGCGCGTTTGAACTTTTCATTTTTTTCATTTTAAATTTTTAGATTCGAATGGAGGCCGTTGGCCCCTCGTGTCTACGCAAGAAATGTCTTATGTTACGTTATTTTTATTTATAGTTTTTGCGAACTTTGGCAACAAAACAAATAGACTTTTAAACGCTCCCCTAATACAAATTTACTCTCCACCTAGATATTCATGGGCCTGTAAAACTTGACGCTGGTTTCCCGACGTGATACACTTCGGGGGTATAATGTATCATTCGTTCATTTTACAGCTACTCAATCGTAAAGAGTGCATCAGTCGCTCCAGCCACCAGGCGAACATGCGTCGTAAAGAGACCTCTTCGGCTAACAATTTCCTGATGGTCTGTAAATAGTAAGTTTATTGTCGTTTTATGAGGTACTCGGACCGTAAAAAGGAAATAAAAGAGCACCGCCGATGGTGATAATAAAAAAAATAATTTTCGACTCATCTTCGTGATTATCTCGCTCGGTTTTATGGGTGTACGCGATGGGGGAGCGGGACGGGACGCTTTTACAGCGTGTCGTACGAATGTGACCCTTTCGACTCGATGGGGGTAAAGGTCGTAAAATGGGAGCATAAGGATAATGTTTTCGGTTTCCTATACTGCGCTTCATTCATGATTTCGTTTTAGTACAGCCGGCAGACATGTAAATCCGATTGGTTTTACGTAGATACCCTTCTTTCTCCCATCATCTCGTGTAATACACTCGTAACAGGCACAGTAACAGTTTTTATAGACATTACTCTAAAATTCTTTGTTTGAAGGAAATTCAATTAGAAAAAGCCATAAAACAATTTTCGAGCAATAAAAAAGAAAAGAATAAAACTAGAGAAAATTCAAATTTGGAACGTTAACGTTTAATTGCCAGAGCCGCAACGGGGCGAATTGTGGGCCCGCTAAGATCGTCACTCCATTTGTTCAAGGCGACTGCGTCTAACGCGGTCCGAGACGCATCCTAATTCTTAAGGGGCCATCACAAGACCTTTATGCGTTAATAAAGTTGCGATATAAAAAGAATGGAGGCGTCCGAGGGTGAAACACGGAAAGGGTACGAGTTAAGTGTGCGTTTAAGGCGATGGTTAGGGCGTGCGAATTTGTCAGTCCATAGCCTCCACAGACAATTTCGACATGATTAAATAAAGACAAGAGACTATTGTTTGGACTTTGTCGTATTGTTATTGGCTTTGTAATTGTGGTTTTACGGATTTGGGGAGATTGTTCAGTTTGCGTTATTGTTTTCGAACCATTGAAGATAAATGGGAAATGGAAAATTGCTATTCAATTTGTTTGCCCGGGTGACAAGTTTTAAGACGTAAGGAAGAAAATTAAATCAAGGGTTTAGAATTCAGGGTACATCTGCAAAACTTTTAGACCATGGGCTGTCAATATAGTCCCAAACAACGTTTTCCAAATACTTCGTCTAAATAATGGTCCAACAAACGGACTTTTCCCGCGGTGCAATGCCAGCTTACAATAGCTTCACTCCAACACAACTCGTGGGTGTCGTAAAAAGCTACTAAGGAATAAATTTATCAAGGGAATGTGCAGCAGCGTTCCCTATGAAAGCAATATCTTGCAGTGCGCTCGCCAATTCGTTTGCCAAGCCCATGGCATAGAGGGGCGCCCATGCTCAGCCACTGCTGTCCACTGACCGATGTGGCTGGTAATATAAATGTTACCACAGACAAGAACAGACGATAATCGTCACTTTGTATGGTATGGGAGGTCCAACATCTTTCTCATATGCAAAAATCAAATTTTTATACATATTCCGTTAACACATACACATACACATATCACGCCTATAATCCCTTGCGGGGTAGGCAGATCGTAATCGGCCGCAAAAAACGGTTATTTACGCCACGTCTGACAAATATTTGAGGGTTATTCGGAAAATTGTGTATCGCCATAGAGACAGGTTGTCAGCCCATCGCCTAAGATTGCTATACACACCACAAAATAGAGTATTCCGTTTAAGTGTTTATAATCATTAGGACAGAAAACTTTTGCAGATAGTTAAAACCCTGTCTGTATCCTGGCTGACCAAATGATTGAGAACTTGACTATAGAAAAATCAACAAAATACCTCCTTTTTAGTTTCTTTCAACGTATCCACAAAATTAACAAAAACTGTCAACCTAACCCAATCACCAACATATCATTCCGCTCGTAAACTGTTAAGCAATACTAAAATGCTAACAAAAATGTTGCATCCGCAGATAGCCGTAATCGCGAGGCCCTAAACGAGGCCCTAAACAAAGAGGGGCCGTAAAGGGCCCCAAGTGTTTTATAGGTCGTTCGGGCTTTATTTAACGCTCGCTCATACAGATTTTATACGCGGAGGCGTCGTGGCGTCTGATGCAGAGGAGGCACAGGATTTTTTTTCTTATGCCTTCATTGTAGGTATCCAATGTCTAGTGGTCCGTCCAAGTTTGGGCTGAAGATGAAGTCTCTGGTTCAATTTTTGTGAGGATACATAGTTATATATCACACCTATATCAATTGTGGAGAAGGCAGAGCGAACTGGAAAAACGAACGAACATTTACGCCACGTCTGACACACATTTGGGGGTCATTCAGAAAATTGAGTATCGCCATAGTGACAGGTTGTCAGCCCATCGCCTAAAGTTGCAATACACGTTTAACCCTCAAGTCCCTCAGTCGCCTCTTAGGATATCCACGGAAAAGAAACGGGGTGATGCTATTCTAAGCCGACATCACTCGGCAAACCAAGTAGATATCTGTCAATTTATCTATATTTTGTTACCTAGTTTAAAGTTTGGTTGTCCAAAAGTAAGATGGAACAGGAAATTCAAAAAAGCCAGTCAAAGCGTTCAACTATAAGTATAGGTACAGGGTGTAAGGGACAGCCCTACGAATACTGATAGGGTTCTTGCAGACCATGAAACTGAACAACTTTCCCACAGGAACATATGTCAGGAAGCCAAAAAAGTTTTGACCGTCCATACAAATTCCAGATCAGCTGACTACAATTACTATGGAGAGCCAAAAAATTTTGGCGTTTCCTGAAATATTTTTCCAGTTTCATTGTCTGGATGAACCCTATAAGTATTCGGAGGGCTGTCCCTTTTGCCTTGTATAAAGTAAGTAAGAACTTTAACAAATGAAAATTATTCAACTAATGGCCTAAAAATAAGTTCAAATATCTTAAGTCTCTCTTAGGAGTTTCTGAGATGGTTCTTGAATTCTCTCAAAGATTATTTAACTGTAGGGTGACCATATAATTACCTACGTTGGTTTAGATGAAGTATAGTATAAATATGCCTTATTTTCGCTGAAACATAATACGCAACTACCAATAATAACACATTATAAAATTTTACCTACAGTATAGATAGACAAGTATTTTTATTCAAACTGCAAAATTGAAGTACCTAGTCCAGAATTTCTGATGGTAGTTATTGCGTGAAAGCAAGTTTGTAAATTTAAACTATGAAGCTAATAAACCAAAAAACCTGTACTTGTGAGTTATTATTTGTTTATTACTCAATTAACATTGTATTCATTTGCTCCATCAAATTTTTTATTCGCAACAACAACAACATATTTAACTGTTAACAAAGCTCTACTTAGAGTAAGTTTGTCCTAATTTCTCACCAACTCATACTAACCCTACTCGACGATAACTTTGACTCTTTGCTTTTAAAGTAAGCGGCTTTACTTCCCGGGGCTTACGCGTTCCGTTCTACGCTTCTCCAGACCGCTACAGAGTTGATTTCGACCTGTCTGCGCGGGTTAGCGGCCGCGCGTGAAACGGACTGTATGTGGGTGCGGTATAAGGTGATCAGAAGTGGGATTCTTGAAAAGTGTAATTACTTTAAAATAACTATGCAGGGTGTAAGGAACGGTGTACCGAAATTTTGCAGGCATGATCAGATCATGAAACTAAACAACTTTTACTATGGAGCCTATGTTGGGAACCAGAATTTTTTTCGCCTCCCATACTTAATTCCCGATTAGCTAACTAACTTTATACGGAAACGCGAAAAAAAAAATATTTCAGTACACCGTCCTTTACACCCCATAATATACGCCTGCAAGACTAATACGAACAACATTCCCTAATAGTAACTTTGCAGACTTAACGCAAACCTAAGCAACTATGAGCAAGAAATGACGGAATTTGTAAACTTTTGGCACCTATGAGTAAATAGTGATTTTCTATTAATATTATTATGTTAGCCCAAACTGTCTCACTGCTGAGCAAACGCTTTTCCTTTTCTAAACAAAATTCATACAGGAAACGAGAAATCGAAAAACACACACAAACAAGAACATGCAAATTTCGTTAACGTAAAACGAGGGTATTTCTGAAATCCATTTTAAAATAACGTTCTTATACGATAAAGGAGTTACCTATATCACAGCAAGACCACCAACGCTCTCGATTAGCGCGTTTGAATCATTTGAATTTAGAACCGAATAAAAAAACAAATGCTAATCATTGCCCCGCCTTGATTTGCAAACAGTACGGTGACGATTGTATGGTGATCGCGATTGTATGGTAGAAGTTGTATGGTAACTCTGTATGGTATATAAAGGCGGTGAACGGCTGTCTCAAACGTGAATATTTTGATTTAGTTTGATTTACAAATTAGGGATTATCTAAAATGTAAAAATCGCATTTATTTATTTTCTAAAATAAGAACAAAGATCACTAAACATTCATGCCCATAATATGCCAATAACCTCACCCGCAAAGTCATTCCAAATCCAAAATCATATTTTTAAATTTAGAACAAAACAGAAGACGTGTTCTATATTTAATTTCGTCGCGGGGGACGGACTCCCCTCGCTTCGCGCTTTAAAAAATATATACTTCAATTCAATATGGGTATTCCATCAACATCGTTATTTTTATCCAACTCCCGTGGTTTGTTACGTACAGAATAAATATAATTGTAGAGTAAGCATTATGAATAAATGCAGTATTTCTTACTTTAAAACATAAAAGAATATTTTTTAGAGCAAATTTATTTGCAGTACTTTTTTCATTTTCATTTCATCTTGAAGTCCAAAATACCAACATAATTCTCAAAATAGTCTAGTCTAGTAAAGACATGTATAATTTCAAACAACTGTCACATATGTCATGACAGCTAGTTTTATAAACCAATGCACAGTAAAAAATAAATGAACTTAGGTAGCCACATTTTTCACCCTGTGTCTATAACTCTATAGGCGACCCCTCTAACACACTCCTGCCCAAAAACAAAACAGTGATAAATCACCTTCGGGAAATTAAAACTGTCTTTAAAACAATACTTTCTTTGCGAGTGGCGCCCCCTATATTGCCCTCTCGTTCCTACATACAGAACTTACGCATTTTATCTCTTTTCAACACAAGGGGCGAAATGACAGCACGATAAGTTCCTGTTTAGATGTTTGCAGACGATTTCGTCTGTTTTAATTTTAATGGCGTTTTTTATCTGGCACAATTCATTTCATTACACTTTTTGCTTGCTGGGCTGGGAAAATAGCATCATTCTTGTTAATTTAAAATTATTTAGGGCCGTGTGGTACCAGCTTTAAATAGCATCATCCTTTCTACCCGTAGGTATCGTAAAAATCTACAAAGGATGTATCCAGGGAATGGGCAACAGCGTTATCTGTGAATACAACACCTTGCACTGCACTCGCCAATCCGCCTGCCAAGCGTGGTAAAAATGGCAAATAACCTTCTTACAGGAAGAGGCCCATGTCCAGCAGTGGACTGTTGTAGCTTTTACAGTACAGTTATTTAGGGTTAGTTTTCATCTTAGGTTTAATTTTTAAGCTAATATCACAAAAGACTTTTAAAGTAATTATCTCCTACACATACCTACACGTGTAACCACTACTTATGTAACATTAGTAAGTCGTAAATATATTAGTAATTTCCTACGAAAAATCAAAATAATATTAACAGATTTCTCCGTTACTTTTTTAATGATTGCGTTACAACTTAAATCAAAACAAAACCATTATAAAATCTCTTCTAAAATCGCATTCCATTTTCAAAACAAAAAGAAACAAAAGAACTTAATTACTTTTTCTTTTTCAGACTATCACAACGCGGGAGATAAGGAGTTCTATTTGAAACGTTATCAACGCCTTCGTCTTATGCCACCCTAGTACTTTCTCCCTTCAAAGGTGTTTTTTTTCTCTTGCTTTTTCCCCCTAGAATACCTATCGGAGTAATTTAAAGATAACTAATGCTTGGAGTCATTAAGGGTGGTTCGAGAGAAGTAAGAAAGATGGCATAAAATGCAGGCAAATGCATTTTTAATAGAGTTTCTCCTTTTGCGAAGGATCGTGATTAGATTGCCACGTAGGTAGTTAGTACCTAGGTAAAATAGATAGGTGTTGATAGTTGTATTTATAGGTCCTAAATGATAAAATCAAGTATAGGTATGTCGCAGAAATATTTAAAAAAGCAGTGGTGTCATACTTTCAATGGTGACATTATAATTATACTTGTTTTTGTTTATCGGTTACATATAACAAGCATTTTTTTTATATTCACTAGAAAGTAGGTATAACTTGTGTGGTATTTTTAGGCAATATGTTGTGGTCGGCATTTTAAAGTCATTATTTTATGACCGTTACAACAATGTCATGGGTTTATTATGTAACCCATTCGGATCATGTCCACTTTTATTTCCGAGGTTTACGATGTCGCCTCATAATCATCATTTGGAACATAAAGCTGTTCCAAAATATTTATTACAATCAAAAATTTTACAGCCCCATAAAATACTATAAATGAAAAAAATCTCGCTGTCTTTGTTAGAATAGGCCTAATTGACCTCACCGTACTAAAACCTCTTTTAACGAGCAAAGATATAAAAAATTAAAATTAAAAAATCTCCCTCCATGTCGCGACAAGGTGTTTATTTTTTTTCCTACCAAAAATGTACAATAATCTTACGACCGTAAAATACTATCGGACGTTTACGACAAATTCACACAAGACCTACTTAATAAATCTGACAAAATCTTGAATTTATGCCCATGAGGGTAACGCGGAGAAAAAAGATTGTTTTACGAGCCACTAAAACCACTCAGAATGCGGCCCTGGCGGGATAATTCGGGAAAATCCATTTTAATTAACATATTTTCTTGGCGATCAAAAGAAAATTTTGAAAAATAACGGCTTTACGGCTTTAAAATTAAATATCTAAGTGTCAAACTGCCTCTCATTCTAAAGAGGATCAAAATAATTCACGATTTCCCCATTCTTTATTTGAAAATTTAAAAAGAAAACAGGCAGTGTAGCCAGCGAGTTATTATTATTTTTTCACGCGCACGTTTAGAAAATATTGTGGCGTTGCTGTAGGAATTTTAAAAAGTGTTCTTGATTAAATAAAATGTCGCTTGTGTCCGCGGGGGGACGGAAGGGTCTCGAGGGGGGGGAGACGTGATGAGCATCAGTATTAAGGGTCTAAAACTGTAGAACGGTAAGTAATGGCCAGCTTAAGATTTACGGTAGACGCTTGTTTAAAAAAACTAAATACATTAGGAGAATTTTGGTCGTTTGCACACTCGGTGTCCCACGCGACAGAAGACAAAAAAATTACAGGTTTTTTAAAAATCCTTACCGTCGTTCGGCTCTTCTTTTGTCGGAAAACTGAACTGCGTGCTTACCTGAAAAAAAGCGGAAAATATTTGTCAATATTAGATGAGAATACGCTTACAAATACCAGGATAACATAAAGAAAGAGGTCAAGAAAACCTCAGAGCCATATAATCGTAGCTATTTATTTCCCCAACAAAAGACGAGCGCATATTCCAAATTCAAATATATTTTTTTCTCATAATAAATTACTGGCGAAGGCATCTAATGAAAAGGGCCTAGTGTATGTTTTTGTGGTTTTTATATGAAAAGCAAACACAATAACGTTAGGGAACTATTGCCCTATATATTTTGGCCGGAATGACCACGAGTTTCGCAAAAATAAATAAACGTAGGTACTTGCGTGAGGGCGGACTGTCAGCAAGAAAGGTAAGAAAAAGAATTTTGTCGTGGAATTTCATTTGAGGAATTCCACTTTTCCGAATTCTTTTGTAGACAGTTGCGTGACTCCTGCCTTAAAATGAGAAATGGCTGAGAAAAAAAACCAGATGTATAGAGTTATTATTGGACATTACTCTTTGAACATTGCTTTCTTTCTCAATGCCGTGTGATGCCGGCTTAGGAAAGCATTACTCCATTTCCTTCCCATGAGTGTCGTAAGAAACGACGAAGGGAAACGAGGGTTAAATGTGTATTGCAACTTTAGGCGATGGACTGACTACCTATCACTATGTTGATACACAATCCTCTGAGTGTGTATCACCAAGAATCAGACGTGGCGTAAATGTCTACCCCGCAAGGGATATAGGCGTGCTTTATGTATGTATGACTGGCCCGATGGCGTAGTAGATAATACCCCTGCCTGCTATTAGACATATCTATGGTCATGTTTTGCTTGGCTTATTACTAGATTACTAGATTTCCGCCCAGCGGCTTCACCCGCTGCCACTCATTTTCCCGTGGTAATAAATGATTTCCTGCGGTAAAAAGTGACCCATGTGGTATTCCAGGTTATACTCTACCTGTGTTCCAAATTTCATCCAAATTGGTCAAGCCGATTGAGCGTGAAGAGGTAACATACATACACACACAACAAACTCTCAGATTTATAATATTAGTACGGATTCCTTATAGAAAATACATAGGATTGTAATGCATATTTTATGAGTAAAAATATGTGACTGTATATATTGCAGGTATAACATTTTCTATGTATTCAGAAACATACTCAATTATCATTCAAAGGCAACATTACCTATGATTACTTTTGGGTACGACTTTTAAGAGGCTTCCAGAAATTACCATTCCAACTTGAATGACTTAAAATATTCAAAACTACTACTAGTTTAGTGCATATCATTAGAATTAACAAAACGCAACGTTTAAGTACTGCAGCAGCAGAAATGCTACTGTGCTTCACAAACCATTCCATTTAGATCCTTCATTTTCTACTGTGTACTAAAATTCCGATACATGAACTGTATGTTAAAGGTCACTTTAAAATGGTAGTGCATTAACATTTTTAAACTTTGAAATATTTATTTAAGTAGCCTATTTGAGGTTGTTTTCTAGGTATGCAAAGGGCCTTAAGTAAGCAGTCATAAATCAAAACGTCTGCTCCGAATATTTCAAAAGAATACTTCGTTTCTGTAAAATCTGACATTTACATAATTTTATGTGTGTAATTTGAATTCGTATTTTTACGTCTGTATTTAGACACATTTTATTATTTTTTACCGTGTGATGCCGGCTTAGAACAGCATTACCCCAATGCAAAAAAGACTGAGGGATTAATTCATCCAGAGAGTGGGCAGCAGCGTTTCATGTGAAAGCAATATCTTGCACTGCGCTCGCCAATTCCGCTAGGCAGCGTGGTGAGTATGGCAATATCCCCCAAAAGGGATATGTCCAGCATTGGACTGTTGCGGCTGTTAATTTTATTTTTATTTTAAAAACTATTTTATTTGTGTGTAGGTTAAAATTGAGTTGGGATTTTTAGCAAAATTATTTCAGTAGCCTACTTCTTTACTACTCTTTTTTTAACTTCCTGTATGTGAAATGCTTAAGAAACTTTAGGTAAATGAGTCCCTAAATTACAAGACTAAGCAGTTTTTTTTTCATTACTATCAAGTTGGTGTTGGTGTACCTAATATTTTACATCTTGCAATATAGAGGTACACAATCAAAGTTTCAACTCACTTAAAACTAGTTAAAACTCAACAAAACAACCATACAAGTTTACACATCAGAACGCATACACTGTTGTAGAGGCAGGACTTGCACCAACTAAACGCTTACAATGTCGGCGAAAATTAAATTCCAGGTTATTCGGATTCCAGCTGTTGTGGAAGGCCTGGAATCTGGAATAGTCTGGAATTAAGATTATTTTGATGCGAACTGCAACTAGACACACGGTATGTGCTGGACTAGTAGTTATACTCAGTGGAATAGTGAAAATGTAGTTTAAAATTTTTCGCTGTAATTCAGATTGTCGAGGAGGTAATGTGCACAGTGTTGAAACTATATTAAAGAGACTAAGTTTGTCGATGTATGTATCGCTAATTAAGTTATTTATATGTATACGTAAGAAAATAATAAAGGACAAATTACGTAACCTTGTGGTACAGCCACAGTACGGGATTAATTTGATGATAGATTTTATCAAAAGCATTTCATAAATTTTTGAGTACTATACAAAGACACATTATAGGTATTTTGTAGAAAATTTTGAATCTTCTTGGGTGGCAACGAATCCGAATTTTGAGAATGGAGACTATTCACAAAATCTGAACATTTTGTTTGCATATTCATTATTCCAGTTTTACCTCAGTAATCCTTGACGTGCTCAGTTTCTTAGCACCGCGTCGAATCGCGATAGTCTCTGCCTATTGGCACTTCAAATTCTTTTTCACTACTATGCACATAAATTTCACGGCTGTTAAATTGGTATATTTCTATGTACAACCTGTAACGCCACGAGTTACTTTTTTACGGGACCAACTTATTAGTTTCTTCTTAATAACTTTACGGAAAAACCAGTTGAAGTTGATCTTTCAGGTGGTGAAACTGAAGATGCTGCAGTCTGTATAGTAAGCATATTTGTTCTTTTAAATGTTAATAGATTTGTTTGTTCCTTTTGTTTCTCAAGTGTTGGGCTAATTTCGTTGTTGATTTAGTTGTTTTTTTTCTCGTCGTGGACAAAAGGTTGTCAATTTTCATCATTCTTTCGTCATCTTCAAATGTTTTGTTGTTTATGATATTTTTAACATTTGGTTTAGTTTAAATATTATCCTTATTATTTATAACTACTATGGAACTTGCTAAATTTTCAACCATCGTCTATGATCAAAGTTTCATCTGACGTATATTCTACACATCAGTACCCATCAAAGTCAGTCAAGCGTATTGCATAAAAAATCTCACTTACGCATATGTCAATATAATAATTTATTCATATCAAACTCGGCCACACCCAGACAAACCCATAGCAGTTGACTTTAACACTGCCGGTGCTGCATTATCAGGCGGACCCCAAAATGTTTTGATTAAAAAATTATTCCATGAGCGAAATACTGGGGGTCTAACGGTAGGGTACACTGTGGATCATATCATTGTGTAGAATATTTTGTACATTACGGGTTTGGCACATGTTTCTTACTTTGACGACTTTCTCATTTGAACAATAGGAACAATAATTTTAGCATTTAGGAAGTGATTCTATTTCCATATCAATTGAATTCGTCAACATAATGAGCAAAAACTTCACCTTGTTTACCAGACTATTCTAAAAACCATATTTTATTAGATATTTTTTTTTTTTTTTATTAATGATGGGTTTGCTCTTGACTATTTGTTCAACCTTCAATGATAAGCAAATTATTCGCCATGACATTACTAATCCTATGACGTAAAAGATGTACCATGGGGTCCATGGGCATCTCCCGGCTGACAGATGTCAATCTGGTGCGAATGAGGGATACTATGGCCCCTGGTACAGGTTATGGAATGGTTATGGCCTTTTTAGGGGCGTCTGTAGGGGTGCCTGTTTTGTTGGCACTGGTGATCTGTACTGGTGTGAAATTTTGTGATAATAATATTCTACGGATATAGTTAAGTGTTCTTGATTTTTATACTTTTTGTTTGGAAGTTTGTACAAATAAGATTGTCATTCACATTTACTTTTGCAACCTTCTTCTTTTGCAATGTTCCAAAATAGGTATTCTGTGTAAAGTTTTCATATTTAATATTACTTTTTTCTCCCTGTTTGTTTTGTGATGATGATCAGTTCTCTGGTTTATCATCATCCCATTTGCTTTATTCTTCATCTTTAACATGCTCTTTGTTTAAACCTCTGTCTAATTCAATACGTAACATGATTTTTACAGGATTATCTCTCACATTACCAGCACAGCACATCCTCGTCACATGACCCTACTTGTAACACGACAGTCGTACAAACGAATTATCATTATTATTAATATTTATACACGTCATATGCAATTATATGATCGAATGCATTGAGCGCGTCGGACAGATGCATCGCGCGTATTGCACGGTGAATTTGGTGACTATACTTTTATGAAAATTGAGGACACTATACTTGGACTTTATATGTTAATAGTTTGTGTACTTTTCGTTACTTAAAACCCTAGGCAAGTAGAATTTTGTACTTACGTCTGGGATAGGATTTTTTATCTACCTTGTATGGGAAGTAGTAATTATATATGCGAAAGTAGTTTGGCTGGGTTTCATTCATCTACTTCTTTCTATTTAATATGTTGATGATCCATGATCGAATTTCCTTGATATGAAAATTGATTTTATTGATCACAATTTTTTGCTTCATAACACCAACGTCCTTATACAAAAAGAAAGCCTAACGTATCTAGCTCCAAATTGTACATCTTTCATCTCTTTCCCACTCGAGCGCAGCTGTCACTTGTATGACGAATCACTTTGTCATTCTGACAGCTTTTTGTCCCAGCACAATTCGCACCCTTTACGCCCCGGCCTTGTATATTATTGTTCATATACAGTGGAAATTATTTTGATATTTTTTTTCGTATAGCGTATAATAGTGGGAATCGACAGTTGTAGTTCGGATTGTGAATGTGAATAATTAGGTATTGTTGGTGTTCAATGTGGCGTTGATTGGCTGGATGTTCATTTTGGAAGCTGAAAACACATCTCGGTGCAAGATGTAGTCTAAGTTTAGCAGATGCCACAAAATTAGGAATGAGTGTAACTTTCAACCACAGGTTGACTAGAGGTACTTTTGTCTTTTATATTGGTCATTATTATTTTCAAAGTTCACCTTATCACTTGCTTATCTTGTCCCTTGGTATTGCCAGTCAGTACGAATCTTCTTCTTTTACTTAGTTTTTTCTTTCTTTGCAGTTTTGACGTCCAAATTATTCACTGACTGTAATAACTTTAATCCTTTAAGCAGATTTTTCTAAATAAGTATTTTTTTTATTATCACTTACTCTTACCTAATATTTGTGGGTACAAATATTAATTCATACAAAATATGAAATGGAAAGATATAGAGGTATAGACTCCTTATATCAATAGAAAACTTTCCCAAGCCAAATGTGTTATCAACGTACATTTTCTCATCAAACGTGACGTCATAAATAACAGCCATGTTTGTTACAGTGACGTCACACTCAGTCCAACCAAATTTGTATTGAAATAATTGTGCCGAATTGTATGGAACTTTGTACGGGGTGTGTATTGTATTGTTGTATGGTACAGCAACCCTTTTGGTTTTTTTCGAGAGCTTAACTTGGTAATTGTTAGGATAACAGCTGAGGGTTTATGCATGGGGTTGGATTTGGGTGATCCCATTTGTAGGCTAGGAAGAGTGTTATTTTAGGTGATTTCATTTATTTATATGTTTGTTATTCTTTATTTTTATTATGAAAATATTTGGCGTGTATTTCATTTACAACTACTTAAAACCTGTTTTTGAGATATGCGGTTACATTTTGATTGAATTTCAATACAATTTTGACTCCCACTCTGATTTGTTTATCTATCCATAACCACAGTATTTTGTGTAGTTGATTAATGTATTACATTATATTGTATGTCTAGTTATATATATTTAAATAAGTTTATATTTATTCATATATTTATTTGGTTTGTGTTTGATCAGAAAATTATAAGTAAACTGTAATATTGTGCAAGTTTTATCCATTTATCCCCAATCTACTCACACTGCTTTAGGTCTACTCGCAGAAATTTATTTAGAAATAAGTAGTACCCATTGTACAATTTTTTCGTATGATCTGTGTTTTGTATTTTCTTGTGTACAATAAATTGTTTTATTAATAATAATAAATTGTTACAATACAGTTTTGGTATCAGATTTTTTTGGCCCGACAGGACCTATACAATTGGCAACTAAATCAACACAGCAGCAGACGTTAAAAATTTACCAATTAATTATCCAAATTAGTCAGTTGCTTACTTACATACTGCTTTTAAATCAAACTGTCCCATTACCTTTGAATATTCTATCGTTACACGCTTCAGATTACAAAGTTGCTTAATCCAAAGAATGCTCACCAGAAGTTACAATTAAAAAAACACATGTCACACCGTGTCGTGGCCGAAAACAGTGGTAATCCAAAACTGTGTAATACGATAGTTGGGTAGGCTTCTGTACCCCTGTGAACGGTTAACTGTTTCACTGCTGAGATTCTAAGTACATAGCCTGCTTAATTTTTCCTTAGTAAAAAATATGCAAGTAGATTATGAATCCAAACTTAAATATACTCTCAAGCAAAACATTTTATTGGTGACCGATAGCGAAATCTCAAGAAGCTGGTGATAAGGATCAACTTTCCCCAAGAAACATAGGTCGAAGTTCGACAACAATATTTTGAAACGTACGTAACGTATTTAGTAACGCAAATGATGAGAAGTCCAATTTTTTCTATCATATTTCGACCTATGTTTCTTAGAGAAAGTTGTTCTGTATCACTCGGTCACTTGTGAAATTTCACCTTATATGTGTACCTACTTCAACAATAAGTGCTTACATTATATACCGTTTCCGTTATTTTTTTAAACTTGAAATTACTGTATTGAAAAAATAAACTTTTTTCTCTATCCGAAGGCCTTAAAGAAATATTTCATTGGCCAATGAAATTTCCTACTGTTTAGAGCTGAGTGTTGCTATGGTATGACATGATACGCTGCAGATTCCTAAGGATGTTGCAAAAACATAAACGTGAAACATGTAAGTATTTACCTTTGCTGTGTGGTGCCGGCTTAGAATAGCATCACCCCAATTCTACATGTGGGTGTCGTAAAAAGCGACTAAAGGATAATCATCCAGGTAATAGGCAGCAGCGTTCCTTATGAATTCTACATATTGCACTATGCTCGCCAATCCGCCTGCCAAGCGTGGTGATGGCATTACCGCCCAATAGGGGGAGGCCCATGTCCAGCAGTGTTATTGGGTAAAACAAAAATAACTACCTTGTAACATCAGTTACAAATAAGTAGCAGCCAACGTGTTAAAGTTACCCGAAACCCAACTGAAACCGAACTGTGGTTTCGGCCCGGTGCGTCAGTGTCGGTTGACAGAGTTTTTAATTCGGGAGGCGATGATCGGTAAGCTATACTTACAGCCTTGCCTTATGTAGATGATATGATGCAGAGTTCAATGATCTGGGCTCTCTTGATGGCTGACGGTAAGTACGTCAGCTGATCACTGGATTCGGAGATCCTTGGTTCGTTTTCTTGGGTGGGTTGATAGTTTAGCAATTCATCACTTTGAGATTATTTCAAGATTAACTAAGGCACTGCAGAACTGAACTTCTAACCTGATTGTCTGTAAAAACGACGCTGGTTCTATGCTTCGAAGGACACGTGGTTCCTGATTGCTGTCTCTAATTATAATTATTGCTTTAAACTTCAACTTCAACAGCCACAAAAGTCCACTGCTGGACATGGGCCTCCCTCAATCGGGGGGTTATTGCCGTACTCACCATGCGGATTGGCGAACGCAGAGCAAGGTGTTGTATTCACAAGGATCGCTGCTGCCCATTCCCTGAATTCACCCCTTAGTCGCCTTTTAAGACACCTACGGGCAGAAATTAGATGATACTTTTCTAAACCGGCACCGCAGATCAAAAATAAAACAATTACTTGTTACATAACACTGCCATTTGCCGTGTGATGTCGGCTTAGAATAGCATCACCCCATTTCTTTCTCGTGGTAGTCGTAAGAGGCGACTAAGGGACTCGAGGGTTTGTATTGACAATCTTTCACTATCGCGATTCACAATTTTGAATGGCCCTCAAACATTTGTCAGACGTGGCGTAAATGTGCGTTTTGTCCTCGCAAGGGATTATAGCCGTGATATGTGTACCTATGTTATCTCTTAGTGGTAGTAGACTTTGACACCACGTTTCAACCAGGACTCAAAGTTCGTTTGTCCACTCAATTAAGCACGCATTAACATGTGTTCGTATGAATGTAAACTAGGAAAACCCAGCGGCCGCCGACCAGGTGGTCGTCCTAGGTTTCGCTGGAGCGATGTCGTTCAGTCCAACTTGCGCGACCTTCAAGCGACAGACTAGCGTGAAGCGGCCCAGGATCGGGACAAGTGGCGGAAACTCGTGTCGGAGGCCTAGACCCACTTTGGGTCCCGGAGCCTCAGGAGTAAGTAAGTATGAATGTATTGCTACTAACATCACATATGTTTTTAAACGCGATAATACATAGCACGACGATGTCTAATCTAATCTTAATTGTAAAATCTGCAGATCCTTGTGATGTTTGCTATTTCTCTATCAAATACATTGTTGCTGCGTCTCAGGTTACCAAAGCATTTGCGTAATCTTGATCATTTGTGAAAACTAGATACCGTAGACTTTGTCTGCAGGTTTTCTTATTCACATAGAGTTGGACACCGAGTTGCCGAACGTCTAGTTGAACCATCGTATCGGGGCTTTTAAAAGCTTTCATCAGGTAGACCACTAGAGTAGTAGTAGTAATAGTAGTAGTAGTAGTAGTAGGTCACTAGAGGGTCTTATACGGGAAGTATAAGACTGCCCTCCAAATACTGATAGGGTGCATGCAGAACATGAAACTGAACAACTTTCCCCCTGAAGATACATTTGACTTCTCATAATAAAGTAAGTCAGCTGATCGTAGTTTTGAATGGAAGGTAAATTTTTTTTTTAAATGGGCCTACGTTCTTTGGGGAGAGTTGTTCCTTATCACCAGCCTGTTTTGAATCTTTTGAGTTTTCGCTATCGATCACTAGTAAAATTTCACCCTGTAAAGTAGTGTACAAATCACTAAGTTATCATATCAGATATCTTACTTTATTAGTTGCATATCAGAGTGCATATGTTTTAAATTGTTAGATTGTGTTTTTTCGTTTTTAGTTACTTGTTTCTTTCTTATGTACTTTGCTGTGTAAAGTGTCGCAGTTTTTTGAATATATGTTTTTCTATTCTATTCTATTCTATCATATAAAGACAGCAAACGGGACCATCATTCTTACAGACAATCAGGCGGTTCAGCCTGCAATGTCCTTAAATGCGACAGAGTGACAAATCATTAATGAAAATAAGAAATTGAAAAAAAGTCAGCGCCCGCCGGGACTTGAACCCGGGAACGTGGGGTACCGTCCCACTCACTGCTCTGCCAACTGAGCTACCGGCGTCCCAACTGACACTTGCCAATTTTTCAATCCCTTGGTACTCGTCTCGAAGCGACGTACAAGCGACATCTAGTATAAGTTATTGTAACGAATACTATGGTTAGTCCACAATTAGTGTAGGAATTCAAACCATGCGATGAAACTTTGCTTACTTTCATTTATGAAAATAATATAGCACTGTGAGTGCGTAATAAAATCAGAGTGACAAATCGACCAATATCAACTTTATGTGTCGTCCCAACTCCCAAGGATGAAGTTGCCTGCGGATCCTGAGACCAACCCTGTCATTGCTGGATTTCAGAGGCAGTCTCATAGTAAAACCTACCTGACGCGATTGGTTGAATCTCTTTTCTAGATTTTTCTACCGCACAGTTTTCCATTTCCAAATGCACATCGGCAGTTAACCAATCATAACTCAAGGAAAACCGGTAACGGGGATCTATCACGAAGGCAGACCACGCCCCGGGGCGCCCTCCCCAACTAATCTAATATTAAATACATTCGGATATTAGATACAAAGTGAGCATTCACAGAATTTAATAATCTTACTCCCGCATGGGGTTGCCAGCTGCCAAGCTTTAGCCGAATATGTTGGAAGCTGCCGCTGCCGTCTCCATAATAAAAAAGGTTCAGAATATTATATTGTGAGTAATATTTTTACTGTAAAGTATAGTTTTTGTAAAATAATAGTTATGTCGGCTATCTGTTTACCTAAGATACATGAATTCTTATTCTTAGTTTAGGAAACAGAAGCCTCATATTTTTTTTGTATCGCTTTACCTATTTGTTATTAACTTTATAATAAATAATTATCTTATCTTATGTTCGCCTTTGTAAAGTTTTGTCCAGCCAAATATTTGTATGTTTGGCATGTTCAACCTGTCAGACGTTTGTAAGGTTTTTTTGGCGAATTGTTTGCGTAGTATATTTGCACATTATACACAACGCATAATATATAAGTATAGAAATGCCTGATATTGTGGCAAATTCAGGTCAGAGACTAAACTGTGGTATTAATAAATATTGCAAACATGACTTAACCATGACACTGAAGAACTTTCCCTATGGAGCATCATTATTTAGGGAAGCGAGATAAATAAACTTGTTCGACTTCTCATAGAAAATTCCTAATCAGCATTACCAATAATATCAGGTTGTCCACAGATTCTCTCCAGCTTTTTTCTATCAGGACCTGGCAACCCTATATCGGCCTCTTTCGTATAGCGCCATCTCTGTTCCACTTGAATTATTAACAACAATTTTATGATTACATTTTAGCATTGAGTGTAAGTGCGGGTAGAACGTGAGACGAAAGCAGAAACGCCAGTGAAAAATGGCGGGAACTCTACCAGTTAATATTTTATTGGCTCCGATTGGTTTGAGTTATGGTTCCCTGGTACTTCAAGGCGGTAATTTTCAATTTTGTGACTGAAATATTGATGTATCACACCCTCTTTTCGGTCAAAGATGGATAAAAGATAGTTTAGAAAATTGGATTACTTGTAAAGGTATGAAATAATAGACGTTCATTTTCATTCCCTTTCCCGTTTGTAGGTAGTCAGATAGTACATTTACAATGACCGCCATGTTTATACCTACCCAAAGTTGATCGGTTGTTAACAATTGTACCAATAATTGAAGTTATCTGAGTATTTATTTAATGAAACAATTTTTACTGAGCATGCATTTTTTTTAATCTGGTAACATTGCTAACAGTAGGTCATTTGACTCTGCCATCCTACTTATATTATAAATGCGAAAGTTTGTATGTTTGTTTGATGCTTCTTCACGCAAAAACTACTGAACTGATTTTAATGAAATTTAGCACACATATGAGACGGTAACGTGGATTAACACATAGGATAGTTTTAATTTTATGCGGGCAACGCCGCGGGCAACAGCTAGTAGGTATATAGATCTCCAAGCATTTCTACAACACAATTTAATTAATTCACCAACCGAATCGAACCCCGCACTAAGATTAGCGTGCCTTCTCACACGGAATGCGTCATCCAAATAATCGCACCGACAGGCGTGCAAATCGATGTGCGTTTCGTTCCATCAGTGTGATAGCCGTGAGTATACGTACTGGATTAATTATTTGCTTTGTATTTAATTAGATTTTATGGTGTGACTTTACTTGTAGGGTTTAGAAGACTGGAATATTACTGCTTACATAAAAGCGTGAAATTTTTGTAAACTACACATAATAATAGTAATATACCTACTTTATTGCACACAAAACATAATTACAACGGAAAAGAAAAACAAGGAAAAACACAGTATAATGAGGCGGCCTTAATGCTACAGTAGCCTTTACTCCCAGGCAACCTTTGGGTGACATGGAGAGTATAAACATTTATGTGGGATAGTGCAAACACCTACATAATATGTAGTACTACTTACTATAATACACTTTAATACATACATGGGCAATATTATATTGATAAACTAATACATAGATATCACGTCTTAATCCCATGGTGTGGGGTAGGCAGAGCGTTAACACCCGTAAAAATACGGTCGCTAACACCGCGTCTGACAAATATTTGAGGGCCGTTTCAGAAAATTTGTGTATCGCTATTATGACGGTTTGTCATCCCGTCGCCTAAAATTGCAATAGACATGTAACCGGCGAGTCCCTTAGTTGCCTCTTACGATACCTACGGGAAAGAAACTGGGTGATGCTATTCTAAGCCGGCATCACACATACTGAAAATTTTGAATGGGCTAAAGCTTTTCCCGGGTTGTACGCATCCCTGAATTTATAAATTTATATTATAAACTTTTAAAATAAAAAAATATCCATTGGTATCCACAAAATCGTCGACGTAGGGATGTTTGTACAAACAACATATATTCGCGCAGTTAAGAAAAGCTCTCTTGCTATTTGACTCCTGACATACCTAAAATGTTTTTTTCTTTTTTTTGCGGTAAACTGTTTTATTATTGTTTGGACCTTCTCTAAACTATGCTTTTGTAGTGTTCTTTCTGTCGAACAAGACTTCAGTTGAAGAACCAATTCGTTAGCTCTTTCTTGAATTTTGACGTAAAAATAACTTAATCAGAATTTTTCTATTAAAACATAAGCAGGACATTATAAAATCGAGGTCATAATTGTACGCCAAGGGAATAACAATCGCGGGGAGGTGTCGTAAAGGGCTAACTGGCTCAAAGTGAATTATTCCAAATTCAAAATTTCCCTATAATTCAATCAAACCCTCCCATTGCCCCCCGTTCCCCCGGGAAAGGGGAGAGGGGGGATTATTTGCGAATTTAATGTTAATTACTGAACAACGTAATTGCGTTTTTCAATTATGAATGACAGTCGGCGCGGATTGTTTTGGGTGTGGGTTGGCAATATTTTGGATGGCTCCAAACTGATGAATACTGAATGTACGGTTTTAATTAACATGTAGACTGGCTAGTACTTTGAAAATGTGCATTGGAAACTGGGAATATAAGTACACACATTTACAGCCTCATAAGTCCACTGCTGGGCATGGGCGTTCCCCTATCGAGGGGTATTGCCTTACTCACCAAGCTTGGCAGGATTGGCGAGCGCAGCTCAAGATGTCCCATTCACAGGGAACGCTGGATCGTTATCCCTCAGTCGCTTTTTACGACACCCATGGGTAGAATTGGGGTGATGCTATTCTAAGCCGGCAACACCCGGCAAATAAGATTAAAACTGCCGTGGTACCGGGAAGGCGAGCGCAGTTTTAAGAGATTATACCTAAAACCTAAACTTAAACCATTGCCATAACATTACAAACACGATTAACCAGTAACGTGACACGCGCGCAGAGTAAGTAATTTGTACAAAATTCGAGTATGATTGCGTGAGGGTAGGCAGGGGTGCGCTGGCTCTAAATAAAATTATCTCCCACACGTTGTGACCCATCTTCGTCATAACTCCCCTAACTTGTCAAACCTGGACCTAGGGATGTACTTCAGGTCAAAGTAACAGATAAACAGATAATACTTTATATATTTAAAATTGAACTATTCCGGATTTTACAAGTAATTTATTGTGATGTGTTTAGATGTATAAACTCAAGAAAATATTAAATAAAATAGATAACTATTGTTTTTATGCTTAATTCACAAATATCTTATCTACATAGTCTACGACTCTATTTTTCCATGTTAATTGTAATATGATTAGCCTTGCAGGGTAGGCAGAGCGCCTGCGTCCGTTAAAATCCTGTTTTTTGCCTAAAATTGTTATACATATAAAACCATTAAGACGGTTCTCCAACTTGACGTCCGTTGCTGCGTATTTTTAGCGCATCCGTAACGCGTGCGACTGTCAGACGAAAGAAAATTGTGATTTCCATCTTATTCCGATGCAAATACGGTGGCGTTGCGTTGACGGATGCATCGTTTGACAGACGCATCAGTTAACTTACCGTGAACGCAACGTCGCCGTATTTGTATGGGAATGAGATGAGAATTCGCGATTTCCTTTTGTCTGACAGATTCAGAAGCAGCAAGACATGTCTAGTGTGATCCCTGAATAAGTTGCCTCTAACGACATCCACGAGAAATGTGGTGATGCTATTCTAAACGGGCATCACAGATTTATAAACAATTAATCGGATTCATATGATCAGATCAAATTGACTCTATCTATTCTTTTATAGCCATATAGTAGTCAAAAACTAAAACATCTATTAAAAAGTAGCTGTTACTTATTCCCAACTTAAATGTAACTTAGCAGTTTAGTTATGCCAGTCACGCCCGAAATGGATGCGTTGTGGTCAGCACTTGCTTAGAATCTACTTATGTTTCAATAAGTTACCTCAGGGCTAAGTATTTGGAGATCCAAGTTATATTACAGAATAAAAAATAGCAGTTAAACAACATTTTTTTCAATGTCGTGTGTCTGAACAACTACCTCCAAGAAACATACTTACATAAGTAAAAAATAACTATCGATGCTTTATTAACTTGAGAGGTCCAATGCACACACATACATAATATCACGCATATATGCCATGCGGGGAAGGCAGACCGTAAACAGCCATAAACAACGAACATTAACGCCACGTCTGACAAACATTGAGGGTTATTCAGAAAAATATGTATTGGCTAAGTGATAGGTTGTCAGCCTATCGCCTAAAATTGCAGCACACGTCATGTAACCCCCGGCGTTGCTTAGTCGCCTCTTACGCCATTCGCGGAAAAGAAATAGTGTGGTGCTATTCTAAGCCGATATCACACGGCAAAAACTATATTAAATAACAGTTTATGTATTTCGGATGTTCCTTGGGATTGGTATACGGGAAATGTTTTATTTAAAGACAGACTCATGACACGAGAATGACAAACGAATTCCCACTTTGGGCTCCAGCCATATCTTAAAGTTGGGATTACAAAAGATAGTGTCATAGAAAGTGATACTTCCAATAATTTATGCGTCTGTAATGATCAACACCGTTTGACCTTTTAATAGTATTTCTTTAAGATATACTTAAGTGTTTATCTCAATACGACGTCGCAGCCAGACACGAAGACATTGTCCTTATAAGAAATGAGTTATTGCGGAAGGAATGACAATAAATATCAATCTGACTTTACTACATTGTGATACCAAATTCTGGTATCCTGGTATCACACAGCAAAATTCAATTTCACATCGAACCACTAGCGGCCGACAGAAACCGTTCGAAAAACCAAACAATTAAACAAACGTGCGATGAAAGCTTAATTTCTCCCGCCGAAAATATCCCGAAATGTGCAAAAATGCTCACTGACGCTTTGTTAGTTTCGCGCCTACGCGTCAGCCATTTCTGACAGCTGTCAAATCAAAAGCCCCGCCAGTGATAGCGTCCCTTTCGCCGCGCCCAGGACTTTTTTATTAAAATAACAAACGGCACGCACGAAAAGGCAAATTTGAATAATACACATTGTAATCCCACACAAATTACCAGGCGCACAGCGCTATGAAAGAGATAATCGTAGGTACGACGGCGATACATGCATCACAATTTCTGTCGTCCGCCTCATTTCAATACCTATTGTAGTTCCGGCGGCGCAGATCCGAAACGCAACATCTCCACAGCGAGAACACGTCCATCCGTCATTTCCGAACGAAAGCTACATGACAATTGATCGAGATTCATAACGTAACATGTCATATTGACGCGACGAGTGATTCTGACGCTCGCGACTGATTTCTGAACGTTGACAAACGCGTTTTAGCGGTTAGCAGAGAGTTCTTTTTCCCAATACGCCTGGCTTTAGTAGAAGAAGGTGATACGCGATTGTGACGTGTTGATGTGTTGCTGTCATGCGTTCTATTGGGTCTTGAAGGGGTGTTGACGGCCGCATCAGATCTAGATGAACGCGAGGACATGTTAATTGTTAGGTACGGACAAATCAGCGGTCTGTAGGTGTAATATACTGACGGCCGATGTGGCGCAGTGGCAGTGCGACTGCCTGCGGCCCAAAGGTTCCGGGTTCGATTCTCGGTGGGACACTCACAAAGTTGATATTTATCACTTTGTGAATTTGTTCCCGGTCTGGTCAGGACATTGCAGGATGAACCAACTGATTGTCCGAAAAGAAATGGTTCCGTGCTTCGGAGGGCACGATAACCCGTCGGTCCCGGGTGCTGTCTATGATTACTTAGACGGCGGTCGTTACACAACCATGTCAGAGGCCTACTACTATTAGTAGGCGGTTGAAAAACTCTGACACCAGGGTTCATCGGGTCGTTGGACGACTCAGTGTCCCATACGAAAAAAAGAAGAAAAAGAAGGTTAAATATTACGTCCCGATAAAGACCTTTGACCTTTTCGTATAGCTGAAACTATACATTACATGGCCATTATTGAAATTTCATTTTCCGATGCAAATAAGCTGAATACCGTTGCAGGACGTAGCGTTCTCTTGAATTTTAATAATGATTGTTCAGTAAATCGACTCGCAGGGTTCGTTGGCTTGGAAGCGAGTGATTAAATGTAAAAATATTAATTGATTCGTACTCAGGTACGACCGTATGATTAATGAGCGCGGTAACAAATTGTTGGTTAATATAGTTTAATCGATTCATTACAACATATGACCATTTTACCGCCAGGTGGCGGCCTTAATTTGTAAGTAGACGATCTTTTGTGCAAAAAAGATATCCTAAGAAATCTGAAAGCATTTTTAGAACTCCTCGGTAATTGAAGAATTTTTCTGCACAGTCCAAATTTCTGGCAGGTGCTTTCACCTTTATAACAACACCATTCAAAAAAACCATTGCAGAAGACCACTATCAAGTACTACTTAAGCCACTATAGAGGAAACAAGTGGCTATTGGACCAGGGAAGCAGTGGGCGACAAGAGTGCCGTGAGAAAGAAGCACCAAGCGTAGGTGTGTTGTGGATTATTATTTATTATGATTGATAAGAATGCTTCTTTGATACCGTATGCTTTTGATGTCACTGTCCTCTATCCAGAAGAATGTTTGAGCAAACCATGCTATGTTATGAGGTCAATTGACTTCTTTATTTTGATGATATTGTATGGATTTATTTCATCAAATATTAGATATCCGTCTTGTCTTGGTTCGGTGTTATACCAATCTCAAATCCGCAACGCAGTTGTCGTAAAAAGTGACTAATGAATGAAGCCCAGGAAATGGATAGACCAGGAGTAGAGTTCTTCGTAAAATAATCGCCGGATCTTGAAGGCATATGTTCAGCAGTGCGCTGTTGTGGCGTTTGATGTTGTTGATCAGCCACAATAGTCTACTGCTGTACAAGGTCCTCCAAGGTATAGGACGCTTTTTGTCATAGGTAATCATCACACTTGGCGAATTGGCGAAGACAGTTCAAAGAATGCTACTGTCCATTTTCTGGATCTATCCCTTAGTCGCCTTGTGGTACAAAAATAGGAGTGCTGCTATACCACGAAGCAACAGATTTTTCCGATGACCATAGATTTCCTAGAACTTTCACGTGCTGGTACTGATGGTAAGGAGCTCACCTGGATCCGTCGCGTCGAGCGTCTGCGGCGGGGGCTGGCTGAGGGGACCGGGGGTGCCGCCGGAGCCAGGCGAGCGAACGTCGTCGTTCACCGCGCCTCCGTACGAGAGCGACGACGAAGGTGGTCTCTGCGGACAACATCCACGGTTATTATGCGCGCCTAGTACTTCTTAATATTGATGACAGATGATTTTTTGAGAAAAAGCGGCTTTGGCAAACACCCCCATTTTTAAAATGTAAGCATTCTACAATGACAAATTTATGCGCGCCTAGTACTTCTGTTTCATGGTGGATGAATATTGTTAAAAAAAACCGGCTTCGGCAAACACCCCCAGCCTTAAAACGAAAGCATTAATGAAAACCTGCGGAAAGTACCTGAAGGCATGATGTTGATGATCCATTCGCAGAAACAGCATGATGATACGCCTGTTAGTTCTTGTATGTATTTAATCAAAATGTGTGCGAGTAAGTTATGCTGCGTTCACACACTCGAGCAATAGACAGGGAATAAGAAAGGCAAGAAGGCAGCGCGAGCATGTGATCGGGATACTCGCACTGCTACTTGTCACGCCGCTGCTACTGCCCGTGCTCCCTCGACAGACGATTTTTCGTGCGCGAGTAAAAGGAAGTCAGCATAAGCACGAGTCAAATGTATTGCTATCTCGCTAACTCGTATTGCTTCGAAAAGAGTAGGACGGCAGTGTGCGAACACTCACTCGCATTGATACTTACGCGTAAGTATTACAGGTCAAGTGTGTGAACGTAGCATTATAAACTTGGGAAGGATGCTGTGAATGTAGACAAATCCGGACAGTTCTACGAAATACAAACGCAGGTCAACCATGACTCAAAACAACTATCAGAATTTGAATTTGTGGAATTCCACAAGGATTTCATCACGTTTGAGTTAGCTTGATCTCTTATCTTGTCACACCCAAAAAGGAAAACCACAGACACCAAATAACTTTTCGGCTAGATACGCACAAAAAGTTTATTTCTTCAAGTAGCTGGGTATTTCCAAAACCTCCATGACTGTACTAGGTGATCTTGGGATCTTTGATGTTCAAACTATGGTTACTTCGCAAAGGAAATAAACATGGCCAGTACGAATGAAAACTGCGCTGGATATCGGTGGCTTTTCATCGAAGTTTACCTAACAAATGGCAAGATTCTAATAAACTCCTAAAACAGAAGTACCAGAATACCTAAATATGAGATATGATACCTTCCGTTGTAAACTGCAGTCAAGCTAGTCTAGTACATCGCAATACTTTTAGCGGTCTGCTAGAGAAACTTCCTAGCATTTACCGGTAAAACTGTGCAATTCGCGGTAATGATCTAATTTGAGTGCATCAGATTTCCCGACTTCGCTTGGCGCGTTTTGTAGCGACAAGGCCCATAAGGCAGGTGCGCTTGCGTCGGTAATATGGTGGATATACTACCTGTTTTAGTAGGAGGGTTTTGTCAGATGATCAAGTTGGGAAGCCATGCAAATATAAGGTAAAATTTTACTAGTGACCGATATCGAAAACTCGGGACGGGCTGGTGAAAAAGAACAACTTTATCCCACGGATAAATGTGATTAAATAAAAACAAAGTGTGAATCTGAATCGGTATTGGGCACATGTGAAATTTCAGCCTATATTTACGTCTGGTAGAAAGAAACCAAACGTTTTCACAATACGGATGAAATGTTGTTCTAATAAAAAAATTCAAGATGCTTTAGCGAATATATCCAGTGATTTAAGCCTGGAAGAAGACAAAGAACTTTCACTGCGATTTCTGTTATTAGTATTTTTATATTCATCATCATTCTCATCACATCAGTATTCAATTAATGTAATATTTTAGTTACCCTAACAAATCCTAATCGGCTGATCAGCTGTAGTTTTTTCTGTGCTTTTCGAATCTTTAATAGTCTTTATTATCATCAATATCACATTTTAATTTTAATGATTTTGTAGTCAAACGATTAAGCCAGTGTTTCCTCGTCGTCTTTCTACGTCATTCTGACAAGATCAGCTGTCTTGACAACATCAGTCGCTATACCACATTTAATGGCGACTTGGCGTGCGCGCTGCGTCATTAACGCGCTCGCTTCCAAACATTACGCCGTTCTTAATAAGTACAAATTTTTACACCATACCGTTATTTCCGATTTTGAATATGTCTGTTACCATTAGTGTCATATTGTTTTGTATTGATGGCGTTTTTTTATTGACAGTTAATGTCTTTGTGTTTTATTCTTACATTTAGATCTTTGTTGTAAAGAGTCAGTCCATTTCAAAACTTACGATCAATTTAGAATAGCTTTTAAAATTTATCCTCGTAGTATCTATCTTGATGTTTTCCTAAACTTCAAAGATCATCCTGCCATCATGTGAAACTCGTATAAAATCACAAGTTCATATATTTTTTCTTAATTTAAGTCCTAATGTAGTCTGCCCAGCGTCGCTATCGTCTGTCATTCATATGATAGTCGCTACAAAATTCTCATCTTAAGTATTTAGACTTTCCATTGCCACCAAGCCTTTTCTTACTTACAGTATGTATACTATCATGGATTCCACCAAAATCGATAACCCAAGGGAGCATATTCTCTCCCACCCAGTTCCCATGACATTTGACACCTCGCACGCGCTACACGACAATGCTCGCAGTTTTTGCGCGCGTATAATTTGCGCGTACGATCGCTGCGCCTGCGCTTGCGTCCCTTAATTAGGTTAATGCGCGATTGCTATCTGATATCTGATAGTTTGACGTCACATGATGGGGTGCGCTAAGTGTTTGGCGCAAGCTTGCTGTGGTCTCAGCGTGATTGGGGTACAGTGCCGGCTTGGAATATAACAAAGCATGGGGTGCTATTTCTACCCGAGGGAACCAATCTATGGAATGGGCAGCAGCAGCGTTCCTTGTGAACGTTATACCTTGAACTACTCTAGCCGTGTGATGCCGGCTTATAATAACATCACCTCATTTTTTTTCCGTGGGAGTCGTAAGAGGCGACAAGGGACTTGAGGGTGTGTATTGCAATTTTAGGCGATGGGCTGACAACCTGTCACTATGGCGATACACAATTTTCCGAATGACCCTCAAATATAAGTCAGACGAGGCGTAAATGTCCGTTTTTGAGGCCGTTTACGCTCTGCCTACCCCACAAGGGATAATAGGCGTGATATGTGTATGAGTGTGTAACTACTCTAGCCAACACGTCTGCCAAGCGTAGTAAGTAACACAACAACCCCAAATAGAGAGAAACCTATCCCAAGTTCAGCAGTGAACTGTTGTGTGTTTTGATGATGATACGAATAAATGGTTGGGATAATAGGTTATTGTGATAATCAGAGGTACGACACGAGGGTTTATCAGGGACGACTCGGTGTCCTACACGAAAAGAAGAAGATCAGAGGTAAGAAAGAAAGAAACAAGAAAGAAAAGGTAGAAAGAAGCTTTTAACTTTATAAGTCAACCATAAAAGAGAAACAGGATATAGTTCTATAGTAACCTACCTACTTTGTAGCCAAAATCACAACTCACGAGACAAGATCAAGATCTTTCCAATCTTTTAAACTCTTCACCGAATTCCTGGAAAGATTACAAACACCACATGTGTCATACCATAACAAGATCTCATTCTTTTTCAATGCAGAAACCACAAAAAACTTTCACTCCGCATCGTCGAGAGCCTTTCCGAGAATCGAACCCGGGACCCATGTGGTACAATGCGAAATTACCCCAACTGACCCCGCCTACGCCAGAGATGGAGAAAAAATTAAGTTTCTTGGAATGTAGTGTGAAATAACAAAGATGGTTAATTGACTGAGAACGAATGGCTGAAGAGGTATTTTTACGTTGAAAACAAGAAACGATGTCTAGCTTCGACATTTTAGGTGCTAGCTTAGCTGTCTACTAACATATATTTTTGAATTCTTCTTCTTCGAGTCAGTGACTCAACCCGCTTCGATTTTCTTACCAAAGGCTTCTACAAAATCTTCACTTGCCAAATTAAGTAATATTTTTGCAGTATTTGAATGATTCGAATATCATTGTGGTCTTGTCTTTTATCTTGTTTTTGACTCAGACTCATAGCAGAGTTTGATGAAACGAAATTGATTCAATTTAGAAATTATCTCAAACGTATTCACTCAGCTGCCCCAGAAAGCACGTAGCTGTCTCTTAGCACAGGTGTTTTTACAAATATTTAAAGAATAATGTAATTTTAGCCAATTTCAGTAATGCCAATTTCAGACTAAGAAAACTATTCCACCTTAACCCAGATTACCATATTTGATTGATAATGGTCGTTTGCCGGACAATAGCCGCATACATACACATAACGTTTCATTACATGAAGTTAATGATACGAATAGTAATCACCGAAAAATCATTTTAATTGTTGGCTACGTGCGTGAAACGGATTGCAGCTAATGATCGTTAGGTGTAAGTAGAGGATAGAGTTCATTTAAATAATAACTTTAGTAATTGAATAGTATGAGAAGATATACACTTTGCAGGTTAATATGATTTTTTTCTTAGGATGTAGCAGGTTTTAGAAGTCATATTTGAAATAGGGGAACACAAAATATTATCTTATCACACTCCCAATATCCAAATACCTACCCGAAACCGTATTCTTTTAGCGTAGCAAAGAGTATTACTGTAGTAAGTTAGATATAATGTTTCATTTAGAAGATACAAGATGTGCACGCGCAAATAAGAGCACAGTCTAAACGAAATTCAAAAATAGAACACGCATACCGACTGGCAATTTCAATAATCATTAAAGAAATCGAACAGACGGACGAATCCAAATTCGAATTCGGAACAGATGTCCGTTGCCACTCTCGATTACTGGCCGTTCAGATCTATTCCCTAATTTGAATACAGAACACATGCTTTCAAGGACGGTTTGAATTTGAATTCTATTTTGCAAAACAATGTCCTTTTCGCGCCGGAGGCGTTGGTGATTTGCTTATTCAGGTTGGTTGGTGAGGTTACGTTACATGTTTTTGACTAAAATTTACTCTTGGTGACTCTAAATTTAGGTATCAACCTTATACCGTGTGGTTCTCGGAGGAACGATAAAAATCTTTTGTACCTATTCAATAGTCACCAAAATTGTGAACCCGGTTTTACGGCAAACGTCTTCATAAAGATGATCGAAAACAAGCTAAGGTCTTTCAATTTGGGCTCTTTTCAAATTAGGGTCCAAAAGGTCTGTTTTTGTGGCAGGAAACGTAACTCCCTAATGCGTTCCGTTCACACCATATGCGAGAATCAAAAATGACTTATTCGAGTATACCTCATTATACCGCATATTGTTATAATTTTGTTTATTCACGTCAAAAGGACCGTAATTTTGTGTCGTTAGCGAATATCTGTTGGCGACGGCACAGAAAACGAAAATTGTGACATAGATATAATATAATGTATGACTAAGAAGATATTGAGTCAATACCTGAGAAGTAAATTTGAATAATTTTATTGAGTACACGATGACCGATGTGGCGCAGTGGTAGTGTGACTGCCTGCGACACAAAGGTTCCGGGTTCGATTCTCGGTGGGACTCTCACAAAGTTGATATTTATCTATATGAAAATAATAGATGATGAAGCAGTTTTTAAACCAATTCTACCTGTTATAATTTCTGTGCCGATAGTTAACGATAGGGAACTGCCGATTGGTAAACGGTAACACCTTTCGCTGTAATTATTTGTCGATATTTTGACTGTTTTTCGACAAATAGTAATGGACGGACACACGTTGTTGTTTTTATAATTTCATTTGTCGATAATTGATATTGATGTGAAGGATGTAGGAGTAGTACAATGTACGGAAGACTCGAGTGGACAAAAAATATAATAAGACTTCAAACATGTGCATATATTGAAGTGCAAATATAAGTATTTATTTGTGTAGTTGCAGAAACAAATAAATACTCACTTATTTTTGGCAGAATATTTTAGATCGAGAAAGTTTACTTAGTATCTTAGTCCTTACAAACTTTGATTAAAATGAATACTGATAATGAAATAATATGACAAGAATCCAAAAATCTGAAGATCCCACAACCCCCAAGAAAATTTCCGATAGCTTCCAAACACGATGTCCAGTAACAAAGGGGACAGAGGGGAAACACAGGGGTGAGGGGAAAATACCAGACTTTTCCATTACCGTTAATTTGCCAAACGAGACTTTACTATAGTGTCATCTTGAGGGCTCATACATCTTAATACAACGCTCGTTTGTTAGATAGTAAGAAAAAGTTGTCCACCAAGGAGTTTTTGAAGTAAGAACTTGTAAGATTTTTGTAACTAAATGAAAGAAATTCGTGTGTATTTGGACGACATGATCAAGAAACTTACATCAAGATAATTATGCAATCGCATTTATTGGTTGACGTTCTTGTTTATGAAAACACAGAGCTAAGTTGGATTTACATAGTAAATACCTCGAGACGTTGCAGATAAGAGTAAAAAAAACGAATTCTAACAAAGATTTTCAAATAATATGTGAGAATTGGAGCACCGAAAATTTATCCATGAACTAGGAATTGTTACAAACACTTCAAGTGTTGATATAAAGTAGTTCCAATGAATCTACAAATAAGTATGAGTGACCCAGATAAGATATTATCTTGATATAAAAATTGGTAAAGCAAGATAAAATCAACGCGCTTCCTTAGTATTTTACAAGAATTATAGATATCAAATATACGATCATAACCTGAATCTGATCAGAATGTTTTGCTCCTAATAAAACGCTCCTTCTTAGGAAAAAAAAATAACCTACAATGCACATAATTATGCACATCAAATGCTCTCCCAAAAACCTAAGCTATATCGGTTAGGAATGTAAAATTTACTAGAATTATGTATGAAGAAAAATACAGCTTCAGGGTACTAGACCACCTTAATGTACAAAATGCAGTAGCAAAATAGTATACGAGAAAACACGAAGGATCACGCCTTGAAACCATTGTTCTAAGTGATTAGTATACACAAAATGGTTCCAACCGCATGACTTATGGTTTCTTTCCCATGGTGGTCACTGACATTTAGGCGCCGAACTTTTTTTATAATTACTATCACGTCGTCTATAAAACTATGGAGACAATATGGGAATAGGTTAAACGACAATATGTGAATAAATTTCATCCTTGTACCGGATACTTTATTATGATATGATTTAATTGACGTTGTGTGTTCGGGATTTTGATGTAGTTTCGGGTAGTTTACGATCTTTCTTCCTGATGACTGAAGAGTTACTTCCTTTAGCAATTAAACTGATGTAAATGGAGTACTTACTAAATTAGTGGCGGTATTAAGTTGTCTGTGAATGCATAATTAGTTTCATTCTCTTTTTATCACAAGCAAACCATTTCATTATTTTTTAGAGTCAGTGGCTATCAACAGATTTTATGTGTCAAGAATTTTACCACCCAGTAGTAGGATTCGCTAAAACTATTATCTAAGTAAATGGCGTCAACGCAAATTTGCATGTTCCTGTGATAGATTTAAAATGTTCCAAACAGGTTTTTATTGGGCTTTCACTTTCAATAACCATTGTGTTTTTCTCCTGGGTATGCCCATGTCATCAATGTACATAATATATTCAAGAGCCTTGCAATAACTTTTCGCCACTTAAGCACAAAACTAACTCTTTAAATACGATTGCTATTAAAGCGTTCTAACTAAACAAACCAATACATATTGTGAATACAATAAAAACACAAGGGTTGGTTAACTTTGCTTTCTGAATAAAACAACCCTTCAAAAACACGCTCCAATGAATTAAACACAAAACAATTGGGAAAAAGAACAATAACGGGGGTTGTGTTCGAAGTTTGAATTTAAATTTTGAATTCGGAATGGCGCGTGCGCACGATTGGGTTGCACCAGCTGGTGGAGGCGGAAGTGGAAATTTAAAAGATTGAGTTTTCATTATGATCGATTTGAATTGACATGCAAAGCTTTGTTCATTGGACTCAACGAAATCTTTTGATACAAGAATTGTTTATTTTCACATAAAATGGGTTAAGCAATACAGATACCTTACTTATTAAATTGGCTTTAACTGCGTTTTCTTATCAGCTTCTTTGAAAGTATTTAAAGATAATCTTGCCTGGCATTTATTCTTAAATGTAACGGCTATAATACTATCCTCAACGTTTTAAACCTAAAGCCAAGAAATTCAAGGCATGTGCGTATCTTGAGGCCTGATCTGCCCACCTGTTCTATTAATAAACCGCATTTACAATAAACAAGACTTCTTAATTAAACTAATACGGTAATTTAAAACGATGGCTATGCAAAACGAACATGGCAACGTACTAGGCGCTCAGAAATTGCAAGAAGGTTGCATTGCCGCGTTAACGATTATAGATTGCTGAAATTGTTGGAGAGACGGAGATATATTCTGTACTAGGAGAACATGGGATTGAGATTTCTCTCAAAGTGCCTACATACTGACAAGAACCTGTTTAGAAAAGGCAAAGTTTACATGCAACTAACAGTAAAAAAATATATAGTAAGTAAGTATAGCGAGCAAAACAAAGAAGAAAATAATATTGTGGCGTCATTTTTAAAAGGATATGATAACTTGCGATAAACAGAAGGGCAACAAACGAGTCCGTATAAAAAGGACGAGCAAAAATTTTAATTAACCAACCAAAAGGTATACCTACTACAGGTTTTGCATCACACGCAGCTAGACCTGCTCCGAGAAAATTAATATCGTCTCATTTAGTATGCAAATAGTGAGTCGGCCTTATCTGCCTTGTCCGGTCCGTTCAATCAATGTGTCCTTTAGGCGGGCTATCTGCGCGATCTCACCTCCTTGCTCTCATGCCGCCTTGGTACTTTCGATTTATTATGCTAGACTATCATTAGCGTAATCTTCATTTATCTATTTTGTGAGATGTTGTTGTTTTTCGTTATTGCGAATGACTTGAGAGCTTAATGTTGATTGATAAAGCTTAGATTTTTTTTGGAATTCCGAATTAAGCTACTGTTATCTTTTAACAAATAGTCTATATTGTTAATATATAAAACATTTGTAAATATAACACGACAGAATGAATAAGGGACGTTAAAGATTTAGAAATGGAGTCACACAGATCGGGTTGAAGATAAAAATAACGAACGCCCCGGACCCAATTTTGCTATGTCGAACACAGAAAATATTAGGTCAAACTTTCAATAGCTAATCAAGAGTAATTGTGTTGTTATAATAGAAGGGAAGGGCCTCGATTCGATTCCCATTGTTTAGGCTGAAACCAGACACTGCAGCCCCCGTGCCTTGGGGTGGAAATGTGTGAGAAAGCATGTGGATTAGGTTTCTTGTGTACGCTTTTTGTTTTTGCCGCTTATAGATGAATTTGGTTCAGTAGATTTCAATCATTTAATATTTTGTCGATGCCTCTTTAGCGCTTTAACATTAAGTTTGTTCATTGTCAAATCTAGAGCAATTATAGGAAATACATAAGACATTAAAATTCTATTAAGTACTCTTTACTGCATCAAAACTTCTGCAATTCAGTCAAGTATTTAGGAACTCTCTTTTAATTCTTCCTAGTACGAAGTACGAATGCATTTGTGTACCAAAAGACTCCAATCACAAAACAATTTTCCTCGAAAATATTTGCAAACCTCAACTCGTGCCCCTCTCGTCAACTCTTGACACACGACAAGCGTAATCTCACGCGTCCACAGCGTCTCTTACACCCTGTATAGGGGTATACAGGGTCCTCTATTCTAAGGGCATGTTCCCCACAATCGGTTGCTTGCCTGGTACCACTCAGCCACTGTTTTCCTTTGTAATCAGCCCCCACGCTCCCCTAATGATTTTTCCTTTTATTTGTTTTTGTGCCGTAATTGTTGTTTGGTTTTCTTGCAAATTGCTTGCGGTAAATAAAGTGTAATAAAGACTTAGTGTTTTGGGTGCGCGGTCAGATAGCCGGGGCGCAAGCAGTAATGACGGAAAAGTAAACATTTTATTTCAGAAGGTACCTAGTTTTGTTTTTTACTATTCAATCATTGTTAAACGGAATACCATGACGAAAGATAGCCTCATTTACTACTCATTTAAAACCCAACGGCACTAACAGTTATAAAACCAATAAAAAGCGTTCATTAATCCCGCCGCAATTCAATAACGTGACAAAGAAGTAGAAAATTTCAATATCAATTGTAAAGCGTTGGCCCCAGAACGGAGCCCTGAGCGAGCGACACGTGTTACAGAGCTTAACTGCACTTACAATTAAGCTTTAAGTCCCGGTTAATTAAACTCCGTCCGTATTGTCGCGCGAAACCCTTTAAGCTTACCACAAAGCGAGCTTTCTGTAAAAAGCCTATTGAAAAGCTCGTTCCACCGTCTCGCAGGCATTGACGGACACGACTACACTTTTTAATACAGATGTTTTGTCCCGCAAATAGGATTTGAATTTCGAGTTGATTGTTTCCGTTACTGACTTCATAGGGTTTTGTGGAAGGCTTGAATGAGTGGGATTAGTTTGCATGGTTCGTTGATACCGAATGTTGTGACGGAAATCCTATCAGATTTGTGTGGCAGTTTCTTTATTATGGGTCACTGTCCACCATGTATTATATACATAATTGACGCTACAATCTGCGTGAGATCTCTTATGGTAGCTTGACTCTACTTCCATAAATTTACTACAATGAATGAAATATATACCTAATAAAGCAATCGAGACTTACGCAACATGGTTAACTGAATTAGTTAAGACACTTTCTCAGCACCTAATTGTCTCTTTCCTATTATTTTCAAATCCCAAAACGCACTCAAAATAGGAAAATTCAGCAGACAAATAATTTTGTTTGCCCATCCATTACATCCTTCAATTACACAGTCAGTTTGTCTAGGCCCTTCTGATTTAAATAGCGCGTCAATGAAAATCTAATTAAACGATTTAGCGGAAGGGCAGGAAGCAATGCCATTGGTAATCACAACTGCTGCAGCCACCACTGGACACAGTCTTTGAATAATTTATGGAAGAACGTTCCGTTACACTGAATAGCTAATGATGTGGAGCCAAAAAGAAAGCGAAGCCCTTAAGACGTATCCAGTGAAAAATGCACCAAAAGGTGAATTGAGTGTGTTATTTACATATTATTACTCCAAGGATATTTTCTTGATAAAACTAAACTTGTTGAAAAGGCATATTTTAGTTCATCAATAAGTTGGAAGTCAGAAGTAATTTTTATGTTTTAACCTTTTATGTATATATTTTTAATCGTAATTTCATTTTGGTCCATAACTTTTATAGTATTTTCTGGATCATCTTAAGTTAGTGTGTATGAATTGTCTGTCTGTTTGTTTTGGTTCTTCAAGTGCTTTTTAAAGTACATTTATTCCTACTGTGTCTATTTCATTGCTTCTTACTCCGTCTCTGTGTCTAAGCTCGTCTACGTGAATATTTACTTTTAGTTAATATTAATGCTCGCTGGTCGTGGTCAGACTAGCGAGTGGCGTCTGCGCACCGTCTAACCTCGCAGCAGAATATTTATAAGTTATGCCCTTCTTGTAAGCTACCGTACCACTTTACCATTAAATTTTGACGTACGTGTGGCCACTGGTATTGTTTTCCATTAAAACGTTCTCATGTTTAAAAATTCCATCCACTATAAAGCATTCTACTTGCACAGCTATGCTTTTTAAGTTCCTTGTAACGAATACTTATTTATTAATGTTGTTTACGAATTACACTTGGCTTGAAAGAAAGCAGTGAAATGGCACTATTGTAGTTGCTCGTACGAACGCTTTAGTACAATCAAGTGTCCCGCAGGGTGGCATTATAGGGCCATTTCTATTCTTTATTCACATTGAATTGCTTTTTTGTGCGTTCGTGTTGCTTTTTATGCATATAACTACGCGTATAACTTGGTTAATAGTATTTTTCAAAGCAAATCTTTTGAAATTGTAATTTTCGGTTTCAATTACTCCATAACATTGTAAGATGGTAATAAACCTAGTGGAAGTTCCGAATCAGTGCGTTTGGCATCGGTAATAATCTGCATAAACTGGGGTCCGAGACATATCCTGTTGGTATTCATAACGTCAGTTTTATAACCGACATGGAGTGCGAAGAATGTATTTAAGAGGGTGTGTGCTGTGTTAACGTTTTACCAATTTGTACAGATACGGTGTGCTCCAGCTGTTGCGTGAAAAATTAGTAACTAAGTGTGAAATTCACACAAGCTGTGGGATTTGTGTATATTTTGTTTAGTTGGTTTAATTTGTAATAAAAATGAAACACTATTTATTGTTCATTTCACTAGTTTATTTATCAAAAAGAGAACATTGATTCTTGTGTTTAAATTTTTTATTTTATGTTATGCCATCCCTTTTCCCGCAATCATCAACATTAACATCCCCAACAGTGCACTACAGGGCCTGGGCTTCATTCTTTTGGGTGGTATTGGTCACATTCGCCTGCTTTTCTATTCTCTGAAATTATTACCTATTTCGTCACCTTTTACGACACTCACGAGCAAAAATAGGGTGATATTATTCTAATCCGTTACCAAACAGCGTTCCCTACATTGTTAAGTTTATGACGATTTTATCTACTTTTATCACATCACATCCATATCTTCTCACATCCAGGTCCATTCTCGCTTGCGGATTCAATATCTGGGGTTTTGCATGACTGTTTGTATGTAACTTGACACCTCAGATGCCGTGGCTTTGTCTGCCCAACCCTCTTTGTTTGTCTTGCTCTAACTGTTCAACCTTTTCGCGTTCATTATTTTGTGGTAATGTGGGGGAGCTATAGAATTGTGTTTTGGTTTCGCCTGTATACTCTTTGTTTTAAAATGGTAAATATTCTACGCTGAATTATGATTTTAACATTAAAATGTTTCAAACTCTTATGTTTATTTAAAAAATAGTGTACGCAATTTTTTTGCTATTCAGTTTTTCTATAATTATTTTATTTTATTCTCATGTAGGTATTCTCAAGTAGCATTCATGGTTGGAGGCGTTTCTCTACAGTTGAATAACTTATTTATCTCATTGTGTAAATTCACTGAGTCATTACCGACGTCAGCTGATCAGTTATTCAAGGCATTGTTGTTTTTCTTACCTATACTTCGCAAAAAATAAATACATATTATTATCTTAGTACCTCCAGTTGTATTATCATGAATATAAGTCAACTTAGCTTGGGATTTAAGTTTTTGTAGATAAAGCTTATTAATTCTATGTTAATTTTTCTGCATGATCTAGGGGACTGCGTTCAGTTCAGAAGAATCCCACACACACACCAAATTGATATTTGTCAAATTATCTCTTTTGTCAAATGCAAAGCAATGCAATTATTGTTCTCAGTTTTTCATAAGAGCATTGCAGCCTGAACAACATCATTATCCCTAAAGAAGTATGTTTCATGCTTAGATTGTCTGTAATTTCTTAGACACAGCATTATTAGAAGTCTACTTGTGAATAACAACAGTCTAACACCCACCGTGTTTGTTAGATCTATCGACGCCTCAAAAATTGCAAAAGAACTTTATCTTTCAACCTTATCCCTTTTACACTTTTCACTTAGACGTTTTCACCCGCAACAGTCTTCTTTGTTTCCAAGTTATGTTCAATCGGGTCATTTCAACTCAACTCTCCGTTCACTTTTCCATTTTGTATTCCCCATGCTTATCGTAACGTATCCTGAAATTTTCCACCTCGGCTCACAGTCCCCTTGGTGGGAGTTTTTGTCTGTGGTTTGAAAGTGAGATAGCAGCGATTTTAAAGTGTTATTATTTTTTTCTTTTTAACTATCTTTTCATAACTCAATCATCGGATTTGCTATGAAACTTTGTTAAATCTTACCTTAAGGTAGGTATGTGAACATTCTTCATCATTATCATAATTACTTCATAATCATCATCAAACTCATCATTAACATTGACAGCCATTAGACGTTTGCTGCTGGTTACAGGCATCCCCCAGGAACCAAAGACCGTGATTTTGACTGACTACATCTTAACTACTTAAGTCTCCGAAACCCCTCGTAAATCATTAGACTTGGACCATCCCGCAAAAAAACTTTTCGCCAATATCAACTTTTTATTATTGAAAGTATTTATATTATTTCACTTTGTCTCCTTTCACTTTTCAGGAAGTTTGGCGGTTTAATACACTTAGGGTGGGACGTGTTTGGACTTGCTGGGACTTGTTTCAATCATCTCGAAAGTTAAAGTTTTCTATATCTGTGAAGTTTTTTCTATACTTTCCACTTCGCTTTTACGTGACAACGTTTTTGCATTTCCATTTGGATTTGAATGTGTGTTTATGTTCGTTGGGCTTATAGGTAATATTTTTGTCAGTATCATGGGTGATTTCAGTTATTTAGTTGTAAAGCGACGCACTCATTTACAGTAAGAATTCCAAGAAGAGTCATTGTCTTAATAGTTTCTACTTGCTCTTATAGGTCTACAATTTGTTTAATGGAAATTAGCATGTCTTTTGAAAAAAACGTTGCCGTGTTAATTTCAGGGCTCAGTTCAGGGACGAAAAATGACAAAATTTCGATGTGTGCCTGTAAGTATTTTGCGACGCCCACAACACTAATGAAGAGAAAATAAATAATACATAACAAAGAAGGAAGCAAGTGTCAATAACTTGTCGAAAGTTTTTATTGAAGAGGGGCCACGAACAGACCGATCAGGAAGGACATAACAGCTGGCAACATTTGGTGACTTTACGACAAATCGCAACTTTTTTATGATCAAATATAAAGTTTTGAAGTGTACTTAACGACTGCGTTTTGTTTGATATCGTCGGAAAAGATAGAAAAAAAGACAGACCAATAAATTATGTGTAGGTGAGATAGACAGATATCTTGAAGTACCTACTCCTGAAAGTCTTTTGTTTGTTGCTTTTAATCTGAAATATTTTTAATATATCAAATCATCGGCTAAGGGACTCGAGGGTGTGTATTGCAATTTTAGGCGATGACCCTCAAATGTTTGTCAGACGTGGCGCAAATGTCCGTTTTATGCGGCCGTTTATGCTATGCCTACCCCGCAAGGGATTATAAGCGTGATATGTGTATGTATGTATGTATCAAATCATCTATGTATATTTCAAATGTAATTTTGAATATATCATCTGTGTAAGAATATCTAAATTAAATACTAATCATACCATACCTAATTACAGCTACTCTTGTTTTTTTTAAGTCATTTAATTACATCAGGGTTCGTCGGGTCGTAGGTCAACTTGGTGTCTCAGTTCTTAGGCAACAAGAAGAAGAACAGAAAATATACAGGTGTAAGGGACTGCCCTCCAAATTCTTATTGGGTGCATTCAGACCATGAAACTAAACAACTTCCCATAAAATATATTAGGACACGACAAAAAAAATACTATGCATAGTAATGGCAGTTAGCTAATCTTAATTTTGTATGGGAGGTGTTTTTTTTTGTCTTATCTTCCTTGAGGAAAGTTGTTAAGTTTCATGGTCTGCATGCATCAGTATATTATGCAACAGTCCTTTACACCCCGTATATATTTTTAAACTTCCGAGTGCTTTTCAAAACAATTTCTAACTTCCTTCATTTTACTACTAGAAATTTACTGGTGGTTTATTGTGTATGTTATTGACAGACATAAACCAAGATTTATTCATCTTCATTATTAGGCGTAATTCGTTAACTAAGGAATTTAAGCTTCGTTAAATTAGCTAAAACTCATTATGGTCGTCTTTATGACCCGAACTTTATGGGGTTTTTAAATAGGTAAGGTTTAGAATATATGTAGGTTACACAGCAAATTTATTCTCATATTCATTACTTGTTTACGAAATTCTATGATTTTTATCTTAAACACGTGATAACACGTAAACTTTAAATACTAGTCGATTTGGTGTGAATTATCAAATTTAAAATACCGGAAAATAATTCTTAACATGGAAATTAAATTGTATACACCTTCATCATATCTAGTTCAATATTTGAAATTTTATTACTTGACTAACAAATCGGTTAAAGCTATCGTAAATTTTCATCGAATCTCTACAAAAAATATACTTTTATCGGTCATATATCCGAACAAGATTTCTTATCTGTTTGTATTAAAATATCGAAATTCTCATGTAACACTTAGATAGCAAAATGATATCGAGTTATCAAAAACTTGGATTTAGACACATGAAGGCAAATATTTGCTGTTAAATTGTGATTTACAATCCTATGTTGACGATTTGATGGGGTTTCTACGTACCTAGCTAAGTTTATTAGAAAAAAAAAACATATTTAACTTGAAATTAAAATAAATGTATTAGATACTAATTTTTATTTTCTACCTACAGTAAGATTATTTCATTTAATTATTAGACCTTTGTGTTCGTTTCTTAAAACCGGTAAATAACGCATATTATAGCAGAATCCCAACATGACAACCATAATACTTCTCGAAGAATTAACAGCATATCACTTGCAATGCTAACATTTACCCCCTTTGACAATCCTGCACTAATAGAAAGCGGATAGACAGACAGGCGATCCATCACGGGCCCCCTTCCAATGTATTATTTATGGGGACATTCTAGACCCGCTGCTAATCTTTCAATATCTTGAGAATTTTAGGGACAAAGATGGGGATCACTAACGCCAAAACAACAATACGGCCTACAACACTCTTAAACGTAACAACATAGATACCACTATCGATTGGAAGATTGACATTTGAAAAGATACTACCGACGTATCGACACCAAACATAAATGCAGCCGATCCAACCTTTAAAGCAAAGGACATAGGGAATACAATTGAAGCGACAACAGACAAGGGTAAAGTTGGTAGTGCTGCATCAGTAAAAGCAGGAGATAGCACTGTCAATGCATTCATTGAGGACTTTAACACTGTTGATATAAAGGCGGGATTTGATGGTGTGAATGACGGAATAAAAAGTTGTAAGACTAGGAATAATTGCAGGATTTGTTTGTTTTGGACGCCGTAATGGCATTGCATTCGAAGCTGGGTGAAATTAATGGCGCTTCCTTAATGAATTTTCGTTATGAGAGTCACTAGTGGTAATAGGATTGTTTTTATGGCAAATGGATGGTATGATATTTGCTGTTTAGCAGGCATTTAGTGGCAAAAGATTTTATTGATATAAAAATATTATTTCACTTAGGAATTATATACTTTTATGCCAAATGATACATTAATGCAATTCGGAGAATACCGAGACGTATTGTTATAGCAACACGTAAGCAAAACCAGAGCAAATGAGTAGTAAGATCATAAAAGTGTTTTATTACCACTAAATCATGATGACTGACATTTACGAGTCTGCTGTATCTTTGCGGAGAAAATAAAAGGGCAGCAGAAATCATTGAAGATTACAATTAATATAATAATTACACTTATCTTAAAACACATTTTTCTACTCGACTTTCATCGACAGAAATACCAGTAGATAAAACCGTGTATACGGTTCCCGTCTATTTCTAAAAATACATCACTTAGCATGGAGAGATGAGAAAAAAATCGGAGAAGCTAGAGGGGTCCCAGAATAGATCCCTGTGGGACTCTTTACACTGTAAGCGGAGTAGGCCTGTTTTAGCCACTACTGTTTCTCTTATACTCCCTGGTACTTGAGCTTCGTTAGTAGCTTTGTTATAGACTGATTATGGTTGTTTTTTAATTGTTTGCGAGTAATGAATGTAATTTTTGAGTGATTTTAATTGCCTTTTAGAGAATTCTTTGACACTCGCGATCCCCTCGTTGTAGAAAAGAAAACTTACGTGTATGTTTACCTTTATCTTACCATAAAGTTGTTATCATGGAACGGGTGATGGCCTCACAGTTGTTTTAGCTTTCTAACACTGAATAATACTTACCTGAAACAAAGTACACAAACAATGAAATGAGATTGAAAAATATTTGTTTATTCTAGAAAATTGTGTAGTGTGTGTGATAGTGCAGCCCAATTCGTACCACGTATATATTTTTTTCTATTTTAGTGTTATCGGTTCAATGACCTTATGCTTATACCATCTTTTTGTATCAGCACCCGTAAATCATCAGAAAAAGAGAACCTAACACAAACCAAAACTCATTTGGCTCCAAACGATATTCTATCCTCACGGTTATTCATTAATTTTAAAAAGCGAAGGTTCTTAATTTAAAAAGCTCGGGTTTATGATGGATCCGGCGCCCGCGCACCTCATTACATCTGTAACGATGCGGAGTAAATCAACTGGGGGTATTGTCTCATCTACAGTTGTTATAACATTGCCAGGATGAGATTTCCTTTTAGCAATAAGGTCGTTTGTTTTGTTGTTGTTTTTGTTGATAACGAGCTTAAAGAAACGTACGGTAGGTGTAGAGATATTTTAAAAATATAAGAAATCATTTTGCTTTTCTTTCTACAAAACTAGATAAACATCCAAAACAGGAAGAGTGGAGAGAAGAGAGAGTAAAAAAAGTAAGAAGTAAGAATATTATAACTCTTATATTTTTTTGAAACTTATCTACCAGAATTCGTGTTGAAGTTTTATTAAAGATTCGTAGGTATTACTTATCTTTCACATCGATTCAAGAAATTACAACTTTATGCAAATCATCAGAAGGTACAATTCGATAATACATTAAATAAAGGTGATCTGATCATATCTACTTGTTTCACAATAGTGATCTATATGTTCAGACTTTATAGTATAATTTGAATGTGTATTCGAGGAAGGTGATACAAGTCTTGTGACCCAGAATGCTCCAGCGCACAGTGCCAAAATAATTGACAAAGCAGTGTCATCGGCGCGCGGCCAGCAGGCGTTTCGCAATTACTTGTCTAAATATAGAGACGTGCCTTGGATCAAGGAATAAAAGCCAGACGGACTCCCAAAATACTAATACATTATTGCTGGTACCATATCATTGAGAATGTTCCAATAAAACTGACAAAATAGTATCATGACGTGTCTCATGTAAGCAGATTTATGGCGTCTCTTGCGTGATTATCATTGCCATATATCAAATTCAAGACAGACAGAGGGAGTACGTAACATATGCCCTATCTAGAAAAACTGATAGGACTACCTACCTAGTTACAATAAGAGAACATATTTTAACTTTTTGATCTTTTTTTGGGAAGCTGGGTCAGATAGTTTATTAGTACTGTATGAGGAAAACAAAAAAAAAACATAAAAAGTTACGTGAGAAAAAAGAGGCCTGAAGACTAGGCCCAGCAGTGGGATGATGTGGGCTGATGACGATATTGAATTAGGTGTAATAACGATTTTGCAAGAGACCAGAATTTCTTGCAGTGGCCTGTGCTATCATTGAACAACTACAATTCTACAGGCGAAAAAGTGGCAACATCGCGCCAAAATTAATATTTAAATAGCAACACTGATGAAAATTACAACTACAGGCGTTTTTCGAAGCTACAGGTCTACAATTTTACAAGTCACAGATACAGGCACCTGTAGATTTCCATCGACAAACCATAGGGTAGATTTTGCTTTTAAAAACACAATCGAGCAAGTTTTTACAGGTGTTCATCAAAAGACTTGTAAACTACAACTGTAAAAACTTACAGTGTACCGGTAAATGAAAGTAGGCTAAATCGATATAGAGAAAATATTTTGCAAAAATTACCTGAATTGCCATATAACGAAAATCCAAATAAATTATATAACGCAGTATTTAGTCTTGCCAAAAAAGACTTATTACGTGTGTACCGGTAAATGAAAGTAGGCTAAATCGATATAGAGAAAATATTTTGCAAAAATTACCTGAATTGCCATATAACGAAAATCCAAATAAATTATATAACGCAGTATTTAGTCTTGCCAAAAAAGAATATGACAATGTATTTAAATCTAAGAAAATTAAAGTTAACACAAAATTATCATTTAGTGACTGGGCCACAGTTGGAATTCATAGAAGCAGGCAGAAGTTATACGATCTGTATGAAGAAAGAACATATAATCAATCAAAAACTTTTGCTGATTATGTAAAACGTTACTCTAAAACTTTTAGAAACGTTTGTGCAATAGCTAAATCTAACTTCATCAAAAATAATATAAAGAATAGCACAAACGTAATCAAAACCACTTGGAAATTTGTAAATAATGAAACTGGAAAATCTAAACGTCGTAATGAAAATTATAAACTTATGATAAACGATGAAATTAAAAATACTAATTTGGAAGTAGCTTCCGCTTTTGAACAATTTTTTACTGATATTCCAGTTTCGACTACCAAATCGTTAAACTCATGCCCTATTCTCGCTGAATCTATTCTAAAAGATAATGTAAACCATTGTGATAAATATTTTAAATTTTCTCACGTTAGTAACATTGAAATAATAAAAGTATTTAAAAGTTTACAAATGAAAAATACTTCAGATCTCCACGGCCTCTCTGTTAAAATTATTAGTTCCATAATCGAGTGCATTTCTCCATACCTAGCATGTATTTTTAATGACTGTGTAGACAGTGGCGTGTTTCCTGACTTGATGAAGCATAGTAAAGTTATTCCCTTGTTCAAAGCTGGTAGTACTACTGACCCTACTAATTTCAGACCTATATCAATACTACCAACACTAAGTAAAATTTTTGAAAAAGTTATTTTAAATCAATTGCAAGGACATTTTTATCGTAATAACTTAATGCACCTGCAGCAATTTGGTTTCACACGTGGTCGCTCTACTACTGATGCAGGTGTGGATCTCATCAATCATATAATCGAAGCCTGGGAGGAATCTCATGATGCAGTAGGTGTGTTTTGTGATTTGTCCAAGGCGTTTGATTGTGTTCATCATGATACTCTGGTCAGGAAGCTACATCACTACGGCGTAAAAGACCACGCTCTTAGTCTTTTGGAATCATATCTTAACAATAGAATCCAAAAGGTCGATGTCAACGGTGAAAGATCATCTGGATCAAAGATAAGAATGGGCGTTCCGCAGGGTTCGATTCTTGGTCCTTTTTTGTTTCTTGTATATATTAATGATCTACCATATCTAGTTAAAGAAAAACATGATATAGTTTTGTTCGCGGACGATACCTCTCTACTTTTCAGAGTAAAGAGGCAACAACTCAACTATGATGACGTGAACAAAGCTATTACCGATGTAGTGCAATGGTTTACAGTAAATAACCTACTATTGAATGAAAAGAAAACTAAATGTATCAAATTTGTATTACCAAATGTTAAACCAAGCTCTACAATTATTAAGGTAAAGGATGAAAAGTTGGACCTTGCGGACTCAACTGTATTTTTAGGCATAACTTTGGACGCCTCGCTCCAATGGGGGCCACATATTGAGAAATTGTCGAAGAGACTGAGTTCAGCAGCATACGCAGTTAAAAAAATAAGACATCTCACTGATGTAGACACTGCAAGACTAGTTTACTTTAGCTACTTCCATAGCTTAATGTCTTATGGCTTACTATTATGGGGCCATGCTGCGGATGTGAACAATATATTTGTTTTGCAGAAACGGGCTGTTCGTTCAATTTATAAATTGGGACCTCGAGTCTCCTTGAGACAGAAATTTAAAGAAATCAACATATTGACATTTGTGTCACAGTACATATACGAAAATCTAGTGTACGTAAAAATAAATATAGATTCTTTTAAGAAAAATTGTGACAGGCATAATTTTAACACTAGAAATAAGGAGCAACTTGCTGTGCACATGAGCAGGCTTAGTAAAGTAAGCAAAACTTTTAAGGGCAATTGTATACGCTTTTATAACAAACTTCCTAAAGATATTCAAGACTTACCCTTAAATAAATTTAAACCAGTAATTAAACAAAAATTGTACAAGAAAGGCTATTATGAAATATCAGACTATATGCAAGATAAATCTCCATGGGTTTAATTCAAATGTATAAAGAAAATATTTTATTAGACGAAACAAGTAGATTTATCTACTGCAATTTTTTGTTATTATTATAATTTTTTTTTTTTTTTATGTAGCCATTTTTGGGCTATACATATATATTATTCGTTATTTCCAAAATTAGCTAGGGCAGTTTAGGGCCTAGAAAGATTGTTAATTTAGAGTAGGAGCACTTCTGGGCAGGTTTTTTGGGGGGTTTTTCCTGTTCAGGGGGTCCGGTTAATTATACGCATGTTAATAACACGCTTTGGAAATCTTGACTAAAATTTGAAACAAATGTCGTTTACAAATGGTGGTGGCGTAAAGTTACGTGCTGTGTGATTAACCTGGCCAGCCCCGAGGCAGTGCCTTTATTTTTATTTTTATTTTTTTATCCCGCCCGAGCCGGTTTTCTATTAGGACAATACAAAATTGTTATAAAAAGAAGAAGATTGCGTTATGCAAATTTCTTTTTTTTACAATGACCGATCATGACGTCAATAAGTGATAATGCTATCCTACATTGAATAAAGTTATTTCATTTTCATTTTTCATTTTACAACTTGTGAATAATTTTACTACTCAAAATGCGTTCCTTGCCAAATTATTTTGTTCGAGGCGTTAAATAAAGCAAAACTTTATCGTCAATTGTGGATTATTATTATTAATTCACAACAGTACTATTTTAACGTACTCTATCAATAATATGATTTTTATTAGAAATATTGGTGATTTCATTTTTGTAATTTCCTTTTTATTAAAATAATAATTTTCAGTGTAATGTCTTATATATTTAGCAAAGTGTATACATACTTTTACATTATTTTATCTGTGCTATAGCATTGACTTTGAATTTGAGTGAATGAAATGAATGAATAGTGTTGTACATCGACTTGTAAAATTTACCTGTAGTCGAGATTTTGGAGCGGTACTTACTATGGTAGCTTTACAAGTATCTTCATAAAACGCCTGTAACCTGTAAATTGTAACTACAAGTGTGCTACAGGCAGATTTTTGCCTGTAAATGTGGACCTGTACCTGTACAATGATAATACATGGCACAGGTGGTAGTGGTCATTTACAATGACATTGTTATAGTGCGGCATTAATATGCTTCACTTCGTTTGCACGTATAATTTCGTCGACTATATTTCTTAGTCTGAGAGCAATGCCAACCGTTCTGCAAGAGTCCACGGGCTTCTGACGTGATGCTGCACTGGCACTTGTCATCGTAATCAAGTTTGTCATGAGCCAGCGTCTGCCAGAATGGAGCAGTATTTCGGTGTTACCAAGAATGGTTTGAATTTGAAGTTGTTTGCATCTGTTTCAATGATCCAAACGTAACTAGAGTGAAATGGCAGAAGCTTTTAAACGTCTATCCCAATGTTTGTTAAGTCAAAAAATAATTTTATAGTAGTTATTGACTTTTTATGATGTAATATGAAGATAAATTTTGATTTACCAGCACAAAACGCTGCAAATTCTTGGAAAAATGTCAATGTCAAGAGCTTCACGACCTTGTTCCACCAGCTCCCTTCTACCATCGGACATCCAGACGCACCGCCGGATACCATCCGTACCTGGTAGCCATTCCACCAATTCGGACTAAGCGCTTCCAGTCATCATTTATAATGCGCACTGCTAAAGAGTAGAACTCACTACCTGCGTCTGTGTTTCCAAACGCATACAACCCTAATCTCTTCAAAGTAAGAGTGAACAGGCTTCTTCTGGGTGAGCTCGCTCCATCTTAGACTCTGTCTCTGTCCTATGACCTAGACTAGAGTCAAGAGCAAACCCATCATTAATAAAAATAAAAAAAAATAAAAAAATTTGGTCATACTGAGAGAGAACCATGTGTTTCATTATTGATACGATACTGTTTTCTTTGGCGGTGCATGAGGCTACTTAAATAATTGAGGAACTGTTGGCATTTAAACCAATTCCAGAGCCTGCAATGGCGTCATTCTTAACACACCAATTGTCCGTGACCACTTGCCCTAATGGAACCCAATCGGCGACAGCCTGGCCAATACATGCTCCGGAATGGATGGGCCATTTATCTCAAAAACGACCAAAATCCTATACAATTAAACCCTAATCGAGTATCAACAGGCGTCTAATTCTAGCTACAACTATGCCCGCATGGAATTAATGTGTGTCCGTTTAAGAAAACAATTGACACGACGGTTGGTTCGTTCAACCCGTTCGTGAATCATCGGCTGCGTTCGGCTTGGCAGGCAGCCTAATCGCCGGCAGTCGGGCGGCGTAAATCTCCGCTGCCGTCAACGGCCACCATTCTTCGGGTAGTTTGGAGTGCTCGCTGACTGACAGGGTGGAGGTTTTGTTGTGGACAAATTGACGCATCGTCACACCGGCCCTGGTTTTCATTCAGTCGTCCGCTCGCAGTTTGTCAGACCCTCGGAGGTCGGTGGCGTCAGTTGTCAGTTCCACTATCCTCTCACGTTATTCTTTATCTATTTGGCTTTCGTGTTCGCGTTCTGGAGATACAGATCTTCTTGAGATCTTCTTGTACTGCGATTGATTTGCGATATTACATTGTTGCAAAGCATAATATAGATGCCTGTAGACATAAACTGGGGCGCAACAAAGAAATTTTAATCCTCTAGAGATATTTATTTACCAAGTAAATAACCTGAAAGAGTTATTTATATGGGCCCCGAAGTACCAGGAGACAATAAGCGAGAGGCGGCCAACATCACTCTGCTAACGAGTGGAAACCCAACGCCGTAACCGATACGTTCATTAGGCAGCCTCCTTGGCTATTCAGAGAGCCTGGTACCTTGGAAAATATTCCCTTACACCCGGGATGATAAATTTTGTTATTGTGAAACGAAACCATGTTTTCTTTTATCTTTTACCTCATCACAAAATAAACCTTCCTGAATAAAGTTCTGAGTTCAAAGATCTAGACATCAAAAATGACAGGAATCGAAGCTGGTCACAGCACAAAGACCAAATCATTGGTCAAAAAACTTGCCAAATAACTTCAAGCGGCGGTCTCAAAGGAGCGGTTTTTACCTCCACCAGTTTGTCACAACACAACATTTCGATATTAAGGGTCTTTCGCACTCTTTAATTGATCAGTATTTTAATCTTAGCGGATGCAAGGGAAAAGATTGTAAACAAATCAGCCATAGTTGGAAAGGACTCAGATCCTAAAGTTCAATATTCCGCAACAAAGTAATAGATTCAATATCAGTTCTCTATCTTTACCCATCTCAAAGGTTAACCGCAAAAGTACTCATTTGTAACACTCATCTCCATCGTATTGCATTACAAGACCCAGCATATCCCAGATGGAAATCAAAGCTTCAAAGCAAGGCTATCTCGGACCAGCATCGCCCGTATCCGCTAAACCCACATATTTGCCGTCAAAATGTATTCGCCATTTACAAGATATCCTCTCACTTCATTTAAATTCCGTCTCCATACTAGTTCTGTCCACTTAAGGCACCTCCCCGCATTGATCCAAAAGTTTTTAGCCCAAAGAATGAGACTCCGACAACTAATTAGTGAGACAATTAAAAAAGCTAATATCTCTGAAAACGCAAAAACCTTGGCTCGGAGAGTTCGCTCGTCGTATTTTCAAAATCATCGCGCTCTCATCTTTACACTTAAATTCTTATTGACAGCGCTTCCAGAATGAAACATCTTTTAATATGTTCAAATTAAAGTAGTCCGTAACGCAACTGACTTAGAGTTCATGTTTAAATAGCTGCATGTTGGTTTCTTGATTAGGGATGAAAGGGAGTAACCCAGCTAAATTATTTATGGCTAGTACCTTTCCACTATTGCAAATTGTTGCTTGTTTAAAACTTTAAAACCAGCGAGTCTTGTATAAAATAAATAGGTTTTTATATCAATACTTATGAGAAAAAAATATGTCGCAAGAGTTTTTGAAAGAGAAATGGAAGCATCCAGTCCAGACGTGATGTCTAAGAAGATTTGAGAAAACCAAGTTACTAATTCAGAAGGTAAATGAAGAAATACTAATGTCAGATCATTGTCTACTGAAGATCGATGACAACGAAATAGGAAAGATCGAAGGAAAAAAAAGAAAGGAAGATTAACATATTTTATTATTAAACGAACAAGTATCACTCATAGAGGGATAAACTCTCCACTAATTAAAAAACAAGTAAGTCGTGTAAACCCCACATCAAGATATATATCCCATATTCCACCCTTCACAAAAAACATCGTAGATAGTTCATACCATAATGGTATTATGAAGTCATATCACTTAGAAAAAAATTGTCCCGTCAACTAACTGATGCGAACTTAATTTTGGTGATTCTTTAAGTGTCTTAATTAAAAATAAAGATTTCTCACAAAACTTTTCTAAATGAAACTTACACCATTTTGCCCTTTACAGTTGCACTTGTGTTTGCGTCGCGCCGGCTTCACACGGGCGAGTTATTCCGGAGATATTTCCCGAGATATCTCCTGAGATGCGCCTGCGCCGCTGCGACAGTCGACCGCGCAACACTAAGCAAATTGACCAGAGCCGGGTGCGCCGTTTGCATCTCAAAATCATTTCGCTTTAGTTTTTTTTTTACATCGTGAGCTTATTAAATTTGACTGTTCTTAAAGCCGATGTGTAGATAGGACCGCTTAAAAACCTGATTAAAAATATTTTTCTCATTTGAAGGCCGAATTCTGTAGGTGGGTACTAAGTTCTGAATCTTAACATTTCTTGCGAAATACGAATTCAAAAAAGTCACTTACACCTAACTCTACAAGAGTTACCAGATGACAATTTTTATACCAATTACTCATAGCCATCACTCTAAAATTCCTCAATACTATACCAATTAGTTAGACCTTATGTGGTCTCTGATAATTACAAGTTTTTAACTACACCATCCTATAAGATACGACGGAGGAAAAAAGCTTTGAGAATGCGAAGAACAAATTTATTTCTATAATCAATTCTCGTGGATGTTTTTATTGACAGACAGCACAGGTGGGAATGGCGGGACGAGCATGCAGCTATAGAAAAGGGAAGAAATCAGTTAGATAAATACAAAAAACTATTTTGCCTCGATTTTTACCAAAATATCTATCTCTCCGTATTCGTGGGACAGTTCTGAACATAGGATTTAGATTAGCTTGGATCCAGTTTTAAACTAAAATCAAAAGTAGTACCACTGCCTTCGCGTTCCAAATTTGAAATTGTAATACTCGCTGCTCGTAATATTTGAAATTTAATAAAACGGAACCCGTCCGCCACTTATACTTTTTAATTTGATATCTCGACCGACCTTCGTATACAGCCAGGATGAATATATCGCGACTTTTTTCAGCCAGCCCGCTTTTTATCGTTTTTAAATTGAAAAATTCCTGGTTGCATAATTTTATAACGGTCCATTCCAAAGTTGTAACATTGTTACTATACATTCGAAGTTTAAATGCAGTTTTTTAGTTATAAAATGATAATTTACTGGCCTGATTTAGAATGAAATAAAAATTAAAGAGTGTTTTGAGGAAACTTTATTCAAGTTACTGTGTGCTAAGTGAACACACGTGCGTCGGTCCTGAGTTCGTTTCCCGGGTAAATTTAGAACTGCGGGGGGGTACAGGGGAGGGGGGATGAGGGAATTAGTAACGAAGTACCTTTTTATAGAAGCAGCGTCGGAGTCGCGTCACACTATCTCGTATACACACTATATAGCTAAATGATATATTTATTGCCGCTAACGAGAATACGCGTCGTAAAATAAAATTTCATTTTGAATTTGTATTACTTTACTCAGAATGTTCTGAGCCTTTGCCTGAAAAAGTTTAAAAAGTACTAGCTTTAGACAAAGTCAAATTCGATTTTTAAATCGGTCGTAGCGCGAAAATTAACGTCATGGGAACCGCCAATCAGGTATGTGCGTGCGGAATAAAAATGGTGGATTTTTACATGATTCTCGAGTAAAACTGGAGGCGTTCGCCTGCATGGCACTGGCTGAATACAAAATATCGTAAGTGCACATTATTTGCATTTTGAATTACGCGTTCGAAGCTTTGGCGCCAACAAGATGAATATAAAGAAAATTGTAGATGCCAGCCAGTTTACCAGTCAGTGTCAAAAGTACTATGTTTGTGAGCATTGATGCATAAAATAATAGGCTATTTTACATGTCATTATTCCAATACCTCTTGAATACTTAGTACCAAATAACCATGGCTAAGTGTAATCCACTTGTCACAACAACTTGTTTTGCACCTTCGTTGTTACAATGTTTTTAATCTGAAACCGTTTTACTTTATGTCGATTATTTTTTAACGTTTTATCTATCAATTATTAAAGCCTCCATCAAGTCAAAAACTAGTTAGTTTCTTCTTTTTATATAAAGTCCTTTGAAATTTCGATTTTGTTTCTACAACTATGGCATCTTTGAAATTAATCAGGTGTATAGAAATGTGTTGAATAACAAAATATCTATTGAAAAGGGATATTTAGAATATTTATTTTCCAGGATAGATGCTGGTCATCCAAGTTAAAACTTTTAAGCGTAAGATCAGTAGAATATCATCCACATGAACTCAACTATAGCTTTCAAAATCAGTATTCCGCGCGCAGTATGAAAAATTCTTATTGTAGTACATAGTAATATCTTTAAAGAATATCAAATACTGTACAATGGGCTTTGGTAGCATGTTGATCGTATCAGACTGACAGACAGACCAATCGGGAGGGCGTGGTCGACCGAGGTGGCCTAGTCAAAGTCTGACTCTTACACCTATAGACATTGTACCTATCAGTCAAATATTTGGCTACCCAATCAGTACTCCTGAAGACTACTAAATTGCTGTCAATCACCGATCTGATCTGCCAAATACACTGCTTGAATAAATAAAATACGCGACTGTAGATGAGAGAAATGATACTTACAGATAATCTTAAATCTATAAAACATAAGTCAATGTTATTTTTTCTAAGTATTCTTTTTCATCTGAATATAAAACTGAAATATAGCATTGAAATAACGGAACTTGGAAAGAATTTAATTGGTAGTATCAGGAGCGTGGCACATGCAATTCTTACTAAAAATCTATCCATAATGTATATTGAATAGACCTGGCTAAGCATAATGCGGTTTTTCACCAGGGCTACTAAACTGTGGGTCTGCCATATAAAAGCTTTCTGTAGGTCAGCTGGATGAAATTCCTTAGTAAAAATATGTTGTCCTGTTGTGTCATCATTCTTTGTATATGCCTCTTGTAATGATTTTGTGTGTAATAAATTGTTAATAATACGCTCTTAATTTTTATGCTAGTATAAAAACTACCATAACCAATATCTCCCGTAGTTATAATTTTTTAGGGTTGTTTGAAAGAGGTCCCTTAATGGGATAAGTCCGTCTTTTGTGTGTTTTCTGTATTAATTTTAAGAAGGTACAATAAAGAGATTGTACATACATTAGAACAGTGATTTTTGGGTTTTTTAAAGTAATCTTCATTGGTTTATTGAATGTCCACCAGTTCTAGATTAAATTCATAACCTACCATGAAGTCATTAATCGAATTCTTTTTGACGTCATGGTCATTCATTAACATGCAAAAAAGTTTACTATATTAGCTGTAGGTTCATCATCATCATCAATAAATTTTATGCGACTTTGCGTATAATCATCTTCAACAGCAGCGGTATGTTTCCCTATCCTCCTCCATAGAAGGCCTTTTTGACCCGGTAATATTCACCTCGTCCAATACGTGGCCATAGTAGTATGGCTGTCAAAGGGTTGTCAGCAGAGTTGGCCGCCCCTGTCAGATGGCATGGATCTTCGCATGCGACGCACGCAGCGATCGCAATCTCGCGCGGAACCGTCGCGCGTCGCATCGCAATGCGCATGCACATTCGAAAACGCACCACGCTGTCAGCCCGCCGAACCGCATGGAACATTGCGCGATACGTTCCGCCTCTCCGAAAGATTATCATGTTAAGACTACAATGTAAAGCGAATTGACTGTTCTGATTTCGTGGAGTTGTTACAGAAACGCCTCTCAAAGCTAGCGGTGACGGGATCAGATCTTATTTGTTGCAGATGTTGCACGGTGCTTACCTATAATCCTACATGCTAGTTTTATGCGATCCTGGTACATTGAAAGTTTGTGTCATGATATAATAGGTAGGTATGATATGAATCGCCATACAAATTAATTTTGGGAGTTGCGTATCGTGTTATAAGTTAGGTCGCACGGTAGTTACTTATATTTAGGCTGTTTTTTATTAAACAACCTACGTAAGCTTCTTAAAAGGTTGAAGATTACAGAAACACAAAGTAAATGAAAAGTGTGTCATAATCATAAATTTCATTTTGCGTGGGTGGAATATTTTCAATTCTTTTAAGTGGTAGTAGTAAGTACCAAGGTATCACTTATAGATAGAATTGCCAATTCTCATTATAAACCAAAAACACTTAGCTACAAAAACACCCAAAGTCGCATTAAATTGATGTTCAATAGATTAGTAATGGACACTCAAGAGCAGGAAATAGCAAATTTATGCAAAAACAAAATAGATTTGTCGTCGTCTACTAAGGAACTACTAGTCGTTTACAACGATAAACCAAATGAGATTAAATTAGTGTAAAATACTCAGAAATTTGTGATAACACTCGTGGGAATTACGCTGATAAAATATTTTTTAAACAGTTATGTAATAAGAAGAAGCTAATGGAAAGCAAAGACTTATTTAACCTGATATTCAAAACAGATGCTCCCTGAAAACCTTAAATTGTAGGTGTATTATTCAAATGTTTTTGAATAGAGTTGAAATTAATTAAATGAAAGCCTTGAAAGAAATGATGTCAGTGCACAAGTAATTGTAATAAGAATCATTGTAATACATATGATCTACATAATATCAAGACCAGTAAATGAATCAACCAAATATAGAGTCAAGAACCTCTAAGCAAGATTAACACACGAATGTCCTAATATTTGGAGACACGGTCACATTGTAACCGATTCTAAATCGCATGTACGAGACACGCATATCATTGAATTTACCAACTTATTTGCTTCAGAATGTAAGTTACCTCGATTACCATCAAGAACTTTATTACTAAAGACTTAAGGATTGTTTTTGTGAAATATCGGTAATATCGAAGGTGTGTGTAATATTGTCAATAACAAAAATCTCGGATTGACGTATCACTAACTCAATCTAGCGTTTTCGCGTTTTTCCACCAGATTTCCGATTACATGTTCGAGTATGTACGCTATTTAATTGTGTCGCTTTTTACCAACTTCATGTGTTGGAGTAGTGTTACCTGGTTTCTGTCGAGTTTGGTATTTACTTCTTGTGTAACTCGCTGTCTTATTATCAGCATTGGAGGCACCACTCTCTCTTGATTTAATGAGATTTTTGCATCAACTAAAGAATCTGTCAATGGTTGAGCTGAATCGATAATGACAATAATGTCGACTTCGTGAGGTGCTGTTTGCATTGATGATATAATGAATTCATTTAACACGTCTCAAATGTGTTCTTTTTTATACTAATTTTAAAATAAAATTTCGTCAAATTTATTTACTATTTTTATCTTATGCTTATGTCGTTCGTAATTTTTCTTGCGTAAGTACTTTATTTAAAGTTTTTATTATTAGCAACCGTTTCATATAGCTTTAATAAAATGTTGCTGAAAATAAAAAATCTTAAAATTATGTTACTTATATTTACATACATACTCACTAACATCACCACTGTCCCTACCACCTTTTTCTATTCCTAACGGCCTACCAGAAAGTCGTCCACGTATTTCCACAGAATAAATCCCAGTCTAATTAGCTGTATTTCCCTCCCTCCACATTCCGGCTGGTTCAAAGAAGCGAGCAACGCCAGCGCCATGTCGCCATCTGTCAAGCGTCTTGCGCAGGCGCACCTACCGCCTGTATACTCCTGCGGTCCTGGTATTTTTAGCCGGCAGCTAATTAATTGGGACTTACTTTTGCACTTTCTTGGGTTTCTAAGATGGTGTTCCCGGGTGGGATCGCGGAGATTTAGTGAAATCTTACTTTTATCTTGAGGACTATTGTTTGGATCTTAAGTCTATCGAGTACCTGTAATTTATAGGTTCCTACATAACATCAGTATAAACTGATTCAAACTTTTGTAGTGACAAATAAAAACAAACACGCGCGGTAATATCTGTGTATGAGATAAGTAAACCTTAAAATCCATGTCAATTAGTAGGTATGGTTAAAAATATATCAGCTACTATGAAAAGTGAGTGACAAAAAGCGTTCAATAATAATTTACCTATACCTGGTTTGATTTAATCTCGTAAAAAAGGCATTAACTCCTAATGCAAACATAGCTTAACTGACCTATCACGTCATGATTTGCATATTAGTTTGCATGAGGGGCCAATGCCTTTTTCACTGGATTAATTCAAACCAGATATAGATGATGTAATGAGTAGATATATTTCCCTTATCAGATTTGACCCATCTGCCATTTACAAAGGACGAATCCATCACAGTGTCATCGCGTAATTAGGCTCAATTTTTGATAATTAACGGCAACACGGAAGGTCGTTGAACTCATACTTCAACCGCCAATTTGTGTGAAATGCTCTAAAACTCTACAAAATAAATAGAGACGTCAACGTCAGACCACGTTCGATGATAAACTACCCAACCACGGTGACATCTCCCGTCAAAAAGAGATGCTGCCATATGTAAATCGTCACGGAGAAAAGAGAGAGCCGTAATATATGAAGTATAAAAACCGGAGCCGTTGATTTTATAATTTATTTGTTACGCATTTGTCGTTCCGTGAAGATCGAAAGATACACGAGCTTTTTGTAGGCGACTAGTGAATACGCATCAGATGTGATTTGAGCTGTAATTTATGGTGTTTGTACAACGGATGTCACTGCACACACCCTCATAAACAACCTCTTTAATAGACATCATCCTTGAGATGTGTTTAACGTCCGAAGGGGCTCGCGAGACCAAAGGGGAATCAAAATAGAGCGGCCATTTAAAAAAGAAACAACAAACAATATTGTTGCCAAATTAAGAACTTAAATAACAAATGCACGGCAAGAACAATTCAGATTCGAATTTATTAAAATGTTTCTTAACATAATCGTTCAAAATTGGAACGCTATCCAAGAGTCGTTCGGAAATCAATCATGCACATATTTAACCAAGTTTTCGAACGCGCCAAGTCCCTGTCCCCGGCGACGCGCCCGCCATAACTCAAATGCGTTTGAGATATAGTCCGCGTTTTATCAATGCATCGTCGCGATGATTCTTATGATTTATGCCTAATTATTGCTCTTGTTAATGTCCTTTTCACAGTATGTCCGTTTGCGTCAGCAGGGCCATTTGTATTTTTAATTTACGCGCCTTCAAACGTCACCTTTTTTGATGGACAGTAAAATTATGACATTCGCGTTGACCTTTACGACCAAAACATTACATAACTTTCCGCTCTGGATTGAGATATTAAAAGAAACAATGTTCGTATGAATAGAGATGTAGAGCCAGCACAGGTTAAAATGTGGCAAAAAACAAAATGGCAGATAAACTTAAACCAATCATAAAACACACTGAAAGTTTGTGAACGAAAAGTTGAACGTCCTATACGTCCATCGGGCTGTCAGTTGTTGGCCCAAGTTGGGATAAAATATAGCTCATGTTCAGACGGATACCGTGGAGAAGGAACGAGGGGTCTGGCCGGGGGGGGAGGGGAAGACACAAATAGCAACTATCTCCGTCGAGCAAAACAATGCCAGTAAGTATGATATTATGGCTAGAGTGAACCGAGTTATTCGGATACGAAAATTGAGAGATATTTCTGAACGGATTCCTGTGTTAGTACTCTTCGGACTGAGTGTTTTATTTGGCTTTTCTGTTTTTGTCGATAAATAGCAGCAACGTTGCAAAAATTTTATTGGTTGCAGATACTTTGAAATCGGCCAGAACATAATTTTTTAAACTTCGAATTTCGCAAAACATGCGCCTACATTTTATTCGTAGGATAACTTTTCAACGTATTTACCGATAGGCGATACTTTGTAATGGTCTCGCAATGTGGAAGGAAATATCAGTTTTTATAGTGGATTACCATACTACAATGTCGATGTGTTGAAAGTTACGGAAATTTACACAAGTAGAGATGTTTTCGATTGATAACTCGATAATAAACAGTTTTATAGCCCGTGACAAGAATTTCTTGGGAAATTACATGACTAAATTGATTGGTGAAATATGCAAAATTCCGTCACTAATAGACTTGACGAGCAAAATATATAGACATTGAATAAAGTACGAGGCACTTATAAGCTGAACAACTACTTACTCATACCTAATAACAGAAGCAACAACTATATAAAATATGTCTCTCTGCTTGCAGAAAAAACAAAAAAATCAAGAAGATGTCTTGCAATTAACAAAACATTTAAATGGGTCTTAGAGGCTGTCTGGCGCGATTAATGTTGGGCTAAGAATTCTTAATTAAAATTCTGATGACGAACGCTGCACAGGTGCAGCTGAACTCAATAAAGAAAAGAATATAGAAGTAACTTTTGATTTGAAACTTATAATATTGGGAGATATCAATTGAGTCAACAAAGACCGCTGAAACATGGCTGAAACTATCAGTCGCGAACGAGACAAAGAAACATTTCTCTAGGTTTACACCAATATATAATAAGATCTTCGGACAGACGGACGAGCGACAGATGCGAGACGGCTATAAATAAATAATACGGCAGCATTTTATTATTATCATAGTGAGCACGTGCGGTGACATTCTCGAGGCAAAACTGGCGTCGGCGCGGTGACGCAGAAATAACCTGCGCCTCGGCTGGAGCGAGACGTGGCTCTGGATCACAGGGGATTGTGTGATCGCTGGAATTATATTCACTGAAGACACTTCCTTCCCTGGATCTTCAGTGTAATACACTCTCCAAAGCATAATTTTCTTGTCTTCTTACATTACATCATCTGATCCGTAACTGAAAGGTATTTCATGTTTTCTAGACTTAACTTTAAGTAAAAACCCTAATTATTTATCTTTATTACTTATTACTATCTCCGTTCCCAGCTTAAGTTTTATTGTCAGCTTTTACTACACATGCATAAAGTCATTCAACTTGACGCACAATAGTATCTTGATCACAATAGGTTCTTTCAACAGCTTGAACCCAGCAATTTCCCTTGTCAATACATGATCTTAAATCTAGAATCCAATTCCAAGACCATAAAATTATGAAGTGGCAATAGACTGGGCGGCTATTAACCGAAAACTGAACGTTTGACTGTAAACGATTTAATGCCAGCAAGATCGCAATACGCAAACACATTCATCATAAAAGATTATTGCTGTAACGGAACGCAGTCCAAAACCCAATTAGCTGGGAATTGGCGCGAATCTGGGAGGAAGGGTCATTACGGCCCACGTTGCAAAAAATAATGCCTTTATGGCTATTAGCTGAGTAGCGCAACAAATAAAGCTATTTTATAATGCAGTAAGAGCGATAAATTATTTAATATTCTAATTTTCAATGCTCATCATGCATGACTGAAAATGTTCGCATTTGAAATTCGAATTGACTTTGAAATCGACTCGTTCGGATACGCAAACCGTTGCTATTCGCGCTCACTAGCGGTAGTCGGCTCATTGATTATTATTTTAACGCACAATTAAAATTTGATGGTCGTCTCCTCCGTTCATCTTCGACTGTTAGCTACCTTCCGATTTCTGAACGACATGCGCCGGCCATTAAACTAAATTATACTTTGTAACGCGTTTGTAGAGCCCAATTTCGAATGATATACGATCGCATGTATGATCTTCTTTGAGTCTACCACGACGTATGAGTGCGAGAATAAGCGTTAATAAAAATAGTCGTAAAATGTTCAACTTTTCACCCTTATTCAACCTTGCTACTGTGCACTTAGGGTTCAATTTTGAACGGTAACAATGACCAAGTCGTCCAAGTACGTGTGAAAATAAAAATCATGCGTATGCACACATTCGTTAAGAATTGACACTTATTAAGCGGGATAATTTTTTTAATTGGTATGACGACATCTCTTCATTTATCGTCCAGTATACATGACAGTGTTTGATTTAGCATTCCCGTGTTAGTATGAGTGACAAGCCCATTGTCCTGGTTCCACTGTTGTTTTTATGATGTTTAAGTGTCATTTAAGCTTATTACCACTTGCGATTATGATTATGACACTTACAATAGGTTTTTTTTTGTAGTTTATGTTAGATTGATTGTGTGTTTGAGAATTGACGGATAGCTATTACTTTCTTGTAATGTATATAATAGTTTAGCGATATATCTACTGTTACATTTTTGTAAATGCTAGGAGTAATTAAGAGAAGTCCATTTTTGAAGTTATACCTTGATGACATGACATGAGCATAACATTGTTTTAGAATAGAGGACTTGAAAAATACATTGAGATCCTTTATTTTGATTCTGGCACATCATAAGGAAGTTGCAATTAAAAAATAAAGCGATTGTCTACGGGTCCTCGAGTTATTTCTCGAGAATCATCGCCAACCGTTCCAAATTCAAATTGCCCAGTTCGTATTTCGAATGCGACGTGATTGGCCGACCTCGCGCCGCGTGACCAATTGGTAATGAGGAATGTGTGGAGATGAGCTTTTACGGAAGCCGATCGGTGTAATTAAACTTTAAACTTCGTATTCTAAGGCTCTTAGTAAACGGACTGTATTATCATCCTCCTTAAAACTTCATGAGCTATATATTGATAGAAATAGTATTATGTTTCCATGACTTCTTTTTTACTTTTATTACACGATTGAGACAGACAGAAGTTAGATTCAACTTGAAGGTCTTACTACACTGCAAATTACCAACCACCTGTGTACAAACCTACAGGTTATTCTAAAAGATTAAAATTTTTGATATAGATTTATGAAATAACTACACTCGGACTACTATTAGTTAGTAGCAATAGTTTCATTGTAGTCCATCTGTATAGAGCCTAAAAATTCGAATTCTATAATTCAAATTTTTGATTCGGTTCGCGCCATTTCCACTCCCGGTGTTACTGTGTCCGCTTCGGGCGCTTTTTTATTTTGTTTTTAATTAGCAGTAGCTTTATATTTTTATAACGGTTGTTCTAATGGGAACTCAATGGGAATCGAAAAATCGATTTTATATATCGGTTCATATCATATTTGAGCGTACACTTTCTCTTCATAAAATGGTAAATGTGCTTCTATTCTAGTAATAAGAAAGTTGTGATTTTGTTTCATTGAAGAATTGTGCAGTATACTTGTTGTGAATCTTAATTTGCTTAGTTATAGCAAAATCAAAAATATGTATGTACTGCTATTTTCAACCATACAATTAAAATGAGACACAGGCCAAAAAAAAACAACCTAGGCCTATAAAGTAGGCTGAAAGAGCTTGCTTGTCATTGCTTATTCCATTTTTCTTAAAAAAAATTAAAATTCGAAACATAAAATGAGCATTCATGGAGCATTCTTAGAATAGGATTCCCAATGTCGATCAAGAGAATTAGAAACTTATGAATCAATACTATATCGATTCATAATTGACAATAATTGTAGAGGCAATAATAATTATTATAACATTCGACCACTGTTCGGTATCTTGATCAGATAGCGGACTTTATGGCTTCCTAACTTATTGTATTGATAAACTGGTTTGAACTGGATTAGCTATGGGAATACTTTAGTAAATTGCCAATTTAGACAATGTGATTTAGTATGCATTTAAATAGTAAAATTTGTTGGGAAGAATTAAATCGCAAGGATACGGCCGTTATTTACGCGTGGAGAGGTTAGGTGACATAATTACAAAGTATACACTTATATCAACCACTAAACTATACCTCACGAGTTCAGTTCTTTAGCAGTCAACAACGGATCAAGCAGGAATCGACGTCAGTACATACGATCGGAAGTGTACCACGTGATCATGAAGTCGTTTAAATTATCCATTCCGTGCAATTTCCCCATATGATAATACTATATGTCATTCTGTTATGATTCCAGCTCAAACAAAAACATCCTTGCTTGGTCAAGTGTTAAATAAGAAACCACAACATTCTCGCATGAGACTCAAAAGCATAACCGTAGGGGCAGATCTCAGATAGTCCATTCCAATCTCCTTCACTAATACGACACAATGCATGTCTGTCTGTCCGTAGGGGAAGGAAATCTCTGGTTTTCCAACAAATAGCTCCGCGGGGCGTCAGGGGGCACCAGGGGGCACCAGGGGGCCCCAGGTTGGTGCCCCCCTCGCACGGTGGCTGCGCAGCTATGTAAGTGGCCGCATTTAGTTGGTGGTCGATTTTCTAATGTTTTCTTTCGACATACCTAGACGATATAGCTACTTAAGAAAGGCGGCAAAGAAATTTTATGATCAGAGTTACTATAGAGAAATAATTATGACATTTCTTTGTTTCTAAGAGATCTGAAGAAAACAGGGGCTCCCTAAAAATCCTGAACCATTGGTAATGCTTTGGAAGATGATACCTACTTTATTACTCACATCATAAACTATAAAATCATAAAAATAATAAACTGACGGCCTTATCCCACTATTATAGGGAAATGCCTAAGTATTTTTAAGTTGTACGGAGTAGATCTAGATGATCGTAGTTAATCTATTAAAATACTTATTCTAGAAAATCGCATTAAAGAACTCAGAAATAAGTAGGTGTACCTACATTGATATAGATTTAAGTATTTGTTTACAAAATCAGAAAAGTATTACCAGCATACTTTCATTGCTGATCATGTTTATTTGTATAAAACCAAAGCTTACATTTTATAGCCGTAATTTTTAACCAATAAGGAATTTTATGCAAAAGATTTAAGATCCTTTGACCTACAAAGAAACAAATGACATGCAATTTGACCATATGGTCGGATGACATCATTTGGACATCATACTCAATTCTGAATTTGAGGTTATATCTCTCCCTTCTGGGTTTGATGATATAATTTGCTTTTTTTGGTCCCTATAATGTTTCGTTTTAACAAATCGTTTGAAGAAATATAGTCCATTATTCAGTAACAATCAATTTGTGTGGGAATAAAGACATTGGCGCCCCGTGGTCTTCAAATGGAACGCGTTGTCAAAAGTAGCGCAGCAGGCTGGTTCGTTGAGTGGAAAAAATCAGGGAAATTAATGTAAATCCTCTTTGGTTGTAATCTGTGGAATATGGTGCGCTTGAAAAGAAAATAATATAATTTGTTCGAATTTTAAATTTTTATGCCAGCTTCTTCGCTTTATGAAAAGTTTTGTTAAAAAGAGTTTCAGAATAATTTTGAGTTTAGTTAGGTAATTATAATGTTGAAACCTTTCTACTAAAATTTTCTAATTTGGTATTTTAACAACATGCTTACCGAGAACAGCGATCCTTCTAATAAAGGAAATAATTACATTAGCCGCTATATGCCGCTATGACCGTAAATTAGATGGAGTTTACGACTAATTTATTAATAGAAAATTCGCAAGTAAACCTTCGGTCTGCCGTAAATAAGAAACCGCGCAACGACCAATGGCTGGTCGTAAAATCTATCCAAGCGCTCTGATTGGTCAGTCTCTGGCCAACGGACGCGGGTTCCAGATTTGAAAGCGACGGTTTACGAGCGGCAGGCGGCGTCTTTTTGCTGTTTTGGCGCCGAAATTGACAGATTTAAATCCTTGGAAGCTCTTAGCTAAATTTTAGACACTTATTTCACGCTTATAATGGAGGATTAATGTAGACAACGCATGACAAAATTGTCTCCTTTTCCTCTCTCTTTCAAGTCAAGTTAAGCTGTCATCCCCTGCCTATAGCTATCGATATCCGAAATCATTTTATGACCATCACATCGCAAATTTGCTTGAATTTATTGCTGGGTGATGCCGGCTCATAACAGCATCACCCCATTTCATCCCTGCGGATGTTGTAAAAGGCGACTAACGGACTGAAGGGTTAAAGTGTGTAACAATTTTAAGCGACACGCTAACAACCTGTCACTATAGAGATACACAATTTTTCCGACGTGGCGATAGTGACCGCATTTTTACGGCCGTTAACGCTCTGCCTACCACGCAAGGGCTAAAAGCGTGATATGTGTATGTATATTTTCATCAAGTTGTTCAACTTATGTTCCTTTTACAAAACTCATTTATAAATTGTACTGATTCGAAATTTAAATTATTCTACCTTGTGTCTTCGTCAGACTGCGGCTTGCGCATGCGCTCCTTAGCGATTGTCACTATAAGTTTATTACATAGTAAATCCCGCTTAACGTCGCCCTATGGTAGGTACCTCCTTAGGGTCTATAGGATACGGCCATTTTGTGACCAGCTCCGACTGTAAATCTTTCCAATTAATTCGGTTTTAATCTTGCTTCAGGTACCTAGGTAATGTGAATTAGGTATGAATAACTTTCAGCATTAAAAGGAAATAGGTGAAAACATTTCAGTACCCGATATTATCAAACTACAGGCTACAATTTTACAGGTGAAATTCGATGTTCATTGCGCAGTCGGTTAGCCATTATGATACCAGGAATATGAACCGGCTACGCAATGTACTAAGAATTTCACCTGTAGACTTGTAGCCTGTAGTTTCATAACATAGGCACCAGATGGTAAACCTACCAATGAAATATGAAAAACATTAGGCAAGGCATCCATACTAAATGTCTCACAATCTGATTAATTTGAATAGGCCAATTTGTATTCTTTTTATTATTATTTTATTTTTCAAGTTCGATAACTTGAATGGGTAACTTTGGGTGCTGCCACCTATACTCCAAACACAAATACTACCTGAGTATTGGTACCAACATCAACTACGTGAAATATAAGTACATGAATGAATGTACATACATACATACACATACATATAACACGCCTATAATCCCTTGCGGGGTAGGCATAGCGTAAACAGCCGCAAAAATCGGCCATTTACTCCACGTATGACAAATGTTTGAGGGTCATTCGGAAAATTGTGTATCGATTTATATGAATGAATGTATGACATGAATTAGGTGCAAAATTAACCCGGTAGATGGAGCCATGCCACGCGTTATTAGCATCAAGATCCATTTGCAAAATTCACGGGTAATGGCTGAGCCGCGGTAGCCCAGATGTAAGAGTCGTCGCTACTAGTGATAGCAAAAGTCGCAAACTTTGCAAGTTTTCAAAAATAAAACATCACCCTTAATCCTATAGCGAAGTCCGTCACGTATTCTATAAACCACCCCATGCTACCCCATAAGATACCATGGTGGGTGATGGTGGTAAATCCCGTCATTCGGCCCGTGACGAATATGTGACGAATTGCAACAATCCGACTAGTCGCTTTTATTATTTTCATTTCTTTCCCTATGTCTGTGTAGGGATGGGCACATCTTGTTCTTTTCGTATTTTATTGTTATTAATCATGTATTTCACACAAGAAAAATTACAAGAAACATAATATACAAAGAATGACGACACAGCCGAACAACTTATTTCTGCTAAGAAATTTCTAGTTTGGTGATTCGAATAACATTTTACATTAACTTTTTTGAATACTAACTTACTACATTTTACTACATTAAGATAGGTACACTTGCATAATTTCGCCTAGGGTAGCTAAGCCGCGGTAGGCGTCGCTACTAGTAATAGCGAAAGTCATAGGTTCGAATCCTGGCTGCGGCACAATTTTGCAAGTTCACCAAAAACTTTATTATATTATATAACAGGGTGCAAAGATGCAAATCCCTCAAACCGTGGTCCTCATGATAATCAACCATTTTCACCAAGATACATAAGTCTAAATAAAGATGTAAAAAGTTATAATGAGATTATACCATAGTCATAGGGATAAATAGCCCGATGGCGTAGCGGATAGTTCCCCTGCCTGCTACGCTGAGCGTCGTGGGTTCGATCACCACCAGACAAATGTTCGATAAGTATATTTTTTGAGTCCCATGTATTTTCCAATATAAGTTATTTAGTATTATTATCAGCTATCTAGTTCCTATAGTAAAAGCTTTGCTAAGTTTGGGGTTAGACGGAGCTTTGTGAATTGGCCACGATATTTATTTCTTTATTAACACTTTAGCTTTACCAAATATACCGGTTCATCTTCTTCTTGTTCTTCTTCCTCACCTATTCAGTTTTTTTATTTGCTGATTTTGCTTTTCTTAGATGGCTTCTGCTTCTCTTCTACTGATCGTCTTCTTGAATCTTCTTCTATTTATCTTCTTCCAGATTTACGCGTTAATAGACATTTTTAAAAAATCTTTCACTTACTCACGTACAAATTTCATTAAATAAAGTTAATTGCATTTCATTGCCTTCGTATCGAAAAGTTTGTAGTTGCGAATATTCGTATTTTGTTCCTCCCTATCAGTGTGTTATACATTATTCATCGGCCATCTTACTGTATTGGCAATATGATCACTAATGTTAGGTCTGTATTGAGACATAGTTTTTATGGAATTTGCTTTTTGATATACAGTGCTTTTTCAGCATATTGGGAATAGTATTTCAGCATCTAAGGGTTTTGTATTGAATTATTTTTTCTTGGCAAGTTAATATTTGAATTTTTGGTAAAATTTTAGACACGATTTTGTGTGTCATTTTAGATGTGTATTACATATAAATATTTGTGAATTTAATATCAGCCTTGAAATATTGGTCAGATGTGGCGATAGCGAACGTATTTTACGGCCGTTAACACTCTGCCCGCAACTCGCAAGGGATAAAGGCGTGATTGTGTGTGTAAGATATAGTTATATACCTTCTTTCTATTAATTCTTATAACCTTTCTCCAGTAGCATAGGTATTTAATACTTCTTTGTAAACTTATAATATTTGTAAGTTTGTTAAAACCTATACAATAACCATTGCATCACTAGACAAATTAGCACCTATTATTCGAACCCAGCTCGTTACTCAAAGAGGCGGTGCCACACCGCTGTGCCGTCCATCAAACGTCAATAGCAGACTATAAAATATAAATAAAATATCAGATTGGCGCCAAAATCCTCTTTACCCCGGAAAATTCCGCCATATTTTTATTTTCCCACTTTAGGGTTCTGTGCGCTCAGGGTTTTCTTGATAAAGTGATAAATATTTGCAAAAAGCATTGTTCTAATGTATTGTGGAAAAATTAAATTATTGATTTATTTCTATTCAATTTTAGTAGAAAATTTGATTTTATAATTGTCCTTTTTCCACTTAGTCTTTGCTTCTGGTTTGCTTCTTAGATATAATTTGACTTTTGTGTTTGCATCATCATTATCATTAACTTTTGTATCTGACAGTTCTCGAACTTTTATTTTATAATATTATACCAGATGGCGTTGCGCTAAGTTGAAATTTTGACATTTGTCTATTTGCATACGTTTTTATGGAAAGAAACTTTTTGAGTTTAACTCAGCGCCATATAAGCACACTTGAAGATTGGCTAGAAAGAAAATTTCCTATTTACCTACACTAAAAGTTTCACGGAACCTACTCCCGTTTTGGCAGACTTGCTTTTTTATTTTATTTTTTCTAAAGGGAGGTTAGATTTCTGAACGAGACGCGAAAGATTAGCGCCGCGGGTGCTGTAAAGAAACAATTTCCCGACTACCCTCCTCCGGGGGAAGCCCCGCTTTATGGAAAACTGCGACATGATAAAAATGCGGTATTACTCGGAGAAATACTTTGACAGTTTTTTTTGTTGGACGAAAATTAATTTTGGCACGTCTGTTATTAGCCCAGTGAAGCTAGCTTTTCATGTTACAATTTATAAAAGTCGTTTATTTTTGGTTTGTAGTTTTTGGACCATTGGGGTATTGTACCCAATTTACTATTTTGTGTAATTTTTAAATTTTAGGTATATGCTGTCAAACTTTAGTTTGGTGTGGATAAGTACGACTCAAACTGGGATTTGACACTGTGTAAACTGTCATAAACAAACTTTCATACTGGTATATTTCATATTATTTATTTAATTACATAAACTTACTTATTTAAGTTTATGAAAGAACTACTATTAATTGAATCAAAAGTTACCTTTCGTTACGAACGTAAAAAATAACACAAAATGTAATATGTATGTACCTAATATAATATGTAGACACACAAAGACGGAATCGTTCAAAAAATAAGCGACTTTTTGTAAGTTATGTCCTTAAAATAATGCCAGCCGTACCGGACTATATGTTCGCTTTCAAATTTCTGTGGACATCTAAATTTTATCAGTTATCTGTATTATTATTTTTTATAATTTTTGTATTTGGCTATGTAAGTTTTTGGTTTACTTGGATTTCAAAAATAGAAAATGCCGGATTAATTTCAAACAGAACATGTTTATTGTTTAATCCGTTCAGAAAATAAAATAATTATTATTAATTAATCACATTGACATACAGGATGGACGTACACCAAATAGCAACGTTAATAATATACATTTACGAGTTAAATTTACGAAAAATAATAGTTCCGAACATCATAAGAAACCTACTAATTACTCTAACCTAACTTAGACAATATCCAACTACACAAATTTAAATGTTAAAAACTCATATACAGACAAAAATAATTCATTTAGTTTAAAAAAATCCCATTAAATTTTGGGAGATGGATCTTAAATTAGTTTAAAAAGTTATGGCTTTGTTAACAAAGCGGGGAAATAATATATAACACAAACAAAACAAGTCAGTCTCAACGCCAAAATATGCCTTAATACCAATACCACTACCACTAAACAAAATGATCGAACTTGCGAATAAAATGTGACATGACGCGAATTTTGTAGAACCTAATTATTAGACTGTAGAGTCTAGAAACGAGAAAAGGCGGTTTTTCCACATGTCGTCGCTGCGTGTTTTAAACGCATGCGTCTGTCAAACGAGAGAAAATTGCTAATTACGATCTTATTCCTATACAAATACGGCACCGTAGCAGTGCGTAACAGATGCCTCTGTCAAGTTTTCACAGACGCATCCCTAAACACAACATAGCCGTATTTGCGTAGAAATAAGAACGGAATTCGCAATTTCATTTCGTCTGACAGACGTGTGCGTTACGGTGCGTTGAAAATACGCAACGACAGACGACAAGAGAGAGGTAGAAACGCCATTACGTTTGCAAGAAATAGACGATTTCAAAAAATCACTATGTATATTTCAAGGAGTGTGATTCATGTTATGAAACTAAACAACATTGGGAAAGTGTATGAGTTTCAAGAGCTAAACTACCTGTGAAATATTATTATCAGCAATTTTTTTATGCTGTATTGAATCATTTGTACTTCAAAATCATATTTTTTTGTAAATTCTACAAATATCGTGTAACTATTTATTACGCCCAAAAAAAACTCTTAACTCGCGAAAATGATTCTCTAAGACGCAGTGTACAAAAATACAGCATTAAATTGAACCTAAATATATTATTATTAGGAGACACAGTAGTGTAACCGCCAAGTTCTTATTAATACATGGTGTAACAAAAAGGGTATCAAGCCGAAAGGAGGTCAAGATGAAACTGAACAACAGCTTTTCCCATGGAACATAACTCAAAACTGTCATTTTTTCAATTTCTTATTTTCATTTATGGAAATAATATAGCATTGTAAGTGCATAATAAAATCATAGTACATTTAAGTAAGCAAAGTTTCATCGCATGGTTTGAATTCCTACACTAACTGTGGACTAACCATAGTATTCGTTACAATAACTTATACTAGATGTCGCTTGTACGTCGCTTCGAGAAGAGTACCAAGAGATTGAAAAATTGGCAAGTGTCAGTCGGGGCGCCGGTAGCTCAGTTGGCAGAGCAGTGGGACAGTACCCCACGGTCCCGGGTTCAAGTCCCGGCGGGCGCTGACATATTTTCAATTTCTTATTTTCATTAATAACTCAAAGCATCAATAAAAGTTACCTCGCATAGTAAATCGACCGGCTGATCGACAATTTTGTATGGGAGGTCTATTTTTTTTTTTATATTTCGACTTAAATGTTAATGGGGAAAGTTGTTCAGTATGAGTACCTTGACCTCCTTTCGGCTTGTTATACCCTTTAAGTTACTTCCTGTATTTATATAGGAAAGAGAAACTTGCCCAAACACAAAGCAAGACTAACTTTAGATAAATCTGTAGAAGCATCTAGATTTCTATTTATATAACGCACATACAATAATAGTCCAAATTTTTTGCCTCATACAGGGTTATTTTTTATTCACCCCGGAAATTTTACAGGGCGATTCTACTCATAATTCTGAACAACTTTTATTATATTTTTTATTTATTTCGGGTCACCTGCGAAATCGCGAAAAAAAAACAGCTGGTCCATACATTTTGTTCAAGTAGGTATGAATTTTTCTATGGAGCAGCTGGTTTTTTTTCGTGATTTTGCAGGTGACCCCATAATAAAAGTTGTTCAGAATCATGACTAGAATCACCCTGTAAAATTTCCGGGGTGAATAAAAAATAACCCTGTATTACCTACCTATATAAGGTCAAATATTACTAGTGACCGATAGCGAAAAATCAAGACGGGCTGGTGATAAGAAACAACTTTCCTCAAGGAACATAGGTTGAAATATGACAAAAATATTTAGAGTTTCCATAGTAACTCAAATCAGCTGATCGGCAATTTTGTAAAACCGGTCCAATTTTTCTGTTCGTATTTTGACCTATGTTCCTTGGGGAAAGTTGTTCCTTATCACCAGCCCGTCTTGAGATTTCGCTATCGGTCACTAGTGAAATTTCACCTTATATTTTGACACTGTTGATTTTGCAGCAAAGATTTTAATAATGGAGTTCTTATGGTCCATTGTGATTGTACTGAACCATTTTCGGTCATTTTACCTCTTCATATATTTTCCATTATAAAACCTTATAACCCAAAACAACTACAGGGAGTTACAAAAAGGGAATAATAAGTCGAAAGAAGGTCAAGATGCTCAGAAAACTGAACAACAGCTTTCCCCATCAGACGTAGGTCGAAATTTTAAGAAAAAAATAGACCTCCCGTAGTAAATTGACCAGGTGATCGGGAATTTTATATAGGCGGTCCAATTCCCTTTGAAATATTTCGATCTATGTTCAATAGCTAAAGCTGTTGTTCAGTTTTATAAGTACCCTAACATCTTTTCGGCTAGTTATACCCTTTTTGTTATCCCTAGCGGCTAAACTTCGAACATGAATTACACCTAGCGTATACTGCATACGTATTTTTCCTTTATTTCTTTCACTAACTAAACTTTTGTCAGCGCTTACTTGCGCGCGCGCATCAACTAGTTCATACTTTACGTATTTTGTTCCATTTACTAGCCAAAGAATAACACTACCAACTACCACCTTTAAACCAATACAATAATTTAAAATTCTTAAGTAAACCTTATTATCTCACTTAGGCAAGGTAAAGTGTTATTTTACGTATACTTCGTTTTCCAATAGTTTTTTTTTTATATAATCCTAGTTAGGTTCTTTAACACTAAGCTCTGAAACGTTGCTGACTCTCGTATGGCGAACGCTTCTCAAAAGGGTGACGTTTAGGGTTATGGCTTCCTTCCATCGTTTTACTTACTAAGTTTAGTATACACATATTACAATCAACGTTATACGTATGTTCTTTTTTTATTCGTATACATAATTCCGTCGCGAAAGAAACGTGAACACGGCGCGAGTGTTCGTAGCAAAACGCGCATTTCAAATTCAGAACTCATTTGGAAATTCGCTATGTTTAAATTAAAAGACAGCGTTGGCTGTGTAGGTATTTGCACCCATTTTTGAACACCCCTTCACTGTAACGTATTGTGATATGATAATTTTGATTTGAAAACAATTCAGATTTGAATCGTACAGTGTTAGGAGTTGGCCAATTGCAAAAACGAAGATTTGTTCTAAAGGAACTTAAACTAGCGCCGCGTCCTCGAGGCTTCTGTACGAAACCTCTCAGAGACGACGACAGCCGCATTCCGGGTAATAATACAAGCTTCGGAATAGATCCTCAAATATTACTCATTCACCTGATAGAAAATAACAACCGAAAATCTGCCGCGATTTGTCGAAAGAAATGAAAGGGCCAGGTGAATGACTAATAGCTGGGAACGGCGGCGGAAAAGCGAGGGAGGCGGGAATTTAAACTTAAAATGCGAGCACCCCCTTACGTACTTCGTTTTTGCAATGGCCAGACTAAGAACAGGGGTGCACGAGGTAGCTCGTGGTCGAGTTGGGTGCTAGCTGGGGATCGCGCCTCGGAATGAGATGGGGCTTTGAATAGGGGGTACTCACGACGTCCGGTGTGGAGGCGCCGTCGTGGCTGGAGTCGGGTCCGGAGCGCGGCTCGCCGTTGCTGTCAGGCGGCCGGGCTGACTCCCGCTCGTCGATCACCAGGTCGATGGGCATCTTGCCCTTCAAGCAGCTGATGTAGCGGTGGCAGAAGTTGTCGCACAGCTCGTGCACCTAGAATGGAAGAGAACGTTGAAGATCCTTGCGGTTTCAGCGGATTTGGAAGGAAACGCCTGGTAAGGCTACATTTGTTGCCTGTCATTGATGGCTGCAATTGTTACTACATTAACAGCCATACCAGTCTACTGCTGGACATGTACCCCCTCCTTTTGAGGGGTATTGCCATACTCGCCACGCTTGACAAGCGATTTGGCGAGTGCAGTGCAAGATATTGCTTTCACAGAGAACGCTGTTGTCCGTTACCTGGATGAATTTATCCCTCAGTCGCTTTTTACGACACCCACGGGTTGTATTTGAGTGGTACTATTCAAGCCGGCATCACACGGCAACCTGTTACTATCCTATCAGTAATATCAGCTTGATGAGTTTTAGAGCCTTCTTCTGTTGACAGTCAAAACTGCACTGTAAATATGACTAGAATAAAATGCTTTAATAGAAGCATCCAGGTTTAAAAAAGTTGTGAATCACTCAGGCATTTGATGATTGATTTATTCTACACTTGACTGATCAAATTCATAATATTTGAGGCCCTGTTCAAGCTGAAAACAAAACGAATGCAACAATAACAGTTATCTTGGGTTCACTAACATTGTAACTGTCGCTGAGGCAGGACTCGCTCGCGACGCGACCTTTACACCAATATCAACATACAAAGCTCGCACAAAAACACAACAATAGAAAACAAAGAGAATACATTTGGACCGACTCGCGAGCCAACTGTCGCCTCCACGCACACTTGTAAAAACTCAAAATGAATCGTAAAAACGGCACGAAACCCACTTTTTTTCATTCCATCCGATAAAATACGGCCCCCGCCGGGCGAGTATTAATTTTGTGCGCCAGCCTTATAAATTTTCATAGGCATAATTAGTTTAGAAATTAACATAAGGCAATAAAAAGACTAACGAAATTTTTAGATAGCATTTACACGGTGAAATGTAATAAACCCCGGCAGGTGGAGCGAGGCCGCTCGTGTACAAAAAAACATACAAAAATCGACACAAAACTCCGAACGAACACGCAGGGCTCCAATCGTCTTGGCGGATTTGAAAATAGAACACAGCGCCGGAAGCGGAAACAGCGCTACCCGTCGTTGACAGCTAATTATGTCTTCGGGATACTAATTTCCTAATCGACAGCTTTTTCTAAATCATACGTTGGGTTGTAAAAGAGCACGCGCGAAGAGTCACACACAAATGTTATAGTTAGTTTATCATAATTTGAATTTTACAACCGACCGTTGAAATTCATATTTATGGTTGTGTGAATTTTATTGACACTAGAGCGGATAAATGCCGCTGTGGTTTACAGGACGGCGGGTTCCGAGCATTGCGCTGTCAATGTCAAAATCTTGATTGAGAGCGCTTTTATAAGCTCACGAATGACAGAGTAAACACACCGTTCCAAATAAAATCAAACAGAGTCTAATCCCGGAGACTCTGTGACCGACGACGCCGATACTATTTTCGATTTAGTGACAGCGACTAAAGATTTAACATCGTAACTCTTCGAGAGTCAGATTTGGAACTGTGCTTCTTGTAAATCGGTAAGGATTGAAGCCCATGGCCTCCGCACGACAACATAAGCCATGCGCCTTCCAGCGAAGAGTTATAGTCGGGTGGAAATATTCCTTTGATACGACGTTATTTTCAAACAGGTAATGCCTTTAATGAGATATTACGGCATTCCAAGTCTTGACTCCGGGCGATTATCGTTTCGAACATCAAACTCTTTCCAGAAATTCAAATTTGGAATGAGAGACTCACGGATTGAGATATGGAGTGTTTCTAAACGAATACCTTTTATTTAAATTTGGAATGAAATGTGATATAATGGCGGACCGGTGACGTAGAGACGTATCGCTAGATGTCTGTCATTCTTTTGAGTTTAGAATTTACGAAGTTCGTTTGAAATTAGAAACAAAGGATTTAACCGTTTTTATGTTTATTTCAGTGTTTACCGATTTTATTTATACTGCCAGGTATGTTAATGGAGTGTTTTGAGAGGTTTAAAAAAGACTTTATTGGTTGCTGTTGCCAAGAGCGTGGGATGATTTTCTGTTGACTAGCCGTGGTTGAGCCGTCAAAAGGGTATTTTCCTTCACGTACTCTATTTTGACGATGTATAATTACTACTCAGAGATACAAATTATGCTATATCTTAATTTACTTTGCTAACAAGACATGGCAGTTGTTTCCGTTCAGTCTAGTAGCAAACTCATTTGGTTTTGAGTTATGGCTTGTATATCACTGTTGAGAGTCTGGTTTATTGCCTATTTTATTTATTACCTACCTGTATTGCTCACACCAATTGTGCTTTATTCTGGCGAAAATATAACCCTGTCAATGCCCTCAGTTAATTTCGTTTTATTTTTAATGTTAGATAGGAAATTTCTTATCATTCTTGAAGCACAAAATTATCAGTGCTGCGCTTATCCCAATTTATTTGGTTTTGGCGCGACATGTATGTTTCGTCCATTAATCTTTATCAACCTATTTTGTTTAAAGGTTTTAAGGAAACCAACGACATAATCCCATTATCCAGAAAAAAAACTACCTTAAAAACCTAATTCCATATCATAATTCTATCATCCACTTTGTGAAATAATTTACGATTATATACTTTTTATAACCTCCCACATTATCTGTGGTTAGATATAATGTATCAACGTTTATGTATGCAAATTCCCAGAGGCTGCGCATGAAGTTTTGTGCGCTTGAGCATATTTGGCCGACATTTCTGATCGGCCGGACAAGGCAGGATTCTTTGCCTTTTTTTCTCCTATAAAAAAGCGACCGGTCCGCATTCAAATGAGAACTCGATTGGTTCGCGCCTTATTTTGTTGCGTTTACGAAGCTATTTATACAGTTAGAGTCGCTGTAGAGTTAAAAAGTCATGTAAGAAAAGAAATTTTGGAATAAGTTTGTGCAAGAAAAATTACATTCCGCTAATTCAATCGCAGGTTCTTTATTGATGATATCGAAATAAACATGTCCAGTTTATTACTACAATCCAGTCTCAATTAAAACGGACGTGTGATTCAAAACGTTGATTAAAAAAATACTCGTGTCGCGTAACAAAATATAATTCAGATACGGAATGAGTGCGCGTTGTATAAAGGTTGTAAAACTGAGGCGTCATAAACGCGAGGTCCCAGGTTCGAGCCCCGGCCCGTAAAACCAACAAATCTGACCTACATCGTAAATCACTTAGCCACGTTGTTACAGATAACGTTTACGAGTTAGAAACAAAATATGAAAAAAAACTGAACACTTTTCGTTGTTTTTTACCTTTTTTAAGATCTCTACATTTTGTATTTTGAATCCATTCATAAAAACCTGGTAGGTTAAGTAATTTAAATTTCGAATACCAAATTTTAAATCACTCCCGTTCTTTTTTTATCGAATTTCGACTCTTTCATCATTGTTCTAATACGAAATCTCAGTCCTCAATGTAAAAATTCAAAAATATAATTGACCGGTTTGGTTATTTCAAAAAGGAAAGAGTTCTATTCTGACCCTACATTACTGTAGGAATTCAAGCGTCCACATAACGCAATTAGGGACCTGGCACTGACTATATAAAAAACCCTCGGGTGACGACCAATCACGAGACTGATCGAGACCCGCAGTGCCCAATATTATAATAATAATACAGGCTACAGGTTTACAGGTAAAATTTAATGTACAATGCGTAGCCGGTTAGCCATTATGAGACCAGGATTTTAAACGACCACGCAATGTACTGAGCATTTTACCTGCAGACTTGTATCCTGCATGTTTATAACATTGGGCACAGCCGATGTGACTGCCGGCGGCCATATTTAAAAACATTAAAAAGCATAAATCAAAAAGCGTTATTGGATATTTTAATGTAAATATAATACCGGAGAGTTCGTTAAAATCGACTTTACAACCGTTTTAAATATTTCTGTATCATTCTTTATAAACGATGTCAATATATGCAGGATAATGAGAAATTATTAATAGAAAACGGTTTTAATGGATTAAGATTGTTTTTGTTCTAGTTTTTTAATGACAAAAACAGCAATTATAAGTAAAAGAGAGAAAAAATGCACTTAACGAGATCTCATTGTGCGCCCGAGTCGGGTTCCAGCCTTTTTATTTTTAATTATTATTTTAAGTAAAAAAAAACATCACCTGTGAACGGGGTGTAGTGAAGCGGAAACGTATCGAGCTAACGGTGTTTTTTCTTTACTTTTATTTAGATAAAAACCGGAGACGAGATAGAAACGGACATGTATGGGATGTGAGGGGCAAAAAAAGTATTTTTGATCACAGGTAGACGGTTGTGTGAACCGATCTGAGTTACTCAGACTGTGAAGCCAATTCTCTTATCGGAGGTGACACATCAATGCCTAGAAAAACTGCAACAATCTTATTGACTTCACATGCCATGCCATTATACACAAAGTAACTATTGGCGGCTGCGCGCCGAATACAGAGAGCTCACTTCAAGCAAACTTCACGAAACTCTCCACAATTTGACACGCCGCCGTTTACAAGGAAATCCAAACCAATCCAAACACACTTGTATTCGAGTGTCAACCGCATTTGGTGCGGACGTGCAAAATGGCTTCACAAAAATATAAATAGGTAATAAATAGGTTTATTAGTATACGATGTGATTTGTACAATGTTCCTATAATATTTTTTACCAACTTAAATAAAAACTTGATTTCATAAAAGAACAAACAAGATTAATAACTCTAATCAGTATATTTTTTTATCATGTAATTTGAGTTAATACTTTAATAAAGGCAACTTTTCATTTTTGATGTACATACATACACATATCACGTCTATTATCCCTTGCGGGATAGGCAGAGCGTAAACGGCTGCAAGAACGGATATTTACGCCACGTCTGACAAAAATTAGAGGTTCATTTGGAAAATTGTAAAGACATCTGTAAAGACATGTATTGTGTATCGCCATAGTGACAGCCCATCGCCTAAAATTGTAATACACACCTTCAAGTCCCTTAGTTGCCTTTTACAACTCTCACGGGAAAGAAATGGGCTGATGCTCAGTCTCAACAGCCCCAGAGCAGATATCTACCTACTCGTCATTCCCCATTTCATAATAATTGTGCTATGTAGGTAGTATACGTAAAGGGAGTAACAGAAAGGGTAAGGCTACGGCTTGCTACCGCAAGGAGGTCAAAGTGGGGAAATGGGGAAAGTTGTTCAGTTTTATGAGCACCTTTCGCCTTGATATAGCCTTTCTTTTACTCCTTGTATGTTTAGGTAACTACTTCGTTGAATAAAATCGGTACGAAAACTGTGGCAGCCCTTGCCGAAAGCGGAAATAATCAAAAAAAGGGCCGAGTGATCCTTCTGTACATTCTCTATTTTGTGATTATATCATTAGATTTGAAAGCAATATATTATAGCAACAAAACAACACGCCATATTTTCCACAGGTTATTCGCACAAATTAAATCGAACGTCGATCGCTGCTTTTATTCAGTCGCATTATCGACGATTCCTTCAATCGCCCCGCGGCCCGATATTTTGAGTTTCGAACGCCGTATTATTTTTATTTTTTAAATGGCCTTTATCTCGCCCTCCGGCCAGCGATTCGTACAGAGGTATCGCATTACACGTTATCTCGTTACAGAATACAGGCCTTTTTGTACACCAAAGTTCTTTTTTTGAATTTTTTCCGGTTTCTAACGCAGTACCAATGCGGCGCCGATTTATGGAATCTGTGGGAGCGCGAGGTATCTCGTTTCTCGAGATCATTCGTCTCGATACAGACGTTAGTCAAACGAGTTTCGTAGAAACGTGACTACAATATTGACAAGTTAAATTAATTTCAAGTCAGGCGACACGACTGTGCCATGCGGTGGTGCATATTTGAATTTTATGCTCCCAATTAATGGATAAATTGTAGGAATTGATTGCGAAGAGTAAAAAGCCGACGTCCTGCCGTGTTACCGTTACGATTCGATCGGGATGTAATGGCGCGAATCTGCGATGCGACACAGAGTTGTCCACTTATTAGACCCACTTCTGATTAGACCCAGTGGGTCAAAGTTACATTTCATTTTACCTACGGAACCTGGTACAAATAAGACTTATTGATATAATCAGGTAAAGTTTTGTACAGGTATCACTAAAGTCTGAAATGGCTTAAAATTATCTCAGAAGGTTTTCAAACACAATTTGCGAGTTTTTATTAATATAATTCTGTGTCTATAAAAACAAAAACTAATATTGTGGAGACCCATCTCAAACCATGGCACATTTACTGGATAGCCCTCTGTTACCTGTATATACCTAGTAGTCATAAAAAAGTATATTGATAATGCCTGATGACTGATAATGCCATTTTCGTCACCAAAGAGGAAATTTTTTACTATTAAAGAAGAAGAAGAGCTGTCTATAAAATCTCTACTTACATATTTTTCTTTAATCAGTTGAGATGCGAAATATGCTTTAAACCCAAACATATGTGATCAAAATATGTGTGACAGGTTTAAAAGTTAAAATGCAAAGTCACAAATTGGACCGACTGGGTCTAATCGGCAGAGGGTCTAGTAAGTCGATCTGCGACACACGCAAGAAGCGGGACCGGTTCGCGGACGGAACCACCGAAATGGGAGATACGGGAAAAACAAACAACGGTCGAAACGAAACGCAGCCCATTCACTACGGACACCTGACTCGAAGAATAGCTCCAGGAAATTTGAAATTCGAATGCAGTTCGAAGGCGTCAAGACCGGCTTTGGAACTTGATTTGAGGTTATGAAATCGGTACGTTTATCGAAACACATCAACGTGTAGTTTAGTCGCTGAATTGTTATCACATGAACCTATAGCAGTCCACTACTGGACGTATGCTTCCCCCAGGGTACGCCATAATGCACGATATCCCGTTTTCGCTATCTAGTCCCTACCAGCCGGCTTCTTTAAGTCATCGGTTGTCACAAATTGTTGCTGTCATACAGCGTAATAATTTCGACTTAAATTCCGCGACGATCTTTCCGTCTCTCAGTTATTTCTACACATCAATCTTGTCGTCATTGACTCTCATAATCATAAGTCAGGAATTCACTAGTCAAAAGTCTAACAGAATTATGCAGCAATCCATCCCACTAATGAAATAGCAATCAATCAGCTTTATTGCTCAATTAAACTAAATCTGAATATTCATTCAGAAAATTCAATTATCCAATCAACATCTTCAAGAAATCTAAAGACACTAATATCGATAGACTAATAGTAAATGGGAAAGTGTGTAACATTTATTATGTGTAGTGAGATATGAAAGTGGAGAATGACAGACTACTTTTTACCGAGGGAAAAAGCATGTTTATTATAAATCAAACGTAACTCCAACATGGCTTCTCAGTTCTACGAAAATGTGCGTGAGTTCTGTTGCGTGTACCCAAAGATCGATGCCGTATCTGAATCCGAAATCTGAATCGGGTCTTGTAATCGAGCAGATATATACAAGGAGTACAAAAAATATATACATACCGTGTGATGCCGGCTATACCGTGTGATGCCGGCTTAGAATAGCATCACCCCATTTCTTACCCATGGGTGTCGTAAGAGGCGACTAAGGGACTCGAGGGTTAGATGTGTATTGCAATTTTAGGCGATGGGCTGACAACCTGTCACTATAGTGATACACAGCTATCTGATTGACCCTCTAACTTTTGTCAGAAGTGGTGTTAATATCCGTTTTACGGCCGTTAATGCTCTGCCTAACCCTTAAGGGATATAGGCGTGATTTATGTATGTATGTATGTAGTAACAAAAAAGGTATAACAACTGAAAGGAGGTCAAGGCGCTAATGGAACTGAACAACTTTCAAAAGGGTCGTAATATTAAAAAATAATTGGCCCACCGATAGAAAATTGCCGACCGGTTAATTTACTATGGGAGGTTCAATTTGTTTTATATATTTCGATCAGTGTTCCATAGGAAAACTTGTTCAGTTTCATATACATACATACATACATACACATATCACGCCTATAATCCCTTGCGGGGTAGGCAGAGCGTAAACAGCCGCAAAAAACGGCCATTTACACCACGTCTGACAAATTTTTGAGGGTTATTCGGAATATTGTGTATCGCTATAGTGACAGGTTGTCAGCCTATTGCCTAAAATTGCAATACACACCCTCGAGTCCCTTAGTCACCTCTTACGACTCCCACGGGAAAGATATGGGGTGATGCTATTCTAAGCCGGCATCACACGGCAATTTCAGTTTCATATACTCTTGTTATACTCTTTTTGTTACTCCTTATAATGTTAGGTGATTGATTTTTATAAACTGGTTGTAACGACTCGGTCCAAATTGTATTCTTCTCAAACTTAGATCATTTTATAATAAGGATGCACTTACTTTTTCTAATTCTAATAGGTGAAACCGTAGCACTTGTATCGCTTGCACCATCTGTGGAAGAAAAACATATTATTAGAAATGTTTAATCACTGAGACTACTACAAATAATTAAAATCTGGGGAAGAATGACAGTATATGTTTAATACTAAATAAATGATATGATATGATATGATATGACAATGGCAGTTTATCAAAATACTCGTATACAAGGTGTAAAAACTTATCTTTATATTTACAGCCCAAAAAACGGAACATTCTCTAAGGACCACAGTCAAAATATAATCCAATTTTTGAGCCCCTTAGATTTATTTATTTAAGTCACAAACAGAATTTACATCAGTCTCACACAAAAACCAATATTTACGACCGTGTTCCTTGAGAAATATTGTTCAGTTACACGGGCTGGTTTCGCATCATGAAATATTTTTACACGTTTTACAACCTGTTTATTAGTCTTTATCATTCAAATTCAAGAATTTTATATGAAAGCATTATAAAGGTAAGTACACATTTCACACAGAATTCCTCAGAGGATCTATTCTTCTCGTTATCACTGAATGAGCTTAGAGAGTGACTTCAGTTGAGAGTCGCCGACAAAGCGAGTGACTAGGAAAAGATCGTCGGGAATTATTAGATTTGTTGAGGATGTGACCAAATCATTTATCGACCTATTTAAAAAGTTTGTACTTTAACTACTTTGCAGGCATGATACTGAGCAACTTTTAATAAGTATGGAGCCTATGTTAGGAAACGATTTTATTTTTCGAGTATCCTATTATTTCGAGTAGGTATTCTATTATTTAGAAAGTCAGTCAGTTGATTTTTTATGGGACCTCGGCGTAGTTTCCTCGAAATATGAAAATGGATCACTTATACATAAATAAATGAGTCAATAATCAACCTACAACCTACGAGTACATACACTATGTAGGTTGTGCCGTGTGATGCTTAGAACAGCATCACCCCATTTATTTTCCGTGGGCGTAGTAAGAGGTGACTAAGGGACTGGAGGGTTTTATGTGTAGTACAATTTTAGATTACAGGCTAACAACCTGTCATTATATAATATTCTTTATAGCATAAACATACACAGAAAATAATAAATCTACATTTGTCGCAAAGGCGAGCTTATCTATAAAGAAGAGATCTACTTAAGCCAACCCATATGTTGTGAAAGATATTAAAATGTTTGGGGTAAATAGGCAATAAGGAATTAAATTACTTTACTTTATAACGATACACGAATTTTCTGAAACGGTCCTCAAATATAAGTCAGACGTTGCGATAACGACCGTATTTTAAGGCCGTTTAAGCTCTGCCTATCCCGCAAGGCAATGTATGATTTAGAGGTCCCGAATACCCCGCTGCATAAGGGTCGTGTCAGACAATGCTGATAGTATCGCCGCGCGCCGCCGCCGGTTGTAAGCCGGCCGCCAGCGCTGTGTGAAGCGGCCACTAAGAAGGATTAAGTATTTAAAAGACATGTCTTTAACAAAGACATGAAATACTCAACATCAAGATTTATAAACGAAAAAACACTGTCTAATAAACTTTCAGCCTTGTTTTGAACAATAAATTTCATACCTTTTCCCTTTTTAACCGTTTATCGTACACAATATAACACAAAGAACATAACATACATACCTATAGATCAATACACAACAGGTGTAAACACACATATTTCTAAACAGAAATGTCTTACAGCAGACCTAGGGTAGTGAGATGGCATAAAGTGAGACATATATACGAACCCTCTCTATTATTACGGGGTGCATGCAAACCATGCAACTGAACAACTTTCCCCTTCCAACATAATTATGTCAGGAAAAAAAATTGGCTTGCCATTGTAATGTCAGTCAGCTGATCATGATTTTGTTTGGGAAGTCGATATTTTTATTTCGTAGATGAAAGTTGTTCAGTTCAATGGTCTAAATGGGCCCTATTAGTATTCAGACGACTGTCCCTTACACCCTGTATATAATACCCAAACTCAGAAGGAATTACACTGCTTTTCCCCTTTGAACAAACATCTCGGTGGCAAAGGTACACAGAGCAACATATTTTTATCTGTGGTACGCGTTTGTGTCAACTTTGCCTGCGTCTACGCAAATAAGGGTGGCTTCTACCTTTTAATTGATATTACACATGCTTGAGGAAAGCTCTTGACTGCTTATGGGCGCCTGGTACTTTTGAAGAATAAAAATACATTCAGTAGCTATTTTAACCGACTTAAAAAAGGGGGTAATTGAATTGACTCGTATGCGTATGTATGTAGGTATAAAAATCATCAAGATTTTAAAATGTTTTGATATGTTTTAAGTTTTGAAGGTGTATGTTTCTCCATTGGCATGGCAATACCCTCAATAGGGGGAGTCCCATGTCCAGTAGATTGTTGTTAATGCATAGGTTTAATGTTCCTCCAAACATTTATATAATTTGACTTAAGAGTAACAACAGATTTCATCACAATCGGTAGTTTTAAAGAAACGGGCTGTTATATTTTTATGTGGAACAGTTTTATTGGCAATTTTTTTCTCATACATACATTAGCCTATTGCAGTCCACTGCTGAACAAAGGCCTTCCACAGGGTACGCCATAGGGCACTCTTTCTTATTTTTTGCTTATCCAGTAGCTACCACCCGCCATTTTTTCCACAGTCGAATATAAAAAAGTCTGTTTTCCTATGACGATGCAACCTCGTGGTTTCATTTGATACTTAGCCTAAAGCTATACGTTGATAGATAAGAAGGTTCATAACAGACTGATAACAATTCTATGAAGATGTTCCGCGTCTTATCTTAAGACTCTATAATCTCATTAATACCAGTTTTGCCTCCGTTTTCACATATCTCTAAAAGTGTAGAAATTATTTTTACTAAATACTATTTGAAGGCTTAAGCCTAGACTATAATAAAGACAGCTGCACATTAGGTTTCAGTAACGTTTTTCCACTCTTGATTAACTATTAAAATTTTAGGCGACACCTTGCCGCTATAATAGGTGTTTTTTCCCTATTCTTTTCAGGTGTGGCGATAACGATTGTTTTTAGTTACGGCTCTGCCTGCCCCACAAGGAATAAAAGCGTGACGTGTGTGTTTTGTTTTAAATTGAACTTGTGTTTGCGCACGCGCTAGCGATCACATTTTGAATTTGGAGGTTTAACGTTTAACACAGTGCCAGACGGACAAACAGAAAAAGTTTGGAGCAAATACAGATGTGCTGTAAGTAAATAAAAAAATCTTTTTGAGACGTAAATCGTGGAAAGAGAAGACAATTTTGACTTCAATTTAGAAACCAAGGTCGTATGTGGAATTGGTAAGGGATTATTATCATCTTAAATAAAGCCCACTTACACCAGTGTAGAGTCTAACAGATGTAAAAATATGCTGAATAATATATTATGAATTGCCATACAAAATTGTGTTAGCAGATATAGCCATTTTGCATAGGAGGTCTTTTTGCAGTCTTCAAGGTAAGTTGTTTGCTTTGATACGCCGGTTTTGTCCTTGAATATTTTCAGTTTTTTTAAACTTGTATTTATCTAGTTTGTCAGATATTTAAAACAAACTACGTTAGAAAGGTTAAGATTGTCAGAGGCCTACTAGTGGTAGTAGGCGGTTGAAAAACTCTGACACCAGGGTTCATCGGGTCGTTGGATGGCTCGGTGTCCCACACGAAAAGAGAGAGGTTAAGATTCCCAATTCGAACAAGGATACAATTTCAGGAGTTGTAACATTTTAGAAATATAAATAAAAATTTTACCCTCCCATAGAGAGTAAACATTTTTGATCATTTTTTTACATAGGAGGCACAGTAAAAGTTGTTCAGTTTTATGGGTAGAACACAGCCTGAAAATATTTTTAATTAATTAAATGATTAAATATAACCTTATATACTATCTCCTCTACACTTCTCCCAGTTCCTTCAAAACTATAGCACGACCACCAAAACCGTGTCTAATGCTACCAAATGTACCAATAGCTGTGTTGGTTTAACCGGGAATCGAACTGGTGACCCGTCAGGCTGTGCAAACAACTAAATAGTTGTTTAACTTTTACACTTCGAAGCCTAGACGATTTGAGATGGGTTAGAGACAAAAACTGTAGATTTTTTCTCCCTAATCTTCATTCAATGGAAAAGCGTGCGGGACCGACTGCTTAACGTGCCTTCCGAAGCTAGAAGCCATACGGACAATCAGGAAGTTTAGCCTGCAATGTTACCAATCTGGGAACAGTTTCACAAAGATTTGACAAAAGTATTAACTGTGTGTGTCACTCCCGAGGATCGAACTCAGGACCATCGGATCATGTGACCACTCTCCAACTACCCCACAAAGTTCGTTAATAAGATAGTAAACAACAATCAACTTAAGGCACAAACAAGAGTAGGTTAACCTCAAAAGCTATGGCATATTTCAACAAAATTACAATTAAGTAACTGTTGCCTCATGACATATGGTTGCCCTACAAGGCCCTTATCCCGAGAAGAATTACAACCTTCTTTCAATATTCATTTACGTTTTAACTACTTCAAGTTTCAATGACGATTATTACGGAAATTACCTCGAAGGAGCTTATTCACAACGCTTACTTTGAACAAGGTAATGTTATAGAAGGAACATTACGAAGAATCAGAATGAAGCCTTCTTTGAAGACTGAGAGGTTATAGAAGGAACCTTACGAAGAATCAGAATAAAGCCTTCTTTGAAGACTGAGAGGTTATAGAAGGTACCTTACGAAGAATCAGAATGAAGCCATAAAGAGTCAGCGCAATCAGACTTCCCATTATTTTATCAACAGCCACAACAATCTACTACTGGACATAGGTTTTCGGCTTTTGAAAGGCGTTTGACATACTCACCACGCTTGGTGGAAAAGTTGGTAAGCGCCAAGGACACGGCTCCACATTCCATAGGTTCATGTCTTAGTTGCCGATTACGACTCCCGTCTTGGGTGATACTCACGGCTACATTCTGAATACAATTTAACAAATCACTTTAAACTTGACTAACGTTCCACTTTTAATGTTTGTTGTTTCACGTGCAAAGTCTGATTGCAACGAGTTTTTCATAGTATATTCTTGATTTGTAAAGTTCTCTCTATAACATTTCCTTGCTCTGAGAAAGCTCATTGGAAGGCAATTGGCAGGAATGAATAGGTCTTTGTATGAGTCGTGTTAAAAATATCATTTTGTGTTACCAAAACATTCCTGACGGCGAATCGAGACGTAATATGGTGCTCCAAATATTTTGTTCCTACTGTTCGTCTGAGTAATTTTATTTTTAAACATTTTTTCCTTTCTTTCTTTTGATATGTTGAACCGTTGAACCCGGGTTGAAATTGAACCGATAATGAAATTAATACACATTGATAGTTGAAAATATATAATGTTAGTATTTTGAAATTGATATCATAAGAGAAAGTAATTATCTTAAAAAGGGAGCCGTTGGGAATCATGTTATATATCGACCCTTCGCCACTGGTGGTGGTGGTACTAATTATTTATAAAAAAAAAACTAAAGTTATGTTGATTTAAATTAGGAATAGTCAAAGATAATACGCATTCCATAAGGATTTAAGCTATGTAAAATGTATTTTTTTACAACTACAATCAAATCACCCAGTTATTTAATAAACACATTACCTACTTGTAACAAACAAAACTTTACTGCCGTGTGATGCCGGCTTAGAATAGCATCACACCATTTCTTTCCGGTGGGAGTCTTAAGAGGCAACGAAGAGAAGAGACTCGAGGGTGTGTATTGCAATTTGGCTCTCACACAACCTGTTACAATGGCGATACACATTTTTCCGAATGACCCTCAAATATTTGTCAGACGTGGCGTAAATGGCCGTTTTTTGCAGCCGTCTACGCTCTGCCTACCCAGCAAAGGATAATAGGCGTGATATGTGCATGTACGTATGTATGTAACACTTCACTGGTTCCAATTCTCATCTCAGCAAACATGTGCGCCGCACAGTGGTACCACATGTCACAAAGTTGGGACACAAAAACACCACATTTTTTTTTAAACATTTACCTATTTTAGAGTTTGCCCAACACCGGATGTCGTCAGTATGTTTGGCCTGCTTATCTTGGGTTTAGACTTGAGGCATGCTTGAATGACGCTTATCATTTGGAGAGCAGGTAAACTTGACATTTTAGTTTATGGCGAGCTACTGTTTTTAACTCGTGTTTTGACTATGACGGAAAACTTTCTTCCTGTCTTCTTTCAAATTTTCAAGAATATTGCGGTCACACATTATAATATCCGAATAGCCTTTTTTAAATCACATTTTTTATCTATAAAGACAACATCTTCAAAGGTTATCGCCGTGGTGTGACCTCGTTAAAGAAAGCTACCTAACTTACGCTATAAAGAGTTTATATACCGCCTAATGGCATCCAGTAGGATGTACATGCCATTTAACTAGCAGCCATTAATGGACTTCAAAATACTGCCTAAAGAATACAGAAAGCACCATGGCAAGCCGTGATTACGTGCTTGACGGCGCGAGTTGATAAAACGGATTTCCTTAACAAAGTCAAACAACTCGCCCCCGCTGCCCGGCAATTCGTAATGCCTTAGATTTTATTTGTTAAAAAATCGGTTAAGTATCCGTGTCGAACGGAGGCGGTGGGTGGCCGCCATCTTAGTTTTATTATTTCACTTTTTGTCCGAGCTAGCCGCGGGAGGCGCACGGTGCGATTCAGCTTTTTATGAGTGACAATATATATGTTTTTTTAATCTTTTCTTGGAAATATTTCTCGTTTGCCTGTGGTTAATATTAGACAGCTCTTTAACTAATCAAATCGTAAATTATTTGGTCGCTCGTGAAGTGAAACTATAAAGTGTTCACTATTTTATGGCGTATTAAACTGATCCCGGGTATTATATCTTTTGGGTAATAAAAGTTTGTGGATACTTACTAATGAGTCGACTTCAGGATCTGCTATGTAATAAGGTTTTTCTTGACGTATCTGTGGACAAATAAAAACAAAATTAATACATTATTAATATAGGCAAAAAATTGACTATCATTTGGACTGCCTTATGCCACAGCTTATGCCTACATAATATAGTATAGATAGGTATACTTTTAGTGATGGACGCCATTTGCAATTGCGTTAATTTTCGATCCGTAATTTTTAAGCAATGTGTTTTTTATATATTATCTTTGGCAATCAAGGTCTGTGACATGTAAACCTTACTTTCTGATTTAAACTTTGTATGACCGTCTGTCGTCAAAAATAAAATGAAATAAAAATGGTATTTAGTTGTTTTAATCGAGGGCGAAGAAAAAAAGCTAAAAATCAAACAAAAAATATCAAACTCATGTAAAAGACTAATACAAGTTACTCTACATATACCAAAACTCAAGTCATTCCCGTTTTATTGTTTTGATTGTAATAGTATGGGCAGTTTCGTAGATTGATAGCAGACGCAGTCGGCTCGTAACGCTTGTACGTGGCTAATAAAATGCTCCCTCGCTTCGCTGCGCACACAGAGGTTGTACTACACTATAGAACCGACAGCGCCAATGATCCTATAATATTCTACAGCCTGTCAAAACTGTAGTATATGAACATGACAATAGACAGGAATCTTTAAAAGCTTTTTAGTTGATCAACTAAGTAATATAGCTTACTAGCAAGATAGTTTTGATGTAAATATGAACGTGCGAAAACTAAAATGTGTGGAGGTAAAGATAATATATTCAAAAGCTTGTCAAAAGTCTGTAAAATTGAGACGGTAATAGTGGCAAGTGAATTAAATTGTGATAATTCTAAATTTGTTGGGATCTATCAGTTAGTAAGTATTGAGCACATGCATTGAGTGATGTTGTAAATCAGAACGATGAAAGTGTTACTATTGACGCTAATTTAAAAAAAATTACATCTTATTTAAACATATTGAATATTAACTATTTTTTTAGTAGAAACGTTTTAGTTGGTCAGTTCCTTGTCAAAGTTTGTAGGTAGTGTTGCTTCTGTAAACGGCCTAATCTTTGGTCTTACTTAAGAAACACTTTTTTCGACGTAAACTCGCCTTGACCGGAAATGCGATACAATCATGCATACGCCGCGGCCCGATTTCTTACTTTTTTTATACATGTGTACTATCCGTAGCACCTCAAGTAAGTTCTCAAAGGGACCCACTTATATTGGTTTTTCGTACAGTCACTATTAAGAACTGCTGTAACTTAATGCCTTAAATGAGTAGGCAGTTTTAAATGCTGTCGACAGTAATTTTTTCACATTAAAGCTTCTTCACACCTAACAGATATATACTTCTAACAGATAATTACCGTTTTAGCTTACCAAATTATTCTTGTAAATAACGAAATTCAATTATTAGAAAATATATTACTTTTTACTGAACATTACCTGAGTAAATATGGGTACTAAACAGAATCGCTTGGGTGAAAATGGCCATAAAATTATGATAAAAAACCATAACCGTACTTAAAACAAAACACAAAATCAAAAAGGAAAAATAGAATAGTAATAAAAACAGAAAAGATACATATCATAAAATTTAACAAGAACTGAAGATAAGTTCGTAATTGAAAATAAATTAATCCTCGCTCAATGAGTAACTTTTCTGTATAAAATTAGTAGAGTAATTTAATTTTACCGTTATAAATTAATAATGACTAACACTTCTTAGACACTACAATCAGTGTACTAAATTGTTTACCGTTATTAATGAATAATGACAAATACAGACACTATCAATTACAATCAGTGTACTTAATTGTTCTTCTGGAGCGTTTTTTTTTTTTAATTTAATTTTAAAACATTTGTGTGACCTTGACCAATAGTACTTATCATAGCATAATGTGTATTTTTAAAATGAATCTCTTAGTGTGGAAAATTACCTGGAAGAGATAGCTTAGATCGATAAGGCCGACTTTGTTTATATTGTATTGTATTTTTTTTCTTGAATAAGTTATATAATTGACCAATAAAATGTTTCTGTTGGTCTGTCATAGCCTATTTTCAGAACGTAAATCTCTGTAATAATAATCAATTAATCACACATAAAAAATATAACCGCAGGTAAAGCTATAAAAGGAGCTTCTTACTACCGTTCATTTAATTGAAGAATAAATTATTAAAATCGTTTAATAGAATTTATTAAATAAATTTTATCGAGAAGCATAGATTTTATGGTAATAATAAAATATTTAATATACAAGCTACTTATAATTAGGTAGACCTTTAAAATTCTTTAATAACAAACATCATGTTCTTAGGTGTTAACATAGTTAAATAACATATTTTAATATATAAAGTGCCATAACCTCATTTTATTAATGAAATTCCTGTTTAGCGGCATATTAGCAACGGCCTGTCCAACGATCATAAAGTATCACGCAAATTGCAACTCTTATCTTTCGCGTTAGGGTATAAATTCCCTTGACCTTCACAGCGCTAACAAGTGCATTAAAATGTATAGAATCGATTACAATCTTTAGCCCATAAATGTCGCCTAAGACTTATTGATTATGAGGAATAATTGACGTGTAGCTTTTGTTTTCTCGATCATTATTTGAGATACGAATTGGCCTTTTTAGTTAAATTGACAGGTTAAATGTAGCACAACAAAGTAAGTTAGTTAAAGATATTAAGGCCAATGTGAAACTGTTTATAATAGAAAATTTGCACCTTGTCTATCTTAATTAGCTTTTGTCACTATCAGTCGATTTTAAATGAATATGCAATTTTATGTAAAGGATTAAAAGATAGTAGAACAAACACTAATATTGTTATACACGGTGTTAGGAAAAGTACTGCGTTCCTTTCAAGGAATGAACCTACCCATGAAACTGAAAAACTTTCCCCAAGAAACATAGGTCGAAATATGAAAAAAAAAAATTAGACCTCCCATACACCCAGTCTTGGTCGGCTGTTACATTTTGTATGGAAGGTCAAAACTTTTTTTATTTTTTTGGGGAAAGTTTTTCAGTTCCATGGGCTGGTTCATTCCTTGAAAGGAACGCAGTACTTTTCCGAACACCCTGTATAGGATGTCCTGTTTTAAGTGGTCCAAGGGAATAACCCAGGTCGTGAACATCTCTGGCTACCAGTCTGTTGCATAAGTGAGGGAAAAAAACAATTTCAGCTTAAAACGGGACACCCTATTATATTATGTGAACGATCGAATAAAAATAATAAAAAGCAATTGTAGACAATAAAAAATGAAACGGAACCACTGTGCAATTGTGCATAACTGTTGTTAAAAAGTAACATGACAAAAGCAACACATCTATCATGTAAAGAAAATAAAAATAACACTATCGAAAAAATGAGATCTGCCCACGTCAAAAATACTTAGTTACATAAATACATACATTTATCACGCCTTTATCCCTTCCGGGATAGGCAGAGCGTAAACGGCCTCAAAAACGGAAATTTACGCCACGTCTGACAAATATTTGAGAATCATTCGGAAAATTGTGTATTGCCATAGTGGCAGGTTGTCAGCCCATCGGCTAAAATAGCAATACAAACCCTCGAGTCCCAACTTATACTCAGTTACATTTCTCGTATTTTTAATCTTTGTTGACAGTGGTCCTAAAATAATTTTATTATTTAGGCCAAAACCAAAAAAAATTTGACGAAAACGTGATTGATATATTTACTATAAATTGTATTAAAGTATTTCCCGTAGATAATAAAAAGTAAACAACAAATCGTATTGTTTCTTACAAAATATGACTTCATTACGATCGCAGGACTGATAGGTACGGCCTTAGCATTTTGACCATATTTCAAAGCAAGAAGAACTGAATTCAGCAAAAGTAATGAGTTATTTGTTTCTGACTGTACTAATGTATATCTGTGGTAATTTTGTAATTGCACACACTCTACTTATCGTCATTTTAAAATCAATTACTCGGCCGGTAATTATTACTATTGCTCTTGGCTACTTATTTTAATTATTGACATTTCGAAGATAGATGGAGAGATAATGTTTTACAACGACTTTATTTTTGCTGCAAAAATATCAGGGTATTATGTGCTACTAGAAAGTGTGTGTGTCTGTTTGTGACTTTTTTACGTGGACGCTACAGATTTGTTGTCATTGATTATATATTACAAAAATCTCTTTAAATATGAAACTAATTAATAACGCACAGTTTTATCTCTTACAGATTATGTCTATACATCAGAAAAAATAAATTGACATAGACTGAACCGCGGGACGAATAGCTTACAAAGATCATTGTAAGTCTGTAACCGGTTCTTCGACTTTCTTGCCAAAGAAAGACTTAAGTATCGCATGGGTCACTGGCGCCTTAAGTAAGTGTTATACATTGTCTATAATTTTATGCATAGAGTATACATTCCGTGTTGTGATGCCGGCTTAGAATAGCATCACCCTATTTCTTACCCATGGGTGTCGTAAGATTCGACTAAGGGACTCGAGGGTTAGATGTGTATTGCAATTTTAGGCGATGGGCTGACAACCTGTCTCTATAGTGATACACAGTAATTTGATTGACCCTCAAACTTTTGTCAGACGTGGTGTTAATATCCGTTTACGGCCGTTAACGCTCTGCCTACCCCATAAGGGATATAGGCGTGATTTATATGTATGAGTATATATTTTTTTCTTTTGAATACTAAACCTTATATTAGAACATGATGAACTAAACCTTAGTTATTAAAAATATACTTTTGTTCTCTAAAGACATTACAATTATATCAAGATACTAAAAATAATTTAAACACATAGAACAAAATGGCTTGTTTAAATCATTCGACCAATACAAAAGCCAAAAATGTATGAAACACATAAAATAGCCCCTCCCCCACCCTCGGGCGAGGAAGTGGCCCATTTTGGGGGGCACCGACCCATGAACACCGAGCACCCCACTTTTGGACGACGAATTAAATGCTAATCAGCCCATGCTTCGATACCGTACATACAAAGTCTTGGTAGAGGCAATTTGCGTTTTATACATACCCGCATACTACTTAAATAAAGGGCTAAGGTAAGAAAATTGTATAATGTAATGATTGTTACAGTTGGAATAACTAAAACGATTTGGACTGGATTATATTTTGATTTTAAAAATATTTCCGACGAACCATTAAAGTCGCATCTTAGCACAAAAACGAATTAGTATAAATAGTTCTAGTTGACACAAAATTTTGAAAACCGAACGCTAACAGCATAATGAAATGACCGAAAATGAAGAAGCTCAAAAACCAAACCGAATTTGACAAAATAATGTGAGGTTCTCATCTCTCACATCAGCAAAAACTAAACTGATTTTGTAACACGTCATACGTTAGCGCTTTTAATGCCGCCATTATATTTCATACGGCGGCAAAAACGCTGTAGATGACAAAACGGTAGGTGTCGATACGAACACAAACTTCGTTTATGACCAGCCAGCTATGCCGTCAGTTTTTATCCCACTTTTAATCGATTCATCGATACAGGCGACTGGTGTGGCAACGCGAACGCTATCGAAAAAAAACTATAAAAGAGTTTGGGGACTCGTAAAAATAAACACTGTAGCAACTTGAATAACTTTTGACTCGTCCCAAAAAATCTTTGTCCGACGACAATTGTCGTTTGCTCTATTCATAACGTCTACCTGAGCTTTTATTATCCCCCTTTTGTGCACTTTCAGGCGAAATAGTGTATTGTTTGTGTAATTGAATAAATGCCTTCATGTAAGCCCTTTGTGCTGGTTTCTATGGGAGTAAGGACGCGTGATACACAACCGCCGCAGAAATGTACTTGAAATAATCGATTAATGAAATTTTGTCCGAGTAGACGGCGGCGGCGGACCACTGTGCAGGCCACGAGACGCCTCTACCTGCCGCGGAAAAAACTACGGAACCCCTCATTAAATTCGTAAAGTCCTCATCGGGCCATCAGGAATCTTGACAACCGACCAATCAAGATGAGACTCTATTTAGCAGAAATTAAAGAGCATAATTTCATATGCTCATAAAGTGGTGGTTATGACCACAAGTAGTGGGCAAAGGACGGCATCAAAATCGCTACCAAACGTGGTACCCTGTAATTTGTAATAAAAAATCTATTTATAAGATAAAATAAAGCACCGAGACGCTACCTAAGATGCCAGCCGATCGATCTCGTCAGAGTTTTAATAAATCGCCCGTCACGAGCCATTTTGACGCTTGTCACCTCTTGAAGTATGATTTAAAATCGCGTGACAGCTATGCAGCCTTTGATGGTAAATTATTCTATAATGCGCAAAGGTCGAGTTTTGTAATTTAGTTAAGTCGCCTCCTATTTAATAACTTTTTATACGATCGGCGGCGGGCAGGTGATTGTTTTTTCAAATTTTTATCCTAAAAAATGTGGACTGGTCGGCCGCTACTGAAGTAGTTCGAAATTTAAATTATAGTGTATTAATATTGAACGTTCCTGTTACGAAATTTTTATTTATAGTGTGCGCGTGCGCAGATCTTACGCAGGGGGTCGAGGGGCTGTGGTAGCGGGGGGAGCGGGGGGAGCGGGTGTCGCCGCGGCGTCACCGACCGCGATTGTTTTGACGACCACAACCACGAGTGCGACTTAATCACATATTTTGACAGAACGACGTGCGAATATATTTATTCCGCCTTTACTGCCCGCCATAAAGAGACGTAATGAACAAATGTCTTTATGGTACACTTGTAAATGTCGAATATCAGTCATTTCTCCTTCGACTGTACAAAAAAATGCCATAAATATTCCTAACAGAATGGCTCCTACTGAATATTGTGGCCCATAAACGAAGGTCTATAAAATGAGGTTTGGTTGTTTAACTTTTGTTCGGCTCTATGTTGGAATTAAGGGAACTTAGAAACGGGCTTTTGGCTTTTGTTACCCGCGTTCGTGTTCCAGTCCCGTAAATATGTAAATGGGCCCAAATTATTCATAACATAACTAACAGGAATTTATAAATATTTTACGGTTTGTTTTTTGTCCGTCAAAAACACGCGTCGCACCACTGTGCTTTTGTTTGTTTTACTCGTGCGTTGTCACTTTCAGCCTGGAAGCTGCCCATATCACTTACAAAGTAATTTTAGCCCTAAACTTGGGCATGAAGCATGATTCAGTCGTTTACCAAGTTACAGAGTTGCAACTCTTGGACTAAAATGTCGAAGTGACGCTTCAGTTTTGTTGTGAACCGTCATCCCCATTAGAGGGAGAGAAAAGACTGTAGCAAGAGAGGGACGGAGGGAATGAAAGGAGCGTTTTTCGTGCGTTTTTTGCCCCGGAATCCGTGCGTTCAGAAATTTTATTTTAATGCAAGAAAAGTATTCAAAAGATACGAGGGCGAAGCAGGTAGACGGGCCGGGTATTTGCTTAGCTCCTCTTTTTTTTAAAGAATCTTGATTTATGACGCTGGTCTGTGACGATTTGTGACCTGTAATTTCTGATGCCAGTTTTGTCACTAACAGACTGGGCTTGATTTATTAATGCACAAAAAGAGGCGTGATCCGGTTTTGACAGTTCTCAGTAACGTGTAATTTTTGTCCGCAGTCTGTCATTACCATAAATGACATATCAAAGTTTTTGGCTGACGACCGCCGTTCTGAAATAATGACTGGTAATCAGTTGTTTACGTTTTAAGTTGTTATTTCGTCGACATCTCAATTTTTATGATGCTGTCGTCAAAATGGTTTGTAATTGCAAAATTGAAGAAGCAGTTTTATGTTAACTACTTTATCAAAATAATCAATCTCATACTATTCTCTGATTCAACAATCTTAACCTTAGTATCTTAATGTTTTGCATTTGGACTTATCCATGCAACTAGGAAGTAGGTAATTTTTATACAAGACTGAATAGGCATTATCTTGGCAAGCATGTACCATCATCGTCTGCATCGCCACTTACCATCAGGTGAGATAGCAGACAAATGCGGGCCTATCTACATCTACATTAATATTATAAAGAGGAAATATTTGATTGTTTGTTTAACAGGCTCCGAAACCACTGGACTGATTAAAAAAATCTTTTACGATTAGATTCCTTTATTATCCCTGATGAACATAAAATGTCTTATTCCTGCGGGAAAATGGTTAGCAGTGGGCGGGCCGTTATATATAAAAATAATACAAGATCTTTCAGATAGACTAACATAAAAAATCTTCTCAGACTTTTATGTCCACTGTGCGAGCTACGCCTGCCCACTGTGCATAGCCATTAATCTGCCACGGCGACTGCTATTGCAAATCGTATGATAGTTGCACGTAGTTAACCGGCCTCTAGGGGGTGGTTGAGACCCGAAAGGTCAGTTTTTCGGCCATTAACCGAGGGTTAAGAATTAGGAGGGTCATAAAGGTGTGTAATGAGTCGCTGAGGAGTACTCTTATAAATGGTTTCCGCGTTAAACTGTTCTTGGAGACGGTTTTCATTGTTTATTGTGGATGGTGTTGGAAGAGGGCTTATTGCCCATTGGTTTTTGGTTGGTAGCCGTGTGATGCCGGCTTAGAATATCATCACCCCATTTCTTCCGTGTGGGAGTCGTAAGACAACCTGTCACTATGGCGATACACAATTTTCCGAATGACCCTCAAACGATTGTCAGATGTGGCGCAAATGTCCGTTTTTTGCGGCCGTTCATGCTCTGCCTAACCCGCAAGGGATTATAGGCGTTTAATATTTGTGTGTGTGTGTGGTTTTCAATAGGTAAAAAATTATGGGCTGCAAAACGCATTGCTTACTGTAAAAGGTCAATTTAGTACCTACAGTTTAAAAACAGACCGACAAAAATATCTCATATTGTTTGGTCTTATTCCAGGGTCACTACATATCTGTCAATCAATTGCCAGTTTTACTGAAATACATAACGGCTAAAATTGTACTTAAATCGTACTGATCGACCAACACTTAACTCTTGACTTTTTGAATTTCGAATTTCGGTCCCTGAACACCAAACATTAAACAAAAATTTCAACCACAATTAGATTTTTCTTTCATCACATTATCGGGCGAAAACTAATTTCGCCGTTACCCCTAATAATCGCAGAGGGGGTGGCAGAAGGGTTAACGTATTAGGTCGTAATCTTGATTGATCTGTTACAAATAACGCTGTGGCACGAGTGACCCCCGGCCGGCAGGGAAGGGGTTGGATGCTATTTCCGTGTTGTTTGTTATTTCTGCGGTCCTTTTGTTTTCTTTTTGGTTGTGATTTTGTATGTTTTTTTTTAACTATCATAACTATTATCTTATAGGTTTGAAGGCTGTACTTACCAAAGTGATAGTTAGTTGTTTAGCGAATCAAACTAGGAAAATTGCAAAAATACACCGTGTTTTTGAGGAAATGCATTAAATTAGACTCATTGTATAGTGCACTATTTAATGCATTTCCTTTCGTATTATCGTACTGAACAATTTTCACTTTGAGGCCAGTAAACATACTAAATTGTCAACTGTACTAGGAAAATTGCAAAAATACGCCGTTTCAAAATAAATGCAATTGGTGTTATGGTTTAGGGCTTCGTACTTTTTTTTCACTGGGAACAATACTGAAAAACATTCTTAATTCACGATTAGCTGAATAACTTTGTATGGGAGGTCGATTTTTTTCTCGTATTCCAGCATTGGTCCCATAATGAAAGTTGTTCAGTATGCCCTAAACAACGTATCGAATTTAATGCATTTCCTCTAAAATAAGGTACTTATTTGGCTAGGTAGGGTATACTATACCACAGTATAATGAATAGTACTGACTATACTAACATACAAACTGACTCGCCCGAGACGGTATTTTTTATGTTATTTATAAAAAATATACGATTTTCCAAAATGTTCCCAGGAACGTTTCCGTGTAGACACAATTTCCGTATAACTCATAAATGAACTGTGTGGTCATTTTACTAATAAAATACTTAAAGTAGTATAAAATAGTTCGCTCTTTTTTACACACTTCGTGACCTATTCAAGTCCTATAATTACGAGCTAAGTCTCTCAATATAAAGTTATCTAAGTCACGGGCAACTTATCTAAGTGGCCCCATAAAATAATTATTATCAAATTCATCAATCAGTCTTTAATTGCCAGCTGTATAGAAAATGTATAATAAGTTAATATCCCAAAGCCATTTTGTTAAATAGATTTTGTATCTGGCACGCGGTTTTGATAAAATATTAAGATAATTCGAGCTAAAAATAATTAAATTTTATGGCTTCTTATTTCGAATCGTACCGAATTGGAAACACAATTAATTATTAAGAACTATTTAGAACGTATGCACAATTTTCAATTGCTTACAAAAGCCAATTCTTACCTTCTTACTAAAAATTCGAATAACAAGACATTATTGTAAATTTTAAAGGAATAAAGTAGGTACGCATTACAAAACGCATAGGCCATTTTTTAAGTAAGAAAAAATAATCTACAGTTTTTTTATAAATCGGTTCATAATAGAAGACATCGTATGAATTTAAATGGCGGAATTAAGAGTTTTTGTACCCATTGTGAAACACACATACGTTTTCGGATGACCCTTGGATTAAAAGCCAGAACAGAAAAAAATGACAGCTGTTTATTTTTAAAAACAGGCTTAAATCTCGAAACTTATTCAACCGTGAGATATTGTAGTTTTTGTACTAGTCAAATCAAAATGGGACGTGTTTTGTAATATAGTGTTGGATAATATTAGTTATTTTAGAAATGCAACATTTTAGCGCCTGCCGACATTGGCTGACGTGATACTTAACCAATGACAATTTGGCAATTATAAGTAAATCTTGTCTGTGATTGGGCTATTAATTCTTAGGCGATAAGATATCGTCTGCCCGTATTTCAATAACTATTTTATTTGAATGTGTGACATTTAAAAAAAGTTACAGCCATGAAATAACATTGAAAACTTTCGCCAATTTAATTTGTTTTATTCAACGACGTTTTCACAATATTTGGATTATTCTTGAACCAATGCATATTTTTATTTAATTTCTTAAAATACATTTCGTAATAATTTATTCCCGTCTGGTACTTACCCCCGAACACGCAAACAAACAAACACACCCAGTTATATTTATAACTCCAATGTTTACAAGAGCCGAGTGCACTCGAACCCGCATCATTTAAACAATAAACAACCTCAAAAACCGCTTTTCAACACGAGAACAATTTTAAACAACGAAAAAGTTCAATAACTTCAAGTGCCTAAGTAAGGTGTGTAGCGTGATTCAATAGTAGAAAGATCATAAAACGCTGAATGATTTTAGGGTATTCGCACACATGCCCCACGATATTGTGGTATTTGACAGCCAGCCATCAAATTACAGTCTGTGACAGCCGCAATGCTGTTTTATATAGTCAGTTACATCGGACCGGTAAAAATCCGCAAAACTATGCGGCGTGTGTGAAAACCACATAAAATATAATTACAGGCTGAATGGTCTTAGAGCGCATGGAAATTTTACGCGTGTGTATGATAGGAAATAAACGCGCATAGATGCGCATTTATGAATATGTAAGCGGGTCGCACCCCTATTTTTGAGTTTTTTGGGTTCCGTTATGTACAATACGACATAAATAAATATTTAAAGATTGAATTGGAATTTGATTGTGAGTTTGAAAATGAAGAACTAACAAATACACGCTTGTGATCATAATTCCGTAAAGAAATATAAATTCTGCGTTCTTTAAACGAAATATTACTTTATTATCAAATGAAATAGTAAAGGTTTCGATGTAATAGTGACTTTTTAGGAAACGGAGTGATCGCCAACATTTCTGAAAGAACTATTTTATAAACATGAATTTTGTGAAGGTTTAGGTACACAACATAATAATGTACGTGCTTTAATACCTACCTACCAGTTAGGTTATTCTCAATAACTGTAATCATAGAGAACCAAGAATTGTTGATCCAATAAAGAAGCTACAGAATACCATAATACGTTACTAGTTTACCCTTGACATTATTATTTTATTTTTAATTTGCCCCTCCGCACGGGCGCCGGGCGAATCCCAGCAGGCCAGAAATTAATGTGTAATGGTGCAATGTTTAATAACTTATCTGTGGTGCTGGCTGGTGTGAGACTGGCGGGTGTAAGTTGCCTTTTGTTAATACAATATTTAAAAAGTTGTGTTTGAATTTGGAGCGCAGAAATAGGTTTTCTGTGTTTGACAAGAGGTGATTAATTGATGCTTAATAAGTAGAATATATATTTTTTTCTATCTTACAAATCTTACACTTTGATATGGTATAGGATTATGTTAAAATGGGCGTTTTTTAAAGAAGCAGATCCGCAAATTGGTGTTAAAAGCCGTGTAAGACTAATCGGAATATAATGATAGCAGCTATATCTTTGGCAGCGTAGAACGCCATCTTTAGGAATTGCTTCTTCAAAAATTCTAATCGTTTCATTGTCTTACACAGAATTGTCTTACGTCGGTTTTCCCAAAGACCCTTTCATTAATTCAAAAACCACAATCTATATCCGTATCACAATAACCTGTGCCATTACAATACCTAATCACCATAATAACAAATTGTAAGCCCTAGGCTATCATTTAATACCTAAGGGATATCTAGGCTCTAGACTATTAGCCATAAATTGCAGGGGAGGTAAACGGTAAGTCTTGATCGCGAGCTTAATGTTAGTGTTGAAAACGGGGGTAAAATGTTCGCAACCCCTGCACTGACAGGTTGATTATATCTGAAGGCTGTTTAGGCATGAATTAGATATTCGTTTTTGAAAATGGAATTAGTAAGTTGGTTTGAACTTTGAAGGGGGGGATTGTAAGTTATTTTTGGGACGGTTTTTCCAGTGACGAAGAAAATTGATGAAATGTAAATTGCCATAGGAAATGGGCGATTATAAAAAATAAGGTTGTACCTACTTGTACTTATTTAAGTAGGTTAGGTAGGTAACAATTTATGTAGATACACACACGCGATCTTAGAGCAAGAGTAAAAAAAATGTTTTTATTTTTTTTTATGTTGATGTATTTTAGCGCACGCCAAGTCAGATTTCATGACTTCATTCTTTTTTTCGTAAAATTCTCTTAAGATTTCTTTACTCTAGAGACACGATAGAAATTGTGTCTGTCTATATAGGTTGTAAAAAAAGAACTGCGTTCCTTTCAAGGGGTTATTTCGATCTAAGGACAGTTGTTCAGTTTCACGGGATGGTTAACCCCTTAAAAGGAACGCAATACTTTCCCTTACACCCTGTATAGTATAGATAGTTTTATGTATAGTACACGGAAACTGGATTATCATTGCCCGGACATTAATATCAATAAAGAGGGGTTCTGTTCTACTGGTTCTCATTTCGAGTTTAATTCTTGTATCATCAGCAGCATTATAAGCTATCTATTTTAGGGATCAGTATTTACTGGTTCTCATACAGTTATTAAGAATGAACAGTACAAGGTGATCTCGTGCAGGTTGTACCTAATTAAGTGTCTTTTTTTAATTTAATTCAGTAAGATAACGTTATTTTTTTGGAAATTAGATCTAACGTTATAAACAAGTAATGGTTAAATCTAAAATGGCGTCTAAATTTCACCCCAGTTCAAAAAACATACCAGCAAATCCTGCGTGGATTATTTCCGTACCAAAAATACCTACAAAATAAACGGGTAGGTATTACCGAAACGGTGCCCTTATGTTTGTAGGTAAAAACACCCTAATCCGCGTCAGCTGCTTGTGACTGGCCCTGCCGCTCTCAGCCACCCTTATTTACCCACCATTCAACCCAGACCTACCCTCCTATAACATTCCTTTAAAAATCCAGTTCAAGTTATGATGAACACACGCGAAAATAACTAAAGTTCCTTGACCCGCGCAGACAGGAGCGGTTGTAATAAATTTCATACTGAACGAGAGGTCAGGATAAGTTGGACAATGTCACAGTGCCAGCCCTCCTGTCAAATACATAAATGAGTATTTTTTTTATTTTCAGCGCCGATTATAAGTGTACGTTTAAACGATCGATGCGGATTTAATGGTTTTAGCGTTTTTTTTTTGTATTTTTCTGTAGAAGTGTTTAATTAATTGACAGATTTTTAAGGGTCAATATTCAAATTGGCGATAAAATATTAGATCAATCCCTTTAAAAAATCTACTGTGATTGGAAATAATAGATAATTGTTGCAATCTGAATCTAGCAGTAATACATAACATTTGGAATTTGATATTAATTTGTATTTTTACTGACCAAAAGAGGTGCTTATTTGGCATACTCGCTACATTCACAGGGAACGCTGCTACTCTTTCCCTGCAGTTATCTTTTAGTTGCTTTTAACGTATAGATATGGGGTGATGCTAAAGCTATCCTAAGCCGGCATCGCACGGCCGCAAACGTGCACGACTTTCGAAAGCTTGCAGGGCACCGATTAACAGTCCGTTTTGGAGAGACCGCGCACAAAAAGCGCGCGAAAGCCGCCGCTGGCACGGCGCGGTTTTTGCGCGTGCGTCAACGCGCTCGCGACAAAAATGGCCGCCAAATGAGGATTAATTCTCACCGGTTAATAATGACATAAATACACTAGGTGCGCGCCTGTGTCTACAGGGTGGATTGTTTGTTTGTTTCGTCAATTTTGTTAGTAGCTACCTAGGTCTAGGTACCTACATTATCTCCAGGTAGAATGCAAGATTTGGATTTATTCAATTCTTGGCTCTACACGTTCCAAAACCCTTTTATCAGCTCACCAATTACTCCTTTACTCTACCAAAGCGAGCCTAACATTCTTTCCTCGCACGTAGCCTAAAGGTTATTCATGGCCGTACGTAGCTATCTCCGTAAACAGATCGTCGACGCAAGCGCACCCTGTAAGTCCACTGTGTAATTACTAAGGACGTTGTTGCATTCCGAGCGACACTTCTGTGCCGTCCTGACACCGACAGACGCGTTTTGCGATTATTTTTAAACCACCTGGCCTGGGGGCAAGGATGTGCAACAGACATGACAACCAACTTCTGCTAAAGAAACGTCCCGGGTTCGATTTCCGGCCGGATCCGGCTTTTCTATTGGATCTCAATAAAATAATTATGATTTGTCACAGACAACTTAGTTAAGTTAATGGGCTTTATCGATCATACATAATAATTCAAAAGATCAAATTTACGAATGTTATCATAAGTTTAATTAAAATCATTATTTAAAATACCATCAGGTAAAACACCCCTGACAAATCATTAGTAAGACGCTGACCAATCACGTCACTGAGTGACACGATTGGCGTATTCAAAATTCGAACCCTCGGATGAATTTGAATTACGATCGTCCCTTCCGCGAATTATGATATCGATGGTCTAGAAGACAAACGTGCTAACTACAAAAAAATCGATTTTAACATTTTAATACCATATGTATTAAATGAAGATGCTGTATCGTTTACACAAACCCAAATACCCTAATTACGTCTCTTTCTCCCCAAACTATAGATGTACACTTATAGTAAGTGATGTCAGTTTGATGCCAAAAAATGTAATTATAATTATTTACCATTAAACTTAAAGTACAAAAATATTAAATACATTTAGCGCATCTTTTTTCGATTTACCATAATTACACATTAAGCTAAATGTCATTATTATAATTGTCATTTGGTAAATCTTGATTCCCAATTACAATAAAAGATATTAATCTTTACAAGATGCCAATGACAAATGGTTTAAGTAGTCTTACTACTACTGGACACTGCTCAGCATACAGAAAAATATATTAAGTGCTTTAAACATAAAGACATCATAATTGACAAATGCTTGAATCACCAATTACTAAACAAAATTCTGGTGCCCAAAAGTTTTAAAGTTATTTAATCTATTTACCAAGGTATAGACAAATATTGAAACGTATATTAATGTGAGTGATATCTCATACAATAACGTTGCATTTCACAACAAAGGATTTTTATACTTTGTATAATTTTATTTTGGCGGTAATCTCGGCATAGCAACAAGGTGCTGCCGCCGCTGCTTCATCGCTCGCTTCTGTTGCCTCGATGTCGCCGTCCCCACCTGAAATAAACGCCGACATTCCGACACTAGCCGCTGACGCTGACGTTCCAGCGTTAGCCCCTGATACTGCCGCTACTTCACCTCTGCTGCCCCGGTGCCGCCGTGCTCGCCTGAAGTGAATGCTGACGTTCCAGCATTATCCCCTGGTGCCACCGCTGCTTCATCGCTTGCTTCTGTTGCCTCGATGCCGCCGTCCCCACCTGAAATAAACGCCGACATTCCGACACTAGCCGCTGACGCTGACGTTCCAGCGTTAGCCCCTGATACCGCCGCTACTTCTCCGCTCGCCTCTGCTGCCCCGGTGCCGCCGTGCTCACCTGAAGTGAATGCTGACGTTCCAGCATTATACCCTGGTGCCGTCGCTGCTTCATCAAAAGTTTTGTTTCCTTTGTTCCCTCAAAAATCCCGATACATCCACGAAATTTACCGATGTTTACGACACCAGCGCTGCCTTAGTACCGCTGTCTCCACATACAGAATTCGGCAACGCTCTCACAGAAATTGCTTACGCATCTTGTGATAGAAATAATGCCTTGAACTTAATTTCTATACAAAATACATCTGACAGTCACCACTTCCCATAGTACATCGAATATGAATATTACAGTTACAGAGCAACTACTTCTCGACCAATATTTGGCTGACTCAGATGATGCAGCCCCATCTATCCTAAAATAGTTGCCATACCTGGCTAGTCTCTCTGGTTCTTTTCTTAGTCATTTTATTTGAGCGTTCATCCTATTTATGTATGTTCTGTCCGAGACGTGGAACCTGACAGTAAAACTGGCCCACCGGTTACATGTCACTCACGAGAGCTATGGAAAGTCTATGCTCGGTATCTCTATAATGGATAAAATCCGGCATTCCGGATTACCGGCACAGAAATATCCGCAAAAAGACCAAAGTAACGGGCATAGTCTGGAACTGTAGCAAACTGAAGAACTGTATTTTATGTAGGTTTATGTTTTTTTTATTTTATTATGTTAAATTATTAAGTACTTTGTATTTTTGTTTATTTCTTATTATATCGCTACCTTTAGTGAGAACTTTACGTACGATTATATTTAGTATTTTTTTTTTGTATCATCATCATCATTGGCCTCACACGTCTGTGACAGACGATTTAAACAGTGTCTGAGGCAAACACTGCGTTGCCTGGGACGCAATTATGGAAAACGCAGGGCTGCCCAGGACCTGTGCCGCCCTCTCGGCCTTCCTGGCTGGATCCGTAGGAACGACTAGTCGATACGTGCGGAGCCAGGTCGGCTGCAGGAGTCTGCCGCGCGGTAGATCTCTGTCACACGCGCCTGACGGAGACCCCGTTCCGGGTTTAATTGTGGAGTTGGCCTCTCCAGGGCCGTTGTGCTTGGGTCGGATTTATCCCTCGGTCGCTTCTTACGACCCCCACGGGAAGAGACAGGGTGGTGCTATTCTACTCTGCCGGCACCACACGGCTTTTTTTGTATGGGCACCCGTTTTCAATTGGTTGGCCCGTAGAGAATGCCACGGGCATAAGGGCCACCCATATTCCTGCTGTTGATGAAGAAACTTTAATTGATGATTGTTCTGATTCGGAGTGTGATGATGACTGAACTTATGTTTGAATTATTAGGTAGGTACCTACTACATTCAGATTTGATCTCATGTTTGAATTATTTACTAATAAAGACTTTTTATTACTTACTTCTTGATTTTTCTTTGTATCACATCACACTACACAAAAGTGTTAAATGAATATTACGTATTTTAAGTTTATGTAAAAACAAATTAAGTGACGCCTTTTTTTACTAAATGAATTTTTTTAAGGATCATAAATAAAAATCATGTTCACTTAATAAATAGATGATTAAAAAGATAAATATCCTATCTAAATTCAGGTAGTATATACATGGTTCCTATGTTCCATTTTAACCTACAGCATCTAGAACTTTTACGTAACTAAAAATGTTCCTCCTGAAAAGTTGGGTAGTCTGTAATTATCATGATTGTCTTCTAGACCATCGATATGACCGCGTCAGACCGAATTTCATATTCAAACATTAGATTCCCGCTGCAGTGACTTTGCACCAGCGCGCGATATTAAAAATTAAATTTGATTATTTTGTTGTTTTTTTTAATCAAATAAAAAATTTTACAGTGTAAAAGTATTAGGATTTTGCACTCACTTCAGAGTGCATTCAATAATATAAAAATGTTGACTGGGGCCGGGATTTAAATCCCGATCTTCGAAACGAACATCAATAGGTTAAAAATTTAGTAGTCGTAGCCGCGGTAGCTCAGCTGGTAGAGCAGTGGGACCGTACTCCACGGTCCCGGGTTCAAGTCCCGGTCCCAGTCGCATTTCTTAATTTCTTAGCTTATTTTATGAAAACAATGTCAATATAAAAGTAGGCTCAAAAGTAGGACGTCGACGTCAATCAAAGTGTTGAAACACGATGTCCAGTCCATCGGCATATTAATGCCGTTTTAAGCGGACAAAAACGCGACGTCGGCCGCCGTGTCAAACGTTAATTGAGTCGCGCACGCAACGGTGCAACTGGGTCCTCAATCAGTACGGAAAGGTTAGAGCAAATTCTTTTAATCACGAGCTCATAATGCCAACTTTGTAGGTAGGTAGAGTGGTACAGCACAAGCGGGTTTTATGTTCATTTCATGATAAGAATACGTTAACCTCGCTGGTAATGTATTGGTAAGGTACCTAATAATAGCGCAGTGTGCATAATGCAATTGTTTTGTTGTGTATTTCATTCTATTTCCTCAGACTGTGGGTCTTTCGTTTCGCATTTATTAAAGGAAAATGCTGCGGTCATAAAAATTGCAATTAATGACCGAGGAAACGGAAGAACGCTTCTTGTAAAATGTTTATTTTTACGCTCTAGTGCGTTGTCTAACGTAAGGTAGAGAACTCTTCGATTTTCGCAAAACGCACCTTTCCCACGTAAATTGGGAGAAACCACAAGAAGGAACAGAGAGTATCTACAATCTTTGTCCACAAACGATCCCGAAACAAGATGCGTAAGGAATTCCGAACGGCAAAAACCACTCGATGGGGACGATAAAACGAAATCGCCGATGCGTTGTTGAAAAAAAATGCAAGTGCTGCGTGCGAGTGAGAGACAAAAAACGTATCGTATCGCGGTTCCACTCTAGCGCGCGCGGCTAATGAATATTGCGTTGTGCTGTGCGCCGACGCAGCTGCGAGCGACGATCCGCCATTATTTATTTTATTTCGGCGCGAAACTCTGAATTGGATCATGGCGACAAAGAGGTTAAATTGCGCGTCCAAATCCCATGACAATTGACAATTACAGCGTTAAACGAAACGTAGACAGATGTAAACAAATATGAATGGCATCGATACGGCGGATAAAGGAGCATCACTGTTCCTCTGACAGTTTTCTCAGGGGTTTGATATCTGCCACTTTAAGGCCAAAAGTGACCAAATCTGCGGTTCGTTTTATATCACGACGTGTGTATAAAAGTGGCCAAGTGCTCGACAGGAATATGGAACAAAAGATTTCAATCACGAACGCAGTGATGTAAATCATGAGCTATCTACAAATAGATCATCTCTGCGCTGTGGATGCGCTCGCTCATCCGTTGAGACTAGCTACGCTTTTTCCCGCGGCGTTACTCGCTCCATGCAATTACAAAAACGCAGGTTATTAATGTACTAAAAGTGCACTGTTTACGTACCACATACTTATTTTGTAATTTATCACTTTTTAACTGATCGACATTTTATTGCGTTTGTTTCCAAGACGTTGCAAAAAAGGAGTAATGATAGGCTAGTTAATTGCCGTTCGGTTCGTCTGTTATTTAGCTTCAAGACAATAGTTCAAATAGTAGAGTTTTGTGTCACGTCATCACAGACAGAAGACAATGGAGAAGGTCGATCAACCGAGATCATGACAAGACGAAAATGACAAACATAATTAACATCAATGATTATTATTATTGGTTTAGACGAAACGGAGATTTCTGATTGAGAGCGCCCATCCATCACGAACCGTAATGACTCTGGCGAGAGATAAAAAAGTATACAATGTACTTCAATACCACATTCTTGGCATATTTTCCAAAGAAGCAACAATTGGCAATTACGAATAGTAGGCGCTGATATCAGAAAACAGATATAATTGCTCTTATTGCCAATGACTGTCGTTTAGAGTTGTCTTCCGTAATTACCGCATGCGCTGAGAACCGCGTTTGAAAACATGCGCTTGCGACGCTGGCAGGCAGGGTTGCCAGATTCTTGACACCGCCAGGCGTCCCAAAGAATTTTGATTGGACTTCCGGGAAACTGGTGCGCTAAAGAGTTGGGGTACTTGAATTAAAAAACTTAAATGATTATAATTAAAATAAAAGTAAAGTATCTACTCGATTCGATGACGCTTAGCATAATAAAGAATTGAATATAACTGTTTAGATATAATGTTAATACTATTTTAGTTTACTTTTTTATTTATTTTAGGAAACTGTAATCTGGCAGCCCTAAACCCTCGCGTTTCTAGACCAAGTTAATAGAGATACGTAAGGAATTAAAATGCAAAAGAAACAATAGTCGTTCTGTGAATTAACACTGCTAGTGAGAGGTGCATGTTTATTGTACTTTTACTGCATCGAACTGCATGAGAACATGAAAATTATGTTAAATAATTGCTATCGATTTCAATATGTAAAATATCCTCGTTTTTCGGTTCAATTTGTTCAAAAGATTTTGCAAAGGAGCGCTCGAGTAATTTATCTGATAATTGAAACTTCCTGTTTTCACTTCATAAATTAAGTATCGGTGCATCAATCTCGGACGCTATCCTACATCGAGAGTCTGAGTTCCGGTTGGCCCCAGTCCCAGTTCGTCTCGAAAAATATATTTCTGTAAATGGTCTCGGACCATCACACTCAATGATGATAATAATTTCCAATTCGTGGAGCGCAGCAGCAAGAGTTTTGGTTCGGGAGATAGAACAGTGGCTGCGATCCTCGTGCCAGTTCGTACCTGGTTCAACAGATTGCCATCACCGATCAACAATGCAGCCGGCGTCATGGGTACTATTGGACCAGACACGAGCAGGCATGAACTGTTAAGTTGATGTGTATATAGGCATAGTTAGGTCGCTATTTTTTTATTCAGTCTTATATATTTCTATGCATAACCTTAAAGTAATTCATTTAATAAACATATTTCCCCAATTCGTATCCTATTTATATTATGTCTTGGTTCGACAAAGCTTTGATATTTGCTTAGTAAGATTAATGTTGTATTTAAAGCCTTTGGTAGATTGTTGCAAATCAAGACTTTTTTTAGTTTTTATTTGTAAATAGCATTGCAACAGTCCAGACACATTTTTTATGTGTGGCAAACTGGTACTGTGACAAAACGGGTTTAACTCCGTCAATGACTCTCGGACGCTATCCTATATCGAGATTTACAAGCGTGAAACAAGAAATTGCTAAGTTCGATCCGCGCCATGCAATTGTCAATTAAAATTCCACCTATTATATTTTAATTACTTGTCATTATACGATAAAACATCATCTCGAAGAAGAACCTGGCTTGCAATTTTCCATTTAGCATTTCATAAATTATAATTAATAAGTAATAGGGGCCTTTTTAGGGTTCCTTACTTTAGAGGGTCAAGGAATCGTCAGTATGTCTTATACTATGTGCATCCGATAAACCGTGACAGGTAAGTAGATAACTCATGTATTTCTGTTGCACATTAAACCACAAATACGAAAAACTGATTTTTTAAAATTTAAGTATTACTTCCACTCATTTTAAGTATTAGACCGGGTCTATCGCTATAGTATTTAGGTAAATATTAGTAATTGACCTGTGTCCCGACGTTTCAACACAGTTTCATGTATTGTGGTCGCGGGTTGATTGAGATTAAGTCTTCTTAACAAAACACGTGATTTTTAGGCTCGTTTTATTGATAATGATAATATCCTTGATGATACTTTTTACGCGCGTGTTCAATTCGCACTTGGGAGGCTTATTTTTTAGTTTTTCATTAAAGGTCAAGCGTCATTAGATTGTGCAGTACCTATATAATGCTAATGACAGGTAGAAACGCGGTCGTCACACCACAGAATTAATAATAGTACTACATCAGACAAACTAGCATTTAACTAGATAGAGTAATAATGTCTGGATATAAAAACAATCAAAACTGGTATAAAACCAGCTGTTTCCTAGCGGCTTATTACGAAAACGTTCACGGAGGGTATAATTTTTGACGTAAAGTGCATTAATGGATAATGTCTTCATTCGCTACTTATTTATTTGAATACTTGTGTTACAGTCACTATCACGCAATAACTTCTGTCAATACACCGTTACAAACTTATTGAAGACCTATTCATCTTTATAAACATCTGTAAACGAATATCTATAAGAGGTTCTAAGAGCAAATCCACAATGATATAAAAATGTATACAGTAATACTCGTATTCATAATAAGTTGTAAGAGCCAAGCGCTAATTCATCGTTATAAAAATCTATAAACGAATATTCAAGAGGTTCTAAGCGCAAAAGCGTTTATGCATCAGCTGTCAAACTCTTCTACAGCGATGACAGATCTGAGGACAGTATCGACCGTATCTATCAATCAACAGCACCACAATCGCGCACGCCACTTAAATAAATTTATAACACACTAAGTACGTTGAAATACACACTTTACCGTTTATGATTTATTCGTGGCTTCGATGAATTATGGGCTGAGGTAAGGGCTACTGCTCTTACCAATCTAACAGATTATTCGAGCCGTGAAGACGATCGTTAATACACGATCGTACAAGGCCTGCTTGGAAATTAATTACTATATTTTTTGTTAAGTGAAAGTTCTGCGCCTTTTTCAACATCTTCTACTATGTGCAGGTCATTTTCCTTATAAAGAATGAGATTAGTAACCATTATGTAGTAAACGGAGACCATATTAGGAATAAACCGTTTACTGATAATTTTGGTTTCAAATCCTTTTCATGCATCACTAGGCAAGGACGCGACTGATACACACACACGCATACAACATTATGCCACAATATATCTACAACTACCACCACTATCTAATGAAATCGAAGCACCCGATTTATTAGAATAGTTTCACGTGCCGGTGGCGCCGATAACCGTTTATGCCAGCAATTAATGCTGCGCGTACGCACCGAATGCATGATAAATGTGACAGTTTACAACCTAATCGGAGCGATACGCGTTTTTATGGCTATCAGTTACAGTGTCACCGGTGATCACTTTTATAGGAATAAATTGATTTGATTGCGCCAGTTTTGTTTGCTATTATACAAGTGTGTCCCTCTAGACAGCTGTTTCTTTAACATCTCACAAAAAAAGAAGTTTATAAATATAAATTATATCACAATTTGTTATCAAACTGTATCCCCACGGCCTAAGACGCTAAGACAATACAAAGTAATAAATAATAACAGTGGTCAGTTCCATGACATTTAAGTTATCTGTGCAGCTATCTTAGGTCACAGGTCGGACTACCCGCAATAAACCGACTATAAATACCGTTTATTTCAATAATTAACTTACAATGAAGTCTTTGACTGATAAGGAATCAATAATAATATTTACACAGAAAAAAGTGAAACTTAATACAAATGCACGCTTATACAAAGTCACTTCCGACATTCAAATTGGAAGTTTGAGGTTATGTTGATATAAAACCGCCAATTTGTGTATTTTTTTAACTGAATTCTACCGCAACATGTCAACGCCTATTCAGCCTATTGTGTGAAAAAAATGGAAAAATCTACAATTTGCGGTATAAATTCGTAAAAAGAACGGTCCTCAATTTGTCGGTTGCCAGATTACCCGTTTTATGGACGAATTGTTATAAAATGACTCCATTTAGTGAGTTTTTTGTGTCCAAATGATAGGTGTTAGTATGTTGATTTGCTTCGTCATGTTATTACGAATGAAGTACCAGTTAAACGGTGTATTTACTGAAGCTTTCTATAAAAATATCAGGTCTGACTTTTTATGGTGCAATTTAACATACCGTCATATTATAGCACTTCAGAACGTATTACCTTTAGGTAGACGACTTTTTGAATACCTACTCAACTTTCATTCCTACCTTCTTATTACTGAAATGAATTTATGAGTATTGACATAAGGCTTTCTGTATTAAACCCCTGCAGTTTAAGGATACTTCGGCCTTCTGAGAACCGACTACATTTTTTTTCGAAAAGGACACTTTTTTGTTTCACTGGACACGGTTGAAAGACCCAATTCTGTTTCTCGACTCTAATGTCCCATAAATCACTTTATAGGTTTTGTGTGACTAGAAATTCGAACTTTTGTTTTCTCTTAACGATTTTTTTCTTGTTTAAAAGCTGAATACACGTACTGCCTTATTTGTGCCTCGAGAAATTAATATAAAAACGAGTCGAATCGATTTTTACCGATTCCGATGCGAAAGTTAATTTTTACGGTAGCATTTGCGTACAAATAAGCGTTATCGATTTAATCGAGAGATCGTTCAAGTAGCGAGACGAGCGTGTAAACAATCGATATCGATTACAACTGCCTCCGTGGTTAAGTGGTTTGAGCGTTGGTCTCGGGATCCAGGGGTCTTTGGTTCGATTTTCGAGCGCAACACACAAAGTTTATATCTTAAATTTACGACTTTGTGAATTTGTTTCCGGTATGGTTAGGTTATGCAGGCTGAATGACTTGATTGTCCGTCAGGAAGATGGTTCCGCGCTTCGAAGGGTACGTTAAGCCGTTGGTTGCGGTAGTTGTCTATCAACTGCCTATGGTAACTCAGACAACGGTTACACAAAAACGTCAGTGGCATTCTAGTAAGTGGTGGATGAAAAACTCTGACACCAGGGTTTAGCGGGTCGTTTGTTGACTCGGTTTCCCACACGACAAGAAGAAGATAACAAACGCTCACGTTCCGTTCCACGCAAATTTACCATTACTAATTACACTTTATAGTTATTAAAGCATTAATGCTAAAGAAATTGCGGCTTCAGATTTATGAGTTGCCATTTTGAACGCGACATTTTAATATTCGAATGCGTTCGCGCGCTCTTACAGGGTTCCGTGGTCGAATGGTTCAAGTCAATGTTAAGTCGGTTAAGTTTTCAATAGTCAGGTTTTAGAGCCCCGGGGCAGAAATCGTAGAGTCTTTCCAAAAATAAAAAACTAATTTACTTTAAAACATTTTAAATTTTTTCAACGGTTACGAATCCCAAATGTTTATATTTATTGCAAAAGACTCAATTTCTTCAGGAAAAAGAAACAGTTAATTACTGTAACAAGAAAACACACTAATATTATCTGTGATTTTAACTTTTATCAAAACAAGCTAGAGTAACTAAAAAATATAATCACAACTAAAATCTAATCAAAACTTAAAGTGAAACCTACAGAGCCCCTGAAAAGAGCCGAGCTAACCTTTGGTTGTTTTTTACTTTTTAATTTTGATGGGTAATGGAAGCAGGTGCGCCGCCATACAAAGTTATTTCGTTCGGACGTAAT